>CAXKWD010000002.1:209694799-210373675 GCA_964059195.1 Ectobius pallidus
ATTATGATTGTGTAGAAAGCAAGACATAGACCCAGAGAAAGACGTGTCGGAGATAGACCCAGCACTATATCTTGGAGTTTATTGCTACTAACGTGGATTTCCCTGGACCTTGGACCCTTCTGAATGCATTGGTCTGGGTACATTGATCCATTTAAAATCATCAGCTGAAAAATCATGAGTTTGGCACTTAGACCCTTATAAAACTAAACGCTTCAACTATGGACAAGAATTGGAAGAAATTATTTTTAAATAGAGCCTATTTTCCGATTTTTAGAGCTTATTTCCTAAAATTTAGAGCCTTTTCAGGCACCAAAAATTGCATTTTAGCAACGTAAAAGGCCGCAGTGTAGTGATGAAATAAGATAGGCCTACACAAACAAGAAATAACAACAAACGCAAGGTAATTTGATTTCGAAGGTGTTATCAGTTATTTAAGGAAAGCGAAGATTGAATAATGGAAGAGGATCTAATAGCAAGACTTATCAAGATTCTGTTCCAGCGCCCGCTCAGCCGTCTGACGAAGGGTAAGTTAGTACAATGTCGTGACCGGGGTGACATCGCACAAACTGCATTACTTATGCCATCATTCCTCTCTGTGCGAATCGTAAACTGAACAGAACAGAAGTGTGTGCATGTGTTAGTGTTAAATTTATTGTTGTGCATGCCATATAGGGACTGAAATAGGAATTCAGTGCAGAATTTATTAAGGGGGGACATACAGCTTTGGGTGAAATTCATAGATGAGAAATAGGTAAAATTCATTACTTTTTTCTCAGCAATGAATTGTTCTGCAACCTAGTAATCTAGCATGTTCTTTATTGGCCACTTCTACAACTTCATATTATTTTCAAAATTAATCAAACTGTTACAGTTGTGGGTAATTATCGTTACAAAATGGCAGCCACGTTTCGTGTACTAAAATGCTTTTTCCGTGATAATTTTCCCAAATGGCAATATTTTTGAGTGATTCTTTTTTTCTATCTACTTCTATTATATAAAATTATCAATGGTAAAATTGATAGTAATGAACTTTTAAAACGTATTAAATTTAATGTAGTGCAATTAAATTTAAGGAATAGGGAATTGTTATATATTCCTGTCATTAAATCAAAATTATTATAATGTTCATCTTTCATCCAAATGTGTAAACGATATAATTCTCTATCACTTCAAAATGCTCTTCTGGATTTTGACTTGTCAGTGAATCAGTACATAGGACTTCTTCATAAACTGTTATATGTTCCATATGATTTGGCTTAATTTTTAGATTGTCTTGTTAAATTAATTTTAGTTATTGTAAATCATTTATGTATTTTTTTCTTTATCCTCGCACATTCGTTCATTTATTGTATTGTATTTTTTATAGTGTAAAACATGTATTGGCGAAACTACGCCAACTGTAATTGGGATTTATTCCTGTAGTTGGCAGAATAAAATAAATAAATAAATAAATTTTCTACAATCTTTAGAATATTTACAGTAGGCCTATATGTATTTTTAAAAGTATTTTTTTTTAGATTTTCTTTTTCATTGAAATATACATATACATTATAACTATTAGGCTAATGTTAAATGAATGACTGTATATAATGTTGCTCACATGATATTAACAAATACACAGAAAAATAATCACTCAGAAATATTGATATTTATGGAAGTTATCAAGGAAACGGCATTTCAGTCCATGAAACGTGGCTGCCATTTTGTAACGACTATTCCACTCAAACACCTCGTGTTCGATATTAACCATTAACGTTTAGCAATTCTTCGGATATAGACCAATCACGGCCGTTTATCTTACAATATTCTTGTAGGAGTCGCGAGGATGCCGTTTTATCGGATGCTGGAAACGAAAGCATCAGTGTGCAGTGATTAATTAATATGTCATATGTTGCCATTAAACAGCACGAAAAGAGATTATTTTATACGACATAACTTGTTAGGAAATTGAAATAATAGAAATGTACATTGATTAAAAACACAATTCCGATTCGGTGCAAGCCATTTCGTGTGCTTTTATTCTTTTTGACGTTAGCTTACCTGAATTAGGTTAACTATATCTTATATGCACCATTGGTAGCATTGGTTACAATATGGTAACTCGAATTGATTCATGGATGGTTGATTCATAGTAGGCTGTGATCTCGCAGCTGTTAGTTTTGTTTTTGTACAACAAAACACGAAAGTAATTATTATTTGTATAATCCGTTACATTTGTATTCATGGAATAGTCTAAATAAATCCAACTCGAGTTGACGAGTTTCATCGGATAAATCTATCGATAAACTCGTCAACTCTCGTGTGATTTACCTATGTTAAATATAGAAGTTGCATACAGAAAGTTAAATAATACAAACGTGGAAGGAAATGGGGAAAAGGAAAGAAAGGGTTTGAAGAATAATAATAAAAGCTATTTGTGATGTCGGTTATAGTGGTAAAACGTCTGCTCCTTACTGGACGCGTAAGCAATCAGTGTGCAGTGATTAACACCTCACACGCTGCTTGCTGATTCCATATTCCGTGCCATTCGTGCATTATACGGTAATGACTAGACTAGGCTCTAAAAATTAGAAAATAGGTTCTAAAAATCGTAAAATAGTCTCTTATAAAATCGTTAAGATACCAATTTTCTGAAATATCTCAATTGCAATGCAGAATATTATATTTATTGAAGTCGCCAATAATCAATAATCATGATACAACACAGATATAGGCCTAGGGTACACAGAATTATATAGACCTATTACTAGGGCCTGTATTAATACCATAACAGAGAAAACCTAATCCCTGCGCCCAGAAGCTACGCACGCTAGCATATTCAACCCCTTGTATCCCTCAGTGATTAATTTTTTTTTTTTATGGATGTGGGAGTCGGGAGAAAAACACTACATTTTCTTGGGAATTCCAAGGAATTTTTCTACTGAAGACGAAACATTCCTTACTATTTAACCAAGTCACGAATGTGTCATGTACTGCACATTCCGAGCTAAAAATTCAGTACGAACTGAAAATAAATGCTAGAATTTATAACAAAAAATAACTTATTTTTGAACTTTAGAGGAAAAACAAGCAAATAGGCAATATTAGGCTCTAACTTCAAAATAGGCTGTTTTAGGTCCTATAAAAGTATCAGTTTTAGGCATAGTCACTTATGAAACATGCATATACAAGTTTTCGTCCATATATCACTTAAGGATAAAAATAGGTTTTTACCTAAAATCCGAAGTCTAGTAATGGCAAGTTTTATTTCCAACAAGATGGCGCCCCGCCGCACTATCATAGGAACGTACGAGCATACCTGGATCAAAATTAGCCAGGTCAGTGGATAGGACGTATGGGACTAATCGAGTTTCCTGCACGCTCTCCAGACCTTACGCCACTGGATTTCTTCTTATGGGCACAGTAAAAGATGAGGTGTGCAAACGTACAGTGGCGCCAACTTATATGGGCCCGTGGGGCTCAAGCCCACCCAATAATTTTCCGTGCTCAATCGCAATTATTTATTACTACTTTTAAAAAATGTTTCGTTGTTTAATCGGTGCAAAACAAAAAGAAGATTATTGCTGACTCACATAACATGATTTCCCTTAGTCTCATTTATCTCCATCTCGATTTTCTAATTCGTCCTTGATTTTGTCAAAATACGATACGATAGTCCACTATTATAATAGGCTATGCATGTTTTATTTTATTTTATTTTAATAATTACCTAAAGCCCAGAAACGTTCATGGTTACCCTATATGCGAGAATTTTCTTTAAATTAAAGTCCACCCCGTCGAGGAGTTGGTAGCGCAGCTGTCTTCCACCATGGTGGCCCGGGTTCAATTCCTGGCCTGGTCGGGGATTTTTCACTAGGCCTACTGGTATAGTTCCTTTCTGGGTTTAGGGCTGTGTTGTCTCTTAATCTCCATCCCGCAAGAGGCAATAGCAAATCTCCGCGGTATCACACTTGCCTGAAAGAGCCTTGGATATTCGTGACATGATCATCATCCCATGGCTTCATTATGGGTCTGAATCTACCTTTGGACAAAACACTTGAAGGGTTCGGCTGTAAAACATGGTAACCCACACAGAACAACTTCTGAGATAATGATATCATAGGTTTTTAAATAAAAATTCTAATTTATTAGTAAGTTTTCTTCCAAATATGAACACACATCATAAGAATACAATGTTTTCTGAATGTAATGGCATATTTAAGTAAAATGTATTGGGCAAAGAGAGAACTTAAAAAAATTAAAAGTAAACGTGTGTAATCTAATTTATGTGGTTTAACATGTTTTACTTGAAGTGACTAAACGTGTCAACATGTTATATTACCGCAATGTACTTAATCAATTACTAATGCTCTATTCAGATTCTCCATTACTTTGTTCTTCATTGTCCTGAACCACTAAATTTGTGTAAAATAATGCTTAGTAAGAAGGTATCCACTCCAAACAAGCCATGACGTCATCCAATTGTTTTTTCACAATTGGTTTTCCTCTACTATTTTGCAGCCCGCAAATTGACAAAAATGCTTTCTTACAAACTCTGCCCTTCATGTGGAACAAAATATATCACAGTTTGTGATCTTCTGCTCTTGACGTTCTTGGTGTATTTACCTGCAACAGGATTAGCTTCCATACACACAAATAAATATGCATTTTGTAGGTTATTCAAACTTACTTTCCAGAACTTTGGAAAAATTACTGTACGTGTTTCATCACTATTTTATCAAAACATTTTAATGGACAATTGGACAATTGGTCCAAGTTCCCTACCTGGAACCTCATCTCCTTTACCCCTATATTTTTTACACAAAACACCAGAGCAGAGTCTTTGTTCCTTCTTCACTACTGGTTGCCTGGACATTCTCCTCTTTCTCTTCTTGTTTGGCCATTCAATAGCAATATTTTCACTTTCTTGTGTTTTACCAGCTGTATTATGCAAAAATACTCTGCTTTTCCCCACCACGTATCGTAATACCATGTAAAAACAACTTTAAAAGCCATCAAGAGCTATTATCATCATTTCACGTAAAATATGGTAACCCTCACTGTACATTTTACTAATCTTTTTTTACTTAATTTCATCTGGATCATCTATATCTTCACTACAAGATGTAGAGTGGGAAACTTGGTATCCAGTGCCACTCTCATTGCTTTCCTCTTTTTCACGTCCACTGGAAAAACTATTATTTTCCGTAGAGAAAAGTTCCCTCCTTACTCACTGAGCAGCCATCTTTTGAGGGTTACCATGTTTTACATGAAATGGATGTGGGTTACAGTAATATATTTTACTGCATTCTCCATCCATGATGAACATATTCAACTAACTGAACAGTTCAGAAGTTTCACAACAGATAGCCTAAACTCCCTATGTGATTATCTCAATTTTCGAAAATTTGTGGGTTACCATGTTTTACAGCCGAACCCTTCACTTATCATTATAATACAATATCTTCGTGGTGTAAGTGTGACTGAGATATTAGAAATACTGAAATAATTTTTTGTTCAGTTCTATTCAATATATTTGAGCCCACCCAATGCCTTTCAAAAGTTGGCGCCCCTGCAAACGTAAGCCACGTAACCTACACATTTTGGAATGAGATTCAAGCAGAACTCTCATTGGACACTTTGTTACGATGGACGGAATCAGTGGTGACTCGTACTCAGAAATGTATTGATGCTCAACAAAAACAGTCGTATGCAACTTGCCTATTTTGGTAATTAAAACACTCGCTTTGGCCGTTTCATAAACTTACTCGTGTCTTAATAATTTGCATTATAGACTCACTAGCTTAAAAGACCCGGCGTCGCCCGGGTTTTGTATTTTGTAATTGGAAATTAACTTATGAAGGATTTTCGATTTTCAATTCTAGGTCCTTATATAGGCATTTATAATTTGAAATAGGAAGAACGACTTATTACACTCAAACTATTCCCTCAGAAAACGCTTGATATAGTTTTTTATGGCTCATAGAGGATCTAGAATTTTGCATCCCATCGCTTGTACAGTGCACAGCAAGCCTGGTAGAGGTTTAAATAAGAAGAAACAGAAATTCCTGTAACATAAAATTGTAATATCGAGGCGGGAAATTTCCCACTCTTATGTTACCATAAAGCCTTCATACTTTTCTCTCCTAAAACCTGCGATATAATATAATAATATACACATTACCATACCTCGTTTTGTTTTCTCTATGTCCAGGGTAGAGAAAGTTATGTGATTCCATTATTTTAGTGGATTTCATTCTGTAATATTTATTTATAACATGAATTATTTTGATAACTTCTCTTATTTGTCAAAAGTGCATTTCATTTGTTTTTTCCAAGCCCATCTGATACCATTTGGCAACAATATATTCTGTGATTTGGAATTGATAATTCTATGTAAAAAGGGATTAAGTATTTTCAAAAACATTTGATTTTTGGCATTTAAAATCGATATTTTTTCAAAATCCTTTCTTAGTGAGCACCTACATTATGAAACGAAGGTACTATCAAAATTCCAAGTCTCTACCTGTTATAGTTTAGGCTCTACGTTGATTCCTGTCAGTCAGGACAAAGCCTCTTTTATATATAGAGAGAGGAGATTGCATCATGTAGACCTTACTATTAGAAATTTTGCTGCAAGTTTTTAAATTTATTTTCCTGTAAAAATTACTTAATTGGGGGACATAACAGCTTGCGGTGAAATTCATAGTTGAGAAATAGGTGAATTTCATTATTTTTCTCCTCAGCAATGAATTGCTCTACAATCTTGCAATCTGACATATTCTTTATTGACTACCTCTACAATCACTTACTATTTTCAAAATGAATCAAACTTTTACAGTTACAGGTAATTATCGTTACAAAATGGCAGCCACGTTTCATGCACTAAAATGACATTTTCGTCAAAATTTCCACAAATTGCAATATTTTTTAGTGATTCTTTTTTCTATCTATTTGCAAACATCATATGAACATCATCGCCTGCAATCTTTGGAATATCCACAGTATTGGTATTTTTTAAAAATATATTTTCATCAGAAAGTCATTTATTTTTTAAATTGGACTTTAAGCTTTCCATTTCCAGAAATTTAGCCTTGTTGAACAGAAAATAGTTTTTCTATGACACTTCAAACTCTGTATACATTTTTTAAGCACTCTGTATTAACACACGAATATGTTCATGCAACGAGCAAAGCGAGTTTCAAATTTTTCATACGAGTATCTTAATTACCATTATAGGCAAGTTGCATTGGGCTGGTTTTGTTAGACCATAACCAAATGTTCATGTTTTCTGTTTTTAGAATACCTCTTGATTAATAAAGCAAAGAGCCTCCGACAACAGCTGTTGATAGATATCGGCTTTTCCGATAGATGGTAAGCTAAAAGGCATGCAGGCCGCAGGGCTTCTCTTGAGCTGTAACGTCAAACAACGCGCATTAAAAACTCACGAATTGAACCAGTTTAATATAATATTAAAATTAACTCGAACAGAATTTATTTTATTTAAAATACAGGTTGTTTATTACGCAGTTTCATTCGCTGCTTTTAGTGTTTCAAGATCGTTCCGTGTTCGATAATAATCGATAACATACCAATGAGAGCAACCCACATTATGCTTTATTTTTTTATTGTGCTTTATTTTTATAACGCATTTATTTCGTGCAATTTTTGTGAAAGTAAGTAGGTTCTTTTTTAATAATATTAATTTATTCAAGGACACACTACACATTCGCAAGGCCCCAGGTTCAAATTCCGTGGCCGGCCAATTTGACATGTTTTTTTTTTTCATGGTTTCCCCAGTCATAAAGGCAAATTTCATCCTGTATCATATACATTTAAATTAATATCAGTTGAAATTTACTCCATAAAACACACTAACAATAGAAATAATTGACAATCAATAGTTCCATGTCTTACCCTACTGTATAGACACAGATCCCGAACTCCTGATATGGCCTCGTAGCTAAAAGGAGTATAAACACAGCTGAAATATTTTTATTTTTTGTTTTGAATCTATTTTAAGATTTTAAATAGGCAATTAATCTTCCAAGAACTATGCTTTATGGTACCCATTGTGCTTTTATGCTTTATTTTTTTTTAAATGCTTTATTTTGCTTTTATAACTTATTTTATCCAGACCATTAAACACTCAGTCATGTTGTGGGTAGCAACTATATGTCTAAAGTCCTGTTATGCTTTTTATGCTTATTATGATTTCGGTTTGGTCTAGTTTTAAGGGAGGACCGAAGTGTTGGGAATGATTTTCTGAACTATTTAGACTTGAAACTTTAAATTTTGCACACTTAATTAAAACGTAAATAGATGTTGAAGTTTCAAATTTAATTTTGATATCTCAATTTGTTTTTGAGGTATAATTAAATTAATTGATTTTTTAAAATCAAAATTGAATTCTATCTTCTCCAACAGATATTAAAAAATGGATCTGAATTTTATATTTGAGATTCTATGACGCTTGCTTAACAGATTTTTTCATACAGAATTTTGATATTATTTATGCTTTTTGTTTAAATAATTTTACCCAGAGAAATAAAGAGTTGATAAAAAATTAACATTTTTATGCTAAATATTAATTTTAAAAAACTACGACCCATACCAAAAATCTGATTAGACATTTTATTACACACATCACAAAGTACACTGCGAAAAAATGTCATAGCTGTATCTATATTTTTATGGGAGAAGATAGATTTTGAATGTGGCAAATTAACATGAAAATTGAAACTGAGAAAACAAGCGATTCAAGTTTACATGCACTCAGAGTAAAAAATAAGCATCTTATGTACCTCTAAACAAACCTTTATAATTACAAACTTTATAATTACACTTTACTATCACTAAATATGAATTGTGACCTACACAACACTTATATATTTTACACATAAATACAGTATAATAAATATGACTAAGTAACAAATGATAGCATAAACACACGAGAATTACGTGCAGTACTTTAAAAATGGCGTCAGAAACACCTGTTCCATGCGCCCAAATGGCATAAAATTTTGCACAGATATACTTTAGAGTATGCTTAATTTTTTTACACTAAAATAAAAAAATCGCATTTTTTGACCAAAGCAAAACGAACACTTCTGTCCTCCCTTAATGAAAATCTGTATCATAATTGATATCATTTTCGTCACATGTAATAAGCGTTTTTAAAATATGGTCGAGCAAAAAAACTTATTTTTCCGCTATTTTCATCAAAAGTATGTCATTTTTTAGTTGATTTGAGTTACGATAGCTTTTTTATTTTATTATTATTTTGCACACCATGCAAAAATGAGATCTCTTTGCACGCTATTTTCTTTTGTAATTTTCAGATTTAAAAACGGTCTGATGCTTCACCGATGACTTGACAAACATTCTGTTGGAAGTGCGATAGCATCGATGGAATTAATCGATGACTTGATAAACGTGTCCACACTTACTGTCAGTCTCTGATATGTGCTTAATAGGAGAGTATCGACTGTCTTCGAAATGGACGTAGTACTGTACAATCAAAGCAATCGATTGCATCGTTCAATAATCGACCTTTCAAACCAACCAGTGCAGTGGTTGAAATGTTAGCAGTGAGTGAAGATAACGGAACGGAATCGTCTCGTTCTGCGGTCCATTCCAGGTAAGTAAGTATCTTTGTTTGTTTTACTGTGTTTTAGCTTTAAGTTATGTACTAGAGAATAATGATAAAGTTGACTATGTACATTAGTACGGAAATTATATGTTTTTAATGGGCAGTAATGTCTGTTACGCAAATAAGATACATCTGTAATTGTACAAGAGGCTGCTGCTTCAATGAGTTTTGCATTTATGCATGACGAAGATTTCGGAAGCCGTGCAAGAAATTAATATGTTTTATGTACCGTCGGGTTCTTACATGTTGACAAAATACAAATATTCTTGAAGAGTTTTTCACGAGTTAAACACGTGGTTTCTAGCTAATAAAATGACAATTAATATTGATAAAACCCACTTTATACAATTTAGGACAAAAAACAGATGTATCTCAAATTTTGAAATTAATTATCAAACACAAATCATAAAAGAAATTAGCAATGTAAAATTTTTAGGACTACAAATTGACCAAAATCTTGACTGGAAGACACACATATAAATGATAAGTCCAAAACTGAGTTCAGCGTGTTTTGCTTTACGAATTTTGAATAATATATTACAACAGGATGCATTACTTATGGTATATTTTGCATATTTTTACTCGGTAATGAGGTATGGAATCAAATTCTGGGGCAACTCTTCTCATAGGGAGAAAATATTTAGATTACAAAAACGGGCAATAAGAATAATATGTGGAAAGAAAAAAGGGGAACCTTGTAAACCGCTATTTGAAAAAATTAAAAGTCCTCACTCTTACAAGGGAGTATATATACTCTGTTATGTGTTATTTAGTGGATAATATTGATAAATTTCAAACTAATTTTAGTGTACATGGACGTACTACCAGAAACATGAATGATCTACACAGGCAGACTAACTCGTTAAAACTCTTTCAGAAGGGTGCTTATTATTCTGAAATACAGATATATAACAAGCTTCCAAGCAACATTAAATTATGTATTCAAAGAAGGGAAAAATAGTTTTATGCTGCACCCTAGGCTCCTCTCTAATGAGGCCCGCCTGTGAAGGTGGGGTTTAGGGTTTCGTCACAGAAGAAATTCAATGTGAGACATTATAAACCTCGTGCTATTCAGTATATTGCTCCTAAACTAACATAAACGTTCCTATCCTAACAAAACGGCGGAGCTTGGCTGGGGTGCAGCATAAATCTATCTTTTGCCTCAAAGAAAATCAAACCTTTCAAAATATCTGTCAAGAATTTTTTAATAACTCACACCTTCTACAATTTGGAGGAATATTTCCAGCTTGGATAAATTTGGCAGCTTGCAGTTTCTGTATATTATTGTTATAACATGCATGTATTTTTTGATCTGACGTGTTCTATATCCTTGAGCCCCGCTCATCACAGGATCTACAGGACGAGATATTTACATCTACTTCTACAAGAGCAGTTATGCATTCTAACCTAACTCTTAAAGTAAGACATACGCAAAACGAAAGGTATTTTTTTTATTTTTGACCAGCTTAAAAGGCCCGGCGTCGCTCGGGTTTTGTATTTTGTAAATGCGAAAATAACTTATGAAGGACTTTCGATTTTCAAACTCTAGGTCTTGAAGGTCTTTATATAGGTATTAAGAATTTGAAATGGTCCACCGCTGTGGCTCAGGGGATGCGTCCAATCGTCTCACGCAGCGGGCCCGGGTTCGATTCCTGGTCGGGACAAGTTACCTAGGTGAGGTTTTTTTCCGGGGTTTTCCCTCACCTATGAGACAAATGTCAGGTAACTTTAGGCCCTTGTGGTCCCCGGATATCATCTGGCCGTCATTATCATCTTCATCCTCATCCTCGCCTTGTTCTGAGTGAGTGTGTGTGTGAATGGTGTGTATCGTCCTATGTGTTCGTGTTGTCTCGGAGGTGGCCCCGGCATTGGGCTGATCACTCATCCGGGGAGGCCCTCCATGTCCTTGTCTGGTCAAAAAAGTATGTATGTGATCCAAAGGTAATCCCTCTCCCGACAGGTCGCGGCCCTGTAAGGCCCGGGCGGCTTGGGTCGCTTAAATCCTAAAAAAGGGAGAGGTAAAACTACGAAAAAGAAAGAAAGAAAGAAAGAATTTGAAATGGGGACGACTTATCACACACAAACTATTCCCTCAGAAAACGCTAGATAGGCTATAGCTTATTATAGCTTATAGCAGATCCCCACGGCTTCTCCCAAGATAATTAATCGAAAGATTAACAATTAAGAGCAAAATAATTAAAATATTATATTTATTAACACTTTGCACGCGAAACATTTATAGGTGTAAACTAAACGATTGATAGGCCTAATTAATGAAACAGCTATACATCCGGCTTTGAAGCGAATTTCACGATTAGAAAATAAATGGAAAAATGCATTAGCCTATTCTAAAGATTATGAGAATTGAAATCGATTAAACTCGCGATAAAAAAAGTGCGTAAATGTATTTGACAGACAGACATAGTACATTAGTTTTTATTTATATAGGTGAAGAATGGAATATTTATATTAAAATTATGATTTCTATATTCATTTGTCCAGACTTATAATTCCGTTACATTTCAGGCAGATTTAACGACCCTACATAAGATATTTTAATTACGATTACATATAAAAACGTTGTAGCCAGGACCCCGAACTAAGCAACTTCCCCGGAATTTTCTGTAAACTATATTCCATGTCAAATAAAATATGTTTAACATTACCTTATCGACATCTCTAGCTTTTATAATAACATGAGATGTCCATTGCCTTCCATAGCGATCGCGACTATATTATTTCCAAGGTATGACAAAAATAGACAAAGCCTTCTGCAATTGATTTGACAACTGAAATAAATAACTGAAAACTGATGCTTCGAAAGCGTAAAAAATGCACGTTTTCTTGCCGTTTTTCACTCATAACTCGCGAACGAAGGCTAAAATTTAAAATGTAGTATGACAGAAACCTTCCCGGGAATGTACCAAACAACTTCCCAAAGTTTCATGGCGATCGGATGATTGGTGTAGTAATGCATTAAGGACAGACACACACATACATTCATTTTTATATATATAGATTATCTTATGGAAGACGCCAGGTTAGCGAGTGATTTAACAATAACTCTTATTTCAAGATTAATTTTACTTGGAAAAATATTAAAGCATTAACGGAAATGTAAAGAACATTCAAGAATGTCAGTAAAACGCAAAACTCATAATTCCGTATAACATTACTTACGTTGAAAAATGGCACATAGAAGAGACCGACGGCTTTTAGACAATTATCTCTTCACATAACATTATTGAATTCAGCGTATGTCCTGGGGGGATAGCAAAATGCAAAAATCCAATAAAGCTAGGAATAAAACAAACGTGGCAATTCCGATTCTGTTCAGTCATTTCAAATATCACGACGACGAATGTTATTGTAGTAGTTTAAGTTTAGGAGCGCGAGTGTAAAACAACATGACTCGATCACAGTACAGCCGTTTCATAAAATATGGGAATTTTTCCCTCAAAGAGAGATGTTATAAAACTAGTGTAACTGTGCGGTCAAATGTCAGTTTAAAACCTCAAATTCACTAAATATTAAGGAATTAAGTGTATTTGAAGTTGTTTCATGTGTAAAATCTGTCGATTAATTATTTATTTCATTCTAGTTACTATTTTTTATTTTTTATTTTTAATATGATTTTAACACACTTTAACACCATGTAGTCAAGAGTAATCAGCTATGCCCATTTTGATTTGAGAAAATATTCATCTTAAGGTACAATTTGGTAAAAGATTAACTTAAAAATGTATGCTTGGTTAATTACTATGTAAAATAATAAACAGTGACTTATTGTCCCACCCGTAATGTTGATAGTTTTATTAAATTATTATTGATGAGTAAATAAATGTTCTGACAATCTGAAAACAGTTTATAATTTGTATTTAATCCCTTTTATCTTCATTAATAACAACATTAAGACCCTAACAGTAATAGCAGAACAGCAAACGAACTGTTTTTGTGCATCAAAACCATTGTCCAAATTATGTCCCACCCAGTAATAGATTTTGAAAAACAAATTTAAAATATTTTAAATAAATTTTAAATATTGCTTTGCATGTAGTGTGGAGGGAATGGCATTGTAAATTTTACAGAATGTGAATAACCAATTTTACTTTATTGTGATAGGCCTATACAATAAACAAAAATAGTTTTCATAATTTGCTAGAATGTCCCACCCGTAGCCTAATTATGAAATGGCTAAGTAGTTGAAGGAGAGCAAGCATAGATTCCGTCAGCTCTGGGGAAAGAGAAAAGTGTTTTTCAAACTAGGATAATACCCAAGAACTGATACAAGTTATGTAAGATAAACAATGAGGCTACGTTTTTGTTTATCAAACAGGGGGTATTGTAAATGTAGACAGGAAAAAGTGGTACCGGTAACTTAAATAGTGGAAATATTAATCTGTGGTTTGATTCTAAATGGGCCAATGTCATAAAACTTGCTTTTGAGATAACCGACTTTGAAGCCTTTGTAGAAGTAACATTTTTTTGCTGAGATCTTCCGACATTGGCCTCTTAAGGTTTCTGTATTATGTCTATTAATAGCAATATACATTGGCACTTTTATTATACGAAAGATGAAGATTAGCCAAGCTCAATAATGCTTAGATCTCATTTTTGCAAGAAATTAATATTGGCCCTTTTAGAACCAAGCCACATGTTTAACGCGAGTAATAAACATGCAGTGTGGGCTCAGATTGTCCGCCGGCGTGGTCTTGTGGTTAGCGTTGCTGACTACAGATCCGTCGGCCCGGGTTCGATTCCCGGTACCTCCTCGGATTTTCTGAGGTAGGGAGGTCTGGTGCACTCAGCCTCGTGATTCAAAATTGAGGAGCTACTTGATAGAGAAGTAGCGGCTCCGGTCAAGAAAACCGCCATTAACGGCCGTGGGTGTCGGCATGCTGACCATATGCCCCCCAATCCTGCCATCTGCCTAACGGGAGATGACGCAGCGGTCGGGTGGTAGGCCAAGTTCCTCCAGGGATGTAGCGCCACGGAGTTTAGTTAGTTTTTAGTGGGCTCAGATTTCTTCGTTTCATGAAGACGTAGATACCTCGTTCTGTAGATCCTATGTTGAGCTAAGCTCAAGGATAAAGAGCATGTTATGAAAATATACAGAACTGTAAGCTGCCAAACTTATGCAAGCTGGAAATATTCATCCATATTGTAGAAGGTGTGAGTTATTAAAAATTCCTTTAGAGCTCTTTTGAAAGATTTGCAACTGTAAGCTGCCAAACTTATGCAAGCTGGAAATATTCATCCATATTGTAGAAGGTGTGAGTTATTAAAAATTCCTTTAGAGCTCTTTCGAAAGATTTGCATTTGCTTTTAGTACACAATAATTTAATGTTTCTTGGAAGCTTATTGTAAATCTATATTGCAGAAAAATAAGCAACCTTCTGAAAGAGTTTTAATGAATTAGCTGGTATATGTAGGCCTATAAATCGATCGGTAAGAACTGAGCCAAATACCCGGAGATAGCTTATCGTCCGCCGGGTAGCAATGGAGTAAGGTCAGAAGAGAATGCATATACTGTACTATTCATTCCAAACTATGCGGTAACTATTGAAAACAAAAATAAAGTGAATAAGTATTTGTTTGTTTTCTTGTTTGTTTGTTTGTTTTATTTTTTATTTTTTTAAGTTATGAAATAAATATTATTTAAGTCATGGTATGTAGGGGGTACGCCGTAGCGTAGTGGTTGAGGCGCTGCGCTACAAACGGGGAGGTCGCGGGTTCGATTTCCGATGAGGTCGTTGGAGTTTTTCAATTGGCCTAATCCTTCTGGTGGCACTATGACCCTGGGGTCGACTCAGCCTCAAACAGGAATGAATACCATTAGTAATCCTGGGGGTAAAGGCTGACAACCTTACCACCTTCACGTGCCGAATGCCCAAAATCTGGGAGTCTCAACCTCCTGGAACCCTCTGGGCTTCCATGGCCTGTATAGGGATCACTTACTTTACGAATGGTATGTAACTCACAGAATATCGCTGTTGGGTCTTCACTATTGAATGCTGTGAGACTAACTAAGATGTTTTTACACGGTCTGTACAGTATGAACTGGCAGCGAACATCACGTGCCCTGAAGGTCAGGCAGGTCTAGATTACGTCATCGTAGACTACTACGCAGCCGTTTGTTTGGCTCAGGTCTTGCCGATCGAGTTAAGAAATCATTCATGTTTCTAGTTGTACGTCCATGTACACTGTAATTAGTTTTGCAAAGAGCACGTTTCAACCTTATGCAAAGATTTATTCTTCACCAGGCAATACAGAGTTTCTACAAACAGTGGGTTGGCTTATAACTAGGGCCCGGGGGTTTAGCCACAAAAACATTACATCAGGTTAGTGGTGACTGGGATATAGCCGTATGTAAACACGAGGGAAGGGGTGACTCGCTTTCAGTGGCGCACTTTAATACGTACATTCAAGTTCAAGGCCAGTGTAGCTAGTCACAGCGTCATAGAATAGTTTGCACATTTAATCGTAAATCACAGAAACAAAATATATTTCCTAGTAAAACGAACATTAATATACACAACCAATGCTTTAATATTTGTTAACAATATTCACAGTGAAAATGAAAAGGCAATTTATATGTCTGTGCATACGCTTTGTTGCAGTGAATGGCAATATACATTTTGAAGTTTTCAAAAGAAAAATATCTTCTCTTTTCCTCCAAAGAAGATCTTTAATGGTAAAAACTTCTCTCTACGTCTCATGACGTGACGGGGGGATGAGATATTAGTGTTTCCCTTGTGTGGGTACACATCATGGTCTTCTGTAGAACCTTCCAGTGCACATCGAAAGGTGAAAACAGTAGAAAAATCCTGCATTTTTCTGGAGAATTTTTTTTTTTATTTCTGCTGCACCTGTAGAAGTATTCCATCTTCAGGTTGACTCTTACCTATGAATAATTCCTCCACGAATCTGATCGCTTGTGCCATTTACATATTTTGTCTCTCTAGAAGAGTGATACATCTAGACCAAAGGTGAGCAACTGAGGGGAAACGTTTTTGTCCCCATCCCTTGCTGTGACGTAAGAAACCTGTTCTTCATGTTCAGTGTCACGTCGAAACTGCTTTATGCTGACGTCAAGGGCGACTGTAGTGGGTGAAATTCCCCTACCGCACAGTGACACGATGTGCCACAGATGCGCACCCATGATCTAGACAGTTGCCGAAATTATTTGCAATGAACTTGATATTATTTAGTAGCTTTTCTAAACAAAAAGCTAAACATTTTCTGGAGCAGCACCCCCCACTCATTTTAGCTATGATCCGCCACTGGTTGTCAAGAACGCACAACACACAACGTCGTCAACAGAACACTAAACTGCCACATGCAGTGCGAGTTGTTTACTAACTCAGAAAGCTTTCTATGCCTTGTGCACCACTAACTTGACGAATTATTGGCTAAACCCCCGGGTCCTACTTATAACCAGGCTTTAAAACTTAGTGCCCGATCGAATAAGTTAACAGCAACTGTACTGTACAGACTTTGCTCGGCGTATGCCCTAGCTATCATATGTTAGTTCACGTGATAGTAAACAAACCAGAATACAGATATAGGAAGACCACAAAATAACTTCTCATTATCTAAATTCACATTACAAGCATGCAAAACGATACTTTCTCCTGTTTGTGTATAATAGTCCCTCCCAAATGTCTCAATATATGTTTGCGTTTTAGAACACTTTACTTTCGGCATGCCGAACACGTATTATAAATTTAAACATGCACAATGACAAGGTACACTGTTGACCAATTTGAGAGGCACCGTACTACGAGGGCATTCACTTCTCGGTACTACATCAATGACTGTCTTACCAGCCTACGCAATCACCCTCCACCCCCTATACTCAGGTTGTTGGTAACCGGAATCAACTCTCTCTGTGGGTTCGGGCACTAAGTTTTAAAGCCTGCTTATAACTACCCATCAGAGAATTTACTTTCGAAAAAGTGTTTCAAATAACAGTTTTGGCTCTCAGTATAAGCATCTCGCGTACGAAATTTCAAGAATATCGATGTTGCAGTTTTCGAGAAAATCAAACGAAATTTCCTTCATGTACAGTGGCATTGACCCTTATTAATCATGAATGAGATTATTCTATGACATTAACATGGACGAGAGGTCTGAGTGACCGCTCAGAGTTAAGGGGCTTTTAACAGTGAAAAACTTACGAAATGTGAATTTTAATAATTATTATTCATGAAAATGAACTCCTAAATGTTCAATTACCGAAGCATTATTCATACACCATCATTTTATGGGGGTTTTCAGGGCACACATCTGAGTCACTGCACCACAAATTCAATGAAATGCACAGTTTGGAAGATATGTCAATATTTTTTTCAAACGAATAGCTAATATACACAAAAGCTTATTTAGTATCGTCATTCACAACAGATATTAGGTTTGTTCGCAAAGTTAATCCCTAACTGTCACGGACCTCGACGCATGCGCACATTATCGGTCTCTCTGCGCAACATATGCGCACAATGTCATAAATCAGCATATTCAAAATGTGCGCATGCGTCGCGGTACTTGACAGTACATGATTTAGCTTTGCGAACAGACCTATTAATCACAGTTCACCATAATAAGTGCAGTAGCTTAACTTACAATATTTTCCTTTGGACTCTCATTCGAGAGGTCCCAGGTTCAAATCCCCTAGTTGGCCATTTTGACACGGGTTTTTTCATAGTTTCCCCAGTCGTAAAGGCAAATGGCGTATTGGATATTCACATACCACGAATCATCCTCACCATTTCATAATTGACAATCAAGTTCCATGACCTACTCTACTGTATAGACTCACATCCCGAACTCCTGATAAGGCCTCGTAGCTAAAAGGAATATAAATACAGCTGAAATAAATAAACAATTCCTCTTAGAAATGACACGTACAGGCATTCTCTCAAAATATTCACTGCAAAATTTCATCGAAACTGTCAACATATGGTCTTAGGCCTAAAACTCTCGGGCTAACAGGTTTGATGTTTCAAGCCGTTCACTCATTGTTATTCACAAAATAGTAGGCCTAAACTGAAAACTTGCATAACCATGGACATGAGATCTAACAGACCGCTACCAAAATAAACTGTCTTCTAGAACAACTCCCCTCGCACTGATGGATAAGTGACTCCAGTGGGATGATAAAAGATCTTGAGAAGGGAAGGAAGTGTAAATAACACACTTCTGAAGACGATATATAGGTAGTTTCAGGGGTTTTTTTATTTTACTGCGGTCACACAGACCTCACGTCCATGCTTAAGGAATAAAAACAAGATAATTGCCTCGCCAATCTTCGTGTTACAATTCCAGAAGGTACCTAACCCAAATAAAAAATCCCTTTAGGCAGGCCTACAGGCGGAGGTAGATTTCGAAGTGCTTTTGGTTTAATTTATTGTCGCTGCATAGCACTCTTCTTCTTTAGCCTTGGCATGCCAAACCTGCAGTAAAGAGGAAGAGCCTACAATCAATTGTTTTGACAACAATAATAGGATATAATATTCTGGGAGGCCGTGCGCAAGATCAGCAATGAATAAAATTAGCAAAGCCGCTAAACAAGACAAAATTATGATATTATAATAATTCTTTCAAGTGTTATTATTTTTAAACATTAAAATCTCGCGTCATATGAGAGCTATCAAGAAACTATTTATTGATTTGTAGAGTACTCATCAAGAGCTTTTCAACGATACCCCACAAGACGTGGTTTCAAAAGTTTCGAATTTTCATCCCCCACCCCCACCCCCACCCTCACTCGAACCCCCGAATCGTTGGTGTCACTGTGAACTCCATAGGGAGTACTCTAATTTATTCAAACAAAGTTTCCCTCTATACTTCATAGGGGCCGAGATAAAAATGTTTTAAAATTTCAACCCCCTCCCCCGACCACCCCCTTGGGCCAATTTTGCTCATTAACGAACTTGTCCGAACTATTGGGCCTAGAAATAACATATTAAAATTTGGTTCAAATATCTTCAAAATTACGGCCGCTATCGTGTAAAGATATAATATATATATATATATATATATCACAATTTTTTTTTTTGAACGGGCGGTGGTTTCGTACTTAGGGGAGCATGAAACGTAAAGATATGAAAGAATTTTTCGAAAATCATAAAGTGGTATCCATTGCAATAGGTAAGTTTAGATTTTTCTTCGAAATCTACCTAAAATTTCGTTTAGTACTATTTTTCGTTCTGGAGCAAGGCTGTTTATAGACACACACGTACAAGTTTCTGAAAATAGTATTTATTCAGGGGCCCTCAAAACGTGTATTTATGTTAAAAACTAAACTTCGATTTTCTTGGTCGGACACAATACTTCCTCTACCTATAGTAGTCTCCTGCAGAAGTTCAACTGGGAGGTGTTTAAATATCCACCCTACAGCCCGGATTTCCATATTTTCCTACACCTAAAGAAATGACAGAGAGGCGGAGATGTTTGTCACATAGTGGTTCAAATAGCTGCCGGCAGACTTCTACGGCACAGGTGTTCAAAAGTTGGTGCCACGGTATGACAAATGTTTCAGTTTCGGTGGCGAGTATGTTGAAAAATAGCTGAACACTGACTGTGTCTGTTGCAATAAATATTTCCTTGAAATTGTGTTTTGTTTCTGTAAACGGCCCCAGGGAAACTTACTTTATGGACAGAAGTATGTATTTAAATTTAAATCCAGATCAATCAATTTAGAAGTACAAGATACTTGTAGGCCTACATAAAAATCCCAGTTATACTGACAGCATTATCTCTCAAATACAAATGTGTATTCATAAAGCTAGAACATTGTTTCTATTCAACAATACATGAGAATATATTAGGAGACAATTTCCTCAGATTGGGGTTCGAACCCATGACATTCGGCTTTCTTTGCCGATGCTCGACCAACTGAGCTCACCAGAGTTCGACTAAAATACGAGTTTTTACGAAAATATTCTCATCTAATAGTCTGTGGTTTCATGAACGTAGGTTATCGTATAATGACAGTGTAAAGCCATTCACAAAATAATTATATTTGTGTGCCTCACAATACATAAGAATCGTAAAAGTTTTTCAGTGAGATGGATGTTATAGTAGGGTACCTTATGTAAGAAAATCACATCCCGTGGGCTCCTTCGTGAAGAAAGCAACACACCTATATTTTCAGTTTCTATGAAGTCTAAGGATACCCGAACCACTTGATGCTACTCTGGGGGTCGCGTCTGAGTCGCGTGATGACGTCATCAAAATGGCGGACGTCGCGTTTCACAGAAATGGCCATAACGTGAAACCTACTTGAGATAGAGACTTGCAAAAAACGGTTTTGAAATCAAAATAAAATGCTCTACATTATTGTTTCTTACACGTATGGAGCTAAGACGGCATATTCTACCGAAAAATTACACTTTTTGTTGGAAAATTGAAAAAAAATGGTCATGTAGAATGTGTTCTCTTGAAATTTCAATAGAAGATGATGCCGTGCCATAAATTACATGCAAACAAATTTTTTGAAGAGTTTAATAAGGATTCTACTCCCATTTACCAGAAGTTTCCAATGTCAATAGTTTTAATTCTGTGATAGTTTTTGTAAAAGGGTCATTCCATATGAAACCATCCAAATTTTTAAAAAATGGTTGCATGACCATTTTAGAAACAAATATTTTTTTGTATATGAGTTCATACATGTTTCAAGATGTCAAAACAAGTTTCCAAAAAATTATTGTGTTCTTGGTTTCCCAGGGGTGTCCATTTTTCAATCCTGGTGTAACACATTTTTTGCGAATGTAGCTGATTGCAAAATATATTTTCATAACTCAACAACCATAAGAGTTAGAAATTTGAATTATGAACCATTTTGTAACTGTTCAAGCGTACTTTTATAAATATTTTATCGTTTTCTTAAACAAAAAATGTTTCATATGAAAATATGAGTTTGAAATTGGGGTAAATTTTTCCAAAAAAATCACTTTTTGGGTCAAATTTTATGTGAGAAGGAAGTGATTGTAAAC
This sequence comes from Ectobius pallidus, assembly GCA_964059195.1. Classification (NCBI taxonomy): domain Eukaryota; kingdom Metazoa; phylum Arthropoda; class Insecta; order Blattodea; family Ectobiidae; genus Ectobius; species Ectobius pallidus. The sequence goes on from CAXKWD010000002.1 coordinate 209,716,427, forward strand.
ATTCAAAATTTTTTTGTGTTCAAACCTGCATGTGATTTGTCTGTGAGGAAAAAATCAGCTTCCAAAAATACATCCCTTATTTCTAAACTGGCCTCAAATATTATCGTTTTTCAGATTTTGACTATATTTGGGCTTAAATATCTCTGAAGGGTACCCTTCAAAAAATCTGAAAAATTGTATAAAAGAAGCCTTTCATGTGCCTAACTCATAGCTAAAATTTCTATTTCTAGAAACAACTCCTTCTATTAATTTGATAGAACTGAAATATCACACCTTTTAGGGTACCGTATTTGGAAGAAACTACATATAACTCAACAACCATAAGAGATAGAAATTTGAATTATGAGTCATTTTATAACTATTGAAGCTTGCTTTTAGAAATATTTTAGTAATTTCTTCAACACAAAATTTTTCATATGAAAATATGATTTTGAAATTCGGGTAATTTAAAAAAAAAAATAACTTTTTGGTCCAAATTTTATATGAGAAGGAAGTGATTGTAAACATTCAAATTTTTTTTATGTTCAAACCTGCATGTGATTTGTCTGTGAGGAAAAAATCAGCTCCCAAAAATACATCCCTTATTTCAAAACCGGCCTTAAATATTATCGTTTTTCAGATTTTGACTATTTTTGGGCTTAAATATCTCTGATGGATACCCTTCAAAAAATCTGAAAAATTGCATAAAAGAGGCCTTTCTTGTGCCTAACTCACAGTTAAAATTTCTATTTCTAGAAACAACTCCTTCTATTAATTTGATAGAAGTGAAATATCACACTATCACATGTATGTAGTTTCTCCCAAATACGCTATCCTAAAAAGAGTGACATTTGAAACTTCTGGTAAACGGGAATAGTATCATTATTAAACTCTTCAAAAAATTTGTTTGCATGTAATTTATGGCACGGCATCATCTTCTATTGAAATTTCAAGAGAACACATTCTACAGGACCATTTTTTTTTTTCAATTTTCCAACAAAAAGTGTAATTTTTCGGTAGAATATGCCGTCTTAGCTCCATACGTGTAAGAAACAATAATGTAGAGAATTTTATTGTGATTTCAAAACCGTTTTTTGCAAGTCTCTATCTCAAATAGGTTTCACGTTATGGCCATTTCTGTGAAACGCGACGTCCGCCATTTTGATGACGTCATCACGCGACTCAGACGCGACCCCCAGAGTAGCATCAAGTGGTTCGGGTATCCGTAGACTTCATAGAAACTGAAAATATAGGTGTGTTGCTTTCTTCACGAAGGAGCCCACGGGATGACATAAGGTACCCTACTATTAAGGGTAATCAGTAGAGCAACCCAAAAGCATAATAAGCATAAAAACCATAACAGGACTTTAGACATGTGGTTGCTACCCAGAAAATAAATTTGGCAGTCAAAGGGTCTGGATGGAACTAATTTTAAAACCACAATAAAGCATAATTTTTAAAAATAAAGCATAAAAGCATAATATTTAAAATAGAGCACAATTCTTGGAAAATAAACTGCCTGCTTCATTGCACTATAAAAATACTCAATCAACAATGAGAAGCTAGTTTCTCAACAATGGAAATTTCAAACTTAAGAAGTAAAATATAACTGTAGTTCTGTGAGGAACAGGGCAACAATTAAAATAACAATTATTGAGTACAAGTTAACGTTTTATGGTTAGTACACACTCTGAATCAGAGGGGTTCACATGTATTTAATACCAGCATGCCGAAAATATATGTAACTGCGATTCAAAGGGTTCGCGAGTTTCCTACAGACAATTTTGTGCCGATGTTATACCGTAGTAAATTTAATACTTGAAGCATTAGATCTTATTGGTGTTCACAGAAGCAATTTTTATTGTTCTAATATCAGACAGTGCACCATATATGCTTTCTGCTGGCAGGCGACTGGTTGGAGTTGCACCTCAGCTTTTACATTCTACATGTTGGGCTCACATACTACATCTTTGTGCTGAAGAGATTAGGTTTTCATTAAACATGGGGCGGTACACGATGAAAGGTGGATGTTGTGGACTAGGATTTGTTCGGAAAAAGTACTCACTTCAAATCTTCGTTGGAGTCCTCTGGTTTTGCACCCCAAACTTCCACGGCTGCTGTTGCTCAGGGTATCACACGAATCATCTCAGGGATAGTTTTATAGCTAGTTATACCTTTTGAAATGATAACCACACTATAAACTTTTAATTATCAGAATTTATTCATTTGAACTGTAAATTGTGTAACTGCCTGCGCGTCGTCACCACTTTTGTTTCACTTGTCATTTACTTACGTGAATTATGTTCTTCTTATTTATCACAATATAAAATAAGACTAACACGCTTATTTGTCTTGAATATGTTATGCTTCATATGTAGTTGTGGCAGTGAGAATCGCCATTGCTAGGTATAAGTTTCACGCGACTTCTCCACGAGAGCAAGATGCGGAGGTCTGCTCTGCTTCAAGAGTGATGGAGTGTCGTTTTAGTAACGCTATCTTTCGCGGTTAAGGATGCTTTTCTCCCATTGGCTACATGTTTCGTTACGTAAATCGTTCTTATTGGTTAAGCCAATTCGCGGGTTGCAATTATGAACTTAATACGTTGTATTTTAAATACATACGTTTCTTTTACAGTTAAGATTTTGGAATTTGGAATTGCAAAATAATAATAATAATCGAATTTTGAATACATACGTTTCATTTACTGTTAATGTTTCTAATTTGGAAACATAAAATCACAATAATAATCGAAATGAGAATTTTGATACCGAAAATAATAATAATAATAATTTGGATAATTTGAATAAATATTTATTATCTATTGTTTTATAAATAAACCGAAAGGGTGGAATAATTCCAGTCTCAAACATTTCTGATGAATTCATTGCAACCGTTAAGACTGCTTTAGCAAAAACTCCAGCCAGAAGGGAGAGATTGCTGGACGGCCTAAAAGAAGCAGGGACATTTGTTTTACCTCCAGTTCCTGTAATAACGCGGTGGGGGATATGGCTGAAGGCAGGAAAATATCATTGCATGAATTTGAATGCAATAAAACAGTGGATTGGCTTGGAAGATGGTGAAGGCAGTGCTGGTTGAAAATAAGGAACTAGTGCTTCAACTCAGAGCTATAGCTAAAATTTCTGATGGACTCTGCAATCAAATACAGGTTCTGGAATCAGATAATCAAGATGCAACACAGGTCTGGCTTCTTCTATCATCAATTCTTCAGATGGTTCGAAGTTCAGGTGCAACTTGTAAAAAATTGGCAGAATATATGAATGAACGTCATCCTGGTCTAAATTTCTGGAAGGAAGTTCAGAATTTAGATCCAACAATAGCTGTTCCTGAGAAGATTTCTTCCATTTTTACTTCAGGTGAACTGAAACATTTCTCTGGCATTGGCAGTGGAAGAAATATCAACATATGCAGCAATGGTACATGGACAAAATTTGTCTCCAACTTCTGCCTTGTCCTTCTGGCAGAAACATTTCGCCAAGATGCCTATCCTAAGTAAGCTGGCAATGAAGACAATTATGGTTCCTCCAACATCTGCTTCAGTTGAGAGAAGCTTTTATACTCTCAATTGGATTTTGAACTCTAAACGCTCATGTCTGACAGAAGAAAATCTGCAGTCTCACCTACAACTGGCAATTAATCAAAATCAATTTCAGGAGGGTGGTGTTCATCAGGAGAGTGCAAATGACAGTGACAGTGACAAGGATGACTAAATTTTCATTCATTTCATTACTAGCTTGCTTAGACCCTACAGTTTGTTCTTATAAAATGTTAACGTATTAAGACACTAAGGTAACATTAGATACACCCAAAAATCAGTTTGATGGTATGATACACATAAACAGTATTTGTCTTAAGTTTATTGGTGTATTTTTTATGCTAAAAAAATAAAGCATAATAAACAGGCATTAAAACTTAGTGCCCGAACCCACAGAGGGAGATGATTCCGGTTACCAAGAACCTGAGTATAGGGGGTGGGGGTGATTGCGTAGGCTGATAAGACAGTCATTGATAGTAGTACTGAGAAGTCAATGCGCTGGTAGTACGGTGCCTCTCAAATTGGTCAACAGTGTACCTTGTCATTATGCGTGTTTATAAATGTATAATACGTGTTCGGAATACCGAAAGTAAAGTGTTCTAAAACGCAAACATATATTGAAACATTTGGGAGGGACTATTACACAAAAACAGGAGAACGTATCGTTTTGCATGCTTGAAATGTGAGTTTAGAGAATGAAAAGTTATTTTGTGGTCTTCCTATACCTGTAACCCGGTTTGTTTACTATCACGTGAACTAGCATATGGTAGCTAGCGCATACGCCGAGCAAAGTCTGTACAGTACAGTTGCTGTTAACATATTCGATCGGGCACTAAGTTTTAAAGCCTGATAATAAAGCATAATTTGAAAAAATATAAAGCATAATTGTCAAAAAAATAAAGCATAATGTGGGTTGCTCTAGTAATCAGTCATAGCAGAGAGATTCCATCTGGCGCTGTGAATCGAACTGGAGCTAGCTCAATTGGTAGAGCATCGACACGGAAAGCCTAAGATCATGGATTCGAATCAGAGTTTCAGAGGAATTTTCTCATAAAATATTTTCATAATTTAGTTTATTTTTAAACTAACTCTTTTATATGTTTCCTAATCTCTGTCCATAATTGCTAGCATGATTAAAACAAAGATATGTTCAACCAATCGGCTTAAATTTTATCTTTTAGTTCTATAAGTATGTGTATATATCACCGGCAGAGCTAGAAATCCGGATAAACCTAGGTTTTGTCTATAAATTACAATTTCCACCCGTGCTCAGTATATAAAACCTTAAAAATGTTAGCCTACTTTGAAAAATATAACTTATTTTAACATATTCGACAGATATATGTAGCGTAAGCTACTAGTCTAGAGGTATGAAAACTTGCGATACATACATTAAATTAGTCAAAAATATTGCTAAAACTTCTTAAAACTGTTAAAAAAGTTATTTCAAGTACATAAAATAGAAGTCTTGTATTAAAATGCAGGTAGGAAGAGGAATGTGTGATTTGAACCTGGGACCTCCCAAATGTGGTTTACGGAAATTACTTCTATCGGTAGCATGTCTATAGTATATTGCGATACTAGTTCCGTAAGCGGTGCATACGGATGGAGGAAAGAGTTTTTTTTTTTCAATTTCCGAGATCCGTTATGTGCTTACGGAACGAGTATTGCATGCTATTTTTTGCACGATGATTATTTATATCAATTTAATTATATTAATTGAGATATTAGCGGAAAATATTATGTATTTACAATATTGGAAATAGATGCTACATTTTAGAAAATGATTCGCATGTGTTTGTTGTTTTGGGGACCGAATATTTGTCCTGTTAAAGTCGCCACAAACTGGGGGGCCTTTGTCCCTGTCTTCCATAAAGGCTTCTATTATGATGGTTTTACTTACGGCACTTGTGCTTTTTTGTAATTTTTACCGCACGGAGATTTCTTTTGTTTTCATAGCAACCAGATTGCGTGCGGGAATGTCAAGTTACGATCCACGGGAACAGTATTCGTAAATACCACTAATTAGTTACTTCGTGCAAAAAAGTATTTCAAGTCCATCAAATAGAAATCCTGTATTAAAATGCAGGTAGAAAGTGAACAGTATATATATATATATATATATATATATAAGAACGTAGTTTCTGTTGAATTTTAAGAACATTCAGTCAGAGAATAGAGATTCTGTCGAAGAAATAACATAGCATTGTAAAAAGTAAATGTGTTTTCCATTTCAAGTTAAATTCGTTTCACTGCTTCATGTAATGACTTCAGTTTTCAGTGTTCTTTTATTTGTCATGACGTCGCATCCTGTCTTTCCTTTCACGATTCAGTAGGCCATGCATGATTCCTTGCGACTGGAAGATGTGTGCCGTCTTTGTAAACGTTCAACTTCAGCTTACCATGTCGATATTAAAGACAACACCTTTGTCCTGGTTACGATTCTGCACTGTTTAGCAAATATTTGTACACAGATGTTCACTACTTTATGAGATTGTGTGGGGGACGGGAAAATGTCTGTCCGTCTCTCCGTGTGTCTGTACGCGCGATAACTCAAATACGCTTAATCGGATTATAATGAAAGTTGGTATACGTATTTATAATGTTCATGGGAAGAACCCTATTGATATTGGACAAAATAGGTTGAAAGGTACCGGAGTAAAACCCAATTTTGTGCCTATTTTTTGGTAATCTCTCTATATATAAAAGGCTTTGTCCTGACTGACAGGAATCAACGTAGAGCCTAAACTATAACAGGTAGAGACTTGGAATTTTGACAGTACCTTCGTTTCATAATGTAGGTGCTCAATAAGAAAGGATTTTGAAAAATTCTGATTTTAAATGCCAAAAATCAAATGTTTTGAGAATACTTAATCCCTTCTTACACAGAATTATCGAAACCAAATCACATTTGACATTAAAACATATTGTTGCCAGTGGGTTTCAGATGGGTTTGGAATTAAATTAAATGGAAGTTTGACAATTACAGTTGGCTTTGTCTATTTTTGTCATAGGCTACCTTGGAAATTAAACTTTCGCGATCGCTTGAATGTTGTAAGCCCTAATATGGTCAAACATTGTTCTATTTGGACGAAACTCACTATACAGGGGTTTTCTGGACCAAGGAACTCGAATCTAAGGTCGCTTTTACCAGGCGATGCTATCTAATCGTGGTATGTAGTCCACCTGATTTAGGTGTTAATAAATATAATGATTTAACTATTACGCTCTTAATTTTTAATTTTTGAAATAATTATCGCGGGCGAAGCCGCGGGCACATGCTAGTATATTATAAAGAATTTAACAGATACAAATCGGTTATCCTGACAACATATGTTTTACACTGTTCATATACGGCTTTGGAATTTGGAATACAGTTAGCCATGACATATACCTTCGCATTTGTTTATGAAACTAGTCAGATGTTTATTTCTTTGATCAAGTTGAATACTGTTATATACAGAAGATATAATACTGTGAAATAATTTGGCCTACGTATTTTAAGCGGAGTTCTTTGCCGGTGCATTTTATGAAATGTTGACATATTTTAAGAATTCCTTATATCAGTGTATACGAGTATGAATTAAGATTAAGCATCAAACTTTCGATCTTTGTTCTTCCATAAACCCTGTTTAATGAATCGATCTGGAGCTTAACTCGGAAATCGATTACAAAAATAACTTATTTTCTACATATCGTAATTGCAATTAACACTGATTAAACGAAAGCATTCTGGCACGTTGTTAACATCAGTTTACCTGATTTATTTATTGAATTTTATGTGTGATGTTATAAGAAGAAAACTTGAAGAAAAATTCGGTAAAATTCTTAGATTTGTTTAATGTGCATGTTGATTGAATGTAGTGCTTATCGGTTACTTTCGTCACCCCAATAGCCTCAGTGTCGGCCGCGGTGGTCTAGAGGTAGCGTGCCCGCCTCTAGATCCGCAGGGCGCGGGATCAAACCCGGCCGCGGTCGATGGATTTTTCAGGACGTAAAAATGCTGGGCACGGAGTCCTCCGGGAGGGACTTTAAGTTGGGGGTCCCGTGTCGTAGATTTACGGCACGTAAAAGAACTCCAAGCCTAAATTAGAGCCTCTGGACAAAATTTCTCGGCCCTTCCACGTCCAAGAAATACTTAGTTTCCAGAGGGGGGTTGCGAGGCGATGGGCTTACCACCTGTCCCTCTACCCTCTCTAGGAAAATAAGCATATCAAAATTAGTATAGGTAATGAAACCTCCATTGGAGGCCCCTTCGCCCCACCTGGGGATCATAGGGTACCAGATACAGATACAGAATAGCCTCAGTAGCCTAATACAAATCTTAACATGTATGTGTCAGGAAGTTTGTGCAACATATTTTGCACCGTTTATTTTAGTTACGGTATTCCCCAATAACCGGAAACATTTGCTTTTATCTTTTTTAATATTTCCAGACCATAGGGAATTCAATATTAATGAAACAATGCTTCCCACGTCACAGCTTTTCAGCCATTCACATTTCTCATAATTGTCATAGGTAATCCCACGAGAGATTACGAGTTTATGGATACATTTGCTATAACCAAGTTCTGATGAAATTCGTAATCGCGAATGGGATTTATTAAGACTATTCCAGGAATAAAATGTAACGGATTTTGTAAATAATAAAATCAGGTAAACTGATATAACAAAGTACCAGAATGCTTTTGTTGAATCAAATATAATTGAAATTATGATGTACAGAAAATACGTTTTTTTTAAATCGGATTAAAATCGACCAGCGTCAGCAGAACTCACATAAAAATAAAAATAGGATTTTAAAAATCCGTGTCAAATCGGCCGGCTTCGCGATTTGATCCAGGGACCTCCAGAATACCAATCCAAGATGTTACCATTCGGTCAACTCAGTCAATTTGACGATGTACTGTAGTTTGATTAAGCATAGGCTATTTGGAGGAATAGTGTTATTTGTCAAGTTTAAATGTATTGAAACTTGAAATTCTTAAAATACGAGTATGTCAACATTTCACAAAATTCAGTGGCAAATAACTCCGCTAATTATTGCACAGTAATGTACCTTCTGTATATAACAGTATTCATGTAGTACTCAATTTCAACTAGATCAACGAAGTAAACAAACATCTGACTGCATTGCAGACAAAGCCCTCAAATGATTAAAAATGTGGCATTGTAGTATAGACATGATTTTAAAAAACATGTAATTTTAATTAGTTGTTACTCTGGTACCGGTCAACCGATTTAGTCCAACATAAATAGACTTCTTGCTATGGACGTTATAAATGCGTATACCAAGTTCCAAGAAAATCCGATAAAGCGTATTTGAGTTATCGCGCCTTTTGTTATATAATACCATAAAAAGGCACTAAATTGAGCATTATTCCGGTACCGGCCAACCGATTTGGTCCAATATCAACAGACGTTTTCCCATGGACATTATAAATGCGTATACCAAGCATCATGAAAATCCGAGAAAGCTAATTTGAGTTATGGCGCCTTTAAAATAGACACTAAATTAGGTTTTACTCCGGTACCGGTCAACCGATTTGGTCCAATATCAATAGGCTTCTTCCCATGGACATTATAAACGTATATACCAAGTTTCATTAAAATCCGATAAAGCGTATTTGAGTTATCGCGCGTACAGACAGACGGACAGACATTTTCCCGTCTCCCACACAATCTCATAAAGTACCATACTGGTACTTAATTATTTTCTTGCTTTGCTGCCAATATTCCTTCAGCCGTAAGATCACGGCATACTAGATGAATGAACAGTTCACGAATCGGTTCGATGAATTGATCGGAGTTTCCCAATGCTACCAATATTGCGCATCACAAGATGGAGGGCATCGTGGTAGTTGCTTACATGTGAGCGCTATAAAAGCACACTAACTTGCTTGCACCGATTTGAAATTGCTATTTTAATCAATGGACATTTATATTATTTCAATTTCAAAACAAGTTATATTGTATAAAATAATGTGTTTTCATTCTGTTCACTGTCATCTTTTGACGTATTGACCACTGCACTTGATGCCTTACATGTCAAGTAACGAGCTGACGTTTTATCAGATAAAATTTCATCCTTGCCACCCTAGGAAGCATATTATAAGATAAACGATCGTGAAAGGTCTATATCCGAGGCGTTATTGGTCATTATCAAACACGTGAAGTTTGAATGGAATAGTCTTAATAAATCCTACCCGAGATTACGGGTTTCATCTGGTAAATTTGCGTAAACTTGGTTCTCGCAAATATATCGATAAACTCGTAATCTGTCGTGGGATCACATAATTATGATAATATACACGACAGCCGGTCAAGGTATGCAACTTGTTTGACATAAGAGTGCTTAATGGTGCCTATAATGCACGGCGATCGCTCGTGATAAACCGAAGTTAATTTTCATAACCAGTAGCAAGACTGTTCATCGGAAAGACTAAGATCAGTAAACTATACAGGTTGCGCATTCCGGGATAGATCAATCGCAGCATTTGAGTGTGTGACGTCATCAGTTTCCAACTCTGCAATTCCCAGCTTTTACTCAGTTTTAATGCTCACACCGTATGATTAAACTCGTAACTTTAAATTAACCCTTCGTCGGATTCCTGTGAAATTCGTGCAGAAATAATCTACACACAACGGCTCTACTGATGGTTAAAACAGAACCTTAAAAAAAGCTGACACAAATGTTTTTATCTCATTTTGTAAATATCACCAATTACACAAAATTCATGGAGGATGAAGCGAATTGACTATGCGACAATTTTTTTATTTTTGTGTCCCGAAAAATCTTTTAGCGAGAAAATTAAGGGAAATATTTTATCACCAGTTGCAGAAAATACTTGGAGGGTGAAGCGAATTTGACTATGCGATAATTTTTTTCTTTTTCTGTCCAGAAAAATCTTTAAGCGAGAAAGTTTTAGTGAGTTAATTTAATGTTATTATAAATCAAGTACCACCTTTATATTTTGAATGCTTTACGAGTAATCGACTGGTAATTACTCCAGGCGCAAAAGCTATCGGAACGGTACTGAGGTATTGGCAAACCTCTTTTCCATAAAATGCCAGCCATAACATAAAAATCCTTAAATATTTTTTTCGAACACTCAATAATAAAACTATAATAACTGGCTACTTCTACCCATACTGAAAGATTTACCGCTGGGGAAAATAAATGAATCAAGCATTTTCCTAACCTCTTAATCTGCACTACTTTTATTCAGAATTTGTTGGATTTTTTTAATGTTTTTTATGTTGCTTTATGCTGGTAACTTTTATGTTAATTAACTTAATTTAGTGCCTTATTATGGCCTTTTCATATTTTAATATAATTTAACAGCATAAAAACGTACACCAGTTAAAGCGGGCGACGAATTGCCGAGGGTTTATGAGCATACTAGAGCGAGCTATAGCGTTAAGGCAAGAAGTTGGTATTTTTTAATTAAAAATCGGGGGAGGTGCTTTTGAAATACTGTGTGATATATGTAGAATGCATTGCAAAGCAATTTGTGCGTATGTGTGTCCTTATCGGATGTTGATACATCTCTTTTTTGCAGTGCTGCTTATGAAAGTTTCCCTGCCCTGCAATTTACAAACCATCCCTTAGTTTTTTATATTATCTCTGTCACATAATTTTTATCCAGATTTACACTTTTGACAGTGTTTCACCAATCATTACCTACATAACTTACCCCATATAACTAGGGGAAAATTGATATTAATATAAATATATCACTATTAATACACAATATAATTTTATGTTGGTGCAATATATATTAATATTAATGTATAAGAATATTCCTTAGCTGATTTCTACCCTTATTATGTGGTGTAATATATAAACATACATTCTTTAAGAAATTTTCCTCAAATTATACTAACATACATGTACCTTCTAGAATGGCTAATATTTTGTAGACAACAAAATATTAGAGCATATCGCCCCATAACTGATCTATACCTACAGGCCTATTATATAATCTCTATTCAAATCTACATACTTTGACAGATTTTTACCAAGTTTACAGACAAATCCCATAGAATCAGAAGAACATTTTAGGCAGCCTGAATAGCAGAACAATCCACATCTTAGCTGTTTTCTACACATATGTTGTGATCTCTGTATAAATCTACATTTTTCGAAACCGATTCTGTAGAACAGTTTTCCACCCCTATTATACAATGTATAATCTATATAAAAGTCTACCTGCTTTGGCAATATTAATACAAGTTAATATTTTACACTATTCTATAATATAATATTAATACTGTGTATTTTAATAATAGTACAAAATATACAGGATGTTAATGAATAATACCGAAATATTTTACCTGTGTATAGAGGGGACATAGACAAGCAACTTTTATTAGGACATTTTTGCTCTATGGATCCATTTTTTCCTATTACAGCATTAGATCTCCCAGGGCATGGCCGCCACTGACTTCAAACATTAGACAAAAAAAATCAAAACAAAGGAACTTCGCTGTTAACACTCTAGTCAGTAATTATGAAAAAAAAGACTAATGCAGTGGCGACCAGTCATGTGATTAGTCTGTAAATTTTGCAGATTATGGAAACACTAAATTATGATATAGCTGTTGACGAATGATTAAGAGTCAGGTTTTTATCGATCACTAAGAAGGCATGAAGTAAGTTTAATGAAAATTTTAAACCTATTTCGCTTCATTATTGACTTATGAGCACCAAATTGTAATGACTTTAATGCTCTGTAACATACACATTTTACGTCATAGAGCAAAAATCTTCTAATAAAAGTTGCTTGTCTAAGTCCCCTCTATATACAGGTAAACTATTTCGGTGTTATTTATTCAATAATTGACCATACTGCACTATTGAAATTGATATATTACTAATTTCTATCGTAAAAGAAGATGGACAGCGGCTCCATGCTTTCTAGTGTCAAGTCGTGCTCGAAGCGAAAAATCATTTAGACAGCTGTAGCACTCGGAATAATTACCACTCAATCACTCGTAAACCATTCAAGATATAAAGGTGTACTTCATTTATAATAAAATTCAATTATTTCACTAAAACTTTCCCACTTAATATCACAAAAGAAGACATCACTAAACAATAGAAACAGATTACGCGAATGAGTTGTTACTATAGATTACTGGTTCACGCAAACATACTAAACACGTGATATGACTTACATGCATTTAAAGCGTGCAATATAACCTTAGTAGTAGTAGTAGCAGTAGTAATATGCAGTTTTACTGCCATTGGTTATTATTATTATTGTTTTATTATTATTGTTGTTTTAATATTATTATTATTATTATCACCATCATTATCATTTCACGGTAAACGCATTGAACACAAAGATCGTACCTGATGCTTTCCATTCTAGATACTTGTTAGTTTTATGAAAATGTAATAAATAAAATTTAGTTGTCTCTATAATTTACTTTTTTTCTGTGCTAGCTTTTAACACGTATTTATGCACCATTTATTCTGACACGTAGTCCATAACAAGATTACGGCTATCTTTGTCTAAATCTGCATTTGAATTTCAGGTTAATGATTTTTCACCGTGTTTCAGGTTCTGAGAATGATCCATGAGTCGTTCGATTCTTCCCTTGTGTTCATCGTTCACGTTCACTCCAGTGCTGGAGATCGTTTCATTCCACAAAGACGTTTTCAAAGAGAAAAAATTGCACTAACTCACAAACACTGCGATTCAGATATCACGGAGAAAAGTGTTCTGAAGCAGGTAAGATTATCATTATTTGATTTCAGTCGCTTAATCAATTGAGCAGGTTTTGAGATAAACTTGAAAATTGTTTAAACTTTGTTTACAGTAAAATAAAAATTATACTAGAGGAAACATTAAGGAAATCTGCATTTAAAAAATACTACACCTAATGAGTTTTCATGAAAGAGTAGATACCTTTTATACTGCTGACAGTGGCGGTTTCTCCTATAGTGCTGCAGTGATACAGCACACAGCTTCTTTTCTGCTCGTCGTATAATGTTATTTTCAAACGCAATACTATGTTTTCTTTTACTTAGATTTTGAACTTGGCGCGTCCACGCGAGAATTCCTTAGCTGACGGAGAATGGAAGTCGGTAATGTGAATATTATCTTTCCCGCTTCGTGAATGCATGTTGAAAACAGCTCTTCTCTTGTAGGGTGTGACGTCATGCTTAAGCTTGTCATTGGCGTGTAAACTGGTTTCAACGTACAGAACGGGCTGCCGCTGAATTGCGTTCACGAGATTTTAACACTGGAGCGCTGTGATCTCGCCACAGATATAGACACAAAACGACACTTGACGCGACATCTATTGGAATATAGTTGAAACTGTAGTTCTGGTTTTAGCCACTAGAACAGATTGAAAACAGAACTCGTACAATTTGTGAACAAAATAAATTTTGAAGCTCTACAAACAAACCAAATACATAATTCAGGATAATATTTATAAGTGTACATATGTAGATATTTTTGAGTAGTTAAGATAAAAGGAATGCATGTAGTATTGCTGCATTGCAATGGAGCATGTTGTTTAATAAAGATGATAATAATAAAAAAAATAAAAAAAAACCCTAGGGAATACCATCACAAGAACGTCTTACAGCTCTTGCAATGCTTTCCATAGCGAAAAAGATGGTTGCAAACATGGATGGATTCAACACGAAAGTCATCGATAACCTCTGTAGTAAGAAGGAACGTCCCATGGACTTAACTCTGAGACAGTAATTATTTAAGTAAGCCTAAACTAAACTCCGTGGCGCGACATCCCCGAGGGGACAGGGCCTACCACCCGACCACTGCGCCATCTACCTATAGACAGATGGCAGGATTGGGGGCATGTGGTCAGCATGCCGACACCCACGGCCGTTAATGGTGGTTTCCATGACCGGAGCCGCTACTTCTCTATCAAGTAGCTCAATATTTTAAGTTTGCTGTATGAAATGGTATTTGCAGCACACTCTCGTTTTGAGCCACGAGCCGCTACTGACTGCTGACATGATGTACTATTAAGTGCCGGTATGGTACTTATGAGATTGTGTGCGGGACGGGAAAATGTATGTTCGTCTGTCCGTCCGTGTGTTTGTACGCGCGATAGATCAAATACGCTTTATCGGATTTTCATGAAACTTGGTATACGCATTTATAATGCCCATGGCAAGAAGCCTATTCGTTTTGGATTAAATCGGTAGACCGGTACCATAATAAACCCCAATTTTGTGTATATTTTAAAGACGCGGTAACTCAAATACGCTTTATTGGATTTTCCTGAAACTTGGTATACGCATTTACAATGTCCATGGGAAGACGTCTATTGATATTGGATAAAATCGGTTGACCGGTATCGGAGTAATTAAAGATCACATGCTTTTTAAATGTGTAATCATGATTATACTACAATGCCGCTTTGCCTTGACCTCAATGCAGTCAGATGTTTGTTTATATTGTTGATCAAGTTGAAATGAGTACTACATGAATAGTGTTATATACAGATGGTATATTAATATGTAATAATCAGGCATACGTACAATAAGCGGAGTTTTTTGCCAGTGCATTTTGTGAAATGTTGACATATTTTATGAATTTGTCATATCAGTGTATACGAGTATGAATTAAGGTTAAGTATCCAACATTAGACCTTTGTTCTTTCACAAGTCCTGCTTAACGAATCGATTTGGAGCTTAACTCGGAAATCGATTACAAAAATAACTTATTTTATGCATATTATAATTGTAATTATCACTGATTAATCAAAAGAATTCTAGCACTTTGTTACATCAGTTTGCCTGATTGTATTTATACTATAACAAAGATTTCACTAACAAACATTTTATTCTGTCTCATCTCACAATAAGTGCACATCATTAAACTCGACGTTCTTAGTAAGAAGGCAGTTGATAATGTTGCCATAGGCCTACAGGCATACTCTGCCACGTGGCTGTATAAAATCAGTGATGGGAAAAGTACAATTGGGCTGAATTACAATTACCTGAGAGACATTGTACTTAATTACATTTACAAATTACTTTTTTTTTCAAAAAGTGATCAGTAAATTTTTTTTTTTTAAAGTAGTCAGTAAAATTACGATTAGCCTACATTTACAATTACTTAACAAAATAACAGAACCTAAAAATTCCTTGTTTTTGGTTTGTTTTGGGCACAAGCAGAAACTATTAATGAACAAACCAAAAAACACATCACTGAGAATATTTTCGGAAACATTGAGTAACTTCTTCTTAATATTACCTCTAATTTGGATATTAGTTGCAAAAACAGTAATGATGGCGATATAGTAAGCGAGAATTAATAAATTGTAACAATTACAATTTTATTTCCAGAAGTAAATTACAAGTAGAAATTAATTTTTTTAAAGTATTGATTACAAGTAAATGAGACCAAAAAAGAAATTGTTACTGTAATCCGATTACTTTTACTCAATTACTTCCCATCACTGTACAAAATATTTTGCAATGCCAATTACTTGTGTAATTATCCCAACATAGACCCTTATCTGAAATTGATCTAAGTAATAAATCAGGTAAACTGATATAACAAAGCGCCAGATGGAGTTAATAGGTTATATTTAGTTAACTACTGTGTTTTAGACCACAGTTTCTTGAGAAAGGTTGATAAGCATATGGAAGAATAAGTGGGATAACTAGAATATTAACAGAACGTATTTAAACAACTTCCTCGTGTCAACAATATCCCTTTATTTAGAAATATTTATTTATTTGTTTAGTTAGAAATGTATATCAGATACTGTATCAGCAACTAACAAACTCATTTTAACTTACACAACCAATTCCACCAAATATGGTTTGAAGGGAATTCTTAAAATGATTGTTACAGAATACAATAACTTACCAAATAAGATAAAAGAAAGCGTTTCACTAACTATGTTTAAAAAAATGTCCAAAAAACACCTCCTTGATGAATTTTTTAATAATTAATTTTCATTTTAATGTGTCAAATTGTGCAATCTATAGTTATTTATTATGTAAATTGTGATAAATATCCTTTATATTATGCTACTTAAATTAGTTGGGATTATTATTTAAACTTATCTTTTATGTGTGCTAATATGGCACTTTTTTTGTGTTTTACTGTATTTATGATGTTTATTATGTATCATATTTAGGCTACTGTTGCCATTTTCTCTGTATTAATTCAATTTTTTTGTATTGTCCCTGCTACGAGCCATTGGCTCTTTGGGATCTTTTTTGTCAAATAAATAAATAAATAAATAAATAAAAGTTAACTATTAGCGTATGTTGTTAGCCATTTCATACACTATTTCTAAATTTATATATACTAAATTTATATATACTTTAACCAAATAGTCTCATGTTAAATTGTTAGCCATCTCATGACTCGATACTCTTGTACATATATTACTTTAATATTTAGATATGTTAAGTGATTGTTAATAACTATAACCTTAATATACCTTCGGGTAAAATAAGGTTAAAACTTGGATAATTAAAAAAATCCCTTTATTTTTGTCAAAACATCTGAAGGCGTACAAATATGCAAGTCACTTGTCATCAGTCCTCAACCGAATACTCAGTTCTATCGATTGATGCAATTTAAAAAATTAGAGTTATCGCGCGCACAGGCACAAGGACAGACTTGGCATGCATTTCTCCCATTCACCAAGTAATCCTTGAAAGTATCATTCTAGCACTGAATAAAATTTCGCTGTAGTGACGGTCATTGTTCGTTCACAGTACAATTTCCTCTATTATGCTCACACTTTATCTTGAGCCAAAAAAATCCGGGGGTGAGGGGAGCTGATATTGCATGCAGTATAAGAGATGATTGACTATTGCAGAAGGCGGTGAGTTGAAATTGACGTTGTTTCTGAAGGGTTGCCAATTACCAGAAAATATAACGTGTGTAGTTTTATGCTGGGTCACAATGGAACTAACTGTAATCTGTAGCTCTTCCAACTCTCGCTGCCAAACTAAAGATTTTATATTGATTCAGATATTATAGTAGAATATATCGCTGGAGAAATGAATAAAGTAATATATTTAGGCCTATTTAGACAATTTCTCTCCCGGTCTTCAGAATATAGAAAATCGTTTAAAAGTCGTAGCATTATACATTTAGGCCTACTTGAATATGCACTTTCACATGCCTGAATTGATGAAATTTAACTAAATGACTTTCGCGAAAGTTTGTAGGTAATTAATAATACACAATTCATACAACGAAATAATGAAACTTGACTTGTTCTTTTCTCCAACGACAGATTCAGCTTGAAACACATTAAATTGCTTTTCCTTCCATTTCATTTATTTGGTTCATTATTTCGCTGATTTCCGATACTTCTTGGTTTAAAGAATCTTTATTTTTAACTTCGTTGTCACTTATATCGAACATTTCCACAACACCAGTACTGTTCTTCAGAATAATATGATATTTCAGAATAATATGATGTAAACAAATAAAAAAAAAATTGACTTTAGCTCAAGAATGCCTCAACGGGAAGTTTTTGGGTATGGCAATACTGGGGACGGGTCGCGATCTTCATTCTTTCGAGCGAGGCCTTCTTTATATGGACGGTTTTCAGCATTATGGAGTGTGAAGCTCAAGATAAAGTGTGCGAATAATACAGTCCCCGTAGGTGTCTCACTGTTTGAACAAGTCAAGATTCTGCACAACATGCTCATATTTTCTCTATCTCTATCTCTATCTGATGGTTGAAGTAAAATACCGTAAAAACTTACATATGGATACGGTGTATCATATACGACCAGCAGTTACCCACGGCGATTATTTACTCAACTGCTGGATGTTTTGTTTAAATTATTTATTTAACAGAAAAATAATTAAGACATATTTATTAACACTGACATCATTTGCCATTTTCTTCTCCTTTTAAATGCTTAGGGCCTATGATAAACATCCATATTTCTCAACTAAAAATATAAAGCCTAGCTTTGAATAACATATCAGTGGATAGAATTTTTTACCGACATCTGATATGGCATACTCGTTGCCACACACACAGACTGAAACAACTGCAAATGCTGTCCCTGCAATACGAACTCTTATTCTCCATCAAAATGTGAAGTGAGAAAATGGTAAGCTTATTCTCTACGTCCAGGGCAGAGAAAGTTATGTGAGTGCATCACATTGTGTATTATTTTCGTGGATTTCATTCTTCAATGTTTATATACACAAATGAATTCCATCGATAGCTTCTCTAATTTGTCAAAGTTCAGTTTCTTTTATTTCCAAACCTACCTGTGACCACTGCCAACAATACACTGTTGTCATGAGAACTGTACATGGAATGTGATTTAGATTTTGTAATTCTGTGTAAAAAGGTATTATGCCTCCTCTAAAACATTTGATTTTTGGCATTTATAATCAAATTATTTTCTAAATCCTTTCTTAGTGAGCACTTACATTATGAAACGAAGGTACTGTCAAAATTTCAAGTCTCTACATATTATAGTTTAGGTTCTACATTGATTCTCTGTCAGGACAAAGCCTCTTATATATAGAACCCCCTCAAAATAAAATAATGTTTGATCACTTGAATATCCGTGCTGTTTTGGCCATTAATAACAGTCAGTAAAGCACAGAATCAAATTTTTAGCTGTCTCTGACTTTAGACCCTCCTAAAAACCAACCCCAAAAATTAATACAGTACAATGCAAATTTGTTATATTAATTCGCACCATAGTAACTCATTAATAGGGAGCAGATTTTTAGGTTTTTAAAAACACTGTTTTAGGTTTTCCATTAGGTGAAATAGTTTTTTTTAGGTTTTTTGTCCAAAATATCGTTTTCGGGTAGAATAATTGGTTTAATGAATTTGAATGTGCTACATAGGATTCAATACATGATTAACACGTCTTCTTAAAACACAGTGTGAGCACTCAGTGTGAATAACAAGACAGTACTAAAGGCAAACAAACGCTTCAAAACACAGAATGTTATATCCTTGTTCATACACGGCAACAATGGTTGTTCGTACGAATATTTTAAAAGGAATACGCCAGTACTCTACACTTCCTCTCTTGATACTGTCCATCCTAGACGACAATGGGTTGAACGAAACGCTGGTGGTATTAATTTCAACCCAACAAAAAGTATTGTCTCTCCGCAAAATATAGATTTCTCAACTGACAAACAAAAAAGACAAAAAAAGTAACCTAAATTAGATATTTTAGGTGTTATATCCCGTTTAGGTATATTTAGGTTTTTATACCCCATTTAGGTATTTTTAGGTGCCACAGAATTAATGTGGGTGAATCCTATGGACATGATTCGAAAAAGTGTATGAGCGCATTTTGTTTTGGAAGCAAGGAAAAAAATAGGTAAAAACCTAAGAATCCGGTCCCTACTCATTAAGCACAAAATCACTAAAATATAAATAAACCTATTCTAATTTGATTTCGGGACTAGAAGGTATAGAAAAAGTAAGAATATTTTTAAAATATTAATAAACTGGACTCTGCACAAATGTGCATAATCCCAGTCTAGAAGACCCGTTCACGCGATATGCACATTTGCACGGACGATGTGATTTTTTATGAGCTAGGCAGGGTGACCAACCTTGTATATTGCTTATGAGTACCGGTACCAGATAGTCTAAATAATGCATAATAGCCTACTATCCACATAGTTAAGCGCATGAAGCGGAGGTGGCAGCCGTAGCGAACTGCAAACGCATTTTAGAATGTACCATAAACTGAAACAACAGGTTTCGAAAATGTGCCATATTATATCTCCCGCGAGGTTTGTCATCCTTTTTACCCACAAGTGTAACTGCTCTAGCGGTATGATGTAACACCTCTGAGAAATTATCCATAAGTAAACAAACAGGTATTTGCAAATTAAATAACGTATTTCACTAGTACCGTATTTTACGGACCATAAGACGCAGTTTTTTTATCTTGGAACCAGCGTGTTTAAAGTTGCGTGCGTCTAATGGTCCGAAATATACAAAAAAATTAAAATTATGGTATATATTGCCGGAATACCATAGTTATTAACAAGGTGTTGTAACAATAAGATAGTCACTTTTTTTCACACACTGTACATCAGTGCACTCGTCACAATCGTAAAATGAGCTGGAAGCCAGGTATAGGCTACAATGCGAAAAGAAAGATATGTTTAGTTCTTTTTTACGAAAGGAGTTGTTTCCACCGGGTGGTTTAAATAAAGGTAGAGACCTCTAAACAGCCTTGTCCCGTTTCACTTACCGTATGTTGAATTGAGGGTTAGATGGTGTAAAAGTACTTTCGGTCTATAATGAGAAATCACTTCAGTTGTTAAAATTTACGCGATGCCACCTGTACAGAAGAGATTTTCATACAACGCAGGTTTTAAGTTAGAAGTGATTTACACTGATCCCGTTGTAAAAGGTTATAATTTGTTTATGCAGAGAAGTATATTATTCCCTTTAATATTTTTTTTTTTCATCTAGAATCACATTAAATTTCTTTTCCTTTATATTTCCATCCTATAATCAAGGTGCGTCTTATGGTCCGGAGCGTCTTATGGTCCGTAAAATACGGTAATACTAATTGTTTCTTTGAACTATTAACTTATATTAGTTACACCTACTATTAGTTTCCGGTAAGGAGAAACGTAAGCCCTGAAATAAACGCTGAATATCATTAATACAGTAATATCCTGTAGAATTCCACGAGTTTTATCAATAAGTTATTGTATAAAATGCGAGTGATCACGGCTTTATTTCGAAAAAAATGTTTGGGATAACTCAGACACGAGTAAGTATAACGTCTCTGGTTAATTGCTTTTGAGGCATGATTTTCACATCTATGAAGTAACTGTAACATATATCTGCTAGAAAACACTATTCCCTTATATCCCCAAAGCTAATGCATTGTGTACGTTACATTTCTTATTGTTTTCGTGTTACTTTTAGCAGCATTTTCATAATAAGAAGCCCTGCATAGCGTACAGCCGTACAGTCTTATAGCCAGCAATCATCTTTACTGATAGAAGCGCCTCACTGCGGCGGACCAAGTGAACCACAAGAGTGACCAATCTTTTCAGTATGGCAGGACAGGACAGCAGGAAAGGTTCACAGACCGTAAATGAAAATGCAAGATTCAAGGCAGAGAAGAATGTGAGAAAACTCAATTTGGAGAGACAAATCTAACAGGAGAGAAACAGCATGGCTTTACGTTAGCAGAGTTTTCACAAACTACGTCGTTGGAGTAAGTTTTTAATTTTCTAAGGCATAAAGGGGTAGCTGAAAACGGGGAAAATGGACGCGTTTAAAGTAGAAATGTTAAGTTTAAATGACATTAGATGAACTGGAAAACAATGTGTATATTATTCAGGCCACGAAAATTTGAGAAATAGTAGAAAAGTGGTTAGGGCTGTCTTAGGTTATGTTTTAAGCAATAGAGCCTCAAGTATAAGCGGGGATTGGTCGATTACTCTGCTCACTGTGATAAGCTATTTGTTTTTTTTTTTGTTTTTTTTTTTTTAGAAGCACGGAAAACAGCCAAATTTTATGTTGTATTATTCTTTAGAACCTACAGATTCCATATATAAGCATCTTAGATTTGTATGAAGACTCTAAATGTAAGTAAAATCGGATTAAAAAGTGGACACAGAATTAACCTAAAATTGCTCTGTGAACAGCTGTGAAATTACGATCTCCTTGTGCTGAACGATGTTCTATTGTTGTAATCGGAGAGAGCATTGGGTCATGTGGACAGTATTCAATGCTGTAAACCTAATGGTTAAAACGTCTCAGTGGCGCAGTTACTAATCAAGGATTTCTACCAGACACAGAAACTTGTCGCCCCGGATCCCCTTCTTGTTTCTCCATATTGGGGCTTTGCCACCAACCCCCCCCCCCCCACATATAGCCACCAGACCCCTTCACCAGAAGCTTCGAGTATAATTACTCGGTATCGGCCACATTGTTCCTTGAACCTGTTTTCTTGGCAGGTGGCTTTGCCCCCAAGCCCCACCCTCTCTAAGTTTCTGGGAGCTTTAAGTATAACAGAAACAGGGGCCTAACCATAATATAACTATTGTCAGCAATGGATAAGCCTGTGTGGGAAGAACCAATGAAGATGGAAGATTGTTGGCAGCCAATGGGAGTGTTGTCGCCCAAGCGACATATTGGGCGGAAAGCCTTAGTGAGGAAGGGAGCAGAGTTGCCAACTAGACCTGTATAAGCTTCAGAACATGTCAATGGTGCAAGTGAATGTTTGTTCCAACCCCAGATTCTAATGGTGTAGTTCAGAGTGCAATGGATGAGGGATGTATTTTCTGGGCTATACAAAATAAGGAAAAGGAAAAATGACTGAAGACATGCCCACCTGGCAATATGACATGTTGTTCATGGTTTTGTAAAAACTCAAAACAATCAATGATGGTACCAAAGACTCTACCACAGAACCTTCTCAGACTTCTATTCCTTTCACACTGAAACAGTTCCAAATTTTTAGTAGTAGTAGTAGTCATTTTAGTCTGACTAGACTCCTGGTGATCGGATGGATTTACAAGGCAGTTTCTCTCGAGTAGTTTGCTGTTGCCTTTTCCTGTCAATTTACATTTGTGCATTCTCTTCTGTCAAAATGCGCCACTGTTTCCTATATCGGATCTTCTCTTTCAACATCTCCAATTTTGTGCCGGTAGTTGCTTTTATTTTGTCTAGCCAGCGCATCCTAGGTTTCCCTTTTTTTCTCAAACCCTCCACTTACCCAAGCATGATATCTTTCTGTGTGAACTTGATGTTCTCAGTCATGTCCAAAGTAGAGCAGCTTTGTTCTGAGGAGCATTGCTTCCAAAGACCTTTTCAGCTTTATTTCCTCCAAAATTGACATATTTGTCCTTTTCTCTGTCCTTGAAATCCTTAGAATTCCCCCCATGTCCAGAGTTCAAATGAGTCTATTTTCTTTCTCTCTTTTTTGCTGACAGTCCAGTATTTGCTGCCATACATGATTGATGGGAACACCAAGGTTTCTGCGATTTATATTTTGGTCTGCATTGAGGTTTCTCGTCTTTCATGATTTTTTCCAAGTTGGTTATTGCCAATCTTTTTATATAGCAGTGTCCATCGCTTGTAATAGCACATCCCAGAAAGTTATAGGTTTGTACTGTTTCTATTTCTGTGCCATTTAAGCTAATATTTCTTGTCTGTCTCTTGTCATGATTTTAGTCTTCTTTAAGTTTAACAATAACCCTGCTTTTTTGCTTTCTTCCTTCAACCTCTATAATATATTCTTTAGTTCTTGTTTACTTTCTGCCAATATAGTAGTATCATCTGCATATCTTAGACTTATTTTCCTTCCGCCTATTCTTATCCCATTGCTTTCCTCTTTTTCAGCAAGTCACATTATGTGTTCACTGTATAAGTTGAAAAGTGATGGAGACTGGATGCACCCTTGCCTCACTCCATTCTGTGTCACTAAATTCTGTTCTTGTTACTTGTGCAGATTTTTAATCAAGACTATAAAATACTCCAGTATTCCCATAGGCTGCAAAGTATTCCAAAGCCTGCTGTGATCTACACAATCAAATGCTTTGCTGTAATCTATAAAACATAGGTGTATATATCTTTTGATATTCTATGGCTTTCTCCATTATCCATTCTATGTCTGCAACTTGGTCTCATGGTGCACGTTGGTAAGATTGTAGGGATGTACCCAGTATTTTCTATGCCTGAACCAATAAGCCACTACAACGTCTTTCTCACTTGAGCCCATATTGTAACTGAAGCAGTGAGAATTGTGTTCCCACCACATTTTTATCATCCAGGTCGCGCTGATTTATCGCCTGCTGTCATGAATGATCCTAGTAATATAGCGTCGCAATATATTCCTTACTATAATTGCTTACCTTATAATCGCCTTAGTATGAACGGTGACTAATAATTTTAACAGAAACAACGGTCTTCAACTAAGTCAGGCCTGGAGTCTGGCAATAAGTCAGCTCCAACAAAATTGAACCAAATCAGGGTTTACCTATGTACATTCAAATTTGGCCTCCATTTCTGACCAATGCCAGCAATATGGTTTTGCACTTCCCAGTTTGGTTTCTTCGCTTTTGATTGGCTGCCCTCCACCAGCATTGTCCATTAGCAGCTTCACACTTTACTATTCGGTTTACATTGCTGCTGATTGGTTGCCTTCCACTTACATTTGACAGAATATATATGGGTGATTCTTCAAATACGGGAAAATTTGGAGTGTGTAAAATCCAAATTTTTTACTTTGTTTAAAAAATCACAAAAAAATCACTAAAATACTTCAGGGGTTACTTGATTATAATATGACACCAGCAGAGCTTAAATGTTTATATTTTTATTTATTTTAATTTCTTAATTTTTTTAAAGCCATGTGAATGACATTCGTGTACATGTGGATGGCAGAAGGCCACATTAATGACTAACTTTAGCAACAATCTGCTTTTGTTTATGTGATTTCATATTTTTCTCAGCATACTTCAGTTGATTTTGCACCAAATTTGCAAATTTGTGTGCATACTCCGGAATTAATGTAATTTTAACAAGACTGTGTTTTTATGGTTTTGGGGGAGGGGGGAATCAAGCAGAAATTCATTTAATCAGTTTTAAGATCTTAAGTACAGGTCACAGACACGGCAAACACAATAGTATCCTACATTTATCATCTACATGACTTAAGAGTCATCCACATACCCCTTCATGAGACATGTGGATGACACAAAAATCAGGCATGTGGATGACAAAAAAGGAGTTTAAGTGGTCTCAGCAAGTCATTTCTAAACCTCTGTAAGCTCAACTTCAGTCAAGTACTTTGAATTGGAAGGTTTATCATAGTGCATAATCAAAATTAATTAATATTCACTTTCTGCCAACTTTCTAGAAGCCATGTTAATGACGGGGAATAAAAACGCTTTCCTCGAAAATGATGCAAAGTCCTTTGTTAATCCCAAATTGTTTGTAAGCAAGCAAAATTCAACCACAAGCTGCCCTGTTGGCTTTCTAACACTGTTGCCAGTTATACAAATTTCTCATTTCTGCAGAAAAAATTCCATTCTTTTCAGCCATGTGGATGGCCAAAAACCCATGGGACATTCTTTATGTTCTTTAGGTGGGGTGACAATTTTATTTCATTTTATTTTTTAGGGGTTAATATTCTTCACCCATTCATACTCATTGACAGGAAAAAAGTTGAAAAGGAAATAACATTTTGTTTTGTGGAAAAATGCATTAGAATATACAAAACCGAGGTTTGGGACAGGGCATGTGGATGCCATTTCATTGAATTAAATTCGATTTTGGAATATCAGAATTTAAAGTTAGTGACATTTTAAAGTGATAGTTGTAGTATGGAAGTAGTAGAAACAAACTTTTATTTTAATTTTTTTTTTAAGTTGAATTTGAAGGGAAATATAACTCCGGAACACAAATTTTCCCGTATTTGAAGAATCACCCATATATAAATCATTCTTCAGCTTTGTTCACTTCTTCCCAGAACAGCTCGGACAGCTTCAACCATCTCACCTAGCTGGAATCCCAAGAAGCTATGATGTATAACCAATACTAAAGGTCTTTTCACATTGGGTCACTTGTGATGGTCACCGCTAGTATTGCCAATAGTAGCTACATGATAAAACAATTTGTAATCGCTTTTGACATCCCAAATGGCAGGTCGACATTCCACTTCACTTATAAAATCTTCAGTATTAATCAAATCTAAACTCATGGCTGGATAACTAGTTTCTCTGAGCCTGATTATACAACTGAATTATGTATATATACAACTTAAATTGCTGCAATCATAAAATGTGGTGACCACGTGTGAAAAGGCTCTAAACATATTGCTCCTCCAACTATCTACTAAGCTACCCAGACCTCAAAAACATGATCTCCTAACCAGACGATGGGAATGTGAAAACACACAAAATAATGGGAATTTTTCTCCTAAAATATTTCCATGTAATGGCCAATAGAAACAATATTCTCTGAGGGAACAATAATTCTCTCACACTGGTAATGTGTAGGCTAAGGTGGAAAGGTAGAGTCAGACTGAAAAATTCAATTCCATAGCCAGGATTTGATCCAGGATCTTCGGCTCTCCGTGCCACTGCTCTAACAATTGAGCTACTAAGGCAATGTGCTGGTACAACATTCCACTGTGACCTACTAGTGGTTTACTATGAAGCCTGCACCTTAAAATGCTTTTGAGTTTGTAAGTCACCACTGGGTGGGTATTATGCTCACACTTTATCTTGAGCCGAAAAAATGCAGGGGTGAGGGGAGCTGATATTGCATGCAGTATACGAGACTGACTATTGCAGAAGGTGGTAAGTTGAAATTGACGTCATTTCTGAAGGGTTGCCAACTACTAGAAAATATAACGTTAGTTTTATGCTGGTATGCAATGGAACTAATTGTAATTCGTAGCAATTTCAACTCTCCCCACCAAACCATCATCATCATCATCATTGACTCGACAACCCATCACTGGGTCTTGGCCTCCCCAAGAAAAATTCTCCATCTGTCACGGTCAAGTGCAGCCATCTTCCAATTCCTCATTCCATAGCTTCTAGCATCATCATTCACCTCGTCTATCCACCGCGTTCTTGGTCTTCCCTTCTTCCTTCTGCCCTCCGGTTGTGTTATGAGTGTCCTCTTTGGTATTTCAGCTTCCTCTTTTCTGATTACATGTCCTGCCCATCTTAATCTCTTAAGTTTTACATATTTACTAATTTCAGTATCCATAAAGAGTGCATATATTTCATGGTTGTACCGTCTTCTCCATACACCATTGTCACACACTGCACCATATATTCTTCTCAATATTTTCCTTTCAACTCCCCACCAAACCAAAGAGTTTTATTGATGCAGATATTATAGTGTAATCTACCGCTGGAGAAATGAATTAAGTAATATATTTCTTTAGACAATCTCTCTCCCAGTCTTCAGAATATAGAAAATCGGTTTAAAAGTCGTAGCATTCTACATGTAGGCCTATTTGAATACGCACTTGCATATGCCTGATTTAATCTAATATAACTAAATATCTTTCACGAGAGTTTATATGTAATTAATACAACTTTCTAGCAAAATAACCAAGACTGACTTGTTCTTTTCTCCAACGACTGATTCAGCTTAAAACACATTAAATTGCTTTTCCTTCCAATTTATTTATTTGGTTTATTGGTTATTCGCTGATGTCCGACACTTCTTGGTTTAAAGAATCTTCATTTTTAATTCCGTTGTTACTTATATCGACTATTTCCACAACACCTTTCTTCTAAAGTACCTGGATTTAATTATGTCATTTGCAGAATAATAAGTTGTAAGCAAATAAAAAAAAATAGACGATAGTTCAAGAATGCCGCTAAGGGAAGTTTTTGGGTATGGCAACACTGGGAACGGGCCGCGATCTTCATTTTTTCGAGCGAGGCCTTCTTGATATGAACTGTTTTCAGCATTATGGAGTGTTTGGCTCAAGATAAAGTGTGCGAATAATACGCATATCTAATATTGAGAATGCCTGGTGGTATACCGAGATATATGAGTCAGTTGGAGAATTTAATGTTGTACCGGCATTTTGGCATGGTAGCTTAATGGTAGAGCAGCTTTCAATATTCTGTGATTTCATAAACAAATAAAATCAGGTAAACTGATGTAACAAAGTGCTAGAATGCTTTTGTTTAATCAGTGACATCCATCTAAGGGCCTTTTCACACGTGGGTTACTTGTGACGGTCACCGCTAGTATTGCCAATAGTAACTACATGATAAAGCAATTTGTCATAATTTTTGACATTCCACTTCACTTATAAAATCTTCAGTATTAATCAAATCTAAACTCATGGTTGGATAACTAGTTTCTCTGAGCTCGATTATACAACTTGCATTGCATTGTTGACAATCATAAAATGCGGTGACTGTCACAAGTGTCCCAGTGTGAAAAAGCTCTATGAAAGCTTCAAGTCTTTTATAACTGTTTTCTTCTTTAGGTATCGTATATCACTACAGTCATATCTCTGTATCACAACAATCAATATAACGATAAACCCACATATTATAGCAATATTTTTGTTTGATACTGGTGAATTTCCTATCTAAATAATGTTATATTTCATTCACTTCAATGATGCTACTTTACAAAAACCCTTTTATAACGATATTTGGAGGTTGAATTGTTACTACAAACCAGTAGCTTAGCCCTGTGCATGGTAGCTCGTATGAGATTAGTTTCCATTCCAAGAAAAAAGTTCATGAGGGGTGGAAAATGGATCACTGACTCTAAAATCATCTGTTATGTGTGCAAAAACATACAGTGAGTTTGGTTTTTACTTCAGCATGCCCAGCTTGTGCAGATTAAACACATAAGGATCAAATGTTTTAGTTTTGTGGTAAATTTGCTGTTTTCTCCTTCCCTCATCCCACCATCTATGAGTTTGAAATTTCTAGCACAAGACTATGCTAGAAGCATGGATTGATCCGTGATGTTAATCCAGTCTGAATAGTATTTTTTAGTGGGTGTATGTAAAGTATCTATGATTACAAATCAAGTCAATAAGTTGAGTAACAGAATTTGCTGTTTTCTTTAAGATTTGGGATTTGTAATTCATTATTTTTCACTTCTTTGCATGTCCATTCCAAGAATTATTCTGTAGATGACACAGATTTATGCATGCAGTCTTTCTAATATCTACTCTTATACAATTCAATGGCCCTAAATAGTGTGCTCACTCGTTCGCCCGCTTCGTGAAACATCGGGTATACTCGGCGATGTTGCCTCTCGCAGTCTAAACTTTCACGAAGAGTACAAAATTAGGAAAACTGTTTCTTTATTAGGTATATAAGGCCTAAGTGAAATGAACACAATTACAAATATTCTAATTTTATTTTTACTTACAATTTTCATAGCTCTGAACCACAAACATTTTTAATAAACTGACAGTGTAAATTTCTAAAATCCTAGAGTCAATTAATAACGGCGGGCAGTATCGCAGACAATAAAAATCCAAACAAAATAACTCCTTCCCTTGAAAAATTATATATAATTTCTGAAAATTATCAAATAAAATTCACATCATATTCATCTGTCAACAAACAGTTGAGAAACAATATGTATTATCAGTGTTAACAGGTCGCTTTGGAACTGCATAATCGAACCTGAGATCGTTTTCCCAGGCGGCACTTTCTGATCGTGGAATGTACTCTAAAGCAGGAATTTTAGCTGTTTCATGAATTATTAATGGTTTAGTTTATGAATGATTCGCATGGAAGTGTTAATAAATATAATGCTTTAATAATTATTATACTCTTAATTTTTAATTTTTCAATTAATTATCATGGGTGAAGCCGCGGGCACCTGCTAGTATGGTACATCACAACCCCTAATCTAACAATAACTCTCATATAACAATGCAATATGCTAGGGCCCACAAATGTCGATCTACGGAGGTTTGACTGTATAAATGATTGAGGAAAAATACAACATTTTGTTAGAGTGATATTCAGCTAACTTTGAGCGTGCCCTTGAACTGGCCTGATGAACAGAAACATAGGGCTTGAAGAGGTGTGGTAAGAATTTTTCAGTTGCAACTGAGCCACCCTCTTAGTAGGAGCTATCCTTAGTAAAAACATTGTGCTTGTGTTTCTCATTTAGTGTTGAGTTAGATCAGTTTGCTATTAACGCATAATAAGATAGATTCATCAGTATAAACTGCAGATTAATTACATTAATTCTGAGTTACATTCAGGTACAATTTACATTTTGGCTACAATTTACAATTATTCCACATTATTATTATTATTATTATTATTATTATTTTTTTTTTTTTTATTTATTTTTTTTTTTTTTTTTTTTTTTATTAAGACAACACCTGATTTGAGCACATGCTCGTGCATTAAATAAATCTAATAAATAAAATCGAATGTGTGTGGATATGTGGATATGTATTTATATATGTATGTTCCCTATACAAATCTACATTTCTTGACCAATTTGTACGAAATTTTGCACACATACCCAGTTAAGCCCAGGAAGTAACGAGGTCAACATTAAAATTGAAACAAACCAGCCCTTCCCTTGAAAATTATATAATTTTTGAGAATATTATACTGAAAAAATGAAATCCCATTCAGTTGTCCTTGACAACAGTGTATTGTTTACACAGTTCACATAGGGCTTTGGGCACTACATAGCCTAATATTGGACTTTAATGAATTCTGTTGCTATCGATGTAATACATTTGTAAAAATAATTCTTGAAGAATAAAACCCACGAAAATAAAGCACATTGTGATGCAGTCACATAACTTTCTCTACCCTCAACATGGAAAATATAATTTTCTCACTTCATATTTTGGTGTAGAATAAGCTGAAGTGTTTGCTAATGAGTATGCTATATCAGCAGTCTGTAAAAAATCCTATCCACTGATACGTTATTCATAGTTACAGGCATTGTATTAGTTGAGAAATAGGGATGTTTATCATAGGCCCTGAGCATCTGAAAGAAGACAAAATGGGATGGAACCTTTTCAGTCCTATGCTCGGTGTATATTATGTCCCAGGTTTTAGGGGAGGAAAGTATGAAAGTGATATTGATTTTTTTTTTATTTCAGCCCCGAAACGGTTGTATGATAACATGAAAGTGAGAAATAAAATTTTCCGTCAAGACAATACAATCTTATGTAACCCGCATTTCTGTTTCTTCTTATTTCAACCCCTATTGGGAGAAGCAACGGAATGCAAGATTCGACATCCTCTATGAGCCATAAAAAAGCTATATCTAACGTTGACTGTGGGAATAGTTTGAATGTGATAAGTCATTCTTCCTCATTTCAAATTTTACATACATATTATACTGTATAAGGACCTAGAGTTTCAAAATCGAAAGCCCTCCATAAGCTAATTTCAAATTACAAAATACAAAGCCCGGGCGATGCCGGGCCTTTTCAGCTAGTATTAAATAAAATACAAAATTAATATTAATACTTGAGATCAGTGGCTGCTTGCATATAGACACTGTGGAACTGCAACACCCCCTATTTCCACTTGATATTATAGATAACATTTATTATAATGAGTCCATTTTTCTCTTTTATACAATATACATTCCGCACGCTTAATGTCAGTAGCCAAACTCCAGTTTATGAAAAGGATGTATCTTTGTATGGAAAGTGAAACATTGGTATCTACGATGTTTGATCTGCCGATCACAACTGCGCTTCACAGTTCCAGCAGCGTGGTGCTTGACTGTTCATAAGAAGCTATATCGAGGCTATGAGGGAGAGAGAGAACTGCCGCTGTGCTGGCATGCTAGTGGAACATAGTTTTTCTTTTTACTCCACGTGTGTTGTGCTTAAAAGCCAAGTAGGCCTTAGCATCATCTTGAATGTGATATAGTGTAGAATTAGATTATATCCTGCTTCCAGCTATTCTATTTGATTCATTTTTGTTGGTTCTTTTATTTAACAGAATGCTAACCAGTGCCTTGAAGCCCCAAGAAATAATTTTTGTGACTGTAAATGAACATCAACAGCTTAAGTTTTCACAGCTATTTCTCCATGAGAGAGTTACAGTTAAGAAAAGAGGTCGTTCGACACCTGATAATCTAATCTCAGCCAGGCTTAAGCAACAACAAGAAATATATTCGTGAAATTACGAAACTGATAAAAATCCTCTTGACAGATCCCATGACTACATCAGAGGCAGAACATTGAAGAGGATAAAAAATCTGGTGTGTGGAACACCACGCAACAGAAGCAAGCGTGGATTTTTTTAATTTTTGGATTTTTCAATTTTGGATTGTTGGCTTTTTGGACTTTTTTAATTTTGGATTTTGAAAAATTTTGGATTCTAGAATTTTGGATTTTTAAATTTTTAATCTTTGATTCTTTTATTTTTTGGATTTTTTATTTTCGATGATAATTTTGTATTTTCGATTTTTATAATTTTGGATTTTTAGAGTTTTAAACTTTGGATTTTCGATTTTTAATTTCATTTTTAAAATTTTGGATTGTTTGATTCTTTAAATTTTGTATCTTTGAATTTTTTAATTTGTAGTTTTTTAATTTTGGATTTTTTAAATTTTGGACATTGAATTTTTTTATTTTTGGATTTTTTAACTTTGGATTTTTTACTTTTAGATTTTTTAAATTTTGGATTTTTTTATTTTGGATTTTTATGTTTTTTAGGTTTTGGATTTTTTAAATTTTGGATAAGCCTAATCATTGAGTTCATTGTTTCTGTGCAGTCCGTCACAGCCCCACTACGATTTTCTTCGTAACGCAACTTTGGGTTAGCTCTCGATTTACTACTACCACACCTAAAGAAGTTTCACTTCAAAAACTTTTCTAAGAATCGCTATGAATTTGGAAAGACTAAATGTACTTGCAGTGCTTTCAATGGAGAAACATTTGCTCAGTTGTCATCCAGAGATGAAGGAGAAAATTATTGATCTTTTTGGAGAAATTAAAACAAGAAGAATGGATTTCATTTTTTAATAAATAGACCAAGCTTGGACTGTAACAGTTTAGGTTAAAGTAAGTAAAACATGTTTGGTTTTGTTCTTTTACGATTTTATCACGTTTCTAAATAAATGTTCTTCTGTTTCCTTTTAGACAGTTTTAAAACAAACATTTCTGGAGCAGCACCCCCACTACTTTTAGCACGAGCCACCACTGCTTGAAATGGAGATTTATCATTTATACAGCTTCACTTAATTTAAGAACTAACCTGAACATGTTTTGAGCCTGCATCATGACTCATCCTCAGCTATACTTCCTATAAATTGTAGGATTTACAAAATAAGTACCTTAAATAAAAATACGTTTTAAAATCCAAATACAATCAACTACGAATTTTCAGTAATAATAGGAAGGAAATTTTAAAACACAAGAAACATGAAAAATAAATATTTCCTAAGTTGATATTTGTTCAGATTAATAAATTCAGGATCATAAAATGGAATTGTAAAATCTGGAACCAAAACTGTGTTTTAGACCTGCAAGTGTTCAATTAAAGAGTTGCAGGGTATTTTGTACTAAGCTTAAATTTTTCTAATGAACCATAGCTATAGTCTCAAGCAGCACAAACAATGGGCGAGGGAAACTTGAATGGCTGGTGTAGTACACCCCACCCCTTTCCTACCGTTATGCACAAACACTCACTAGGAATTCAGGGCCATCTCTGAATTTACATGAAAATATCCACACAAGAGGAAAAATAGTCCTTCCAACCTTAGCGAGTAGGCTAGCTTTAGGATAACTGAGTCACCAAATTGCATGCTAAAAAAAACACACAGTGTAAGTTCAAGAATTTTTTATGGAGATCTTTCTGAACTTGAAACTTTTTTATGTTTCAGGATATCAACCAGTTTTATCTGCGTGATTATAAAAAGTGTTTGGAGGCTGCCTTGAACCTAAGCAGTCCATACACACGGCTGCTCAAGTACTCTGAGACTTCATTTACTTCACAGAATCCTAAAGGCCAAGAGTATCTGTGGCCTGTCCGATGCAGAAAGCGTCCGTTAATTAAACAACCTCACCACTTGCTGGATCTGCCACACTTTAGAAATAGTTTCTGTAGGTATTTTAATTTGCTTCTATCTTATATAGGATTATTAATAAACTTCATTTTTTCTCCAATGAGGGTTTTATTATAATAAAGTATAATATAATTTTTCCAACTTATACCCTCATTTAAAAAATAATAATGCTTCGATGGCTTACCTTTAACTCCTCAAGTTTTTAATTCTTTTAGTAAAAAACTTTTTATCTAATATATAAAATATCCCGGATTAAAATTATCATGGTAAATTTAGGCCTATTTCTCTTTTGCATCATTGAATTAAAATTCCAATAACTTGTATAAAAAACATGGTAAAATGATAAAAGAAACAGGTAATATGTTTAAAATGTGTGTCAATCTTTATGTAGGTAATATCAACATTACGATTGATCATCATCATCATTTCCGGCGCTACGGTCCGTGGAGAACCAGGGCCTTATCGACTACTTGCTTCCGCCATTCTTGCCTCAACGTTGCCAACTGCCTCCAGTTCCGGATCCCCAAACTGCACAGATCCTGCTGTACATTGTCCATCCATCTGTGTCTCGGGCGTCCGACCAATCGACCTCTTTCTGGTTTAGTATTTAATATTTTCTTCTGGATTCTGTGATCACCCATCCTTTCCACATGTCCTAACCATCTCAATCTGCGGGCCTTAATGTCCGCTACTATTGTTGGAGCTTTGTAAAGTTCTTGCAATTCCCTATTTGTTCTTATTCTCCATTCGCCATTAATGCATACTGCACCAAATATCCTTCTGAGGACCTTCCTTTCCCATGTATTGAGGAGGCTTTCATCTTTTTTTGATAATGACCAGGTTTCTGAACCATACATTACTACTGGCTTTATTATGGTTTTGTATGCCAGTAATTTGAGCTTAATTTTTACCAATGAGGATCTCAAAAATTTTTGGAAGCTATAGTAACACTTATTTCCTGCTGCTAATCTAGCTTTAATTTCTTCCTTAATGACGTTATTTTCTGTGATAATGCCGCCTAAATATTTGAATTGTTCAACCCTCTCATATCCTTCGAAATGTGTAACATTCTTCCATCTTGTTATATTTCTTGTATTCACCATGTATTTGGTTTTTTCTTTATTTATGGTGAGTCCCATCTTTGCAGCTTCCTCTTCCAACACTTTCAGATTCCCATTCAAGTACTTTGTGCCAATTCCCAACATACAAATGTCGTCAGCGAAAGCTAAATTTTGAGTTGTTCTGTTGAAAATTGTTCCTCCTGGGTTAATTCCGATCTTCCTTATTACTATTTCCAATGCTAGATTGAATAGGGTGCCAGATAAAGAATCTCCTTGCTTTAATCCTTGTCGTATTGTGAATTCGTTTGAGAAAAGTCCTTGTGTTTTCACTTTACTCTTTGTTCCCTTAAGAGTCATTTGGGTTAGATTAACTAACTTCTTGGGCACACCCAACTCCAACATTGCTGCGAAAAGCTGCTCCCTATTGATGCTGTCGTATGCAGCTTTAAAATCGACAAATAACTGATGTATTGTGGTGTTATATTCATAACATTTTTCCATGATGAGTCTTAATGCAAACATCTGATCTGTTGTCGATCTTCCTCCTCTAAACCCACATTGGTACTCTCCTAGGATTTCTTCGACATATGGCTTCAATTTAGTGTTTATTACTCCGGCTAGTATTTTATAAGCGACATTGAGCAATGAGATCCCTCTGTAATTCGCGCAGACTGTCCTATCATTTTTCTTATGTAAAGGTATTATTATGGATGTATTCCATGCTGCAGGCATTTCTTCTTTTCATTACGATTGATACTATAGGTAATATCAATATTACCATTTGCTGAATTTTGAACAGAGACAATACTTGATAATCGAATAGAATTATCAGGTACACTTGTTAATACTTCTGATAATCTGAATTTTAATTTTAACTGTTGCAGTCCTGAACTTGCTGGACTGGGGACCTCAGAAGTATCTTGCTTCTGCACTGGGGACAAGTGTTTATTTATATGCATTTGGTGAAGAACCCATTGAGCTAACAGAAATTGCTTTTGGATATTATTCATCTGTGAAATGGAATTGTAAAGGGGATAAATTAATCACAGGATCAAACCGCTCTCTCATTGAGGTAAGCTCATTCTCATGTATGTTTGGTAGAGTTATAATTCTCACAGAATATTGATCTTAGTGGTGTGATTACGTCCTAGGACTATGAAACTTTATAGAGTGTCAACAGTTAAAAAACACTTCTTGCTCCACTTACTTTTAAGTTGCAGGACTAGTTTCCAGGGATTAAAGCTGACCACCAGCTAAGGATGAGGGAGAAGCTTTAATCCCTGGAAACTAGTCTTGCAACTTAAAGTAAGTGAAGCAAGAAGTGTTTTTAATTGTTGACTCTCTATAAACTATAAGACGTGCTCTGCTGTCTACCGTATTTTACAGAACATAAGACTCTTTTTTTATTTTGAAAACGGAGCTTTTTTAAGTTGGTCTGAAGTACACAAAAAAATTTAAAATATGGTAAACATTGCCAGAATACCATAGTTATAAACAAGGTGTTATAAATGATAAGATAGTTACAAATTTTGGCAAAAACTGTACATAGTGCACTTGTCGCAATATTGTAAAATGAGGGTCTCTGGAAGCCAAGTATACAATGCGAAAGAAAGGAGTTGTCTCCGTCGGGTGGTTTAAATGAAGGCAGTGACCTGTAAACAGCCTTGTCCCGTTACACTTACCGTATGGTGAATTGAGGATTAGAGGGTGTAAAAGCATTTTCAGTCTTTCATGAGAAATCAGTTTGGTAGATAAACTTACGCGATGCCACCTATACAGAGAGGTTTTCGTACAACGCAGGTTTAAAGACAGAAATGATTTACACTGATTCCATTTTACAAGGTTATAATTTGTTTATGCAATGAAGTATATTATTCCATTTAAAATTTGTAGTTTAGAATCGCAAAAAAAAAAATTAATTTCCTTTAAATTTCTGCCTTAAAATCAAGGTGCGTCTTGCGGTCTAGAGCGTCTTATAGTCCGTAAAATACGGTATATAACTTCAGTTTAATTATTTTAACACTTCTAGCACTAGTTACTTATTCCAATATACAAGAAATAAATTCACTCTTCATAAACCAACACCACATGCTGCTTTGTAGGCATTTGCCCTCTTTTCACACCACTGAGATCAAATGCTTAAAAAATGTATAAAATGCCTTTGCTATTCTTACATTAATTAACCCTTTGCTGCCCCTACACTCTAGAATGCTCGAGATCTAAACCCATGGTGCTGTGCTAAACACTCTGAAACACTTCTTCAATCCAAGCTCTTACTGAGATTTCAGAATGAGTCATAGACAAACTGACTGTGTTCTGCTCATGTAACAAACATTCCAGCATGTTCCCTAATTAATAATAAACACAGTCTTTGTCCATGCAGATGCAAGTACAAAATCCCTCCTCCGTTAAAAGTTATTTTTGAGTGAATGTATGTATGAAACTGTTTAGTTTCATTCTGTACATTCTAAACAACCGACCAGCCCTTATAGCACATTTAAACTGACCTTCAGACTCAACTTAGTACAGCTGTTGGGGAGTTTCATGCCTTGCAAAGGTTCAGGCAGGAAAATAATTAGTGAAAGATAGGTTTAGGTCACACAGCAGCAAAGCTCTGCCCAGTCTCACCCGCCAGCTCGCTTCCCTTGCTTTTCCTCATTTCCAAGCCAATTCGCACACCATT
This sequence comes from Ectobius pallidus, assembly GCA_964059195.1. NCBI lineage: Eukaryota > Metazoa > Arthropoda > Insecta > Blattodea > Ectobiidae > Ectobius > Ectobius pallidus. The sequence goes on from CAXKWD010000002.1 coordinate 209,754,216, forward strand.
GCCTTCTCCTGCATCTCCTATCACATACTTGCTCAGTGCCGACACTGCAGCTCACTATTGTGCCATTTCTCATATACGCATAAAAGTATACAAAATCACAGCATTAAGAAAATGACCCTTGCACCTTATAAAAAATACACAGAATAAAAAAATATTACATAAGTTACCCTTGCACAATATCAAAAATACACATAATAAAAAAAAATTACGAAAATGACCCTTGCACAATATCAAAAATACACAGAATAAAAAAAAGTATTACGAAAATGACCCTTGCACCATGCTTCCCAGACGGGTACAGTTAGAGAGCTGGTGGGAGGAGCCTAGTGCTCAACCTAAAACACAATTTTTCCAAAAGTTACTGCATCAGTACTGCATACCCTAAAATTTTTAACAGTGTTGTGAAAAATACCAGGTTGTGCTAAAGTGTATGCATGAGAAATAAAATGAAAGCTGCTTCTGGAAGGGGAAAACAAACTACATTCAAATGTAAGCAATGCTATCTACCACTCCACAGGACGGGCTGCTTTTTGGAATATCACTAGAAGCAAAATGTGGAAATACAAAATTAGGGAAGTACAGATAAAAATTTATCCCAGAATGAAAGTGCAAAAGGAATTATATATTTAGCTTTCTTAAGATGCACATTTAGACAGCTCTTTCTTCTGAATTTAAATACCCAGTTTAAAGAACACGGTTATTACGGTCATGCAAGGGAATTTAAATTGTATGTGGCAAAGGGTTAATGAGTCTCTGCATGCCTGTCCTTATACTCCTTCTTAAAGCATTTTCTCATGTTGGTGCTCCATATGTTAAAAGGGGAGGGGAAATTTTTGGCACATATTTACCACTTTTTATCCTCCTGATTACTCTTAGCCACTCATCACCTAAGTCCCTGTTGAACCTGTTCAAACCAGTCCCTTGATTACCCACAATACTCCAAGCCTCACAAACTTACCTCTTAAAGTTATCGTCCTCAATCTTTAAAGTCTTTAAGTCGCCAATATGGTGTTTGTCTTTAACCATGTGCTGGCTAAGTCCTGTTGATGTTTTTCCACACATATCCCTTTCATGATCACATAACCTACCGTATGTTATGGACCATAAGACGCATCTTGATTTTAGGATGGAAATTTATAGGAAAATAAATTTAATGTGTTCTAAACAAATTTTTTTAAAAGGAGTAATATACTTCATTGCAAAAAAATATTATAACCTTGTACAATGGAATCAGTGTAAATCACTTCTAACTTTAAGCCTGCGTTGTATGAAAATATCTTTCGTACAGGTGGCATCGCATAAATTTTAACAACTGAACTGAATTCTCATGAAAGACTGAAAAAACTTTTACATCCTCTAACCCTCAATTCAGCATACAGTAAGCATAACAGGACAAGGCTGTTTAGAGGTTATTGCCTTCATTTAAACCACCCGACTGAGACAATTCCTTAGTATAAAAGAACTCAACATTCTTTTCTTTTCGCATTGTATACCTAGCTTCCAGTTACCCTCATTTTACGATTGTGACAAGTGCACCAATGTACAGTCTGTGCAAAAATTTCTAACTATCTTATCGTTTATAATACTTTGTTTATTGCTATGGTATTCCAAAATTTAAACTTTTTAGTGTATTTCGGACCATTAGATGCACCCAACTTTCAAGGCTCTGTTTTAAAAGTAAAAAAGTGCGTCTTATGGTCTGTAAAATACGGTAATGTTAAAAGTTCTACCAGTTTCCCCAAAGTAAGATCCATTACAGTCCCGCATGATATTGAATACACCCCCATAAGTTCCTGTATAGGAGGCTAGTAGATGAAATGGTAGATTGGAAATGGAATTAGGTAAGAATGGACTGTAAAGTTCTGAAACCTTCGCCTTGCCTATACATGAAAGAACAAGAATTTGTAACCTTCTGGTGAATAAATGATATTTATTTTAACACTAAAAATTGAGATTATAATATACACTGAAAGATTGTTGAAGTTGATGCTTGAAGAATGGAAGATCTTGAAGAGATGAAATTTCTTGATGCTGATGATGATAATTAAAACTGTAGCAGTTTGTACTGAAGTTGAAGTTAAAGTTCCAAAATATTGTTTATAAATTAATTATGATGAAATATTTCTTAAAATAATGAATTACACTTAATAATGTGTAATGTGTTGATTGTCTATAAATCTTGAAGTTAGATATATAAGTAAAACACTTTGAAAATGTGTTTGGAAATGTTCACAAAGAAACGGATATGTTGAAATGGCAGGCGTCTATATGACGTCACCTTGGCGTGCCTATGCTGAGCGTCACCAAGCGAACAATGAAAGTTTATGGTGAAGTTTCTTTCTTCACTGTAGAAATTAGTTTTTAATTAATTGAAATTAGGTTCAATTAAAAGTAGATGTGAAATTGAAGATTTTCTTCAATTAGTAGATATAAGAAGTAACTTAACAAGATATATTAAGCGTGCCCACGCAACGCTATTGTTTGAGATGATATTAGTAGTCAAATTTCTTATCTGAAATTGATGAGTTGAAGTTGAAAATCAAATCCTTGCTGGATTGAAGATTGTAGTAGTAATTCAAGCTTCCAGTTCCTTGGATACTGAAGGCTGATGATGATTGATGTTATTGAGAAATGCTTTCCCAAAACAGGAGTGAATGAGAACCAACGTCTGCTTTCTTGAGACACGACGTGTGAACTGAACTAAATGAAAACTTGAACGCTTCACTGGCGTTCAAAGGGAAATCCCCAATAAACTTAGCAAAATTATATTTATGAGAAAATCCGTCACAAGTAATTCTGACGTGAAAAAATACTAACAAATGCAATGGACAATAACACCATGGATTTAAAGTATAAATCAAATATAAACATTATATAAAAAATCTATTTAATAATAAAAACTTGCATATTTGTATGAGAAAACTATATAAGTTTTTTGTTGGAAATTGGCAGCATTGAAAATCGAAGCGAGTCAGTATCGATATATTGTCAGATCGAAATACACTCGCGAAGTAATTTCACAATAACAAAAGAATATCAGCAAGCGAACACACCTGTAATAACTATTTTATTTCTTTTAATAAACAAATAATGGGTTTAAAGGAATAATATTAAATATGTGTAGCTGTGAGTATGATACCAGACACTTTAACATTATTCTAAAGTCCGTGGAACATAAATATCAAACATGAATATGCACGTTTAAAAGTGGGGTTATGTAGCTTAAAAAACTATCTTATTTAGATTGAGTAATATTAATTATGATAGATTATACAAAACTAAGTTCAGAATCGCAATCTACGTGTTGAATATTAAATCTGAACATAAATGTGGAAATATCTACAATAAAATGACTTTAATGTGATGTCGTAATTTAGGCCTATGTTTCGGCTACGAAAAATCATAGTTTTGTGTAATTATACATATTGCCCGCAATAATTATGCAAATAATTATTCAAACAAAAAGAATGTATAATGGAACAAAACTATAATTATTTAAAGGTTCTACAAAAAACAATTTTAGGTTATATACAATTTATTAAGTATAATTACTCTTCTCCATTTATGGGAAGAGGGGCGAGTTTCACTATTGGTCTTTTATATTGACCTGAAGAAGTTCTGACAGTAGCTACTCTTACGAGACCGTCAGATCCAGGATGAATTTGATCAACTATGCCTAAAATCCATTTAAAGGGTGGCACATTATCTTCAATGAGAAGTACTGGTGTACCAATGGATACATTGTGAGATTTAGAGGTCCATTTGGAACGCCTTTGGAGTGTGTGAAGATAGTCAGAAGACCATTTCTTCCACAAATCAACAGTAAAGTTATGCAGTGTTTTCCACTGAGAGCGCAATGTGTAACTTCCAGACAAGTCTGGAGATGGCAATGAAATAAGTGGTTTGCCCACAAGAAAATGTCCTGGAGACAAATATTGGAAGTCATCGATCTCTTCATGAAGTGAGAGCAATGGTCGTGAATTAAGGATAGCTTCGATTTGTATCAACAAAGTCGATAGCTCTTCGTAGGTGAGAGTAAGATCTGAAGCCACTCGCTTCAGGTGATGTTTGACTGAGCGTACTGCAGCTTCATGCAGTCCACCCATATGAGGAGAGTAAGGCGGTAAAAAATGCCAGTTAAGGCTGAGATGTGAGGTAGCATCTTTAACAGTATTTTGAAATTCAGAAGATGACAATAAGTCACTCAACTGTCTCAAATCATTACAAGCTCCAACGAAAGTTGTTCCGTTGTCGGATGTAATCGAATGGGGAATGCTTCTGCGGCTAGTAAATCTAGACAGAGCAGCTAGAAATGCTTTAGAAGTAAGTGTGGTTACTAACTCTAAGTGTATTGCCTTTGTGGACATGCACACAAAGAGAGCAATATATGACTTGGTAGTAATTTTAGATCTTGGACCACCATACTTTATTGTAAATGGGCCTGCATAATCTAAACTAACATTTGTAAATGGTGGTATTGGAGTTATTCTGGCGGCAGGCAAGTCAGCCATTTTTTGTTGAAAAGGCTGTGCTTTAAAGCGGAAACATGTGTTACATTTTCCTATTACAGATCTTATTACTCTTCTGATTGAAGGAATCCAGAATCTTTCTCTGAGATGAGCAATAATAAGTTGTGGTCCTGCATGATGCAATTGAAAATGTGTATAGTGAATTAAATGCTTTGTGAAATCATGATCACATGGCAATAGCATTTGATGTTTTGATTCAAATGGAAGATTAGATCTTTCTAATCGTCCGCCAACACGTAGGATGTTGTCAGAATCCAAGAATGGGCATAAATTAAGAATTTTACTGGAGGTTGGAATTTCCTTTCCAGCTGACAATAGTCCTATTTCTTCAGCGTATGCCTGACGCTGGACATTTTTTACACAGCAGTGCATTGAACTTGTTATCTCCTCAGGAGATAAAGATCCACTAAGGCGTTGGTTATTAGGTTTTGCATTATGTATGAACCTTAATACATAACCCATAATGCGGAGAGATTTTAAGTAAGAAAACTTGGAAAACCAAGATTGAAAGGTACTATCAACAGTAGTGATGTGAGCTACTACCTTGACTTCTGGCAGTGGTTCTGAGATAGCTTGTGTGTTATTGGTTGGCCAGTATGAGGTGTCCTTGGACAGCCATTCTGGGCCAATCCACCACAAATCGTTATGAATTAAATCCTCGGGTGTCGAACCTCGAGATATCAAATCTGCGGGATTGTCACTTGATGATACATGTCGCCAAGTAAAGTCTGCAGTATACTCTTGTATATCCGCAACTCTATTTGCAACGAATGTCTTGAGTGTGGTTGGAGATCGACTCAACCAACTCAAAACTATATTTGAATCACTCCACAAATTTACTGAATTAATGTCGAGCTGTAGTGTAGGCAAAACATTGTGTATGAGTTTGGATAATAAATGGGCAGCTAATAATTCTAATCTGGGAATTGTAACCGCTTTGATAGGTGCAATTTTGGACTTTGCACATAGTAATGATACTTGAGTTTCGCCCTCTTGATTGGTAGAGCATAAATAGGTGCAAGCGCCATAAGCTTGCTCGCTAGCGTCGCAAAATCCATGCAAATCTATTGAAATGGCATTCGGAATTAATGCAAACCGAGGAATAGCAATTTGAGAAATTGAATGTAGTTGGTTGTGAACCGTCAGCCATTTTTTGGCGATCGATTCAGGTATAAGTTGATCCCAGGAGGTAGTTTCCTTCCATAAGGATTGAAATATGATTTTGCAATGTGCAACTATGGGAGAGATGAGGCCTAAGGGGTCAAATATTGACGCAATACAAGAAAGTAGTGTTCTTCTTGTACACTTAACAAAAGGTTTAGAAGAATTTATAGATGTTTCTACTCGCAATAAATCATTAGATGGTTGCCATATTAAGCCTAATGCTTTAATAGAGCTGGCATCTGAGTCACCAAATGTGCGATTATCAAGAGTTTCTCTTGACTCGACTGGTATGTTTTCTAGAAGTTGTGGCAGATTTGAACTCCACTTTCTAGGTTGGAATCCACCCATGGGAAGCAAAGTGTTTAATTCAGAAACCATTTGCTGGGCTTCTTCAATATTAGCGGCGGTTGCCACTATGTCATCGACATATGTGGAATTATTTATTAGATGTGAAGCTAATGGAAAATCTTTACCCTCGTCAATTGTAAGTTGTTTAAGGGCGCGAGTTGCTAGAAATGCGGCTGGTGCTGTGCCATAAGTCACAGTCTTAAGATTGAAAATCTTGATGGGCTCTGAAGGTTGTTCCCTCCAAAGTATTTGTTGGAAATGCTGTTGTTCAGGAGATATGAGTACTTGTCTGTACATCTTAGCGATGTCAGAAGTAAAAGCAATAGGATTCAGTCTGAATCGTAATAGTATGGAAAATAGATCTGGTTGGACTGTGGGGCCTACATAAAGTATGTCATTTAATGACTTTTTGTTTGTTGATTTAGCAGAGGCATCAAATACTACTCTTAGTTTAGTAGTACTGCTTGACGGTTTCATCACCGGGTGATGAGGGATTATGTAATCAAAGGTTTCAGGCTGTTCAGATTCCGCAGGTTCCATGTGGCCTAGGGTCTGATACTCAGTCATGAAATCACAATATTGCTGGCAAAGTTCAGCATCATTTGCCAAACGTTTTTCGAGTGAGTTAAATCTTTGATAGGCTTGCTGCTTGGTGCTACCTATTGATTCTGGTGGGGCATTGAAGGGAAGCTTGACGACATATCTTCCGTCAAGATCTCTTGTGGTAGTTTCTGTGAAGTATGTTTCACAGTGTGTGTCTTGAGGGAAAGGTGCACTATTGGCTACACTTTCGAGTTCCCAAAACTTAGATAGTTGATTGTTTATTGATTGATCAACATTTAAGAATGCAGAATATTGTTTATCATTATTGGCATTAGCATTAACAGTTTGATTTGTGCGATTTCCTTTGAATCGCCTTGGAGAAGAAGAATTGACAAGTCGTCTGACATTGTCATTGCTAGATTGATGGAAATTGTCATCTTGATGACTTGAGGTTAAATGCGTTTGCCTAGAAGCGTTAAATGATGGTAACCTTCCAGAAAAGGTCCATCCTAATTGAGAATTCTGAATTGTGGGATGATCGGGAGCACTGATTATGCCATCCTGCATTATTTGTGAATAAACTTCTACTCCTAAGAGTAAGTCGACACACTGTGGTGTGTTGAAATTTGGGTTAGCTAGGGGGAGATTGGCTGGAATTTGCCAATTTCTAATATCAATGTAATTATCTGGCAGTTGGCTGGCAGAAATTTCTGGAATTACAATAGCCTGTGTATCATAATTCCATAGCGTAGTTCTTGACTTGATTTTGATGTTTGTAGTCTTGTGCATATGGGCTTGAGACTCTAAGATGCCTTGAAGTGGCACTCTTTTGGGTAAAGCTTTCAACTTTAATTTGTTGAATAAGCGGTTAGTTATTAAGTTGCAACTCGAACCAGTGTCTAACAGGGCTGTTGCTTCTACAGGTTTACCATTTATGTCTTCCACAATGATTAATGCAGTGGGATGCAGACATTTTGGGGGGTCTGGTATTGAAGGAAGGTGCAGCATGCGTGTTACATTATTTGGTTGTGCGTTCGACCGCTGATTAGAATTGTGAAGCATTGTACTATGTCTTTCACCACAAATGTGGCATTTGAATACGCCGCATACACTACTATGACCTTTAGTTTGAAGGCATACTTGGCATGCTTTATGAGTATTGACGAATCGCATTCTTTGCTCATGAGACATCATTTTGAAGCTGTCACATTGATACAATTCATGGATAACATTTTGCCTGCAGCAAATACAAAGAGGACGTGAATTATACGTTCTGGAGTTGTTGTGATTGTTTTGATTGCTGTTGTTTGAAACAACATTATTATTAGTAGCAGGTTTTTGAGGGGGGCGATTGTGTGTAGAATTGGTGTTGTTTGTAGAATTAGCTTTAGCTTGAGATCCTATCGCTAAACTTGTCATCTGAAGGACTCTCACTTTCGACTCTAGAAAACCAAATAATTCACTTAATGTGGGTAATTGATTGGGTTTGATAGAACTTTCCCATTCTTTAATGAAGGCTGGAGGTAATCTATCTAAGATTAGCTTGGAGACAATTAAGTCTGTTAGGTTGACATCAGTCTTTAAGGACTGGAGAGCGTGCATCGTACTTACAAAATGGTCAAGAAATTTTTGGAGAGAATTTGCTGAGTCTCGTTCAATAGTAGGCGCAGTAAACAAATGATCCAAATGCGTGTTCATGATTAATCTATCATTGTCAAAACGTTCCGTAAGTGTTTTCCATGCAACTTCAAATGTGGCATCTGACACTGGAATATTTTGAATTATACAGAGTGTTTCTGTGGTGAGGCATGATTTCAAATATTGAAATTTGTCAATATTAGTAATATGTTTATTACTTAGAATGAGTGATGTGAAAGTATCCCTAAATTCTACCCAAGCTATTGGATTGCCATCAAATTGGGGCAGTTTTATTTCTGGGAGTTTCGGAAGAATTGTTTGAGGCTCTGCATGATGAGAACCTTTGCTTGAAGAGTGCCTTGAAAGTGATTTTTCTGGCTGATAGTTTGGCTTATTTTGTGAGATTAAAGAATCAAGGAAACCTAATGCTCGATGATAAGCTATTTCAATTTCTCGCCTCTGCACATCTATGTCTTGAAAATCATCAGGGGTGACTTGCAAAGCTGAGTCTTCATATGCATCAAATAAATGGAGAAACATGGTTCTCATACTGATTGCTTCATGAAAATTTGCTTCATTTTGAATTTCAAACTCATGAATAGATTGAGCATAGGACATGAACTGGCGATGTAGCCTGTTGATGTGATTGATTTTTTGCTGAGTGGCTTTATCAGCCTTAGATTTAAGATAACTAGTTTCTAGTTTATTTATATATGACGTGGCTTTAAGAATAGAATTTTCTACTTCCTCTCTATATGCCTGTTCTACATCTGAAAAGTCTAACTCTTCTATGTTAGTCTGAACATCTTCAAATTTAGCAACGAGTTGTGTTAGGTTAGCTTTCCTATCTGAGAGATCATTATAGGTCGCTTCATCATTTACAAGTAGTTGAGGTATGAGGTTGCAAAGACGTGTGATTCTTGCTTTTACTGGAGCGCGCTTCGCTCTGAAAGCTGCAAGGGTTTGCTCTAAAGTAGTCATTTTGATGATTTAAGTTGAACTTATTTGATGAAATTGAAATTAAATTAATTGTGCAATTTTGCCCGCGTTTTAGGATTGAATTGAGAAAAGAAACTTCAAGATTTTTAGTACAAGATAATGTGTGGTATGTTGTGTTACACTTTTCACTGTTTTTGTGTTCGTGTTCATGCAACATAAAAATGAGTAGGTGTTGTGAAACCCTTTTTCACTGTGTCTACTGTATTTCTCAAATACTGGTCGTGCCAGGAGAATGGTTTTGACTTACCTTACGTTACAAATTCTTGCCCGCAGGTTTCAGAAAAAATTAGGAAATATTTTCGGAGGACCACTTATAAGAAGATTGATAGATTTTAAAGTTTCATAGGTCACTATGGGACAGATCCGGTTCGGAAAGGACCAAATGTATAGGAGGCTAGTAGATGAAATGGTAGATTGGAAATGGAATTAGGTAAGAATGGACTGTAAAGTTCTGAAACCTTCGCCTTGCCTATACATGAAAGAACAAGAATTTGTAACCTTCTGGTGAATAAATGATATTTATTTTAACACTAAAAATTGAGATTATAATATACACTGAAAGATTGTTGAAGTTGATGCTTGAAGAATGGAAGATCTTGAAGAGATGAAATTTCTTGATGCTGATGATGATAATTAAAACTGTAGCAGTTTGTACTGAAGTTGAAGTTAAAGTTCCAAAATATTGTTTATAAATTAATTATGATGAAATATTTCTTAAAATAATGAATTACACTTAATAATGTGTAATGTGTTGATTGTCTATAAATCTTGAAGTTAGATATATAAGTAAAACACTTTGAAAATGTGTTTGGAAATGTTCACAAAGAAACGGATATGTTGAAATGGCAGGCGTCTATATGACGTCACCTTGGCGTGCCTATGCTGAGCGTCACCAAGCGAACAATGAAAGTTTATGGTGAAGTTTCTTTCTTCACTGTAGAAATTAGTTTTTAATTAATTGAAATTAGGTTCAATTAAAAGTAGATGTGAAATTGAAGATTTTCTTCAATTAGTAGATATAAGAAGTAACTTAACAAGATATATTAAGCGTGCCCACGCAACGCTATTGTTTGAGATGATATTAGTAGTCAAATTTCTTATCTGAAATTGATGAGTTGAAGTTGAAAATCAAATCCTTGCTGGATTGAAGATTGTAGTAGTAATTCAAGCTTCCAGTTCCTTGGATACTGAAGGCTGATGATGATTGATGTTATTGAGAAATGCTTTCCCAAAACAGGAGTGAATGAGAACCAACGTCTGCTTTCTTGAGACACGACGTGTGAACTGAACTAAATGAAAACTTGAACGCTTCACTGGCGTTCAAAGGGAAATCCCCAATAAACTTAGCAAAATTATATTTATGAGAAAATCCGTCACAAGTAATTCTGACGTGAAAAAATACTAACAAATGCAATGGACAATAACACCATGGATTTAAAGTATAAATCAAATATAAACATTATATAAAAAATCTATTTAATAATAAAAACTTGCATATTTGTATGAGAAAACTATATAAGTTTTTTGTTGGAAATTGGCAGCATTGAAAATCGAAGCGAGTCAGTATCGATATATTGTCAGATCGAAATACACTCGCGAAGTAATTTCACAATAACAAAAGAATATCAGCAAGCGAACACACCTGTAATAACTATTTTATTTCTTTTAATAAACAAATAATGGGTTTAAAGGAATAATATTAAATATGTGTAGCTGTGAGTATGATACCAGACACTTTAACATTATTCTAAAGTCCGTGGAACATAAATATCAAACATGAATATGCACGTTTAAAAGTGGGGTTATGTAGCTTAAAAAACTATCTTATTTAGATTGAGTAATATTAATTATGATAGATTATACAAAACTAAGTTCAGAATCGCAATCTACGTGTTGAATATTAAATCTGAACATAAATGTGGAAATATCTACAATAAAATGACTTTAATGTGATGTCGTAATTTAGGCCTATGTTTCGGCTACGAAAAATCATAGTTTTGTGTAATTATACAGTTCCATTCTGTCCTTTTTCATACCAAATCTTTTATACTAGGAAAATATACTTTCAATAGTCCTATCTGCTTTGTAAGCCAGGACTACATCAGATTTTCGAAAAATCTTCCAAAAACGTTCACTCTCGGGTGGATTGTAACTCATTCCCATATGCTTAGTATTGGGGATCTTGCGCATTCCCTATCCCTGGTATGGTTTTCAATCTCCTTCCAGATTTTACCCATCTTCTTTCACAATCTCCATTAATCCTTGCTAATCTGAAAATTTCCTTTTCACTATTCAGATCTTCAGGGTTGTTAAACAAGGAATAATACACCAAAGAAAAGGAGGAGTTTGAATTGTTCACGAAAAAGATGGTATGATTAGGGATTATAGGGTAACTGGTCTACGAAAAGATGGTGATAATGTGATGCTTGTGACGAATTTATTTGGAGAACTTCAGTCAGGAGGAACACATTTTGCAACACAGTGTACCAAATGATTTTATTTTAGTGCTTACCTAAAACCATAAATTAATTTATGTAGTATTATAAACTTTAAACAATTTCTGTTAAAACAAATTATGATTGTTCTTAGTTACTACAAACAACGAAATTGTTTCTTGTGCAGCTCTATATTTATCCATAGTCATATCAATAGGCTATTATTAAAGTTTATTTCATTAATAAAATAGGGGCAAATTGTAAAGTTGGTGTGCTGATACCATTGTTTGTCACAGGGCCCAGATTCTGATGACGTAAAATTGTTTGGAAAATGACCCTAAATTTTAAAGAAAATGACTTAATAATTATATAAAAATGACCTAAAAACTGATGTTTTATTTATAAAACATTATTATTGTACACACAAAGTTATAGACTAGTTTGTACATAATTGTAAAAACTGTAAATAACTGCAATGTTGTGAATGTTCTTTTCTCATGGAAATTTATACTAGCACTGAGGCACTGGCAAGTTAAAATTCGGGATTTCCTTTTGTGGTCTGCCGGATTATATTGTTGTTTATTGAGGGTAAACAGTAGTTTTCACTCTCAAATCCAAGCAGGTGACAGACTCTGGTGCCAAGTTAATCTAATAACATTAGTAACATAATACAAAATTTTGGCGTTTCTTTGATTCTCATGTCCGACTGAGACATGACAACACCTAATGCCAATTTTTTCCTTCTTGCATTAAACAAACAACACTTTAAAGACAGCACCACCGGGGACGATGATAACTAGACTACAAAAAACAGTTAATATACTCAGTGTAAATGCTTGAAAATGTCTAAATAAGGAAGCAAATGACAAAATAATGACGTAAAATTGAAATAAGTGCCCTAAAAATATAAAATTGCATAAAATGACAAAAAGTTACCTAATAAAAACGCATTTCTACACTCTAGAGGCCATGATTAGGATTTATCCACAAGTTGGCAATGTCTATACAGCATCAATAAAAAGATGACATGTCATTAGAATCCGGGCCCTGATTAACATCATACTAATACTATGAGGGTCAGTCAAATGAAAACAAGACAGATGGAAAAAAGTAAGTAAACTGTTTATTATTTCAAAAGTAATCGCCATAACTGTTAATATATTTATCCCACTGTGAGACAAGACGGTCATGGATTCATGGAAAAATGTTTGCGGTTGCCTAAGGAACCATGATTCTACCCAGGCGTGCACCTCTTCGTCCGAAGCAAATCGACGACCACAAACGTCGTTCTTCATTTCTCCAAAAATATGGAGCGAGATCTGGACTGTATGGAGGAAACTTTGCAAAAATTGAAGAGTGCCATCAAGTCGAATGTTGACGGACGGCATCATTCTGTTGCAGGATAATGCTCTCCCACATGTTGCCAAGGTTGTTTTCTACTACGTTGCGGAAGTTTCACTGGGAAGCCCTTACATATCCTCCATACAGTCCATCTCGCTCCATATTTTTGGAGAAATGAAGAAAGACATTCATGGCTGTCAATTTGCTTCAGATGAAGAGGTGCACTTTTGGGTAGAATCATGGTTTTCAGGCAACCATAAACATTTTTCCATGAAGCCATTGACCAACTTGTTTCACAGTGGGATAAATGTATTACCAGTTATGGCAATTACTTTTGAAATAATAAACAGTTAACTTTTTTTTCTATCTAACTTACTTTTCTATGCAGGTATTCATTTGACTGGCCCCCATAATACTAATACCACTACTGGTATTTGAAGAAACCTTCCCTTCTGTTTTTAGTATTCTGTATCTATTTCGCAAATCAAAATAAATCAAATGGTACGAATAATTAAATGCAGGTATATTTTCCAGGTATGGAATATCCTTTCTAAAAAACTAGATGGTGTGACGGTGTGTCCTTGTTTAAGAGAAAGAAGCTGTGTTATTAATGCTTTGACCTGGCACCCGAATAATAATACCTTTGCAAGGTGAGTATTATAAAGAGATATATCTCTACTAATTAAATTCAATTATGATACAAGTATTAGAATTATTTTCTTCTGTTTTCAGTGGTTGTTCAAATGGTCGGCTGATGCTGATTCGCCTGTCCAATCATGTTATCCCACAAATAATCCAAGGTGAGGCCATTAGATTGTGTCTTACTTTGTAATGTGAGTGTACCTGTATTATAACAGATTCTAAATGTGGATGTTCTTTGTCTACAAGAACCACACTCGATAGTGGGTGGAATTCCATACTTGCCAGCAACTGCAAGAATCGTGTCTACAGGAAATGCTCCTATGTCGGCATAATAGTCCTCAATAGGGGCATTATTGTGACTATTCCACTCGTATGCCGCATGTTTGATATTGACCAAGAATGGTTAGCAATTCCTCACATATAGAGCAATCACATTCATTTATCTTATAATATCCTTTTTCACATTGCAAGGATGCAATTTTTTTTAGTAAAACGTCAGCTCATTACTGGACATGTAAGGCATCGACGTGCCATGATTAATACATCACATGCTGCCAGTGAATACAACAAAAACACATTATTTGTTTGGAAATTGAAATAATATAAATATAAATTGATTAGAAATATAATATCAATTCGGTACAAGCCAGTTCGTTTGCTTTTATTCTGTTCAGCTGTTAGTTTACCTGAATTAGGTTACCTATATCTTATATGCACCATTGGTAGCATTGGTTACAACATGGTAATTAGAATCGATTCATGGATGGTTGATTCATAGTTAGAGACCTGTTTTTGAAATATTTTATATATGGCATAAAACTAAATTTCCCATATAAATTGCTTGATTTACACTCCAAGTATACACACATTCCACTTCCTGCAGGAAATAAAATTAAACCAGTAAATCCATGCAAATAAATGTTCACAAAAAAAAACTAATATTTTGTTAGTATAGTGAAATTAAATTCAGCGAAGAATCTAAACAAAATAACAATTAAATTCAGCGAAGAATGTAAACAAAATAATAAAGAAATTCTGGCAAGTTTATAGTTTGCGACTCACCCTGCTCCCCTTTCCATCGGTGCGGTCGCCTTCCCCGCCGGCCTTCCTGCGTGCTCGCTTCCCCTCACCGCCTACCGCGCATCTTCCCCGCTATAGCGCATGCCGGCCGCTACTAAGCGCCGGTAATGCAGCTTGCTGTGTTAAGCCCACAGCTTGCTCTAATAATTGCAAGTACCATTATAAAAAACAAAATAAAATTTCACGAATTATAGAAAATGTCAAACAATTAAAAAAATACCCTTGTACCAAACATCATATTTCACGATCTTTAAACACCGATTTGAAAGGAAAAAATATCACAATAACAAAAGACCCTTGCACCATAGGCTACGTAATATTTCACAATTTTTAAAAACAATTATAAAACGAAAATGTCGAACAATTAAAAAAATACCCTTGTACCAAACATCATATTTCACGATCTTTAAACACCGATTTGATATATAAAAAATCGAAATTTCCATAATATTTCCCAATTTTTAAAAACGCCGTGTTATGACATAAAACATGGCTTAATTGATGCAGAAAAATTCCCTTGCACCAACACTACTCTTTTCATAGCAAACAGAAAATTTCAAAATTTGAAAAAGCGATTCTTGCGTTAACACTCATGAATGCATGAAATCACCCTTAGTACCTTAAATATATGAAATCTTTCTTCACTGCTCAACTGTCATTCGTGGCGTAGTGGGTTAAGACTCCTAGCTATAACGCTAGGAGTTCCGAGTTCGAATCCCGGTCGATCCAAAATTTACGGTTAGGGATAGGTCTCGAATAGGTAGGTAGGGTGAAGAGGAGGTGAGAGGAAGAGAGGAAAGAGACGGGAAAGAAAGAGAAGAAGAGAATAAAGGAGAAATAAATTATATTTCTCTTTCACCAGTTCCATACTAGATGCTGCCACCGTCGCTACTCTGCTAGTAGTTCTAATGCCGCCGCTAGGATCTCCCCACCCAAAACCCCTACTTTCCACGCAGGTCCCGTTAGAGTAGTGGTGGGGGACTCGGGTGAGTCGCAATATATATTTTTCCCGAAATTTTATTAACGTAAAAAAAATAATTAATTAATTAATTTAGTGCCAGAGTGGCACTTTATGAGATTATGTGATGGACGGGAAATGTCTGTCCGTCTGTACACACAATAACTCGAATATGCTTTACCGGATTTTCATAAGACTTGGTATATGCATTTATATCGTCCTATTGGTTGGACCAAATTGGTTGACTGGTACTGGAGTAATGCACAATTTAGTTCCTATTTTATGATAATATATGAGAAAGAATTTATCAAATGCAAATCAGTTCTCATGACAACATATTGTTTTACAGTGTTCATATACAGCTTTGGAAGTTCCAATACAGATAGTGTTGATAAATAACACTACCCACATATTCCTTCACATTTGCTTATCAAACCAGACATTTGTTCTTCTGTAAGCCCTACTTAATGAGTCGATCAGGAGCTTAACTCTGAAATTAATTAAAAAGGAACTTTTTTCTGCATATGATAATTGCAATTATCAATGATTTTAAAAAAGCATTCTGGCACTTTGTTACATCAGTTTACCTGATTTTTTTGGTTTATATGAATGAATTCTATCAATAGCATCTCAAATTTGATTGCTTACATGAAACTCTAGTAACTTGGAATTTCCCAAGCAGCTGTGTACACTGCAAACAATTGAGTTGTCATGCAGACTGTGCATGCTCTGGGTTTTGTATTAGTTAATGAAAATGGATATTATGATTATAGTCAGCCAGCAGAGAGCTCACGAAGGCCAGATATCTTCTCTGAAAGGATCACTTGATGGACGTTACTTAGCTTCAGCTGGTGAAGACGGAGCTGTGAGAGTTTGGTTCTGGAAGAGATTAAATTCAGTTCTGGAGGTTAGAGACTATGACTATCCAATCAGAGTAAGTGCTTTTCTACCTTATTCACTCATCAGAATTACATGTCACAACACCCTGCCACCTGGTTCACACAAAAGTCTTTCCAGGAAGATGAAAAGGGAAAATCCAAAAACAGGGTGCACCTTGGGATAGTGGTATCCCGCCCGACCCACCCAAAATGGTGCACTTTCTTTTATACCACGATCTAGCAAATTCTTCTGTCCTTGTTTTATGTAGAAACTTGTGGTTGGACGTTGGAGGTGTGACGTCATATCGCTAGACGACTGCTGAACCTCGCAAGAAATATGAGGTGGGTACAAGGTCAGTGGGTACAAGGCACTTGCGACAATATACAAGGACAGTTGGTCATACTTTTTCGCTAAGAAACAAAATACATCACACAGTTCGTGCAAATGTGAAAACCAAGTGGGCGGAGCTTAAGGGGCCACCTGTTTTTGGATTTCGCCGATGAAAAGTTGCTAAGCTGAAATTTTGACCTTAAACTTAACACTGAACTATGATTTACTTACTGTTGATATAACACATTATCACCAAGAACGCTCACTACTTCACTAAAATAACTAACTTACTAGTTAGCCGGCTTTCAAGAGGACCTTTCCTCCCAACCTAATGGGTTTGATTGGAAAATTCGTTAAACCGCAGCAGCGTCATCAGGTGGTACAGGATGGAAGTTCGGCAGTGGGCAGAGTCTGACGATGGGAGGAAAGGTCCTCTTGAAAGCCAGCTAGTAAGTTAATTATTTTAATGAAGTAGTGAGTGTTCTTGGTGATAAAGTGTTATATGTTATTACACTTCATTGTGTTTCCCAATCCAAGTGAATTAAACTTACTGTTGAGTTTAAACACACTTATACCATAGAAATCAAAGATGAACTGAGCAATGTAATTTTTGCTTGTATCTGGAGTGATTTCATTTATAATTCATGTTTATTATATGACAATTTCCTAAGGGTTATAATGATTGTTGTATTGGTTAGTAGATGGCCTTTTCTCGCCTACTATGTAAATTTCTCTATACATGGCCAAGTACTTTCATGTCCTCCTGTTACGATGAACAACGCAGGTTTATATAATTATAGCCTGTACTGTTTGCAGGCAATGAGTTGGCATCCCTGGAAGCATTCATGTTTGGCCATAGGGAGCAGCAGTGAAGGAACAGTAAGCGTGTGGAATGTTAACAAATGCTCCAAAACATCTGTAGTTTTGGATACTTCTGCTTTCATTTGCAGTATGGAGTTCAGCGCTATTACAGGGGAATTAGTGGCCTGCCTATGGTTACCAGGTAACTCGCACATTCCTGGTTATGTTTTTCAGATTTCATTAAGTACCGTATTATTTTCATGAAATTATATTGTAATTAGAGCTGTTGATTTTACTGTGCCAACTGGTGGTGCTGAATTAAATTTGCAAATTTCTTTTGTAATCATAAATTGATAAACAATTGAAAATAATTATCGAATGTCCTCTAAAACAAAAACACAGCATATATTTCTTGAAACTCTGGGATTACCTGCATTTCATCACAACACAGCAGGGTTATTCTTGGTAGCCTACAATACATCACCTGAAATATACCGGGTGTTTCAAAAATACTTTTACAAACTTTGGGCATGCGTTCCTTACACCAAAAGAAGGAAAAAAGTTCATATGAACATAGGTCCCGTAATCCTTTGTTTTCTTGTTAGGAACTGTTCAACACATTGGTACACTCATAACACATCAACACACAAAACTCATAACAAAAGCTCGAAATGTTGTCCTCTTGCTTCTAGACATGCATGTACTCATCATATCATGGACTGTCATACCCTTTCAAATATTCTGGGATGGTGTCAAATGGTTTCTCAGGCTTCCATGACACATCAGTGAAAAGTTTCTTCATCCAGGATGTGTGCTCCATAAACCAATAATTTAAAGTGCCCCCAGAGATAAAAATCCAAAAGATTGAGGTCGGGAGAATGTGCAGGCCATGGAACTGGTCCTCCTCTGCCTACCGAGCTGTTGACGTGGGACCTATGTTCATATGAACTTTTTTCCTTCTTTTGGTGTAAGGAACCCATGGCCGAAGTTTGTACAAGTACTAGCAGGTGCCCGCTGCTTCGCCCACGATAATTAATTGAAAAATTAAAAATTAAGAGTATAATAATTATTAAAGCATTATATTTATTAACACTTGCACGCGAATCATTCATAAACTAAGCCATTAATAATTAATAAAACAGCTAAAATTCCTGCTTTAGAGTACATTCCAAGATATGAAAGTACCGCCTAGGAAAACGATCTCAGATTCGACTATGCAGTTCCAAAGTGACCTGTTTACACTGATAATACGTATTGTTTCTCAACTGTTTGTTGACAGATGAATATGATGTGAATTTTATTTGATAAATTCAGTGTAATTTTCAGAAATTATATAATTTTTCAAGGGAAGGAGTTATTTTGTTTGGATTTTTATTGTCCGCGATACTGCCAGTGGCTTCGCCCGCCATTATTAATTGACTCCAGGATTTTTAAGAAATTTACACTGGCAGATTATTAAAAATGTTTGTGGTTCAGAGCTATGAAAATTGTGAGTAAAAATAAAATTAGAATATTTGTTCATAGTGTTCATTTCACTTAGGCTTTATATAATAAAGAAACGGTTTTCCTAATTTTGTACTCTTTGTGAAAGTTTAGACTGCGATAGACGAACATCACCGAGTATACCCGATGTTTCATGAAGTAGGCAAGCGAGTGAGCATGTTATTTAGGGCCATTGAATTATATAAGAGTAGATTTTTTAAACACTCTGAATAGCTACAGTCTGCAGCCCCAAGCAGAGAGCAGAGAACTATGGTGTCAGGTCAGCAATCTTTATTATTATGTATCATATATGTACACTTGTACCCAGTGATGGGAAGTAATTGAGTAAAAGTAATCGGATTACAGTAACGATTACTTTTTTGGTCCCATTTACTTGTAATCGTTACTTTTTAAAAAATGTAATTTTTACTCGTAATTTACTTCGGGAAATAAAATTGTAATCGTTACATTTGAGTAATCGTTACATTTTAGTAATCGAAAAGTATCGAATTGAGAATTTGGCAATGTTGCTTTCTTCGCCGAAGCGGCGGTGAACTTTGCGTCCCTTTTAAAGCGAACGTAAAGCGCTTTACAGCTGATGCAGCACCGCTGTATGGTCGCTGCAGCGGTGGTGAAGCGACGTCAGATCTGGCTTTACGGGTTTTGCTGCATGGACTATCAGCCGTTCTTTTTTACACTTTAGTTTTCTGCAGCGAAACTGCAGTGATTTAGCAGCGACGCGACATTCGACATGGCAAGTCTGCGGAAAAACGTTTCAACGCGACATCAGCTGAGATGAGCAGAAGTCGAATGTAAAGCAAACCTGTAAAGCGCTTTATGAGTGATGCACGATCGCTTTACGACCGCTGCAGACAAAAAAGAACGGCAAAGTCGATCAGCTGAGAGCAAGCTGGATTAAACCGGCAATGTTTACATCCCTTTAACATGGTTAAGACACGTGCAAATAACAATTTTACGGGGATGGGAATAATAATTATAGTACAATATGATGCACAGGTAAAATCAAATGATACTAACTAACTGTAATTCGTACTCTGGAATTTGAAAAATGATGTTAAATCCATCAAGGAAATTTTCGATGATCACCTAGTCCGCCATGACAGTTCGTGCAGCGAAACCATGCAGCAGTCGTAAAGCGAGATTTGAGTTCGCTGCACGGGTAAAGCGAAGCTGCAGCAAAATGTAAAAAATAATGGTTTTGATGCAGGAATGGTAAAGCGCTTTAGCTTTGCTTTAAAAAAAACGCACTGATTTTGTTTGTTTTCTTTTTAGGTAGATTTCGAAGAAAAATCTACCTATTGCAATGGATACCATGTTATGATTTTCGAAAAATTCTTTCATATCTTTACGTTTCATGCTCCCCTAAGTACGAAACCACCGCCCGTTCCAAAAAAAAAATTGTGATATTTATATATATATTTATATATATATATATATCTTTACACGATAGCGGCCGTAATTTTGAAGATATTTGAACCAAATTTTATTATGTTATTTCTATGCCC
Source organism: Ectobius pallidus (assembly GCA_964059195.1). Classification (NCBI taxonomy): domain Eukaryota; kingdom Metazoa; phylum Arthropoda; class Insecta; order Blattodea; family Ectobiidae; genus Ectobius; species Ectobius pallidus. Next base: position 209,774,911 of record CAXKWD010000002.1, read on the forward strand.
AATAGTTCAGACAAGTTCGTTAATGGGCAAAATTGGTCCAAGGGGGTGGTCGGGTGAGGGGGTTGAAATTTTAAAACATTTATATCTCGGCCCCCATGAAGTATAGAGGGAAACTTTGTTTGAATAAATTAGAGTACTCCTTATGGAGTTCACAGTGACACCAACGATTCGGGGGTTCGAGTGAGGGTGGGGGTGGGGGTGGGGGTGGGGGATGAAAATTCGAAACTTTTGAAACCACGTCTTGTGGGGTATCGTTGAAAAGCTCTTGATGAGTACTCCACAAATCAATAAATAGTTTCTTGATAACTCTCATATGACGCGAGATTTTAATGTTTGAAAATAATAACACTTAAAAGAATTATTATAATATCATAATTTTGTCTTGTTTAGCGGCTTTGCTAATTTTATTCATTGCTAATCTTGCGCACGGCCTCCCAGAATATTATATCCTATTCTTGTTGTCAAAACAAATGATTGTAGGCTCTTCCTCTTTACCGAATTCAGTTCTTATTACTGCAGGTTTGTCATTCCAAGGCTAAAAAAGAAGAGTAAAGAATAAATTAAACCAAAAGCACTTCGAAATCTACCTACGCCTGTAGGCCTGCCTAAAGGGATTTTTTTTCAATGGCGACCACAGCCAGAGCAATTTACAGGGAGCGATACTACATTTAATTAGATTTCTGTATGGTTTCCATTTATTTCAAGACGTGTTCAAGAAATTAAAATTTCTGTTCTCAGCATATAAAATTTATTTAGGTATTTATATCCCTTTCTTTGAAAAGAAGGTTATGTGTCCCACAGTATAAAACTACGCTCAAACTAACCTCAACTTCAAAGTTAATTACCGAGCATTAGAAGCTCTGCTGAAAATACTACTTCTGGCTTTGAAAATTCAAGTATGCTGTATGAGGACCAGTGATTTGCAACAAGGTAACATTCACATATAATTCTGATAGTAGGATTCTGGATCCCGGTATTCGTCTTATAATTTTAATCAAATCTAATCTATTGTGATACTGCAATATTACGCCGCATGTTGCGGGGGGGGTTTCACTATTGTATGTGTTACTTTATGGGTTTTGCTACATGAACTGTCACGGCCTTCTTCTTAACCCCAGTGAAGCTGAAGCGATTTACAGATTCTGTTTAAAAAAGAACGGAAAGCATCATGCGCAGACAGAATGGGGTTCTGTACGCAATAACATCAGACATTTTTAAAATGGCATTGGAATAACTATGTATATCTTTATTATTTGATGTTTAATGATTATGCATAATATTGTAAGCCGTGGGAAAATAAATAAATATCTGTTTCTTCCCATTTAAAACTTTTTTCAGTTAAATGTTTTCAGTAAGAACATTTCTTAATTAAGTATATTTTGAAACTTGCTTCTCATTCTCAATTGCTATAGGCTAACATCGTCATTACTGTTTTCACAACTAATATCCAGGTTAGAGGTAATATTAACAATAGTTACTTCATGTGTATGGAAATATTGGTATTGATGTGTTTTGTTTGTTTGTTTGTTTATTAATAATTTTAGCCTTTGTAACGTCCCATCACCTTTATTAGCTAAATGGCCCAATAGTTTCTGACCTTGTGCCCCCCCCCCCAAAATAAAAAAATAGGTATTACCATTTTGTAAAGTAATTGTAATTGTAATTTTACTGATTACTTTTTTGTGCCCCCCAGAAAAGAAGGAATTTTTATGTACTGCCGTTTTGTAAAGTAATTGTAATTGTAATTGTAATTTTACTGATTACTTTTTCAAAAAGTAATTTGTAATTGTAATTAAGTAAAATGTTTCTCAAGTAATTGTAATTCAGCCCAATTACTATTTTTTTGTAATTTTCCCATCACTGCTTTTACCATCCTCAGGGAATCTGAACAGTTTAGGTAGCACATGTTCACCTGAGCAGATTGTATGTGTCTCTTAAATTTATATATATTTCGAACATAACCGGTCTTACTAATAATCCATGTGTAACATTTATACTAGGAATATGCACAGCTGTGGAGAAAAATTTACTAATAATCCTTGCATAAGGCTGAATGTGTGCAACGCTTTACACAGCCTAACCCCCTTGTATAAGCTTGACGTAAATAATCAAGATGGCCAATATCCGTAACAGCCTGTCATTTCGTAGATATCTGAGATAGAATTTTGAGGTGTGCATCCATTCTTAAGATAATTTGTTAGGAAACATTGTGAGCTGCTTTTTGCGGGATTATAAACATTGTTCCTTGTTTGCAGAACATATTTCCATAATTGTACCCATGATTACAACTTTCTGAAAACAATATAATGAAATACTGAAACTAGATTTTTCTCTCGGCAGATGACACACTGCTTTTGTTCACTGCTCGGACAGATGGTGACATTGGCCCTCTGCAGTCCTTCATAGCTGGGGGCTAGCAACGTCATCACCAGCGTGATGTGTTTGATGACGTTTCACATTCAAACCCGGTGTAACCCTTGGCAGTTATGCTGCGTTTATTAGTAATATTCCTTATGTAGAACTTGCTCGGTGATCAACCAAACAACTGTTCAATGCAAATATAAGCACCTTTTATTAGTAAGGCTGAACATATTTATGTATTATTGTTTCTCGGGCTTCCAACCGGGTTCGTAGGAGGTTTGGTTCCAAGCTTTTGGCGGCTATTTCCGCTGCCATCTTCTGGGAGAAGTGAGCTGGATTGGGAAAAGAAATCACTTCTTATATAGGAAAAGGCTGGATACACTAAAACGGGTGGGGGCTAATAGGAAAATTAGAAAACGGAATAATTAAATGGAGAGTTCTGATTGGTCGGGAAGAAAAATTAGAGTTTAATAATGTTGTTGGAGGTGTCCGATTGAATGTACATGGAAGCATGAGTTCAGATATTATATTAGATAGCATGAAATATTTTGAAAACAGTTGACGCTCAGAAAAATTGCAGAACACGTGCAGTTAAAACACCATACAGAGCAATTTTTTTTAGTTTTGCCTTAGTTATGGGGTAAATTTTTTCTTCTTCTTCTCCCCTTCTTCCCACTGTTGAGTTTGAAATTTCTGCTATATGCCTAGGCACATAGGCGAACTAGGCAGCCACCTAGGGCAAGAAATTTTTAGAAACATTTAGGGGCAGCAGCATGTAGATTTAAAATATGTAAATATAAATAGTTATTATATACTAATTTAAAATACAATATATAACATTTTACTCACAGTGAATAGTTAAAAGAATGCTGCATTACGTTTCGAGTCTTTCCTCGACCCTTCCTCAGATGCCTCCTGAATCATACTGCTCACAAAACTAGGAATCTTCCACACCCCCTTGGTTGGTGACTATCTCCCATAAACGTCATACACCGAGCATACCTATCGATCCACTCATTTGGGACTCCAAAATAAACAGTCCTTTTAACCTCCTTGGATGGTGGGGGAAAAATAATGTTCGTTTTATCACCACTCAGTCTCTTAATTACTTCCATCCAATCTTCATTTATACCGGCTGGTTTTCAATAATCTTCCATGCCTCAGTCACTTTTCTTTTAAGGTATCTATATACGTTTGAAATGTAAATTTTTTACAAATTTCCCCCCAAAAATAAATTATATTAGAATAAAAGATTGAAGTCTCTATTTTCAGAAAATGTTAAATTTGTTTAGGTTAATAGGTCATAAATGTATTTAAATCACGATTTAAAGGGTTGGCGCAAGCCATCTTGGCCTGAAAAGGTTATGGCATTGTTCTTCATATTCTGTCTGATCTTTTTAAAATTCCCTTTCCATTCTAGCTGTAATATTTTTCATAGCTGCTGAGGATGTAGTACTGCCTTCCTCTAATAGATGGCAGTCCAATATCAAGTTCCTATGCTGCAGGAGCATTTTGAAAGTTCCAAATAAGAATATTAAGTTTTAAAAGTATCCGTCAACTTCAATTCCCCTTTTCTCAAAACTTTAATTCTCGCAATTTTTTAGGATTCAAAAAATGATAAAAACACTTAGAACTGAGCTAGAGGCTTCATTCTTGCACCAGATGAAATCCAATAAAACCAGTCAGAGCCTGAACCTAAATGGTTAAGAATATGTTAAGAATTGAAGCTGTGAGGAGTTTGAAAGGAACAATGAATAATTTGTTTTCACCCGCCAAAGTTCTAAGAATTTTTTTTCTTATTTATTGTTGGGCATGCTAGCAATAACTTAGGTTCAGGATCTAACCTACATTATGAGGAATCATCACATAATTTTTACACATAGTTTGCATGTCTTTTAAGCAAACCAGAATTTTTTAAAAATTTGCATGTTTATTTTTCAAAATAATTTTTTTAGACCACAATAATATTATTTTTTGGTTAACTAATATTGCATTAACTTAGTTGAATGATATCTGATTCACTCTAAAAAAATCAGAAATCCTGTTTGAAAAATGCAGATTTTCACTTGAAACGTATAAAGATACCTTAACCTTATCAAACACAACTTTCACTACACTAACCTCGCCAACTCGATGTTTTTCCTGGACGATATGTTGGCTCAAACCTGTCGTGAATTTTCCATTCTTATGTCCCTTTCGTGCTCTTTAATTCTAGATCCAAAGTCTCTCCCTGTTTCCCCGATATAGGCCTATACCTTGTCACATTCTCCACAAGACACAGAATACATGCCAGCCATCTCCATTGCATCATAACTCTTCCCCAAACGTTTATACTGAGAAAATATCCCTCCTATTGTTTGTTTTGTCTTGTATGCAGGGGTGACACCATACTTATGGAAAATTTTTCCGAACTGCTCGCTTACGCTCGGGTAGTAAGGTACTCCCACATATTTATCATTGTTATTCATTTTCCTCTCTTCCATATCATATATGCGTTTTTCCGCCTTATGCCGGATGTTTCCAATCTTGTTCCCATCGAAGCCATTGTTTCTCGCTAATCTGAAAATTTCTTCTTTCTCAATCTCAAGGTCTTCCGTATTATTACATAACTTTATTGCCCTTTGCGCAAAATTTCTCCATACATTGTCTTTGATAATATGGTGATGAGCGAACCTTTTGTGTATGTACCAATCACCTTTATTTTCCTTCCTGTAAACACCTAACCTGATTTTAGGATGTTGCACTTTAATCTTTAGGTCCAAGAACCTCACCACTGTATTGAATGTTAACAGAATCTATAGTTAATGAAATCGTTTTAATATACTGGGTGTTAATGAATAACACCGAAATATTTTACCTGTGTTTTGAGGGGACATAGACAAGTTAATTTTATTGGGAGATTTTTACTCTATGACGTAAATTGTGTATGTTATAGGGCATTAAAGTCATTACAATTTGGTGCTCATAAGTCAATAATGAAGCAAAATAGGGTAAAATTTTCATTAAACTGACTTCATGTTCGATAAAAACTGGATTATTAATCATTCATCAACAGCTATATCATAATTAAGTGTTAACATAATCTGCAATATTTACAGACTAATCACATGACTGGTCGCCACTGCATTAGTCTTTTTTCTTTATTTATTCATAACTACTGACTACAGTAGACAACAGACTGTTTTATAATTAATCTACAGACAATAGTTAAACATCAGCACCATCAAGATATGGAACACTTTTTGAAGAATGTATAACAGCATGTATGAGGGCATTATACAATTAATGAATGTGAATCCAATTAACATTACGATATTTTAGACTAAAGGAGGGCTTAGTGGACGTTGCATTCATTGAACTTTTGGTCCAGTTTGGTTTGTGGTTAGGTGGACGATTCTTTTTATAATAACAAACATTACCACAAACAGAAAGAAATGAAATTTATCAATACTGACTACAGAGTTAACAACGAAGTTCCTTTGTTTTGCAATTTTTCCTAATGTTAGAAGTCAGTGGTGGCAGAGCCCTGGGAGATTTTATGCTGTAACAGGAAAAATTGAATCCACAGAGCAAAAATCTCTTAATAGAAGTTGTTTGTCTATGTCCCCTCTATACACAGGTAAAATATTTCAGTGTTATTCATTAACACTCTGTAGTTATCTTATTTACCAATATCATTACAAGGTGGATTATATTGGAATACATTACAAACTGTGTTGACTATGGAGAAAAATATCAGAATGCAGCTGAAATTTTGCTCTGTTTGACTTGTGTCCTGTTGTAGTTTCCATGAAAATGTATAGGAGGCATTACTCGTATACAGAGGTGTACATATTCTGATTTTAGCTTGCTTGCCCCTTTGAAATTCTGCAACCAGTCACAGCTTTTAACTTGCTTGACAAGAAAGCAAGTCAGATTACAACGATGATAAGAAATACTGTCGCTATGAGTCACAAGCTCTTCATAACCTGTTGTGTTTCACAGGACCTAAGGAAACTGCAAGGCCTGGCGGAAAGAATATGAAACTGGGTATAGCAGTGCACTGGTAAGTCGTGCAGTTACGTAGTTGAGGAACTTCAGATGTGTTTAGAGAATTTTACCCTGAAGGAAGCCGAGGAGAAACTAAAATGTGGAGAGTTTGAATTATCAATGAACAAAGGTAGGCTACTAGTCCGGCATGGGAAAAATTTTCAAACATTTTCGAGAAAACTTCATAAAATCATTAATAACAATAACAAAAATCCCTTTAGGCAAGCCTACAGGCTGAGGTAGATTTCGAAGTGCTTTTGGTTTAATTTACTGTCGCTGCATAGCACTCTTCTTCTTTAGCCTTGGCATGACAAACCCGCAATAATAACTGCAAAAAAGAGGAAAGAGAACTTTTTCAAACATTCAAATCTCGCCTTATATGAGAACTATCAAGAAACTAGTTATTGATTTGTAGAGTACTCATCAAGAGCTTTTCAACAATACCCCGCAAGACGTAGTTTCGAAAATTTCGAATTTCCATCCCCAACCACCACCCCCACTCTTACCCCCAAAACCCCCGAATCGTTGGTGTCACTGTGAACTCCATAAGGAGTACTCTAATTTATTCAATCAAAGTTTCCCTCTATACTTCATAGGGGAAGAGATATAAATGTTTTAAAATTTCAACCCCCTCCCCCGACCACCCTCTTGCGCCAATTTTGCTCATTAACGAACTTCTCTGAACTATTGGACCTAGAAATAACATAATAAAATTTGATTCAAATATCTTCAAAATTACGGCCACTAGCGTGTAAAGATATATATATATATATATGCATATATATATATACATATATATAAACTAGCATGTGCCCGCGGCTTCGCCCGCGATAATTATTTCAAAAATTAAAAATTAAGAGCATAATAGTTAAATCATTATATTTATTAACACCTAAATCACGTGGACTACATACCACGATTAGATGCGTCGCCTGGTAAAAGCGTCCTCAGATTCGAGTTCCTTGGTCCAGAAAACCCCTGTATAGTGAGTTTCGTCCAAATAAAACAATGTTTGACCATATTTAGGGCTTAAAACATTCAAGCGATCGCGAAAGTTTTATTTTCAAGCTATGACAAAAATAGCCAAAGCCAACTGTAATTGATTTGACATTGAAATGTATAACTGAAAACTTATGTTTTGAAAACGCACAAAATGCACATTTTTTGCCCGTTTTTCACTCATAACTCACGAACGAAAACTAAAATTAAAATTCCGGCTTGGAGGTGCATTTTCCGACCCTTCAGCCCACCTATGTTTAAAATTTCAGATCTCTGCGTTCAGTAGATTTCGCTGGACATCGAGGACAATTCCTTTTATTAATACAGATAATATGAATTATAATGATACCTTCTCTAATTTGTCAAACATCCATTTCATTTAATCCAAACCCACCTGATACAACTGGCAACAATATGTTCTGTGAATTTGTTTGGATAATTCTGTGTAAAAAGGGGTTAAGTATTTTCAAAAACATTTAATTTTTGGCAGTTAAAATCAGAATTTTTCAAAATCCTTTCTTAGTGAGCACCTACATTATGAAACGAAGGTACTGTCAAAATTCCAAGTCCCTACCTGTTATAGTTTAGGCTGTACGTTGATTCCTGTCATTCAGTCAATCAGTCAGTCAGTCAGGACAAAGCCTTTTATATATATAAGAGATATATATACATATATATAAATATATATACATATATATAAATATAAATATATATAAATATCACAATTTTTTTACAGGCGGTGGTTTCGTACTTATTATTTATTTATTTATTGAATATACAATTACTTAAACCCTATTCCACCCGGAGATATATTAGGGTTATAGTTACAAGACAATATTTTTGCAATATTACTACTTCTTATCCATAGGCTGGATGCAGGCCTTACTACTACAAGATAACTAATATATTATATTATAAAAGAAAACTATAACATCTTAAAAATAGAACACAAAAACTTTTGGAATTCTCTATAACAGCATTTTTCCCTAAAAATATCAAAGAGTGGTTTGTCTAATTTCTTTTTACAATAATCTAAGTGTGCGTCCAATATTCTTTTTTTATGCTCTAGGACTGGGCAATGAAAAATTAAATGTTCAACAGTTTGTTGTTCAGTACATATACATTGATAACCGTTCTGTCTTTGGATCATGAAACGTTGAAATTAAAAATCAATTTTTTTTTTTTGTTGGTTTCGTACTTAGGCAGGCATGAAACGTAAAGATATGAACGAATCTTTTGAAAGTCATTAGTAGGGCCCGGATTTGTATGTAAAAAAATGTTTTTTTTTCCTGATGCGTACATTCCTAAAACTAAGTTTAATATCCAAATCGAGGTCCAACTAACGCAAATTCCAAACTTTATTTCACATAAAAACACATATTTTACAAAAAAAATTATGTGAATAAATATTTTCATTATTTTCTCCATAAATACATATTTAGTACTTTTCCGGATTTTTTAAGTATTTTTTTCCTGATGCTCATATCAAGGTCTGACAACCGCAAATTCCAAAGTTTATTTTACATTCTTGAGTTTTGTCCATTCTGTAGCGATAATCTTAATGATTTATGTATAGCGTAGAGCTTTATCACTGGTACTCACTACTACATATACTTTACCCACTTTATTTTACATAAAAACACATGTTTTACAAAAAAGTTATGTGAATAAATATTTTTGATATATTCTCCATAAATAAATATTTTAATACTTTCCTCGTTTTCTTTTAACATTTACAACAAAAATTTATATCTCGAAAGAATTCAACACACATGCTTCACTTGCAATGAGGTGAGAGTGCAATGACATTTGTTGTGCACTGCATTTTACATCTGCAATTGGTGAGTTTCAATATAATTTGTTCTAGTAAGTTTTGTTTCTTTTTCAGAAAAATGTTTTTTTTTTTAGTTTTAGCACATATTTTTAAAATTTTAGCACATATTTTAAACATTTTAGCACATAAAAAATAAATATTTTAAAGTTTTTTAGCACATAAAAATCCGGGCCCTAGTCATTAGGTAGGTTTTTCTTCGAAATCTACCTAATAATAAAAACAATAATTGTATTAAGACGCTAAAACGATTTTTAATACTTTATCCACCTTTTACTTATCTGCATGATGAATTTCTTCTACCAGCATGTAGAAAAGCAAGAAAGTATTACCTACACTTAGCAACTACAGTTGTTTAGCTGATAGGAATGTCGCAAGCTTATTCTGACTTGCCTAGGTTGGGTTTGATCTGACCCACCAAGCTTAAAGAAACCTGCCTGCATGCTAGCTATGACGCTGGCAACTTGCTTGCCTGGCGTTCAAGCGGGTATGGGCAAGCTAAAATCGAGATTTGTACACCTCTACTCGTATATAGTAGTGTATAGGCCTACATATTTAACACATTTTGCAGATTCAGTGACTGATGAAGATCCCATTGGTCATTCTGTAATTCTTGTCCTTAAAACACTGGATGAAGTTGTAGACAGGATGGAGTGTCATGCTGGACAGATACATCACCTGCTCTGGAGTCCAGACGGAAGGGACCTCGGTGAGTACATGGCCCTCCAGGACTCGTGTAATTCTATTTTGAAGTTTAAATGAGATGGTTGACATTTAAACACTTTAGGCTTCACTTTTACTTACATTTATGCAGAACGTACATTTCATGGGCTGAATAGATTTTCTTTTTATATATCTAGGCCTATGTTTCTCTGTACACAATTTTAAAACAAAGGATAAACATTTTCTGGAGCAGCACCTGCACTAATTTTAGCTATGAGTGACCACTGATCAGCATACCAAATAAAAATTTGGGTTCGATACTGCACTATAAATTTTTGTACAGTGTTGTGTACTTGAATTTACAGGAACAGTTGGAATTGATGAAACACTAAGATTATGGCATTTCCTTGGTCCATCATCTGCAAGAGTGAATGATGTCTCCAAATATCTCAAACCGGTGGTGCCTTCTAATTATTTAATACCGGTGCCCAAAACAATATGTGAAGATGAAATTAGACCTACTTCAAAGGAGATTACAAAACAGAGAAGAAAAATCAGGACAGAAGCTAATAGTATATTCAATAATACTTTCGGGTGCACAATTCGTTAACATAAATTATAGTTACACTGTGTGTAGTTAGGTTAATGGTAGGTTAGGTTAGTGTGTAGTCGTTGAATTTAGATTTTTACTGACGCTAGCTTGATATGAATGTTTGACAGGCTTGAGAATGATAATTATTCTATTTCAAGCTGATGATGTTTTTCTAGTCTACAGTCCTGTCATGGCAGTTACAGCACTTCAGTGATCTTGGTTTCCAAGTTCAGATAAAAGTATTATCCATTGGTTCTTTACATTAGGCATGTTTCAGGTTGGTTACTAATTCTTATATCGTTTTAGCGGTAATTTCTTATGTTCTTTTAGGTCATCAACATTCATATAAGTTGCAGTATAAATAATTTTAAAATTTTAGGCTTTTAATAAATCAAATTATTAGTGTACCGGTGATGTCTGAAGTAGTCCCAACGTTTGATTTATTTGTAGACAACAATAAATCTTCGCAATTTTAAAGCATATTGAGTAAAAAATTATTTTTAAGTGTGTTGCCCTAGGAAATAAAGAGTACCGTAATTTACAGACCATAAGACGCACATTTTTACCTTGAAAACAGAGACTTGAAAGATGGGTGCGTCTAATGGTCCGAAGTACACTAAAAAGTTTAAATTATGGTAAATGTTGCCGGAATACCATAGCAATAAACAAAAATGTTTTAAACAATAAGATAGTTACAAATTTCCACACAGACTGTACATCAGTGCACTTATCACAGTTGTAAATGAGGGTAGCTGGAAGCCACGTATACTATGTAAAGAAAGGAATGTTGAGTTCTTTTAAACGAAAGGAGTTTTCTCCGCCGGGTGGTTTAGTTTAAGGCAAAGGCAAACAGCCTTGTCCCGTTACACTTACCACATGCTGAATTGACAGTTTAGGGTGTAAAAGTATTTTCAGTCTTTTATGAAATTTCACAATTTCACAGATAGCACTAAACATCAGTAACAGTTATGTAGAATGAATTGTTTTAGGTTTGGCCTACTCTTATAAAGGTACTCACAACTTTCTGTCAAAATTTTAACGAGGGTGACCAGACATTCCAGTTTTAAGCATGCTGTTGTAATGTCCCAAGAATTTTTTGGCACATCCAAATGTCCTGGTTTTTGAGGAATTTTACTTCTGCTAAAAGAATATAAAATCTTGTAAACTCATGTAACAAAGTGCCAGAATGCTTTTGTTTAATCAGTGATAATTGCAATTATGATATGCAGAAAGTAAGTTATTTTTGTAATGGATTTTTTCCGAGTTAAGCTTCAGATCGATTCATTAAGCAGCAAGGCTTATGGAAGAACAAAGGTTTTTTTTTTTAATTAATCAGATTAAAATTGTCCAACATCAGCAGAACTGTACAGATTTGTGATATCTTGACAATCATACACTCACATAAAAATACAACAACAAAACCCATGTCGAAGTGGCTGGCTACGTGATTTGTATCAGGGACCTCTATAATGCGAGTCCAAGACGTTACCATATCGCCCACCTCGCTCGGTTTAACAGTCTAGTTTGATAAACATATGTGAACAAATATGAGAGTAATGTTATTAAGTGCCAGTATGGTACTTTATGAGATTGTTACCCAGATGGAGTTTTTTTGGGGGCTTTTCCTCACCTGTAAGATGAAATGAATGTCTGGTAACTTTAGGCCCTTCACCCACTTGTACAATCTATAAATGGTATAAGATTGGAGGAGTTCCTTGAGGAATTAAGTGAGCAAATATACATTGAGTATAATTAATTCAACCCCGGATATCATCTGGCCATCATTGTCATATTCATTCCATCTGGCCCTTGTTTAGAGTGAGTTTTATATAAAGGAAGGTGGATACACAACACCACATGAATCCGGTGAAAATGTCTACATCATAGAAAAAAGTACTTCAGGCTCTGCGTCTGCACTCAATGAAGAGAGTGAAGATGAATCCACTGGCAACAGCTGTGATGATGAATATGTGCCACAAAATGATAGCAGTTCCAGCGAAGAAGAATTAGGTAACTCAATTCAAGAGACAGTGAAAATGGATAAAGTGAGTTTTGCATGAAATAAATTCTTACTCCCTTGGTGATATTTTGTTATTACTTTCTGATATTGTATTAAACCATTTGTTTCATTCTTATTTACCATTTAGGTACAAAATGGCAGAATGGACCAGGATATAGCTGAGTATGGTAACAGACAGCCAAAACATAGGAAGCTGAATAGGTGAAAGTGGAAATGACAAATGAAAGGATTAAATTCATGATGCTGGAAAATGGAGATATGAGGCCAAACAGATCATGAAACCACTGTGCGAGTGTTCCCACTCCTCCAATACAAAAAGTAGATTTTGGTAAGCAATTTCAGAAAATCAACAAAAGATTAGTTTTGAGTGCCGAAGTACAGTTCAGTACTGAAGAGGTGACACAGAACAATCAACTTGTTTGTAAAGTCTACACTGTCATTTTACTATTGATGGTAAATGACAAAAAGTTTGCAAGACAATGTTCATTTATTTATTTATTTTATTTTATTTATTTATTTATTTTATTTTACAAAGGTCCCAATGAGCTCACGCTCATTAACAGGGACAGTCAAATTAACACTCTTTTCATTGGAGAATGGTCTGTAAGAAATTGGACTCGAGGTATTTGCACTACATGCAGGTATTTTGCATGCAAAACATAAGAATCTGTAAGAAAATGTAAGAAAGAATGCACATGATTTACTTTTACAAAGTTATAAATTTCATTTCAGCATAATTCACTTTTTTCAGAAGGGAGTACTTCTCACTTCCTCGAACCCTCCGAAGAAACTCATTTCTAGGCTTCATACTGTCAAAGAACTGAGAACAAGTGACATCTTTATAATTACAGGAGACAGTCATCACATTCTATAAACATCCTATTTCTTTCATGTGTCCATTGAATATTTAATATGGAATATATTCTTTCCACGGCTACATTATGGGCCCAGATTGCAAAACAAAATTGACAATTTTCAACTATTCAGAGAATTTTTTAAATCAGAGTGCATGCTCAATGAAATTATACCATCTATCTGAAACTATCTTTTCTAACACTGTTGCTCTGTTTTCTATTCTTAGCTGTTCATGTACAAACTTTTTCAGTGCAGTGTCATCTTTCTTACTCAATTTTCTACAATTTCCTAGTCAGGTATTTTACAAAGAGTTAACCAATTGAACAATCATTCTACCTCATCCATTTGCTAATGTAATCACTACAAACAATATAGCCTACCAGTAATATCTTTCTCAACTCATGTTCAAGATGATCATTGTCACATTTAGAAATTACATCTTGTACTTTCAAGGGAATGAAGTTATTTTTTTCCCTCTTATAAACTTGAAATATAGGAATCGAGGTATTTTTCTGTTTTCTTAAGTTTTAACCAGAGGTTGAAAAATGGCAAGCAGTTAAACATGGTAATCTACATGGTAATAAACATGGTAACCCTACTCTTAACTAGACTTTTGAATACAAAAAATCCCATCAAATTGTAATGTTCACAACAAAAGATACTTATTTATTTTATGTAGGTTTCATTGAATGCCCACTGAAGTAATTCAGAAGTCCACCCATCTAGGTCCATAACCTGTTATTGTATTTTAATATTTATTTGGATTGAAAATGTCAAGAATAGATTAAATTAAATTTTCTTTATACATTCAATGTATTTTTGATAGACAGCAGGCTACTAAAGAAGAAGAAGAAACAGGAAGCAGTACTGTCTTTTATTTTGTTAACAAATGAACATCATAATGAAAAATTCATCTTTGAAATTATATGAAAAGTTGCTCTCTCTGCTGCAAAATATTTACATAGGCCTAAATACTTTAATACTTTAATAGGAGTGGATTACAAAATATGATTTAATTCATTTAACAAAAATGTGTGAAACAAATGTGTCCATATGAACAAAATCTATGTGTATATATAAATTATTTATTTGAAGCTAGAATTATGAAACCTGTATTTCTTATAGTGTTAATGGTGTTGTTAATATTTTTTCCTTCAAAAACAAGTCACAGACGCCGAAGGAGATCAGCTCACAGTAAGTTTTATTAAAATATGCTATCATTCCATATAATTAATCAGCAGTTGTTTTGAATTCAAGTACATGAGATATAAATAATAATAATATGAATGTAACATGGTTGCAAACACTTTTTACATTCTGGAAATGACACATTGGGTTTATGTCTCCTATTCTGCAATAAAATCATATTTATTCAAGACCCAAATAACCTAGACCTACCGATGGTGGCCTATTTGTATAATGTAATTTATATTTTTTGACTGACTTTAATAATTTTGCTTCTTTAGAAATTTCATGATCATATTCCCAAACATGTGATGCCACAGCTGATTTCTTCTGATGTTTCTCATAAGTTCTTTTACTCTGTTATCAATTATTCTTTTTGTTCTTCCTATGTAAAACTGATCACAATTTTTGCAATTTGGTATATTCATGATTTTTTCCCAGGAAGTATGCCATCAGCAAGGTTAGGTTAGATTTTTTTAAATTAAATGTTTAATACTGTAATTGTTTTTTTGTGGCTAAAGTGATCCTGAAATCTTTGAATATCTTTTGAAATTTGTAAGAAGCCCAAGGATGATAAGTAAAGCTTTTAAATTGAGTCTTTTCTTTAATGGGTGAAAGTGAAGTTGTTTCTTATATCTGTTTCTGTTTTTTTAATTTGCCAATCTTTTTATCCATTAGTTTTTTATTGAACCCATTCAATTCTGCAGCTTCTTGTACATGTTGATATTCTAATTTGTACTCCTCTTCTGTGAATGGTATGTATATCCCACCAATCTATGTGTCACGCTATTTACTGCTGCATGTTTATGTGGTCTTGGGTTGTATCTACCTGTTTTAATATAATTGTCAGATGAGTGTTTTTTTCTGAACATACTAAATTCAAGTCTGTCTTCTGTTCTGTGCTCTTTTTCCACTGTAAACTGTATTGTAAGTTCTTGGAGATTAGCAATTTTGGAGCATCTACCTTTTGTTAATAATTTAAATTAGCAAATATATCAGCCACATACCTATTCCGTACCTTAAATATGTGTAGAAATGATTTTGTGATGTGACATTCAAAATAGCTCATTAACATGTTGGCCAGAAATTTATACATTTATTTCAGTATAGAGCAAGTTAGTTTAAAAATGTTTTAAGTGACAATGGTATATAGGCTAAGAGTAACTTTTTTATATTCTTCCAATGAGATTCTGCTAGGAAATATCTAAAAAAAATATATATTGAAAATTTAAAGTGATATAATAAGAAATGAAAGTGTGAATTTTAGTATCTTCTTTATTCCTATTGAAAAAATAAAAAATAACTTAGTGCATGAAACATAGGGGCCTCCTGGTGGAAATCAACCCCATAGCCTTGATGACCAGGTACAAGAACTAAGGTATTTCTAGGACATAGAAAAGATATAGGGTTGTTGAATTTGGTATAGAGACTCTAAGGCTGGGAGTTCTTTAATATGCCACAAATTAATGGCACAGGATCCAATGTTTATAATCCCTCCTGGAGGACTTCGCATCCAGGATTTTGTAAATTTTGAAAAATCCATTGACCACATGGCCATGTTTGAACCTGTGACCTTTGGGATCACACACATATCATCATGTCAATTGATCATTTGATCCACAGTGATACATGAAATACTTCAAAAGGTACAACATTCTTACACTTACCTCTATGTACATTTTAGCTAATATTACATATGTTAAAGAAAATAGCACTAAATTTACAACTAGATCGTCAATGCATAACTACAACACGCGAAGGAAAAATGATTTAGATAAACCACAACTTCACTTAAGTACAAATATAAAAAGTCACTGCTATCAACAGATAATTTTTTTTAATAAAATTCCATTAAAGATAAGAAATCTTGAAAAAAAAACAACTGTACAATATTCTATCTATTTGGTTCAAAAGCAAAGCGATATACACCGTAGAAGAATTTTTAGAGAGTAATATACCAGAAAATATTATGGATATAAATTTGTATTCTTAGCTTTTTTGTTATTATATAAAAGTAACCAAAAACTGACGAAGCCTATTGTACAAATATATTGTATTTAAAGGTGAATAAAGATTTGATTTGATTTTTTATTTGAATCCGTAAAACATTTATTAATAATACTCCACATTGCAACACAATTATTGTTGAGTTAATTTTATACCAGAATAGACTCAGGACAACTCATTGGCACAAAAAAAAATTAGAATATGTTCCTCTTGATAAGCTTGAAAATGAGGTGTTAAACAATTCATCAAACTCTCCATGTAATTATTCATATGGTACTGTGTAGGCCTACAGTGCAAAATTTCAATGTTCACTTCCAAATACCATATTCGAAACAAAAATTAACTTGTCATATCATATTATTAAATTATTCAGTTTAACTCAGATATACGAAATACAAGCAATCTTGTCAAATCTAGCAGTATATTGTGAATGCTAGGGTTCTATCATTGCTTCAGTATGAATATTGGACTCTCTTATGCACTTTATGCTTTGCTACTAGGCCTATCATCACTATTATTTTTATTGTTGTTCCAAAATGTGCACAGTCTCAGACAGAAACAAAGACAGAAACTGTGGAGTTCGTTAAAACATAAAACAGAAGACACTTGAACAGTTTTGTGAATTTAATGAAATGTGCATTTTTATTTGCATCACTATTGAAATAGGCTCAACAGTGTTACATTTGAAACATACCTTTTAACAAACTTGTCATGGTTGGTCCTAATTTCCACCGTACAACGTTATGTACTTATATCATATTAAATTACCTTCGGTGGATCCGTGTTTTAAACTGAACAACGTTTCAACCCTAGTAGCTGGGGTATGAGCAGTCACCTGAGGTCAAGTTGAAACATTGTGTAGTTTAAACACGGATCCACTGAAGGTAATTTATTATGATATAGCTACATACTTTTCTTTTAAAAATACACTTTACAGTTTCTTTTTGTTTCAGGCAATGACTTGAGGCTTTCTCGGTGTTGAGAATGTATTATTGTTTCTCGGCCTTCCAACCGGGTGAGTTGGAGGTTTGGTTCCAAGCTTTTGGCAGCTATCTCTACGGGGGCCGCATTGTTGCAGGGGCCTTGGAAATCAAAATCTAAAGCCGAAACTTCAATAGGGATGGCGGTCTACAACTTAGCCAGGCCTGGAAGCCACTGTTGGCAACTCTTATCTCCCCAATAAATTATTGGTCCTGATAAGGACCAATTTCACATCCAACAACATTATTAAATTCTATTTTTCCTTCCCGACCAACCATAAGTCTGCATTCAGTGAATCCCTTTTCTAATTTTCATATTGGCTCACCTCTCTTTCTAGTATATCCAGTCTTTTCCTATATATGAAGCAGTTTTTTCCCAATCCAGCTCACTTCTCCTAGAAGATGGCAGCGAGGATTGCTGCCAAAAGCTTGGAACCAAACCTCGAACTCCCCCAGTTGGAAGCCCGAGAAGCAATAATACACTTGTGTTTTTGTTTACTATACCACTGTGTTGTAATATTTAGCATAAATATTTTTTTTTATATACAGGGTTTTCCATTTAATTTTGTAAATCCAAGTTTTCTTATTGTTTGAGGTCGTCTTATTGTTTGAGTCCCATCCATAACAAATTACCAAGAACCTACTGTATTATATCTTTATTATTGTACCCAAAAATTACTCCAAATTTTATTAGATGCTAGAAGTGTGAGCAATAAACAGTTTTTAATGTATAGTGCATTCTAAATCTTTATTAGCCACTAACATCAGACTGGAGGTGCCTTGGACAATAAGCTTGCATATTTTCGGTCTTCAACATGCCTCGTAGGCTTTGAATTTGCTTTATAGCCAATAGGATTTTATTTGCAACAAATCAGGACCCACAGTCCTCAATTTTTTCATTTAAGCTTTGATCGGTTGGTATATGGTTATTTAATGACGGGAATGTACTGCATATAAGGCATGTGACCGTCGCCAGTGTGCTGGAATTTTGTCCCGCAGTAGTTCTTTTACATGCCAGTAAATCCTCTCACATTTATGCACATATAAATGCCATCAATCTGGCTCGGGATCAAACCCACAACCTTGGGCACAGAAAGCCAGCAGAATACTAACTGCGCCACCCAGGCAGACACATTTAAACTTTGAGTCTGAGACAGTGGCGGCCTCTGATCATGTTGCAGTGTTGCACAACGACCAGTTTTTAATGTAAAGAATATTTATATTTTTTTTATAGTACTGCATATGCCTACTATTAAACTACTTCGAAATCGTCTTTGTGATAGGTTCTTATCACCTGAAAACATGCTAGACCTGATATTTGACAATTTAAGTCATTTAAACGTGTAAATGCGCGTTAGTCGTCGCTCTCTGAAAGCCACGACTTGCTGCCTCATCTTGCCGGCTAGTAACGGGTGCGAGAGGCTTGACTGCATGGTAATACTCCCGGGGTTTAAAGGTTTTGGTCGTCGCTTTCAGAATGCGAAGAAGGCGTGATTCTTGTCTTCACCGCTAGAGCACGTCGCGTTGGCTGCTGTCTGCAAGCAAGTTAGAGAGTGAGCTATGAACTATGAAGTCCCTCACAGAGATGCTAATTGCCAATGCAGTCACTTTGTGGCGAAACCTATAAAATTATATTCCTGCATATAAAGCCGGGCGTACTATCGAGAATATATTTTCGCAATATAAACAGGTTGGCAGATTAAAGTCTAAAATGGAGCTTCCTGGGATATATTCAATAACATGCAAAGAGTGCAGGGGTTCTTACATCGGTGAAACCGGGAGATCTTTCAAGGTGAGAATGAAAGAGCATGAAAGAGATGTACGGCTTGGGAGGCCGGCAACCGGTTTAAGCCAGCATATGATTGATAATATGCACCATATCATTAATCTCAGGATTTTGAAAATCGAACCCGACCCTATTAAAAGGAAAATCCTGGAAGCGGTAAATATCATTGACAACCAAAATAATTTGAATACATACGAAGGAGACCTTGGAGAAGTGTGGTTGAATATGATCAAAAATTTTAAAAACTGTAGACGGACTGTTACCTTTCCCTCCCCTCCTGATATCGGTAATTTGGACACCCCTTATAACATCCCAGATGAGTGGATTAAAAGGTTCAGAAGAACATCTAGTTTTCACGTCGATATTCCGGATATTCCAGAAGGCGGTGGATCCGGCGTTTTGACATGAGTCATATCCATAGAAACTTCTCGAGTTTGTTTATTTATCAGTTGGAATTTTTCCTTCTTGCTGTACATGATGAAGGCCTTATGGATTGTGCCGAAACGTTGTTTTAAGAATAATAAAATATATCCATTGTAAAATTAAATATAATTTTGTTTTGCTTGTAGTATACATACAATGGAAAAAGGACTTCCTACTACTTTATGTTTAAAGGAATTATAATTCCTGTAAAATAGTGCAACACCCTGTTCCTACACCCACGATCCGCCACTGGTCTGAGACATGTGCCATTCAGTCTGCTTCCACGCCATGGTCATACAATGGCTTAGGCCTTAATCCTGAAAGGATGCCGATGGATAATGTGGATTTAGAATGCACTATACTGTAGTTCAAAAAGATCTTCATGAAGCTGTTGAGAAGCATGCACCACTTAATTTAGATATGTTTTTTAACATGACTTTTCTAGTTTAGTGGTAGAGTTAAGTGTACTCTTTTTTTCTAACTCAAGTTTTTCTTTATCTATAAATTCTCATAGATTATACGAGGAAGTGCTATGAAGAACTTGGATGCTTAGAAACAACCAAAATATGGTTTCATCCCGTGCACCGGCCAGAAAACCCAGAACCAGCTAGCAGGCATTCTGTGAAAACTCAGTTCGTCTTCTACACTCATGATGATCAAAGTAAGGTATCTAATAAAATCTGATAATTCAAAAAATATTAAAAACTAAAAGCTCGTTTTTTTTAATGATAATGTTTTATGTCACTAATATCAGCTGTATAGTTTTCAGAAATTAATTTTTAACTTGTAGAGCATGATACTTCATACAGAAAATATAGCATTTATTGGGATGTTAAGGGGAAGGAAGGGTCCACAATTATTTCGAGAAGAATATAAAATAAATACATATTTGATTTTATGCAGTGTACGAATGAACACATTCTTAAACACGTATGAAACATTTTGTATTTTTAAAATTTACTTTCTCTCATAAATGTAATGGTAGGCTACTTCTTAATGTCCCTGTCATCAATGCTTTGTTATCTGAAAATTTGAATTGATGAATATAGGACCATCTATTATTATTTATAACTTTTCTTTTTCAATATCAATAAGTTTTACTTTTTTATTTATTTTATTTTATTCATACTCCAAGGCACATCCAGAAAGTAAGTTTCCCTGGGATCATTTACAGAAACAAAACACAATTTCATGAAAATACTTATTGCAACAGATACAGCAAGTTTTCAGCTATTTTTCAACATATTCACCACCGGAAGTGAGAAATTTGCACATACTGTGTGACCAACTTTTTAATGCTTGTGTCGTAGAAGTCTGCTGCTTGGGATTTGAACCACTGTGTAACAACCATCTCTGCCTCTTTTATTCTCTGTCATTTCTGGGAAGAGTTTAAACATCCGCCTTAAAGCCCAGACCTCGCTCCCAGTGATACCCATCTTTACACCTCAAGAAATGATAGGGAATGACAGAGAAGAGGAAATATTAGTATGAATTTTTCCTGGATGATTTTTCAATGTGGGTCACAAAACTACAACATGAATGATATTGCATTTTGTTGATATAAAGTATTTTATTTAAATTACATCTACAAACTTCTGTAAAAGTTATATTCATATTAGGTGTAATAGGAATGTTACTTCTCTGTATAAACTTGTTTTTGAACTACTATATGATGGATCTGTTTACGGAAGCTGGTAAAGAGGGCGAGCCGAATGCTCCATATGTACATTTACATCTTTGTACGCCAAAGTGCAAGAAAATTACATTCAACAAGAAGGAAATGTGCATACATGTGAATAACATAAAGAAAGGTCATTGCCAGCTTCTCCTTAACGAGCATTTTAAAAATATGTAACCAGCCGAAAGGGACATATATCAAGAAAAAAGAACCATAAAAAAAACTGTGAATTGTAACACTAAGAACACATCCAACTTTCCACATACTGTGTAAAAAGCAGAAACAAAATCTATTGTTGCAGCCCAAGAAGGACTACAAACAAACAACTCTGTACAGCACAATGCATAGAACTGACCTCATAGTTAACATAGCTATGCTTTTTCTTAACATTGTCATATACACTCATGTACAGTCGGTCAAATAAAAAATGTCGGGACTCGTATGCAGTTAAAATTAAAGTTTTAACGCATTAGTTCACAAGTTTCCTATAAAAAACATAAAATAGGGTTATTCTCGGAACATATGAGGCCATGCGACAGGAGGGAAAAAATTGAACAACGAGGGAAAAAATGAACTACGAGAAAAGCGCAACACACGATATTCAACTTAATGTGTTGTCATAATTCATTTTGCTTTGTGTCATCGCGTCATATCCAAATGCTAGCTTGAGAGAAAGTGTAGTTAGGGCTGTAATGTATGAATGTTTATTTTTACTACAGTTAGGCCGTAGTCTGGTGGTAGTTTTACAATCATATTGTAATTGACCTGCATTTTTCGGCCTCTGAAGCAGCGAGAAGGTTCCATATTTCTTAAAGAGCAGCTGACCGGAAGTTTTCATAGGACTGGCCGGCCGCGTATTTCGATGCTAGATTGCTTGCAGAAGTTGAACGTAAGTTATTGATTTTGCACTACAAGTACCGCTATTATAAAATAAAATCTTTAAAAATGCTCCTTGAATAAACATATTCCTTGCGAATTTATTCATTATAATAAAATTATAAGAACTTCCATGCAAGAATATGGCGGACGTGAGGCATATAGCCACAGCCTTCTATACATGTTTGTTTTGGAACAAAGCTGACTAAATAATCAAGAAAATACATGGATAGACAAGAGGCGTGTGTGAACCTAACCTTAAGTCTTCCTGTACATGCACATATGCTCGTTCGTGATACTTAATCAAATACTGCCCGACGTTTTTTATTTGACCGACTGATAAAAGAAAATTTTTCACTGATAAAAGAAATTCTTAAAATATGTAAAGATTTCTCAAAATGCATTGGCAATAGTAGCCTGTTGACGTAAGTGTAGGTCTACAATTTGCTGACATACAAGTACAAGTTATGAATGAATTAAATATAATCTGAAAATGATCTGTGAGGAATTACATTAGGTCTATTGCTTGCACAAGAGAAAAATGGAGACTGATTGCGAAAGAAAAACGATGACAAGCTCAGAAGAGAGTAATTGATTATGTTGAAATAAGATGTGTCAAAACTTTGTTTAATTAAATATATGGTAATTTGTATTGTTTGGCTGGAAGAAAGCCTATGCATTGAGGAAACCCTCAAGATAGAGATTTATATTTATTCACACTGACATCGGTATAAAGAAATGAATCAAGGCAGGCTAACAATTTCATAGGTTATGTTTAGGATAGAGTGGGCCATGCAATATTATTGTAGCACCGTATCTTATGCCCATTATAATAAGTATTAATTAAAGTTTATATGCTGTCAAGTGGAAAAATAAAAAAGTTTATGTAAAGTACCAGCTGGATAGAACTTTGCTCTTTAATAAGTAATTTCATCTGTTATTTCTACTGACATCTGAGCTTGTCTTGTTTATCTTAGTTATGAATACTAATGTTACATTCACACTGAGGAATTTGTTGCAATGATATGTGTTCCAGCACATGTATCACAACCTATCTGCCACAAATCATAAACCTATTGAACATATTCCTGGTCCCCGGACACAAACAGTGAATAAACTTCACCAGAATCAAAGTTCCGCCACAAGTTCTTGTTTATGCTCCGAAAGCGAAAACATTGAACAGATCCCAGCGAAAATGCTCTTTGCGGATGTGCTGTAGTCATGTTTCTTGTGATAGCTGACTCTGTTTGTGGTTATGATTGCTATGTTCATGCTGTTTTAGTTTATGAAATTGCAGATATTTTGCTATGGAGTGTTCTAGGAAAAAAATAGAAGTATTCTCCCTCACATTCGTAATACCTTTGTAGGAAATTTGAATTTAGGCTTAAGTTATAGGTACATTTTCTTCTTCCTTGAATAGATTTTGTGTTTAATATGAAATAATCAAGAGAACATTACATGTGCTTACTGAGAAAATTGATGAATTAGGCCTAGGCGGGATTCATGGTTGATAATTTATCTGTGTAGATTTTAAAGCAAATTTTCTACGAAGGTGTCACATGTGTGGTAAATGAAGGGTCAGCACTTCTAGCACATCTTATAACAGTTTAGGCACAATAATATACAATTTTAATAATGATTATACTGTTATTTTGTAAGATTAAACAAACCTTTTCTATACCGACTGAAATGAATCAAAGTTATCCGTTATCGCTACATCACCTGCACGGCAGCTTGATTCCAAGACTCCAGGCTCATAAAACACGCTCCGCTAAAGAATATTAAACGAGTTTGAATCTGCAAAAAATGTTACAACCGAACACAGCTTTGAAGCTGAAATAACAATGTTTAATAAACCATTCTTACCGTAAAATTCAGAATTAAAAATACTGACTGCCCTGATAGGCTAAATATACATCCCCGCTTTTTAAGGCTAACTAATGTGACCCTAGAGCTCAGAAGATTTAATCAGTATTAGTAGGCCTACAGTAAAATATTGCCATTTTCTTCTGTAAATTGAGTGTATGACGGTTTACTAACTTGTTCTGAGTGAATCATCAATACTTTTAAAGCAGAAAGAAGCAAAAGTTCTGCATCTAAAGCCATACTTATGCCTGACAACAAATTCCTCATTGTGAACGCTCACATGGGATATTTGTGCAAAGAACATGTACAGGTAGGGAAAAAAAAGCAGACCGACTAAAATATCTAAGTTGCCAATATGAGCCACTGCGCATGCCTAGCGGCATTCACAGGATAGCAGGGAATGTATTGAAATGAACATTGCTTGAATTGAGAAATAATTTCACGTAATTTGCATTGCTTGTGGAAACAAACGTTTCCGTTACATCTCTTACATTTATTTACGTATCACAAGGCTCTGAAATCAGCTACAAGAGTTGGTCCACTTTTTTTTTTTTTTCCTACCTGTACATAGGATAAGTATCCAGATGCAAGAATCATGGAAATGTATCGGGGATTTGTATGGAGTATTTGTGTCTGCAACAGATTCCTCAGTGTGAACGTAGCATAATGTTTGTGGAAGCTTGGCCACTTATTGGCTGCCCTCTAGAACCAATCAAAATGCTTCAGGGCCCAGACAGAGCACTTTATAATAGATTTTACAAATCACACATTTAAAATACTTTTTATAAGATCAATTTTACAAAAAATAAAATCTGGTAAACTGATAAAACAAAGTGTCAGATGGACTTAATAGGTCATATTTCAGAATATATTTAGTTTTAGACCATGGTTTCTTGAGAAAATTTGATAAGCTTATGTGAAGGATTAAGTGGTGTAACTAGAATATTAACAGAATGAAATTACAACAAATTCCTCACATCTAAACCATGGCATGATATAACAAGGGGGGGAGGGGAAAAAAACACACTAACCTTATCTACTCTTATACAATTCAACGGCCCTAAATAGCATGCTCACTCCCTCACTTCGTGAGACATCTGGTATAGTCAGCAATGTTCATTTCTCACAGTCTCAACTTTCATGAAGAGTACAAAATTAGGAAAACCGTTTCTTTATTATATAAGGCCTAAGTGAAATGAACACAATGAACAAATACTCTAATTTTATTTTTACTTACAATTTTCACAGCTCTGAACCAAAAACATTTTTAATAAACTGCCAGTGTAAATTTCTTAAAAATCCTGAAGTCACTTAATAATGACGGCCGAAGCTGTGGACACCAGCTATAGACTAATATATTAATAGTTTAACCCTGGAAGTATCGCTGACTATAAGAATCCAAAAAATCCGCTCCTTCCCTTGATAAATTATATAATTTATGAAAATTACACTGAATTTATGAAATCAAATTCACATCATATTCATCTGTCAACAAACAGTTGAGAAACAATACGTATTATCAGTGTTCACAGGTAGCTTTGAAACTGCATAAAGCTTATGATATAATTAATTTCTGAAATCTTCGTACTGGCAGAAATGAATGATATTCTAAAGGAAAAAGCAATAGTAGGCCTATATGATGAGATATTTTAAATAAAAATCAGTGAAGCCAGCGCTGACTTATGTAAATGTATTGTCAGTGCCTTCAGGATTCTAGACCTGTAAGTTTCGTATTTAAACATCATTTGAACCGTGGCAAAGCCACAGGCTATTTTCTAGTATCTTGCAATTCAGATCATTTACATACCTTATATCTACTGCCTCAATTACTTATTTCTCATTCAAAACAGAGTTAAAGTTCACAACCAGGTTGTGAGGTTTCCACAGTCACCTGATGAAGGCCCAGAGGATCGGGTCGAAACGTTGTAAAGGTTCAAAAAACACATCCACTGATAGAAATTTTATTCAATTTGACTACATAAAGGAACAGTGGATATGGTTTAGTGTTTGGGTCAACTGAAAAAATGACAATTGATATCTTGCAACACTGAAAAAAAAACACAAATAGAACTTTCTTATTAACACTGGAATTATGAATAAAAAATAATACAGTGGCAGGCAGTCATGTGATTAGTCTGTAAATTTTGCAGATTATGAAAACTCTAAATTATGATATCGCTGTTGATGAATGATTAAGAATCAGGTTTTTATCGATCACTAAGAAGGCATGAAGTCAATAAAATTATAATTTTAACCCTATTTTGCTTCATTATTGACTTACGAGCACCAAATTGTAACAACTTTAATGCCCTATAGCATACACATTTTACATCTGCGAGCATTGATTTCCAAATAAAAGTTGCTTGTCTATGTCCCTTCTATATAATTATATATATATAGGTAATATACTGCAGTGTTTGTAAATTAAATTTAGCAAGAATTCTTGGTAAAAAAATCACGTAATCTTTCATCATTTGTGAGGAAATTTATATCTCACAAGGGACAAAATAGATAAGAAATATTTGGAATTACTGCATTCGACAGAGGAATGAGCTATTATGCATTGGATGTGAGTCACGCTATGTTGCTTCATTACTAAAAACAATTCTTTCTGACACTGAAATACAGTACCTTTTATCCTCAAGAGGTCTTTAAATGAAACTTCAAAATGTTCTTTCAAAATGATAGTAATTTATTTTAATAATTTCTTAATAATTATACAGGGAGTTGAAATTAAAACTAAACTTCACTGAAGTTCAAGTATAACAATGGTTGACAATGGTACGAAGGCGCCACAACTAGTACAGGTAAACTAAACCAAAAGTGAAGTTTAGTGTTATGTAATTATTTTGTTATATAACTTCACTGTGTAAACTTACAATACGATTTAATATTAACCATCTCTGTCCAGTTGTGTTCGAAAATACAGTCTTAGAAAATCATCCAATAATTGATGCACACCATGTACAATTGAGACCAAAATAATATTGACTAATGTTTTAGTTACAGAATTCTTCTTTAAAAGGCCAGATAGTACCTGCCAAAGCTGATTTTATTCGAGATTCTGGGTTCAAGTGTGAGCATCCAACACTAATCTTTATCCACGACTTCACTAGTCATGGCTGGGCTGGCTGGATCAAGGTACCTATGGTATTTAACTGAATCTAATTAATTTTCAAATAAGAAAAATATGTATTAACATCTAGTAGGTATGCAGGTGAATAAAGTGCACCAAAATTTAGGTGAAGTAATCAAATTGGTTAACATGTAATCAGAGGACATGTAATGATTATGTAATATACACTACTACTAAAACTAAACTACACTCCGTGGCACTACATCCCTGGAGGGATTTGGCCTATCACCTGACCGCTGTGTCATCTACCAAAGGCAGATGGCAGGATTGGGGGCATGTGATCAGCATGCTGCCACCCACGGCCGTTAATGGTGGTTTCCATGACCAGAGCCACTACTTCTCTATCAAGTAGCTCCTCAATTTGAATCACGAGGCTGAGTGCACTCCTACCAGACCTCCCTACCTCAGAAAACCCGAGGAGGTACCAAGGATCGAACCCGAGCTGACTGATCTGTAGTCAGCGACACTAACCACAAGACCGTGCTGGCAGTCATATACACTACTACTATTTCCTTAAAAGTTTCAAGTTATTGCAGAAGACTGTTTTGTTTTATCATTAATTTAAGTAATATTTTCATATATTTTCTCAGTTAATACCGTATATTTCTTCACATTAACTTGTGCTGAAGAATTAACAAATACTACTTTTTTCTTTTCATATCTTTGAAAAGGTATTTTGAACCATGATGAAGCCAGAAATAAAATAAATACGAAAATGGGTTAAAGCATTTAGATAAATTCATCAAATCTCAGCAAATGGTAATATTAATTTAATTTTTATTGAAATGAACACTGACAAGGAAGTATAGACCACGCCATATATCTCTGAGCCTAGCATATGCAACAGAAATTTGAATGTAGCAGAGGCTGGACAGAGGGAAGAAAGAGATAGAAGAAGGTCGCCATACCACTAAGGCAAAAATAAAAACGTTTGTCTATCAATAGGAGTTGTCTTCCTGCTGACCTAGCTAATGAACTTACCATACATTTTTGCACAAATAATAAGGGATGATTTCACACTGGTTGACCTTGTTCCCCACCCTCTATTGCCACTTTCCCCTCTGGAGTTCTCCAGAACTGTAACGGCCAGCAAGCTAAGAGACATACACATACACACTTACGAATTCTACCATCATCATTATCTCATTTATACGTAATGTGTTATAAGGAACTGATTAGGCTCCAGTGTTTTGTACCCCTTGTAAACAAAAAATTAGTGCATTTTAAATGTTGATTAAATGTTTTGAGAATATTAAATCATCATAGAGTATCTCTACTATGCTAAGAATGAACTACCAAATAAATTAAATCATTTTTATTTTAGCACATGATACCAGAACTTTTGAAAAAAGGCAACTGGAATATTTTTTCTGTGGACTGGGAATTCGGGGCTCGACCACCTTATCCTCAGGCTGTGTCCAATGCCCGTGTTGTTGCATTGGAGGTTTTATTCTTGCTCAACTTACTTCAGGTAAATAATAATATAAGTACACACACACACACACACTACTTGTATCCTGTTATAATTAAAGTGTTTTTAGAATAAAAAAATATAGTCCAAAACCTTAAAATGTCAGGAGAACAAATATCTATCTGGCAGGGAATCAGCAGGCATATTCTGTAACTATTTGATTTGAGTTTTCGATTCAGTATCTGTGAAGAAACAAAAAATTTCCATGTTTTGCTATTCTGTAAATAATTTTGGTTATGTATTTTTATTACATTATTTCAATTAGTTATTTTTGTGGGTAAAGGAGAAAACTTATCATGAGAGTTTATGAGTTTATCGATTGATTCGCGACTGTGCAGGAACTGATGAGACTCGTAAATTTGAATTGGATGTATTAAGAATTCTTATTCTTACTTTGTTGTATAAAGACAAAACTAACAGCTGTGAGATCACGG
Organism: Ectobius pallidus; assembly: GCA_964059195.1. Classification (NCBI taxonomy): domain Eukaryota; kingdom Metazoa; phylum Arthropoda; class Insecta; order Blattodea; family Ectobiidae; genus Ectobius; species Ectobius pallidus. The sequence goes on from CAXKWD010000002.1 coordinate 209,804,103, forward strand.
CATACTATGAATCAACCATCCATGAATCAATTCGAGTTATCATGTTCTAACCAATGCTACCAATGGTGTATGTAAGACATATAGTACGTTTACATGCAGGATTCAGATCGATCTGAGTCCGATCCCAGTGTTGAAATAGTCATGTAAACACAGACTCAGTCCGGAATGAATTTTCGATCCGATCCTCTGCAAATGGAGGAATGGATCGGATTCAAATCGTATTCAATTCCATGTAAACGCTAGCGAACTCAATCCTGGTGCGCGCGCATACACTCGCATGGCGTTCGTCATTTTGTTCTGTCAGCTGATAATCAATTTAATAAAAAACACCCACTCACACTATAATATTAATATCATTGTTACTCTTTTATGTCATAATTTGTTTATGGTGACTAGAAATTATTGATAAAACACACTTTTTATTTATATTTTTAATCACGGAATAAGTGCGGCCTTTGTTTAAACAGGTTAGCCACAACAATAGCCACACAAAACCAAGTTAGCCAATAGTCCAACAAATCTCAATCCACTCCTAGAACTTGCCATGTAAACAGGGAACGTATTGAGTTGGGATCGGACTCAGATCGATCTGAATCCTGCATGTAAACGTACTAATAGTTAACCTAATTCAAGTAAGCTAACAGCAGAACAGAATAAAAGGATATGAACTGACTTGCACTGAATTGAAATAGTGCTTTTAATCAATGTACCTTTATATTAATTCAATTTCTAAACAGGTTATGTTGTATAAAATAATGTGTTTTTATTGTGTTCACTGCCAGCATGTGACATATTAGTCACTGAACCTTCAGCCACAGTAATAGACAGTACTCAGATCTCATCTCAAGAGCGTATCACCTGAGTAGCTCTCAAGTACGCATTCTCATCTTGAGATGAGGACAGAGTAATAGTCCCGTTTCAAGCTCTTCTCAGCTGATAATTTACTCACGCGATACTAGATCCGGTACTCGGGTGATACACGATCAGATGCGCTGTTTTTCTATAAACCTTGAGCACGCGTGTTAAGAAGCTGAGAATAGAAGGCAGTGGAGGTAAGTTACAGCCTTCGCCAACAGATGGTGCTACAATAACCGCCCCCTAAGGCTTGTTTGGTTGGTCTGTCGTCTGCAATTTCGCAACATTCGTTTGCAATAAGGTCTTTCCTTTTGTATCTTTGTACATAGAAACTAGTAAAATGGAAGATATAAAAAGAGATTAAATGGAATACATGTTAAGATTTTTCGCAAATATCGCCATATATTGTGATTCCAATTTTAAATTATTATGAATTTGGACAATTATATTTAGGCCTATACTATGGTCGGGACTGAAATATTAAGGAATTTAGGAACGGAAATATACTTAAATATAATAATATAATTAATTAAGGCACTTGAGTATAATAATAATAATATTACAAGAAACATAAATAAACATGGTTGTGAACTGTAATATAATTATAAGATATTTGTTTATTTAAACCAAATAATATAAACAATAAGTGTCACAAGAGCTGCAGATTTATTTTCGTCTTTTAAGTGAATTTGGTTTAAATTACACTTTGTTAACAATAATGTGTTTTTTACATACAAAACCTAATAAAAGATACTATTAATTTTAATAACTAATCTAATTACTATTTCTTAGGCTTAGACTTCTTAGGTTGTATTTAAATTATTCTGTTTTAACGGGGTTATAAGGTGGCGTTGTTTATATTTTAGCTAATTATTTTTGTGTATTCAACAAACGAGAATGACAAACATTAATAATAAAAATAAACAGTTCGACAGTTGCTGATATTTACATCTGCAGTAGTTGGTAAATAAGCGGTTTAACTTAGCCATTTCTAACTTTGAAAACATTGGCCTAACATATTTATTTATCCTCTACACACCAGAAGTCCACATACGTGGACCTCCTTTCTTTATTTTTTTACAGTCAATCTGGTGACTTATTATCGATTAAACCTATGTAGTTCTCAAGCTTGGATCTTCTAGTTTTCGAATCCATCACTAGATGGCAGATACATCCTCTCAAAGACTTATGTCTAGGGAGAGACGAAGAGGAGCCGCTACGACTGTTCGGCAGCACTGGGCTATGACGTCACTTCCTGCATCTGGCAATAAACAAACAGAAGAGGTTCGCATCGCGCCGGTGTCATCCCTTCCAGCAGGCGTTTATAGGTTAGAAAAGTCTCTGTTTTCCCTTTACCATTATTTTGTACACTTTAGAGGGAAAGTAACTTTACATTTGTCCTCTATGATTTATGAAGAACACAACTAGCTAAAATAGTCTATTATTTCTTTGTTTTTTTAGGATAAAGTGTCCTCATGGGAGCATCTTTAAGTACGGTACTTGCAGAATTTTCTCTTGATAGTGACTGTGAATATGCAGTACACGGCAAAGGTAAAATGTTCAGTTGTTTAAAGATATCTATATTTCCTGTTCTCGTGAGAATATCTTTAATTATTTACATAGTTTGACCTTAACAATTTGTGAATTTTTAGACGATGCACCCCACGTGCTATTTTGTTTAGCAATCCTGTGGACCAGCAGTACTGGCACAGGATAACAATAACAATAATAATAACAAAAATTATACAATTAATTATATAGTTATGATATTAAAAAATGCCTTCCAGCAACTATTTATAGGTTGGAAAGTGACACCTTTGATGGGTATTATTTTTACACTTTAAATGGAAAGAAACTTGACATTTAGTTCCTATGGTTTATGAAGAACACAACTAGATAAAATAATTGATTTTGTTTGCTTTTTTTTAGGTTGATAAACATAGTGCCCCTTTAGCGATGTGGATGCTGTGAATGTGTAGACAAAGGCAAAGGTAAAATGTGACAGAAAAAGGAACAAATATGGCCCGATTTCTACTCGACGGATGCCATGATGAAGACAGAGTGGAAGCAAGCAGACTACGAGCTCAGACACATCTGCACACGCCTTTCAGTCCACGGATTCCATCACCTGATGTGTTCCACCACGAAACACCATGAACCAGACTCGCTTCAGTGTTTATGTCAACTGTGTGGCCGACCATGTGAACGCTATCATGTGTTAACATGCAAGAAGAGACAAAAATCCCTAACCCAGTTTTGTACTGAAGAATAACAATGCACATTGTGCGCTCTTCTATTTATTATTAATAAAATGTGTTCTGTTTAAAGATATCTGCTTCCTGTCCTCATGGGAACACCTTTAATTATTTACATCGTCTGGACCTTTCTTTGTGAAAGTTTAGACGATGCTCCCCACGTGGTATTGCATAGTTATGATATTGAAGGATGCCTTCCAGCAACCATTTATAGGTTAGAAAAGTGACATCTTTGTTCAGTATTATTTTGTGCACTTTAAATGGAAAGTAATTTTACATATGGGTCATTCCATGTCAAATCAACTAACAGTCTAAACCTTGACCTCTCAGATTTGTGTGATTTTTTGGCGAAAGATAGATCTGTGCCACACACCGACGAAGCTCCACCCGCCTGCTCGTTTCCCCTGCTGACCCTCGCTTCTGAGCCAATGCGCACACTACTGCTTGCTTCCCCTACATCTCCTATCACGGCTATGTATTAGCTCAGTGCCAATACTGCAGCTCACTGTTGTAGCCTTTGTTATGTACATATGAAGCATGTTAAATTAAGACGGCAACACAAAATAAAACAAATATTAGTAAAAGATAGATTTATGCTGCACACCAGACAAGATCTGCCTGCCGGTTCCTTCCCCTTGCTTCCGAGCCTGCGCACGCACCTCACTATTTTACCATGGCTTCCTTGACAATTGGAACGATGTTTTATGAAAGGTGTGGAAGTGTAAAAAGCTTCTGCATTTGGTTAAATAATGATAGGTAAATTCTAGGTCAGTGACGGGTTTTAGGTTTTATTATTTTAGCAAAGTTATGTTAGTTTAGGAGCAATATACTGAATAGCGCAAGGTTTATGTCTCACATTGAATCTCTTCTGCAATGAAACCCTAAACCCCGCCTTCCGAGGCAGGTCCCATTACAGAGTTGGTGGGAGGAGCCTAGTGCGCAGCATAAAACTATTTTTTCCAGATTTTTTTCGGGTATTGTACTCCCCAAATCTAGTTCAAATTTCAAATTTTTCTGACTTTTGATTTGTGTGTTACAATGGTTTAAAAATCCAAAATACTACGCTTTTCTATTGCTTTAAGATCATTATAAAATGCTATAGCTAAAAAACTAAACCACCTAGAGAGCTCAAACTTGCACCATTTTTTTTCTCCTAAAAATTTTCTTTAATTTGATGTATCACACGGATATGTTTCTTAATTTTTGAAATGTTAAAAAAGTTCCCAATACTTTTTTTTAAATTTCCAAAATACGTACCCTCGGATCTTTTTGAAAAAAATTATACGTGTTGTCCACTCTATTTGACTGCATGCACGCAAAATTTCAAGATGGGATCTCAACGGGTTCTTGTTTAAAAAAATATTTTACTACCATAATACAGATCAATTAGGTGTGAGCGAACTTATTGTAGCCTACTAGTCTATATTAATAAAAGGAAGTGTCTGTCCTCCGTTCGTCTGTCCGCGATGCCCAGCGAAATCTACTCAACGCAGAGATCTGAAATTTTATACATAGCCGGACTGAAGGGTCGGAAAATGCACCTCGAAGCCGGAATTTTAATTTTCGCTTTCGTTCGTGAGTTATGAGTGAAAAATGAGCAAAAAACGTGCATTTTTTGCATTTCGAAGCATCAGTTTCAGTAATAAATTTCAATATCAAATCACTTACAGTTGGCTTTGGCTATTTTTGTCATCATACCTCATACCTTGGAAATAAAAGCAACGCGATCGCTTGATTTTGTTAGTCCATCCTAGACGATTCATTTGTTTAGAGTGCCAAGGCCCACAGACATATGACATTTTCAACCTACACGGAAGAAGGATAATCAACCCTAAATATGGTCAAACATCGTTCGATTTGAACAAAACTCACTATACAGGGGTTTTCCGGGCCAAGGAACTCGAATCTGAGGTCGCTTTTACCAGGGGATGCTACCTAATCGTGGAATGCACTCCACGTGATTTAGGTGTTAATAAATATAATGATTTAACTATTATGCTCTTAATTTTTAGTTTTTAATTTTTTTAATGATTATCGCGGGGGAAGCCGCGGGCACATGCTATCTTATAATAATAAAAGGACGTGTTTGTTTGTCTGTCTGCGATGCCCATCGAAATCTACTGAACGCAGAGATCTGAAATTTTAAACATAAGATGCACTGAAAGGTGGGCGAATGCACCTCGAAGCCGAATTTTTAATTTTAGCTTTCGTTTGCGAGTTATGAGTGAAAAACTGGCAGAAAATGTGATTTTAGCGCTGTCGAAGCATCAGATTTCAATGTCAAATCAATTGCAGTTGGCTTTGGCTATTTTTGTCATACTGTGGAAATAAAATCATTGTGATCGCTTGAATGTTGTCAGCCCACGCTGGTCGATTCATTTGTTTAGAGTGTCAAGGCCCACAGACATATGACATTTTCAACCTACACGGAAGAAGGATAATGAACCCTAAATACGGTCAAACATTGTTCGATTTGAACGAAACTCACTATACAGGGGTTTTCTGGGCCAAGGAATTTGAATCTGAGGTCGCTTTTACCAGGTGATGCTACCTAATCGTGGAATGCACTCCACGTGGTTTAGGTGTTAATAAATATGATTTAACTATTATGCTCTTAATTTTTAATTTTTGATTCTTGAAATAATTATCGCGGGCGAAGCCGAGGGCACATGCTAGTTTAGTATATAATAAAAATTATTCGTTAATAATACAGTATTATTTAAAATAAAATAGTTATTGCTAACTTTACCTAAAAGTTACAGAAGTTCAACAAATGTTACCTTAAGAAGTTAAATAAAATTCACCTAGGCCTCTATTTAAAAAATATTTTTAAAACATTAAAATTTGTGTGTGAAATAAGCAAAGCTAAGGACATTGTTAGATTGGGCATTTATTATGTTCAGATAAGAGTGTATTCAGTAGCACAGAGAAACAAGTTGTAACTTGAAAGGAATGATACAGACTGCAGTCTGTTTTCCTGTCACAACTTGCACCAAATAACACCATCAGATTTGGAAAACATTGCTGCTGGTTTTGTGACAGTAGCATATTGCAAGCCCCACACACAAGCTCTTTACCACACTCCTGGGAGCGTACGGGCAATATCGGGGGGAAAGAGCTTGCAGGCAGTCACACGCGGTGAAAATATAAGCCCAAAATGCATGCACGTTCTTCCTTGCATGATAGATTGTCAACAAAAGAGTACGCGCGGAAGATTGTTCATGTAATTGCCAAACACGTGCAAATTCTCTCTCAAAAGAAAGCCACGTGGAGTGTCGAAATTTTCGACACGCCAGCGAAGAGCATGCAGTATTGTTTAAAGTTCAGTACAGAGGAGTTGGTGTGCTCTTGGAAAGTTTTGTTTGTTTGTCTTCTGCCTTTACATACACATACACTTCCAGGCGAAAGAGTGCAGCGTTGCATGAATGACGTACTGCGCGGTTTCTTTTGTTTGTCTATTGCCTTTACATGCACATGTTTTCACGAGAATTTGAGTGCACACCTGCCTAAACTCGAGCGATAAAGCTTGTGTGTAAGGGTAGCTAATGATGACTCTTAGTGGCTGGGATGCATCGAAGAAAGACAATGGCGTATACCGATTACATTTTTTACACCAAAAAAGGTCCAGTCCGTTCTTTTTGTTATCCACAACCAAGCGGTTTATTAGATGTCCCAGGAAACACTCTTTTGCAAACAGTGGATCCAACTACAGCAACGGGAAGAACATAACTCTAAGTGCTGAAGAAATTAAACTGTCTTGTCTTGCTTTTGAAAAATATCTTACAATATCAAAAAGAAACATTTAAATTGTGTTACCCTCAGAAAAAACTTTTAAAGTGTATAAATACTATTAACTATGTACGGTAAATACCTAAATAATATAAATACCGGTACCTAATATTCTAAGAAATACAGTTCTATCCAAGCAAATATCAACAAGTTAAACTTTTTCACAAGATGAAACAAATTTTACCCATTTCTTTTATATGGGACTCTTTGTAAATGATTACAAATAATACTGGAAAACCAAGCAAAAGATAACCTCTACCATTTATAACTATATGAGTTGATATTACTAAGAATTTTGGATGATTCAAGGTGAGTGGCTTTGTTCCAAATTTCACTAATAGCACGTTGCATATAAATTAAAATTTGTTCTTCCTTCTTATGTATAGTTACAGATATCATGTAAACTAAATTAAAAACAACACTACATATCATTTAATTAACCAACAATAAGAGGGAAATGTTACGTATGAACGCTATCTATATAATTTAGGTTTGGTAGAATTATGTACCTTAGTATTCATAGCCTAGAAATAACTTAGTCTGCTATACACTTCAGTAATCTGGTAGTAAAATATTTTTTTAAACAAGAATCCATTGAGATCCCATCTTGAAATTTTGCATGTATGTAGTCAATTAGAGTGGACAACACATAATTTTTCCAAAAAAATCCGAGGGTACGTATTTTGGAAATTAGAAAAAAAGTTTTTTGGGAACTATTTTAACATGTCAAAAATTAAGAAACATAGCCATGTGATACATCATATTAAAAGGAAATTTTAGAGGAAAAAAAATGGTGCAAGTTTGAGCTCTCTAGGTGGTATAGTTTTAGCAGTGGCGGACGCAGAATTTTTTTTCGGGGGGGATTTGAATACTAAAAAAATTAATTAACTTACATATTATACAATTAGTTTATAAAACTGGCCACTTAGAGTGCATATATAGCCTTCTTTTCAAATTTCGGGGGGGGATCTATCCCCCCAATCCCTCCCTCTGCATCCGCCACTGAGTTTTAGAGCTATAGTATTTTATAATAATCTTAAAGCAATAGACAACCATTTTTTTTTAATTTTTAAACCCTTGTAACTCACAAACCAAAAGTAAGAAAAATTTGAAATTTAAACTAGATTTGGGGGGTTCAATACCTGAAAAAAAATCATACAAATCTGAGAGGTGAAGGTTCAAATCTCTGATTGTTTGTTCTTCATTCTGTTTTTCCTGTAGAATCTAATGAACAAAAGAGGACAAAGAATTTATATTTTTGCCTTCACGAAATCCAAATTGGGAATTTGTGAGAATATTGTAGGTACTGGCATCTAAGACTGGAATTGGTCTATTTAACATAACCTAGGCTACTCAAGCATTTTAGAAAAGACTAAAAGTAATTAAATGGGTCTATAGTTGTCTATGTTATTACTAGGGTTTGGATGTTTATGACCTAAAAAGTGGAAAATACGACTGCAAATATGCCCTTAGAAATGACTAAATATGACCTAATAAAATAATTTATTTTTTAGAAATAAATATTCCAGTTCAAAAACATTTAAAGACACTAAATTCTTACATCACATGAATTCAATCAGATAATCACTATTTAACAATTTTACAGGTAATTTAGTTTTACTTGTAATTAGTATTACTATATTACAACGAATACTATTAACACTATCATTAAGAGTAAAATTAGAAGTGGAAATATCACAGTAGTCATAAGAAAGTTCCTAACACTACCTTAGTAAATTTATACTCACATATTAACTTAATAACAATAAACAACAAAAGTTCTTATAAGTAGTAAATAAGAAAACATAATAAAACAAAACACCAAAACTCCAGAGTATAGTTAACTATAGCGTAGATGTTCTAGAATACCTAGCTAGAGATTTCAATCAGCAAGACGAACCACCAACAGACAGGAGATAAACAATGCAATGAAGCAAGAAACAAGGATCGAACAGAAAAGAGCAAAAATTAGCAGTCAACTACATGTAGTAGGAATGAAAGAAAAAAGAAATTGGAGACACCACAATCACAGTATCTAGCAATCATAGGATATATGACAGAAATAAGAAATATAAAGTGAGCATAAGAAGGGCTTTATGATGAAAGAGAGAGGAAAAAAACCAATGAACATGTTATTGGTGGGTAGGTGGGTGGTCCGTGATGCTGTAATGCACTTACCACTAGGGCTTGGAAGTTGATGACATGAAATTACCTTAAATTTATTAAAATATTAAATGAAAAATAACTTAATATTTATAAATATGTATTTAAAATGGGAATATATGGTGTATAATAATAAACAAAGGACAAAATTTAAGTATTTTACATTACTACTTATATTATTATGTTTTCCATTATTGTTATGTTTACTTTTATAACGAATGCCTCTTAGCTAAAGAATTATGAGATTGTTTTATCTGTAATGTTAGAAAAGTACAATCTCCCGACAAAATAGGGGGAAATGCAATGAAAGAAATTAAAATTTCCTATAAAATGACTAGCAGAGAATAAAAGGCAAAATAAAAGTGGCCTTTTTTTGTTCATTGTGAAGCGAGACAAATTTATAGTACATCCTGCACTGTCTGTCTCAGAAAAAAAGATGACTTTTCATCAACTTTCAAGGCCTATTTATCACTATGTGGTACAGTGTCTTGAAACAGCTGCCGGTTTTGCCAGTCCAGGACACGGCGGGTCCATAGGTGGTGGATAATGGAATGGCCCTTCATGAAAAGGGTTAGGGGAAATCCCCCCCCCCCCGAACCAAAACTGGCATAAACATTAAATTTGTATAGAAAATACTTTTGTATTGTTTTACATCATATTGTTATTTCCTTGATAAACCCAACTTAAAGATGTAGATTTTGTAACCATAGTCCCATGCATCTACTTTACATCTTGATCCATTAAAAAAAAAGTACAAATCTGGTTAGACAGAAATGTTAGACATGTAGTTTTAAAACATGACTAAATAGGCTTGGTATATTTGGAGCAATAGATAAATTTGGTTAGATTTATTTAGTCGTAAATATAATCTTGTTATATACATTATTGTATAGAGAAAATATTATATAGAGTTAAGATAATTTTTAAAGAAGAAAGAACTGATGCCAGATATAGTGTAATATTTTAGATTTCCTTAACTACAAATGAGAGTTCCATGTCGTTATGTATTGTTACTATTCTACAGACTTTGGTGAATGATCACATGCCACGGCAATCAACCTTTGAAGTTGAATATTTACAGATAACATAAATTTGTCATCTAAAAATCTTAAGGTGAAAGTCACATAACTTCCTCTGCCCAAATATTAAGTTAGTCTCTTAGTATAATATAATTATTATGTATGACATTCTCTTCATGTAAATTGGTTGTAAAAATAGAAAAGAATGTTATCACATCACATCTCATCCACAAAGCATACTTAACCCAAATAAAATCTGATTAATGTACTCTCGTAACTTTCTTTACCTTTCAAAACGTGTATTTATGCTAAAAACTCACCTTTGAATTTAGGGGTTCTCTACCTATAGTACCTGGTACGGGCAGAGGAAATTAAAATGTTGTATAAAGAGAGATATGATGTGAGTTGAGAATTTTTTTTCTCTTGTTACAGTTGCCATTTGTGGATACCAACTTTTCTATTTAAATTGTCCTTATCAATTCTTTGCTTAGAGACCACTGATTGATTCCTTATTTAAATGTCCAAATATAGCTCTGAAAGGGTTAATGTAACGTTAATTACAAAATATGAGAACATTTTCCTCAATACCATAAAACAGAGTGAAGCAGAACAAACCTTGCCAATAAGTTTCGAAGGCTAATAATGCCAACTAGTAAAATATATATAATTTTCAGAATAAGTCCCTAAGAATAAATATAAGATTTATTGACTATTCCTTAGTTTGTGGCCAACACCTGCTTTAAACTGGGCATGTCAAAGGAAACAGTAAAACAGACCAGCCTATCAGCATTAAAGGGTTTGATAGCCATTCTGAGGAACAATTTGTATGGAACTTGAAATCTTTTATACCCAATGGAAAATTTCTTATTGTATATCTACTCATTTTTTATCATTGAGCGGTATTCATGTACAATTTTACTCTGCTGTTTATTGTTTCACCTATGGGATCTTCTGTTATATCATTGTTAATATTCTTGAATAGATGGTAAGCGTTGTCTTTTCGGCAGCCTTGTAACCAAGGAAGCATTTTAAAATAAAAATTTATGTGAAAAATGAGGATTTTTATTCAAATGTTATGTTTCTCATATCAAAAGTGGTTAAGTACAAAATTAGGAGGAGATTTGGAACGATATAAGAAATGTAAGAAAGAAGTAAAACAGGTTGTCAGGAAAGGGAAAACGGAGACATGGGAGAAAATATGTAACGGAATTGAACATACGGTGGGATATGGGAAATCAAGAAAGGCATGGAGAACAATTAGGAAAGTACGTGCTTCAAATATGAATAAAACAAATCTTCATTTGATAACTTTGCAAGAGTGGAAGAAACCTTTTTCGGACCTGTTAAATGAAAATAGAGAAAATTTTAAAGAACAATTGTGTGATGTTTATGATGATTCAAGGCAGACTATGGTGGAACCTATCTTGGAAAGTGAAGTAATAAATGCTTTGAAGACATCCCAAAATGGGAAAGCAACTGGGCCAGGGGGAATAGCAATGGAATTGTATAAATATGGAGGACATAATATTGTTAGGATTGTGACAAAAATGTTCAATCAAATTTTGGAGGGGGAGTACATACCAAAGGAATGGTGTTTGTCATATATATCAGCAATATATAAGAAGGGAAATAAAAAAGAAGTAAGAAATTACAGAGGAATCAGTGTTATGGCCTCAATAAGCAGACTGTTTAGCAAAGTGATTAAGAATAGATTGGAAGAACAAATTGGGAGTAAGATATCTGAAGAGCAAGCTGGGTTCACAGCTGGAAAATCATGTTTAGATAACATATTTCTAATTCGTCAAATAAGTGAAAAGATGTCTGCAAAAGGGAAGGAAATTCATTTGGTATTTATAGATTTAGAGCAGGCCTATGATTCTGTTCCTGTAAGTCAACTCTGGAATGCACTGATGAGTATGGGAATTGATAAATCCTTGATTCATCTTATTAAAAGGATATATAGCGCATGTCATGCTACAGTGAAATTGGGAAGATGGATATCCGAAGAATTCAGAATAACGAAGGGTTTGAGACAGGGTTGTGGCATGTCCCCTACACTATTTAAAATATATTTACAGAGTGTTTTAAAGAAATGGGATGCATCTTGTTATAAGATGGGTATTCCGGTACATGAAAAAACCCTTTACTCATTGTTATTCGCCGACGATCAGGTGGTATTAGCGCAGGATAGAGAAGATGCAGAGTATATGGTAAAGAAATTACATGAAGTATACAATGAAGGAGGTCTGAAAATAAATGTCAAGAAGACAGAATACTTGGTTGTTGGAGGAGATGGAGAAGATATGGATGTACCTGGTCTGGGAAAGATAAAAATAGTAGATAGTTTTAAATATTTGGGTTCCATTATTGAAAAATCTGGTACTTGTAAAGAGGATGTGACACACCGTATAAATCAGGCAAGAGGGGTTGTTCGAGCATTGAACGGAGTTTTCTGGAGTAGAGAAATTCATCTTAGCACAAAAAGGTTGATTTTAAATGCTATTGTTGAAAGTATCCTCACTTATGGAGGAGAAGGATGGGCTTTGACACAGCGACAAAAAGAAATGTTAAATGCAGTAGAGATGGATGCATTGCGTAGAAGTTGTCGGGTATCTAGAATAGAACGAGTACCCAATAAAGTAATAAGGGAAAGAATGGAACAGGAAGAAACGCTCGTGGAAAGGCTTGAAAAGAGGACACTGCAATGGTATGGACATGTCCAGAGGATGTCAGAAGACAGATGGCCCAAGCAGATCATGTCATGGTCACCATATGGAAGGAGGAAAAGACAGAGGCCTAGAAGCACCTGGAGAGGTGGAATAGCCCGAGCAATGCAGGGAAGGAATTTACAAGAAGGCGATTGGCAGGATAGAGGATTCTGGAGGAAGGCATTAGAAGGCAACCCCTGAAAAGGGGAGACGCTTTAAAAAGTAAAAAGTAAGTATGTTTCTCATTAAAAAATCAGCTGTTCCTTGAAATTTTCCTTGTCGATTTCAAAGAGAGCCTACATATATTTATAATTGTTGATTGCATTATCAGTGTATAAATTCAGCTCTGAAAGGGTTGAATATATAGTGTGTTCTATGCAGGTACCCGGGAGGGCTGCCACATCTCGGGTTTGGGCCCAGGACCACGTTTTGGTCATATGTTAAAAGTATGTTTCATTCCGTATATGTTTAAATATCATATTTTAATTGTCTAGCAGTTATTCCAAAGCTAATCAGTATTATTTATTTGAAACATCAATATGTAACCTTAATTACTTCGAATTTGGACTCCTTATAGTAGAAGTACCTTAACTTTATAGATACTATAATTTGGCCAAGACATAAAATATGTATAGCATCGTCATAAGTCATAAGAGATATTCAAAGCGGCCCCTTACCGTTTCTCCTTAGACATAAGTCACACACTGTTTTATAGACGGGCAATACCCTTAGCGGCACAGCGTCCACGCATCATTACATGGAAGGCATAGCCGATAAAGATTTATTTTCCTCTTTCTTGACAGTAGGTAGAAAACTTACCTACGATACCACAGGAAACTCTTTCAAAGTCAACAGCGTTGCCGGCGGAGAACTAGATCACATCAACGAATTGATGTACTCCAATCTAAATGACAACAGCATGTCGTTGGACATAAGAGCAGCGTGCATTACACCAGCGTTGTGTGGACAAAGAAAAAACAGAAGCAGGGCAATATATAGATTACCTTGATGCAGACTGTCCCAACATCAATGCTGGAACGGTTACATTTTCTATGGGGGGCAGCAATTGCCAAAAGGCATGTGTTTAAGAAATCACACGATTTCATACATGGTCTCATAAGAGGTGGCGTAGCTGTTTGGCCTCTGGCTTTGAAGGGAGGTTTCATTAATCAGAGCATGGTAGGTTCTGATCCCACATTCTTGCAAACAGCTCCTGAAACTACGGGATCGGGAGAATTAGTGATAACAGGAAGAAATGTCGTGGGGATGAATCATGGTACCGCAGACGCCATATGGCATGGAAGAAAAGCCAGCACTTGCCTCCCATCCATGCCAGCTGGCGTTTAAGCGTCTGCCCGCGCCATTTTTTTGTATATTTCTTCAAGGAAGATGGTGAAGGTGGTAGTTTCCATTTACGGCAATAGATGGTGAGTGAATACACTTGCTGGATTTACAGAAACCCAAAAAATTATGTCGTCGACCTCCTGACAACAAATGAATTCCACGTGCTTTTGAAGACCAGTTTCGCAACACTAGTCAGTAGCGTGAAGAATGGCTAGCATTAGCATTAGGCTTAGTGGTAATTCTGTGTGCAGTGACAAGAGAGATAAACGTGATTATAGGCGTAGGCCATTATCAGATGAGATAGACGAATTATTATTCAACAATGATTCTGGTGATGAATTATTCCCGTCTGCTGCAGCTCCGCGGCCATTCAACAAACATAGAACTCTTCCTGAAAGTATGTGAACATTTTTATGCATTAATTTCATATAGTTTTCAAGAAAAATTGAAAATAGTAAGAAGTGTAAATTCATGTGTATTTTTAAATAGCCATTTAAAAATCCCTGGGCTGGGGCATTTAAAGAGCTGGCAGGTAGTGAGTAGTGAATGTTAACGAGGAATTAACAAGCAATGTGCAACTCACAGAAAAATATCAATCCAATTTGAAACATATCAAAATTGATTACAGACCCGTTCCGGTGTTGGCTTTCGGCCAGGAACCGGTGAATGCATCATCTCCTTCCCAGACTAACAACTATGTATTTTCCCATACGGATTGGCATGTTAAGTTTCATATGAAAATATTATGTTTCGTTAATTCCTATTTCCCTTTGATGCAAGTCATTCCTATGTTATGTTATGTTATGTTATGTTCCATGTTACTATGGGTTCGGCTTGTTTACAACTAAATGTTATGACTTGGTCAAAACTGTATGGTCTGCCCAAATTTTTTGGCATGACTTATTTTACTCTATGCAAATTCGAGGATGCAGGAGATGGAAATGGATGATAATGATTATGTTGTAATGTAACACAATGGAAAAAACAATGTTTCCTGTAAAACCAATATTTTTATTGTATTCAAATAACCATGGAATATAGATTACAATATCTGGTGTTGTTGTGCCTTCATCTTCCTGTTTCATCAAGCCATAAGTCCTGAAAAATCCTCTCACAGCAAATGGATTGAGTTCTTTTAGCACTATCTACTAACAATTTTGTGAAACTGAAAAAATTAATTTTTTCTCCTTTATTCTCTTTCTTTCCAGTCTCCTTCCTCTCACCTCCTCTTCACCCAACCTATGAGACCTATTCCTAATAATGAATTTTGAATCGACCAGGATTTGAACTCGGGACCCCTAGCATTATAGCTACTCTTAACCATTACGCCATGAGTGAATGTTGAGCACTGAAGGAAGCTTTCGTATATTTGAGTTATGATAGGGGGGACTTCATGAGTTATAACGCAAGAATCTGTTTTTATAATTTTGAGATATTATGTTAGTTATGAAAAGAGTAGGGTTAGTGCAAGGGAATTTTTCTGCATCAATTAAGCCATATTTTATGTTATAATAAGGCGTTTTTTATAAATGTGAAACATTATGTATGGTGCAAGGGTACTTTTTTTATTGTGAAATAGCCTATTTTGTTGCAAGGGTCGTTTTTATAATTGTGAAATATTATGTGGAGGTGCAATTTTGCATTACTGGCGTTGAGCAGCGGCTACAGGCATGATAGCATGCGCTGCAGGACAGGCGGCACGCGCCCAGGTGAGTGGCGAGTGGAAGGGGGACCTGGTTGTGGCGTAGAGTACTAACTTGCCAGGAATTTTTAATAACTCACACCTTCTACAATATGAATGAATATTTCCAGCTTACAGTTTTGTTTATTGTTGTTATAACATACATGTTTATTCTGATCTGACGTGTTCTATATCCTTGGGCCTCGCTCAACATAAGATCTGCAGAACGAGATATCTACATCAGTGTATAAGTGACTGTGCACCCCTTGTATACCGCAGTGCCCATCGTACTGCTGCAACAAAGATACTCGGTGACCCTGGCTCAGTTGAAAACTAATACATCGTGTCGGACGTGTGAAGAAGCCATATCGCAGTGGCGGCTCGTGGCCGGAAAATTAGGTGAAGAGAAAAAAAATGACACATGCTTATGTTAATAACGGAATTCACCCAGTAGCGGCTTGTGGCGCAAAACGAGGGCGTGCTGCAAATACCATTTCATACAGCAAACTTAAAATATTTTTAGAAATTTTGAGTAGGCCTATCTAAACTGCTCGTCTCTTAATCCATCTCTGGGAACTCTCACGTGATTTTCTCTGCCCTAATTATTTTTTTGCTAATTTCTCTCGTCTCGTCGAACGTTGTGTGAGTTGTGTGTCGAGAGAAAATAGCAAAATAATAATAATAATAATAATAATAATAGTAATAATAACAACAGCAGTAATAATAATAATTAGGGCAGGGAAAATCGCGGGAGAGTTCCCCGAAATGGAATAAGAGACGAGAGAATAGTATTTTAAATGATCGAGGTAGAGGAAGTCGCTTAGTGTTCCCAGTGCGACAGAATACTTAATCGGGGTTGTGGAATCCGGGTTTTTTTTAATTTAACACATTCGAATTTCGCGGCGTCAGACGGTGGAAGATCTGACGTGCCCACCTCTTTCTCCGAGCTGACAGTATGAGGTGCTGGCGAAGAATATGGCTGAGCAAGAGGGACGGCTTCGTGGGTAGTCTGTTCGCCTCTGTATGGGGACGTGGGATAAGCAAGAAAACTGCTGCTTGCATATCCTCAGTTTTAGTTGACCAGACTACCCATGCAACGAAGGGCGTGGTTTCCAGCTCACCTTCACACGGCCGACTTGAAGCAAGTTTTAAAATTTGAACTAGATTTGGGGAGTACAATACCCGAAAAAAATCTGGAAAAAATAGTTTTATGCTGCGCACTAGGCTCCTCCCACCAACTCTGTAATGGGACCTGCCTCGGAAGGCGGGGTTTAGGGTTTCATTGCAGAAGAGATTCAATGTGAGACATAAACCTTGCGCTATTCAGTATATTGCTCCTAAACTAACATAACTTTGCTAAAATAATAAAACCTAAAACCCGTCACTGACCTAGAATTTACCTATCATTATTTAACCAAATGCAGAAGCTTTTTACACTTCCACACCTTTCATAAAACATCGTTCCAATTGTCAAGGAAGCCATGGTAAAATAGTGAGGTGCGTGCGCAGGCTCGGAAGCAAGGGGAAGGAACCGGCAGGCAGATCTTGTCTGGTGTGCAGCATAAATCTATCTTTTACTAATATTTGTTTTATTTTGTGTTGCCGTCTTAATTTAACATGCTTCATATGTACATAACAAAGGCTACAACAGTGAGCTGCAGTATTGGCACTGAGCTAATACATAGCCGTGATAGGAGATGTAGGGGAAGCAAGCAGTAGTGTGCGCATTGGCTCAGAAGCGAGGGTCAGCAGGGGAAACGAGCAGGCGGGTGGAGCTTCGTCGGTGTGTGGCACAGATCTATCTTTCGCCAAAAAATCACACAAATCTGAGAGGTCAAGGTTTAGACTGTTAGTTGATTTGACATGGAATGACCCATATGTAAAATTACTTTCCATTTAAAGTGCACAAAATAATACTGAACAAAGATGTCACTTTTCTAACCTATAAATGGTTGCTGGAAGGCATCCTTCAATATCATAACTATGCAATACCACGTGGGGAGCATCGTCTAAACTTTCACAAAGAAAGGTCCAGACGATGTAAATAATTAAAGGTGTTCCCATGAGGACAGGAAGCAGATATCTTTAAACAGAACACATTTTATTAATAATAAATAGAAGAGCGCACAATGTGCATTGTTATTCTTCAGTACAAAACTGGGTTAGGGATTTTTGTCTCTTCTTGCATGTTAACACATGATAGCGTTCACATGGTCGGCCACACAGTTGACATAAACACTGAAGCGAGTCTGGTTCATGGTGTTTCGTGGTGGAACACATCAGGTGATGGAATCCGTGGACTGAAAGGCGTGTGCAGATGTGTCTGAGCTCGTAGTCTGCTTGCTTCCACTCTGTCTTCATCATGGCATCCGTCGAGTAGAAATCGGGCCATATTTGTTCCTTTTTCTGTCACATTTTACCTTTGCCTTTGTCTACACATTCACAGCATCCACATCGCTAAAGGGGCACTATGTTTATCAACCTAAAAAAAAGCAAACAAAATCAATTATTTTATCTAGTTGTGTTCTTCATAAACCATAGGAACTAAATGTCAAGTTTCTTTCCATTTAAAGTGTAAAAATAATACCCATCAAAGGTGTCACTTTCCAACCTATAAATAGTTGCTGGAAGGCATTTTTTAATATCATAACTATACAATTAATTGTATAATTTTTGTTATTATTATTGTTATTGTTATCCTGTGCCAGTACTGCTGGTCCACAGGATTGCTAAATAAAATAGCACGTGGGGTGCATCGTCTAAAAATTCACAAATTGTTAAGGTCAAACTATGTAAATAATTAAAGATATTCTCACGAGAACAGGAAATATAGATATCTTTAAACAACTGAACATTTTACCTTTGCCGTGTACTGCATATTCACAGTCACTATCAAGAGAAAATTCTGCAAGTACCGTACTTAAAGATGCTCCCATGAGGACACTTTATCCTAAAAAAACAAAAAAAAAATAGACTATTTTAGCTAGTTGTGTTCTTCATAAATCATAGAGGACAAATGTAAAGTTACTTTCCCTCTAAAGTGTACAAAATAATGGTAAAGGGAAAACAGAGACTTTTCTAACCTATAAACGCCTGCTGGAAGGGATGACACCGGCGCGATGCGAACCTCTTCTGTTTGTTTATTGCCAGATGCAGGAAGTGACGTCATAGCCCAGTGCTGCCGAACAGTCGTAGCGGCTCCTCTTCGTCTCTCCGTAGACATAAGTCTCTCAAAGTCTTTGTGTTTTTGTTTATCATATGTCCTGAACAACATGGCAGGCACATTTCGTGACAACAAAAGTAAGTATTTAATTACACCTTTAACCTTTTTAATGCATGTTTATATATTATGCTATATTATAAAGCAATACTTCTAAATTTAATACTGATAATTTTCAGGAACTAAAATTGAAAACTTGATGAAATATGAGCATATATGTGATGGTCCTCATATGTGGACTCCAGTTCTTGACCAACAGAGTGCATAATAAGGTTATGTTTTAATTTATTGCAGATAAACATTACAGAAAGACCCTGACTGATGAAGAAATCCTTCAGATCCTTGAACAAAGTGATAAAGAAGAGTCTGGAGATGAATGTGAAGATTTTTTATTGGAAGAAAGTGAAAATAGTGATGACACTGATGGCGATCAAGAAGATATAGAAAATTCTAAATCACCACAGCCTGTACAAACTACACCAGCAAATACTAGAGACCTTAAGTGGAAAAAGAAAGTGTAAGTACTTTATATTTCATTCACCTATTTTTAAGTCAATAATTTGCAAGAGAATAGCTGCTTTAAAAATCAGTTTCAGTGTAGGCCTAAAATAGATTATGAAGCTAATAATTAATAATTGTCTCTTGCAGAATGCAGTGCCAGGGTCCACCTTTGCAAGAAATCCTATTGCCAGAGAGTGAACATGAAAAGGGTATACTGCAGGCCTTTCTGGAATATCTCCCTCTTGAATTCTGGAAAGATCATGCAGAGCAGACAAATTTATATTCGGTCCAGCAGCGTGATCACAAATCTGTAAACACTAGCACGGAAGAAGTTATCCACCTAGCTGGGATACATGTTATGATGGGAGTTTTAGGATATCCACAGAGTAAAATGTATTGGCAGAGAGATACGGAGGTAGCAGTAATTTCCAACTGCATGAGCAGAGATAGATTCTTTGAACTCAGAAACTTTCTGCATTTTTGTGACAATGAAAGCGTTCATGAAGAGGGTGATAGGCTGTGGAAAGTGAAACCTTTCTTAAATTACATAAGACAGCAGTGTCTAACTCTTCCTAGACCACAACATGTTTCACTGGATGAACAAATGGTTCCATTTTCAGGAAGATGTATTTTTAGGCAATATGTACCTTCGAAGCCCAATCCATTAGGACTTAAGTCTTTTGTTTTAGCTGCTCCAGATGGTCTGGTTTTAGATTTTCTTTTTTATGTTGGTGCAGGTACTGTACCTGCAGAAGACATGAAAGAATATGGTTTGGGTGCATCTGTAGTAAAAGCATTGACCAAAAGTATTCCTCAAGATGGAACCCACTGTGTGTACACAGACAGATTCTTCACCAGCATAAAGTGTGTGGACTTACTTTTAAGCAGAAGTATCCTCCTTACAGGCACAGTAATGAAAAACAGAGTTGGGCCTGTGATTGATAAATTGAAAAAAGACAATGAACTGAAGCGAGGAGAGTGGGATGAATGGGTGCGAGAAGATGAGAAGGTGTGTCTTTTAAAATGGAAGGACAATAAAAGTGTCCTGCTTTTATCTTCCTGCATCGGTAGTGAGCCAGTTGGACAGTGTAAAAGATGGTCCAAAGAAAAAAAAATGAAAGTGGATGTCCCCCAGCCACAAGTTATAAAATCATATAATGAGAAAATGGGAGGTGTGGACCTTTGCGACAGGTACATGTCTTACTACAGGTGCTACATTCGCACAAGAAAGTGGACTGTGAGATTGTTTAATCACTTTGTTGATTTTGTAGTGGTCAACTGCTGGATAATGCATCACAGATGGTGTTCATCTACCAGTGTACCAAAGAAAGACAGAATGTCCTTGATGGACTACAAGATGTATCTTGCGAAAGCATTGATTGGCTATAGAAGTGCGAGTGAAACTGCCAGGAAACGTGGACGGCCAAGTTTGCAACAAGAGAGTGAAGATGAGCCCAATGGGAAAGAGGAAAACAAGAAGAGAAAAGTTATACAGGCACCAATTTCTGAAATCAGGTTTGAAAGTAGGCCATATTCCTAGATTCGTTGACGCTAAGAATGCCTCAAAATGTAGGAATCCTGGATGCCACTCCAAAACAAGAGTTATGTGTACCAAATGTGAAATGTATTTGTGCATTATGAAGAACAATTGTTTTGAAAATTACCATTGCAAGTAACAGTGTTATTGTACTACATCTACAGTCACGTACTACAATGCATGCCCACGATGTCAGTTTCGCTGCATGACGTATGTGTACGATGTCATTTTACAGCGTAATCACAATGTGAGCAGGCGTCATAGTATGTGACAGTACATGACTTAACTTTGACCTAATGTAAAATGTTTATATTTGATGTAAGTTACTTAGGCCTAATATATATTTTTTCAGAACAAAAATAAGTTTGAAATATTTGTTTATTTTTAAAAAAATACCATGGTTTCAATTTATTGTTAGTAAGAAATATCAGATATCAGTATAATTAAAGTATCCTTAAAATATTCAAATTGGCCACATAGGGTTAAGTGTCATTAAAATGTTTGTAATGGGTATAGTACAACTTGGAAATTTTCTAAGTCCAGTAATACTTTTATTGTGACTGTAACCGGAGGTCCACATATGTGGACCTATTGTTAAGCCCTTAAGAAAATTGATAAAAAATAATTTCTAATTTTTTTAGGTATCCTTGAGTGTTATAAAGTAAGAAAACCAAGAAAGAATTTTTTTTTACCTAATAAATTTATCTCAGGACTGTAGAGGTTAACAGTTCTAACTTATTTTGTCCTTAAACATTAGCTTTTCACATTGAATCATTCCTTTTTTAGAATGGCTTTACTCTCTAAATTATCCTATTTTTTCAGTATGTAATGCAAATAAAACAGAAACAAACAAAAAAACTGACCCACTGACTCTATACAAACAGTTTTATTTTATTGATGTAAAATATGTGCACTAGTCGTATTAAACTTGTGTCAGAGTTTGATAGAATTAGGTTCATGTTTGCTGGTGAAACGGATTGTATTTTAAGCAAGGAAGCTATAACTCCAAGTAATCTTACTAAAAAATTTAGCTAAAACAGGAGTAAACCCACATATAACTTAAATAATATACACCTGTTTTGCTTAATTTTTTTAAAATTGTTAAGGGATGCAGATTTCGAAAATGATACCCAAGAAAAAAAAAAAAATTTGCCGATGAGTGTTTGAACTCAGGACCTTTGGAACATAAAGCCGGCACGCTACCACAGAGCTAAACTTTCTACATACGAAGTTGCTGCGCTTGAACGTATTACCTGGACACAAAGGTTACTGTTAGGACGCTGCCTACGGCTGAAGCTCAGAATTTGCCTTAATTAAGAGGATTTCTTTGTTGTATGTTTCTGGTGTTTATTATTTTCTGAATCCTTATCGACCAATGCATCTAATGACTGCCCCCCACTGTCGATTAGGATTGTATATTGTCTACAATAAGGGTGATAAGCTAAATATGCTGTCAATAGAACGCGATCTTGAGTCGTCCCCAGACTGCACTTGCGTGACACGAGATTTTCCCTACTTCAAACGGCTCTCAAGTCTAGTTTCAGCGACTATTACTATGCACGCTGGGAATCTCGACTTGAGACTCTACTATTACTCTGCGTGATACTGGTCTCAGCTGATCAGCTCTCACGTGATACGTTCTGAAGCGAGAGGCTTCCGGCAGTACTCAAGATGGTTTATTTCTCTGCACGGCGTCTCAAGTCTGATTTTACGTGAGTTTCTCAGGTGAAACAGGACTATTTCTATGGCCCCTTAACACCTACATTTCCAGTAACGAGCTGACAATTTTATCAGATAAAATTTTGTCCTTGTATTAATAGAAAGCATTATATAAGATAAACTATTATTTGTGATTACATTAAGCAGTGTTCACTGTACTGAAGTAATTTTTCAATACCATAACCATCTCTTGTCTGGTTAAAATTTAATTTAATTAATTAATTAAATAAATTAAGGGTAATCCTAAAATTAGTGATCTTACGAAATATACATTAATGCTTGAGATGGAGATTTTATACACTCAACTTCACCTAAATAAAAAACTAACCTGAACATGTTTTGAGGTTACATCACGAGTCATCCTCGGCTATACTCCATCTGATTGTTTGACAATGGCAGCATCCAATTCAAGATTCATAAGATGGTCTCTGTTTTATGCAGTGAGGGAAGTGAGGCAGTATGTGCCGGTATGGAATACTGGCACTGGTTTCAAAGGTCCAATAGCATACCGGCACTGGTTTCAGTGGTAAAATAGCATACCGCCACTGAAAATCAGTGGATTAAAAAAAATGTTAACTTTCCTTTGTAATAAAGAATAGAGTCTATTATGTGTTTGAGTCATAATATAATTACTTTTCATGATCAGTCATCCACTGGTATACTTTCACCAGTAGCCATTGCCGGTATAGAAAGATGTTTCTGGTAACTTGTGATGGCCTATGTTGCCATCTTAATGACTTACTGCTAGATCCAATGGTAACAATATATTGCAACTTTGATATTGTTTAAATAGGTATTAAATATTTAATTGCATCTTCATTGAAATAAATAAAGTTCTGTTAATCGACAGTACAAGATGTTCGTGACTTTTGTGCTCCTGCTTGCCGATCATCTATAAAGTGGAGAAAGTTAATTAAGGACACCCCAAGTGTATACAACAATATTTCCTGCATATCTCATAATAATGTTGTAAGGAAGGGGGTACGCTTTTTGTAAATTGAGGGAAAAAAAAACAAACAAAAAAAAAACCTTGGGATAGCATACCGCCTCTGGATTTTCCCCATTTCCTTCACTGGTTTTATGGATATAAATTTTCTACCAAGTTATTTTGTGATCCTTTTCCCATGTGCAGCTACTGCTGATTTTTCAGACGCATATTTTATGTCTGACACGTTTATGTTAGTTCTTGGTGTAGGTGAAGTTGTGGATAGAATCTACCGCCTCAGTCATTAATGTAAGATCAATGGTACTTAGACCATTAAATCTTTATGCATTTTTCAGAAAAGATTTTCTCTCGACATGAATGATGTACATATTGTTGGACATGGAGTTGGTGCTCACATTGCAGGCTATGTTGGAGGAAACATCCAGGGCTTGGGAAAGATAACAGGTAATCTTTAAACTTTTCCTTTAGGTATGATGAGGGGATAAAAGTTTTGAGCACACATAATTGAACTACAGACTCTTTACACTAAATGAAACCAAAAACCGAAGGGACCAGTCGATGTTTTAAGCTTTACCAAAAAGTAATATTCTCCTCCACCTTTATTAACCTGGTATTGGTAGAGTTCATCGATCCTGCCTTGGTCGACAAATGAGCACAGGGCCACATAGCATTGAACAACAACAATTACTTCAAGTTTTTGTAATATATGGTTTTGAGAAACATATTTACTTTAATGGCTTGTTTACTATATCCCCATCTGTTTTCTAGCCTCTTGATAGTTGCCTAGTGTTATGTGCTGACCATTCTAACTTCCCTTTTATCTTTCCAAGTTTGGGTGAGAACATCATCCTTTCTGCAAAATATGCTTCCCCTGCATTCAATTGCTTCCCTGCCTCAGAGAAGTCCTCTGCTGCTTCTAAATGTGCCACAAACCATCATTTTACTCTCAAGCAAATGTTCTGCTATAATAATAATAATTATCTTGATAGACATGATTCCATAGGCCCAGGTTTGGTTTCAAAACGGAAAATATTGTCTCTTCTTATCATTCAATTCTGAATCACTGTCGCTAGGAGTATCTGAAATATCATCAGTGTACAGTAAATCCATATTTCCTTCATCACGCAAGGTCCTATGATAAATATGAGGGTTGATCCAGAAATAAGGTTCCCAAAGAGCTCCAGCCGCACGGAAAGGTGCGAGGCGAAATCCGGCAAAACCGCTGTGTGCGGTTGTTCCCCTAGTCTCGATTCTGCCTGGTCGCACTTTGCTGCGCCGCTCAGCCTTGGCTCAGCAGCCGTCCGAGATGAAGGTGTTCATTGTTGCTCCCGCCAAGTGTGAGATTCGTTCCGTAAGGATTGTTGGACTCCATTGTTACGGGAGACGAAGTGTGGGTGTTTCATTTCACTCCCGAAATGAAAGAAAAGTCCAAACAATGGCGTCACTCAGGGGCACCAGTCGCAAAGAAGTTCAAACAAACTCCTTCTGGCAAAGTCATGGCCAGTGTATTTTGGGATCGTAAGGGGATACTGCTGATCGATTCCATGGAACCTGGGACAACAATCAACTCAGACAGTTATTGTGCAACACTAAGGAAACTCAGGCGAGCTATCCAGAACCGCAGGCAAGGACGACTGACAGCCGGTGTAATGCTGCTTCACGACAACGCCCGACCTCATGTCTCTCGTCAAACCCAGGATCTTTTGACAAACTTTGGGTGGACTGTCACCCACTGTACAGTCCGGACCTCACGCCTAGCGATTATCACTTATTCCCAAAGTTAAAGGAACACTTGGGTGGCCAACGCTTCCGGAGTGATGATGAAGTCAAAGACGGGGTGAAACGATTCCTCAACGGGTTGGCGGCCGAGTTCTACGACATTGGGATACAAAAATTGGAGCACCGTCTACAAAAATGCCTAGAAAAAGATGGCGATTATGTCGAAAGATAGAGCAAAGTGTCCTCTTTCCAACGATGTTCATTACTATGAGAATAAACAATGTTGTCTATTTGTAAAATTGATGGGAACCTTATTTCTGGATCAACCCTCATACTTTTTTATTCTCTCAACCATACCAATACTCTCAAAGACCATGACAAAACTGCAGACAGAAAGTAAACACTCTGCATAGCTATATTTCCTAACTGTGTTAAACAAAAACTACACTAAAATACTAAAAGGAGAGGAAAGGATCCAAGAACATCTAGCAACTTTCTATTCTATGATAAATGACATGCAGATAAATGTTCATGCAGTTATTTGCACACAATGGAAATTTATTTACCATTATTTATTTTTTATTTTTCAGCTTTAGACCCAAGTGGCCCATATTTCCAAGGCATGTCGTGTTGTATTAGACTTGATTACAGGGATGCAATGGTAGTCCAAGTTATCCATACAGATACTGTTCATACAAAAGGAGGTAAGTGTTAAACTAATTCACTGATAGTAGAGATACTTTTCATACAAGTAAAGTTATCTAAAGCAATTCAAACAGTGCAAGCAATGTTGTTGGAAGCAGTGGACCATAAAAATAAAACAGAAGGATTTCCTTCGAAGCGAGAGGTTGAAGTAAAAGGATGTTCTTGAAACTCATGCATTTTATAATGATGTTTGAAATAATAATAACTAGATATTAATAAATTATAGTGAGTGTCACTATAGAATTTAACATTGGTTAATATTAACAGGATGTGTTTCAATTATCCACTGACACATACTCTGACATATTGCTTCTGTAATTTTGACTACAGGATTCCACTATTTTGTACTTAACAGAGTAGTAGAAATCCAAAAGGTAATTCAACATTATGTAAGATACCAAACGTGTCGCACAAGTTTAAAACCCAGCAACGTATGATTGTGTATAGGGGGTTTCCTATCCACACTCCTTCGTCACCGCTGGTAAATAAACTCATGCGAAGCATTTAAGGATAAAGCGAAATCGCTTTAAAAAGGCACGTGGAATGGTACTGCAAGTTCAGGCCCAATAGAGGGATTAATATTCTATAGTCAAAGAAATAATACAATAGGTTCAACAAATGAATAACAATTTTAATTATTTAAGAAAAGATTGATACACATGTTAAATTGAATAGTTCATTCAATTGCCAAAATCAGTAGAATTAAATTAGTAATAATACAATTTCTTTTGTTTAATTTTGTGCCAACTCAAATGACACTAATTATCGTGCCTTTAATATATGTGTGCCTTAATTCCATTTTAGAAGCAAAAGAAAGAAAAGACGCATACTCTCACACATACACTCTGGGTATGTAACCCTGTGTGTATAATGTTAAAAGTTCACAAGCCATAAGGGCAAAAGCACTGTTGTCAACAGCAAATATGCTAACAGGAATCTGTATGCATGTACGTATATAATATTCACCAAGTCCACATACTTACAGTCGATCAACAGGCTTAAACAGAATACACATGCTTTTACATACCATGTCAGTCACTCAGAATCCTTTCCCCGCGGGTACACATCCATACAGCAGAAATAGTAGAAGAAGAATGATCATGGTGATATTGAACATGTCACCAAGTTAACTAGTTTAAGCCCCCTTCCCTTTCGTGGAGGGGATACAGACCAGTTTCAAACAGATAACCGATAAACAATCAGTGGTACCACTCGTACCAACCAAAATATTATGTTACATTCTATACCTTAGAACAAAATGTCCCAGTAAACTGTACCCAGATATATGTGATGATCTCAATGAGTCGGCACACTTCTAACACATAAACGTTTGCTTGTGTTCTAAAAGTATATCTTTTTTTTGTGTGTTCTTTACCTATGTCAAGTGTTCATAGTTAAGGCTAGTTTACACGACGAAATTAGGTTTCGTAACTGAGTTTCGCAACTGATTTTTACTTGAATGCGCAAGCGCTAGATATACTGGCAACAATGAGTTACGACACTACACAGTTTCGGCTCATTCCAACTTTTCACGAAACTATAACAGTAATTTTGATATTTTACGCTTATTTAGCTTTTTGCGTTTCGTAAAATGAAATGGGGAAGTGAGGAAATTGTGAAATGCCTGTATTCGTACGTGTTTCAAACATTTACATGGGATCTTAATAACTTGAACTTCAGAAATAACATGAAATGTGTGGTTGCATTGGAAAGAAAATGTGTGTAATTAGTTTCACGAAATCACTTTCATGAAAGTGGTTACGAAACCTAGTGTCATCATGTAAACTAGCCTTTAGTTTTAATTCAGGTTTATTGTAAACACCATAACAGTTTGTCTTGTAGCAATGAAGAATTTTGTTTCCTTTCTTTTCAAATGGCACACATTTGCTATGGGCAATTTGATGGGCATGCCAGTTCAGATTTTTCTTTTTTATATGCTAAGGGGGCCTACAAGTACAGGGTCTTTATTATAAGTTGAGACCGGGCGACCGGTGTTTTCACTCTCCGCTACGGAGTCCATATTAGCCGCGGGCGGCACGCGTGCGGCTTCCCTGCTTAAAGTGTAGGCTATATAGGCTTACCTTATAACATATGTTGGAAGTGTCGTCCTTCCTGTGTTATACAGGCATTGTATCTGGAAACCACATTCTGGCTGACGCGAGTGAGTTATTCCACTGTAATGGCCCTAATTTCATTCGTAATGTTTTCTTTCAGCTCCTCCAATGTGTGAGGATTTGTTCGATAAACCTTATCTTTAAGTTTACCCCACAAGTAAAAATCACACACTGTGAGGTCTGGGGAGCGAGGTGGAAAGAGACCAGCACTGATCACTCTGTCAGCAAACACTTCCGAAATTTTAAGAAGGGAGACTTCCGCTGTATGAGCGGTGGCCGAATCTTGTTGAAACCACCCGCGCGTTTTTTCTTCATCCGTCAACTGCTGAAAGAATGGCACCAAAATGTCATCTTGGTAAATCTCTGAATCGACTGTAGTCTCGTAAAATATAGGCCCAATTATTTGCCTTCCATTAATAGCACACCAAACCCCGATCTTCCTATCGTAATGAGGGATTTCATACACACTATTAGGATTTTCTGCACACCAATGGCGTGAGTTATTACTGTTCACACGACCATTAAGATGGAACCAGGCTTCATCAGAAAAGAACGATTAAACCATTATCCACTGATGACAGAAACCACTCACAATATCGCAATCTTGCTGCTGGATCGGCAGGTTTTAAACAATGGGCCCATGTAAATCTGTACGGTTTGAGGTGTAACAACTTTGTTGCTTTGTGTGCAGAAGAAACTGAAACCCCTACTTGTTGGGCTAATTTTGAGAGTGATTTATTTGGTGAATGTTCAAGATGCCAATCTCGTCTAGCTTTTCTTCTGTTAACACTGTTCGTGTGCGCACATGCTTTTTGTTTTGCACTGAACCAGTATTTACAAATTTATTAACAATTCTGTGAATTTGTGCTCTTGAAGGTGACACATCAGCAGGAAATGTCCGAATAAATTCATCACGTACACGTCTAGCAGACTCGTACTTAAAATAATGTTTACACACAAAAATACGATGCTGCAGCGAAATGGGTCTCACCATGTTGACACTTTAACAATAACTGCACGTGCCGCTGTTGCATCAAGGTCAGACTGGCTGCGCGCGCCTTCCGTCGCCCGGTCTCAACTTATAATAAAGACCCTGTAGTATAAATTGACTTCTTGAGTAACAAAATGTGTGTTTTATATTGTAAATTCATTTATAATGTACTGTTATCCCTAAAGTTCCCTGTTAGTTTTAGCAATTCATTACTTTAAAAAAATAATAATTTATTATAAGTAATAATGGTAAATTTATTTGTGTTTTTTAATACCTTGTGTAATTTTTTCACTATTTAAGGGCAAGAAACCCTTTTTATTTTACATTTTTTTTCACTATTTTAGGGTAAGAAACCCTTTTACTTTCTCGCTTATACGTAGTATAGAGAAAGTATTGTGATCGTGACAAAAATTCGAAGTTGAGATAACACCGGGAGAGCACGTTCCATGAAGCCTAGAAACCGAAAAAAATATTTTTGGAATGACGTCTGTCCGTCTGTCCGTCTGTCCGTCTGTCCGTCTGTCCGTGGACAAGCACAGCGGGTAAACGGTTCATTGTATTTACTTCATTTTTTGAATTAAGGACTTTTTCGAAATTTTGTCGAACCGCCCAGAAATTTAGTTTTACAACTGAAATATTAAGGAGACTTTTCATGAAAACTTTTTTAAAAAAATTGTTTTTTGAAAAAATGGCTCTAACGATTTTAATAAAAATTTAAAATTGTAAAGTCTTATCTATGACTAATAAAATGGCTATATCCGTATTTCCGCAAAAATGACTTAAGGGGCACTTTACTCGTATCCATTTTCAATTTTTCTAGATTATATCCATTACAGTAGACGATACATGAAAACCTTTCACAGTAAAGTTGTAGAAAAATTTAAAATGAACATTTTTTGTTTAACACATTTCTTTGTACATTTAATAGATATCAAGATAAAAACCAAATAAGGACAGCTTAAATGCGAATTTCAGAACATAAATGTCAATTAAAATATGAATGACATTTTGTTGCCCCTAGTAACAAGAAAACTATAGGCCTAATGTACTTATTGTTGTGAAATGCAATCAGTTTAGCTCAGTCGCAATGAACACACTAAAACCAATTACAGCGAGGTGGTAGGCCTATGGGCTAACAGGGAAGAGGTCCTGAGTTCAAATCAAACCTCGTGGCCGTCCAAATTGACTTGGGTTTTTCATGGTTCCGTCGTTCTCAAAGGCAAACGCCGGGTTTGTAGGACTTGCTTATTTTCCATAACTCATCGCCGCTACGTCACTGGATATTATAATCGCTTAAACTGAATATCACATAAGAAGACATCACTAAACAATAGAAACATGACGCGAATGAGTTGTTAATATAGATCAGCGTTTCCCAACCTATGGTCCCGCGTACCACTGGTGGTTCGCGAACACGGTGCAGATGGTCCGCAGACATAATTGATTTTAAAATATCATAAAGCAAGTGGGAAGTAAATAAGTAGAAATTTTTCACATAAAATGGACACTAGATGTCCATTTTAAAGGTTTAAAATTCTAGAGGTTTAAAATCTTCGAAAATACAGGTCATATCGACTAAATTTGACTAATATTGAGCAAAAAAAACAGGAACTCTGCAAGAGGCGTCAAGCTCAACCGTCTCATTAAAAGTGAGTAATAACATAATTCCTAATTATATTATCAAATTGGTAATATATATTAAAGTCTGTTCAAAATATAATTTTACTGTCAATAGTTTCATTGCAATTCAATAACTGTGTTTCCGTCGGATTAAAAAAATGTATTTCGTTATAACGACCTATAATTTAATACCCAAATATTAAGAATATAGGCCTACATATAGCCTACTTTTAAAAATTGGATGTAAAATTTGGGGTCCGTAAAGTTTTTTACTCATTTTAGAGGTCCTCGGGTTCAAAAAGGTTAAGAAACGCTGATATAGACTAATGTTTCACGCAAACATACTAAACACGTGGTATGACCTACATGCAGTTAAAGCGTGCAATATAACCTAAGTAGTAGTAGTAGTAGTGGCGAAATTCAAATATAAGTCGCCCCTAAAGCTTCACCATTCGATATTCACATTTGCACAGACTGTGTGATGTATTTTGTTTCTGAGCGAAGCAGAGTGACCAACTGCCCTTGTATACTGTTGCTTATAGCTAAATAATGCATAACACTAACCACATAGTTAAGTGCGTGAAGCGGAGGCGGCAGCCGTAGCGAAGCGCCCTTGCATTTTCGAATAATGTACGATACACTGTTTGTAGGTTTCGAAAATGTGGCATATTATATCTCCCGCAGGGTTTGTCAGCCTGCCACCTCTCGTCTAGCGGTAAGACGTCACACCTCCAACGTCCAATCACGAGTTTCTTCATAATACTAGGACAGAAGAATTCGTCAGATCGTGGTATAAAAGAAGCTGCATCGGTGAAGATAGGTTGGGTGGGACCGATTTATCCCAAGGTGCGACTTATATTTGAATTTTCCCGTAGTAGTAGTAGTACTAATAATATGCAGTTTTACTGTCATTGATTATTATTATTATTGTTATTATTATTGTTATTATTCTTATTATTATTTCACGGTAAAAGCATTGAACATAAAGATCGACCCTGATGCTTTCCGTTCTAGATACTTCTTAGTTTTATGAAAATGTAATAAGTAGCCTAAAATTTAATTGTCTCTTTAATGTAATTGTTTTCTGTGCTAGCCTTTAACACGTAGCCTATATGCGAGAAAGTTTGTGCAACGTATTTTTGCACCATTTATTTATTTTGTATTTTTTTTTTCACTATTTTATGGTCATTAAATGCCTTACCCTAATAATTATTATAGATTCAGTATAAATTAACCCACCATATTTTTCTTTCTGTAGCATTAACTGAACAGTGAAATACATGATTCTGTTCATGATAAAGCTAAGAATCAGTAACAATAAAGAATCAGTAGAACTTTCACTTGTGGTATATGGTTGATAGGTAAGCTACTGGGTATGTTCAAGAATTAATTAAATTCTTAATACTCGTATTTTAAAAATTCTTAAGTGCTCTAGGGTAGAAGTTGTAAAAGTGTACAGCAGTTCCTCATTTCAGTTTTATCATTTGATGAATGCATTGAGTCCTCTGTTCATTAATAACATTCCATAACACTATCAGTAATGCACATCACAACCAGTAATTTTCCTCACATTAGGTATTTTTTTTTGTACACCTATTAGGATAGCTAGAATCATAAAATGTATCAGGAATATTGGCACATTAAACTGCCTTGAGCATAAAAAATTTAGTATTTATAGCAGCCTTACAAGTGTGGAAAAACTGATTTGATATACGCAACATCATTCACATCTGCTCACTGACATTAATGTTTACCTCTCTTCCATATTAGGTAGTAACTTGAAATTTGGAAGATTTATAGCTTTTAACCTATAACTGGTGGAAGAATTTCAAAAAGTTCAATTTTTCAATTTTTTTACCCTAAAAAAACTTTAAAAGGTTTTCCCTTACCCAGTGACATTAATGTTTAGCCACTTCCAGGCGAGCTAGAAAGATGAAATTTGGCAAACTTACAGCTTTTGGCTTGTGTGCACTCAGTGTAGGAAGTGAGAAAAATCAGAGGCTGAATGCTGTCCCAAAATGTTTCCCTAACATACCTCAATTTAAAAAAAGCACATTCCCTCCTTTACAAGATAATAATTATGTGATATTCACTTGGTGGTGTTTTTAGTTAACTTCCTTCATGAGTAACCAACCCTGCTTTATAGATAATTGCCAAGCAGGAGCACAACACAAGAGTAGAACATCTTATACTGTCGATTGACAGACCTTTATTTATTTCACATCACAGAAACCATCAATAACAGCAGTGGGTGTCGGCACGCTGACCACATGCCCCCAATCCTGTCATCTATGGTAGATGAGCAGCGGTTAGGTGGTAGGCCAGGGATGTAGAGCCATTGAGTTTAAATTATTTACTTCAATAAAGATATTTTAAAATTATTTAAGACCTATTTAAACAATATAAAACTCACAACATTTTGTTACCGAGAAATATTTAGAATCTAGTGGTGCAGTCATTAAGATGGCAACAAAGACCATCAGAAGTTATAGTGCCAATGACTACCGATGAAAGTGTACGAGTCGTGAATAATCATGAATCAGAAAGTAATTATTATATTAAGACTCAAAGGAACATTAACAATTTGTATTAAATAGCCATTGATTTTCAGTGACAGAATGCTATTTCACCATTGAATCCAGTGCTGGTATGCCTTTGGACCTTTAAAACCAGTGACGGTATTCCATACCGGTGCATACCGCCTCACTTCCCTCACTGTGTGCACTTGTTGCAAAATGGTACGTGCAAGCAGTGGGAAAGTTAAACCATAGTTAAAAGTTATGCTACTTTATGCTGTTCTGTTATAATGTGATTAATATCATTTCCGTCTGTCACTCAGATTTAGCAGATTACCTAATTTATTTCCTTTTATTTTTTCCAGAAACTGGACAAGGAAATCCTGAGCCTCTAGGCCATTTTGATTTCTACCCCAACTTAGGATACTCCCAACCTGGATGTGAAGAAAATGAAGAATTTCCCAGCCTTTTAAAAGTGACAGAAGATTCTATACAACCAGGGCACACGTTACCTGGATGTAGTCACAAGAGAGCTTTTAAGTACTTAAAAGATGCTCTCTTGTTTCCAGACTGCCCATTCCTAGGCTTCCGTTGTCGGAACAAGGACGCCTTTCTAAATGTAAGCAAATACCAATTTTTGCTTTCTTGTATCTCTGTTATGCTTACAAACATATTTCTACCAGGGATGTAGCCAAGGGAAAATCATTTAATAATATGCATTATTAGCTTTATACAGAGTGCGGCAGAAACAATGACCCATTTTAAATTGTGCGCCATTGTTGAACACGACTTCCTAGAGAGTAGATGTTGGTACCAGTGTGTAGTGCAGTTCAAAGCATTGCCAGTCAGTATGGAGCATTAGTCAAATGAACATCATGCATTTGTAATTGAAACATTTTTTAAAGTGGTGATAGTGTCATACGTTTGTTTAGGCAACATTTTGACATTGGTCCAAGTGGTGCTTGGAGTTCGTAGGGATGGAACTTCATATCCAGATGCAACATCCGTCGCGCACTTCTTTCCGAGATGTTAAGAACTTGAGAATGCCGACAAACTGATCGCGTTGGACTCTGCTCTAAAGCAGCTGTTACTCTTGCAATGCTGTCCGGGGTGTGATGCTGTTGCTCTGCATCTCTTAATCTACTTCCAGGACGGAACTTTATCATTCCGACCAATGTCAAAATGTTGCTTAAACAAACATATGGCACTATACGACACTATGAATGAAAATGACCATTAGAGGGATAGAGACAAAGATGGGATGATAACGTTAGGATAGATCTCAGAATGACTGACTGTAGAAATTCGATCTGGACACAGTTGATTAAGAACTAATATTTTCTGTATTATGAACTCCACTATCCTCTCTTTTCAAATGTCAGCAATAAAAATAAGCAATTTAAATATTTCCGAACACAGATGTAAAAAGGTGCATAAAATTTGCTGTTTTGATACGCATTTATAAGCTATTCTTTTTACTTTATTTTTTCAACTTTTGGGGGGGGGGGATATATCCCCTTGATCCCTTCCTCTGCATCTGCCACTGCCAGAGGGCACATCAGTATTCTTCAAGCAAAGATTTGACGTTGTACATATTAATTATTACAGGTAGTTTGTAACAGTGAAGTTTTCTAATATAGTAATATAAGAATTGAGTCAATTTGTGTGACACTTACTTCACTTAAGTCCTCTTTTTGGAGACTAGTTTTGGGAACAGTTTGTTCCTCAGGAACAAGCAGTGGTCAACATGGAATGAAACTAGTCTCCAAAAAGAGGATTTAAGTGAAGTAAGTGTCACAAAAATTGACTCAATTCTTATATTACTATATTTCAGTGGTTCCCAACCTCTTTCAGCTGGCGACCCACTTTTTCTTGTCGGAATACCTCCACAGTCCATCGGTCCATGGTGGAGTAAAAAACCTTATTTGTATCATATCCCTTCCTTCCCTTATGTATATATAATTTACCATCAAATATTGCAAATATATATAAGCTTATATATGATCTTTTGAAGATACAGACTGATTATTGATAAACAATTTGTATTCTGATTTGAAAATGGTTGACAAAATATAAGCATTTTGTAACAAAACATTTATTTAACAATAGATGTATGTTTGCAATAAATGCAACAAGTGGTTTCATACTCACTAACAATTGTTCCTGGGTGAAGATAAAAACTACAATTATAAAAGTACACAAAGACCATTTTAATTTTACGGTCAAAATTGCTGCTTTTAAGTAAGAATGCAATATTAATGAGATTTTTGGGACTGTTTCGATTGAACCAACACGTCAATGTCAGGACTGAATGAAGATGTTTTTAATCTTAAGTCACTTTCAACATTGAGTTGATTTCTGTATTTGTTTTTTAGGAAAACCAAACACAATTTGATTTGTTTCGATTTTTCTTATCTTTTCTTATGGTTTGTTCGATGGATTCTGATAGTTTTAAGATAGAGTTGCAAACCACCTGTAATCCTTCCGTAACCCACAAGTGTGTCGCGACCCACCGGTTGGGAACCGCTGCTATATTTGACAGTTGAAAATGTGGGCAAAGATGTAAGTAAAAGTGAAGTCTGAAGTGTTTAAATGTCAACCATCTTATTTAATTAACATGTTCAATTCATACTTAACTTCAGTAAGGTAACAGTTTATAGTGATGCACTAATATTGCTTTATTTTCAGGGACAATGTACAACTTGCGGAGAAAAGGGAATTAACTGTGTGCCCCTACATGTTCTCTTTAAGAATTATCCCAAACAAGAAGCAGGGGCAGGGACAAAATTTTTTCTGAAGACTAACAGCACATCCCCGTTTTGCTGTAAGTAGACAGGTGAATACATATCTGATTTACTGCTTCTTAAAGTAAGCTAAACAGTTAAATATTTAGAACCAGTTGGTGCCTGTGGCTTCGCCCACAATTATTTATTCAACCACTAGATTTTTATAGCTACTTATTTATGAAATACGCAAAATAACGCTTTAGCGGACAAATCTAGTATAGAGGCCAA
This sequence comes from Ectobius pallidus, assembly GCA_964059195.1. Lineage (NCBI taxonomy): Eukaryota > Metazoa > Arthropoda > Insecta > Blattodea > Ectobiidae > Ectobius > Ectobius pallidus. The sequence goes on from CAXKWD010000002.1 coordinate 209,840,519, forward strand.
GGCTTATGCTGAGTGTGATAACGTGTTTGCATACGTGGTGCATACAATATTTTGTAGTAAAAGCTCTCTAAATTATACGAAATAAAATAAAAATACCGTATAATTAATTAAACTGAAAGGCATACTCAGTCACTTGTTAACGTCATATTCTTACAGCCTCCTGAATCACAGAACAACAATGAACAGTACCAATACAAAATGCGGTCTAGATGCATAATACATGAGTCGCTTTTTGTAAACAATAATGCGTGCGAACTAATATTTATGAAAAGCTTGTGATAATATGAGTGATAATCCCGAGAAAATTTAAATCCAAGCCAGAAACATTTAATTGACAAGGTAATTTTCATTCATACAGCGTGAGGCACATAGTGATCATGACAAAAACTGTAATTGAGATAATACTGAGAAAACGTGTTTCACCACTTATTGTGATCACTTTGGAATGCAGATAATCTGATAATATTAACCAATTGATAATAGTAGCTGAAGGAATTAAATGAAGATTATTTATTCATATATAAGATAATACGAAAGATGATACAACCTAGAGATAAAATGATATATCATGAACACATGCATTCTACCAACACTGCTGTACAGCTCGCAAACCTGGAGCACTACAAAGAGGGACAGAGCAATGCTAAAAGTGTGCCAAAACAAAATTGAAAGAAAGATACTGGGAGTCGCATGGCAAAACAGAATGCGGAATGAGACCATAAGGAAGAAAACAAAAGTAACGGATGCAGTAATCACCAGCACAATCCAGAAATGGAGTTGGGCGGGCCACATCATGGGCATACAGGACTACAGTCCGGGACCCAAGATGCGATCAAAGGGATGTGGGACGCCAAAAGACACGGGCCAACAATTTCAGGAAGACCTTCTGGAATCAATGAACAACGGTGGCCAGACAGAAGGAGACATGGAAGCAATGTACTGTCTGGCGGCGAGCTGAAGGCCGAGCTAGCGTTCCCCTGCTACCTTACCATGCGCTTGCATTTACTGTCTATGTCTTTCCCCCACTATGCCACCAGCTTGGCCTTCCGCTCACCGCTAGACACAGTGGCGATTATTCCATATAGGATGTGAGGATCATCCTACACTTCATAATTCATCTACATAATTGTTTACTAGCATTCATTGTCAAAATTAAAACAATAAAATGACAAAACAGCGTTAATGTAGAGCACTCGGGAAGGAAGTTAGCGGTTCTGTTTTGAGCAGGTTGGTATTTGAGAGGATATCCTCAGTGTATCCATGCCATTGTTAAAGCTCTGCCAAGTGAAGGGTGAGGCGGTGAGAAGCCAGTTTTATATGGAGGAAGTTGAGGACGTCTTACAGTACAGTCCTTCCTCACGTTCGATAGCTTGTTTTCTAAGAGGGGAGTGATCATATTTATATTAATATTTATTTATTTCATTTCTTGGTATATATTATAGGCCTAGCTGTTATTAAACTTTACAGTGCTGTTTAGATTTCAATATAAGTATTCCTGGAATAATATCAAGTTTGATATCAACTACGAAAATTATAGCGGAATAGCTGATTTCCGTAAACGACAGTTTTCATACGTGGTTAAATATTTTGATATTTTACGATAAAGCATTATTGTATTAAATTTACATCTCAGCCTTTATGCATTTTTTACGGCGACGCATATGTACGTCAATAGCAGTGAATGGGTTAATTCGCTCTCTCCACACCATCCTACACAACTAAAAAACCAGGAGTCGCCACTGGCTAGACAGTACAAAGGAAGCAGTCCAAACCATCAGCGGTTAAAGAGATGCACAACCAAACACATTACAGACAGACAACAAGTAGCCAGGGACCAACCAAAGCGCGAAGACACCACACAGGGAGCAAATTGCTCCTAGGGGGATTGTTCCTGGCATGGCTACCTGGGATAGCCTTACCAAGCCACCTTCCCTCAAAAGAAGAGGCTCGTGCCTTGAGGGAACAAATAAGGGCTATACTTATACTTATACTACAAAACAGAATTTAAAATATTTATTCATAGAATAATACGTAACTGTGAATCATTGAACCACTCATGGGCTAATGCAGTAACAGACTGCAAGCAACCATTTTTTCAAGTTTGTAATTGTTTTTGTTTTCCTTTAGGAGTCCATTTACCAATACTCCATTCTCAGTTACGAGTTAAGAGTGTTTTTACAAGTCTATACTGATCTGTGATGAACAGTGCATAGCAAAACATCTGACGCCTATCTGTTCAAATCTTTTCATTTTACACTATCCATCACTGCAACTCCATGTCAACACTGTTATCAAAAGCTGCAGCTTAACTGTGGGGTGAAACATGTTTTATTGTTTAAAAGAGAAAGTTAGATAACGCCACCCCCTCGAACTGATCATCCTGTGAGCTGGGAACAGTATTGCCAGTACAACACAATACAGTTGAGTTATAAACAAAACCCTTAAAAACGAAATTGTGAATGATGTACAGTACTTGGAAATAAATCCGCATAAACCGAATCTTTGATCACAATAAACAGTATTTTTTCAATGTGTCAGTATTATTCCGTACAGGACTTCATAAAAGTGATAACATTACCTGACTGATAACATTATCCACGGTTACATTAAGCGGCTTTCACTGTATTACAAATTCATGTGTCCAACTGGTGAGAGTTGAGATGGGAATAAGTTGATAAAGTCCCTGCAATACTTATCCCTGTACTGGGTACAGTGAAACTTCCCTTAACGGACACTTCCCAATAGCGAACTTCTCTCAATAGCGGACATTTTTAAATCCCCCTGCAAAATAACATTGGCCCTTATGATAAAATTCTTCCAAATAGCGGACATTCTCAAAAACAGACACGGACACTGAAATGTATCCCCCAACAACAATTAAAACTTCCAAATAAGAGACAGCTTGAAAGAAAAAGTCTGTTGTACATTAAACTGAATTCTAAACTGAATTCTAATGGAATTCTTTGCAACAGTCATTATCGTGCATTTTTACTGTTACATTCAGGCTATGAAACATGCCGAACTATTGAAGCAGTTTTTCTTCAAAAGAATAATGCAGAGCTACTCATGATTTCTGAAGTACTGATGCATATTGAAACGAAGATATCCAAAATTCACACTAAACAATCAACAATTCTAGATTTCTTTGGGTATTGTGAAGTGGTAGTGACAGACGTCATAGAATTCCAGAATAAATTGAATTTGCCTTAAGATGCATGTACTGTATTGTTGTACAAACTTTTTCTACAACTTAACTTTAGTTTTGATACTACTGTATACATAGACCTTTTTGTATAAATTTTCTTGACCGCAAACAATCTCACTGTCCACTATACTGTACTGTAAACTATAATGTTGAATAAGTTTTTTTTTTTTTTTACCAACGACTTTCTAAATAGCAGACACCTCTTAATAACGGAAATTTATATTTCTCGGCGTTGTCCGCTACTGGGAAGTTTCACTGTAATATGGCTTGGATAACAAAAGCTCTACTGTAGCTATGAAGATGCGTATGATAAAATCTGATTTGTAAATTTTGATTTGACAGTGTATCCATACAACGTTGTTCTGGAGTTGACAGTTCCAGAAGAAGTAAACAACGAGGTAGAAGGAACCTTGTCCCTGAAGCTACAAGAGAACACCCAGGTGATCACTTTGGATTTTGTGAATACTTGGTAAATATTCCAGCCTTACAAACTGATTTAACAAGAGCTTTCAATTTTCAGATATTAGTCAAAACAATTTTGTTGAATTAAAATCCAGTTTTTATTTTATTAAAGGCCTCAGAAGTTTGAGCAAGGAAGAATGAAAAGCTTCTTAGGATATCATCCACCACCGAAGTTACTAAATGTTGACCACTGTGAAATCACCTGGACTGCAAGGGGTGCAGGCATCAGTGTTACATCTGTGTACATAAATTTCCTCGGTAACTACCCACCCAGGTAACATAAATATAAGTATCATACTTGCCAACAGACAGACATTATCATTAAGTTCTGAATGTTTATATAAGGAACGATTAGGTCCACTAAGCATGTTCTATACGAAGAGGTGGGGGAGTGTATCATGCATAATAAGAGTGAGCTCAGATATAATCAGATACAGATAAAAAGTGAACACATTCCATATTAATATTAATATTAGATGGAAATCTACAGTGAAGTGTTGATATCTGTAGCAAGATTGAGATCGGAAATATACACACTAAACTTCACTAAGGTATATTATAGATTTGATGGACAAAAAAAGTAATGAAATTCAAAAAACAGAAGAAGGTTAAAGAGACAACTACACTAATAAATGAAAAAGAAAACACAAATCACAAAAGATTCACCTACCACCCATGGGCAAACAACAGATTTCAGAAGGTTTTCAATAATGTAAACATCAAATTGGCACCGCAGAATAAATTAAGTTTGAAAAATCTTATAAAAACCAACCAGAAAGATAAAGTCCCTCATTACAAAAAAGCTGGAATTTACAAAATTAATTGCAAAGATTGTGAAAAAATTTATATAGGCCAAGCAAAAAGGAATTTAGATGCAAGGAGAAAAGAACATTTTAGGAACATCATGAACAAACAAATTGAAAAATCCGCTTTGGCAATGCATTTCTGGGAAGTAGGCCATGAAATTAAAAATGAAATTGCACTACTAAAACAAGTTGAAAAACCAATAGATCTTATAGTTTGGGAAAAAATATTCATTATAAAGAACCGAAAAAATCTCTTAAACTTCGACACTTCAGTTGGCATACAAGGAACTTTGATCGACAAGTTCATTCACCCGTCGCTAGAGGACCAGTCGGAATCAGCTGATGATGGCAGGAAGACCCATTGAAATGATCATCCTGGGTAAATATACCTTTTAGTGAAGTTTAGTGTGTATATTTCCGATCTCAATCTTGCTAAAGACATTCCATATTGCTCTTATAATGAAGGCTTGATCAAATAAATTATCTCCGAATTATATTCTACACATAAATGGTAAACAGTGATGTTTATAAATGTAAATAAATTATCCTTTTATCACCTTCATGTAGACTGCAGTAGATGCACTGCTTATGCTGTCCTTACATAGTAACGTCATGCTGGATACATGTCAGACTAAACTTGAGTTTTCAATCCCTGTATAAACGTTCAATGCCTGATTATCATCTATGGTAAAGAGCAGATTCTTACTTCTACTACCTGTACCAAACATTTTGAGGTACCCTGAATCCAAAAATGCTATTTTTGGAACGTTTCAGTGTTTGAAATTATACATACACTACTTCCCTTATTTTCATTACTAACCTGAGCCTCCACATCATTTTCAACAGATTACTCCATCTATCTGTTGGTTCGCATCAGCATCCTCTGGTGGACATCTAATGAACTTCGTGATGAGGTTGTCTTCTGCAGGAATATCAAAGTTCATTAGGTTCTTATTCTTGTGTATGTAGATTTTTTCCCATACTGTAAGTTGGTTGTGTCCATGAATAAATTTTTTCAATTCTGGTTTTGGGAAAATGTTACTTTACGACACACCTGAGTCGCCCACTCCTACTCTCAATCCCTCCCCTAGCGGCGGCATTTGACCTACTAGCAGCGACGGTAGTGCCATCTCTTACGCAACTGATGAAACAGAAACAATAATTTATTTCTTCTTTATTCTCTTCCTTTCCCGTCTCCTTCCTCTCTTCCTCTCACCTCCTCTTTACCCTACCCACCTATTCGAGACTTATTCCTACCAGTAAATTTTGGATCGACCGGGATTTGAACTCGGGACCCCTAGCATTATAGCTAGGAGTCTTAACCATTACGCCACGAGTGACTGTTGAGGAATGAAGGAAGCTTTCATATATTTGAGTTATGATAGGGAGGATTTCATGAGTTTTAACGCGAGAATCTGTTTTTATAATTTTAAGATATTTTGTTAGTTATGAAAAGAGTAGTCTTGGTGCAAGGTAATTTTCCTGCATCAATTAAGCCATATTTTATGTAATAATACGGTGTTTTTTATAATTGTGAAATATTATGTATGGTGCAAGGGTATTTTTGTACTGTGAAATAGCCTATTTTGTTGCAAGGGTAGTTTTTATAATTGTGAAATATTATGTGGAGGTGCAAGGGTCTTATTTTTATTGTGAAATACGAGGGCTGGTCAATAACTAAGGTCTCCAACACTCTAGCCCAAGCTCACAACTTCAGACGAGAGATTTGGTGCCACTGCCATGTCCCACTATCTCCCCTCTTTCAAACGAGCCATTGCTGCAGCCGCTGAACCTTTTAGTGTCCAAGCTAGAGCTGTTTTATATGGATCTCCCGATTTCTGTCTCCGCCAAGTAATAATTAAGGTCTCCAACACACTAACCCAAGCTCACAACGTCAGACGAGAGAGTTGGCGCCACTGTCTTGTCCCGCTATCTCCCCTCTTGCAAACAAGCCATTGCTGCAGCAGCTGAACCTTTTAGTGTCCGAGATAGAGCTGTTTGAAATGGATCTCCCGATTTCCATCCCCGCAAAGTGCGGCCTCCGCGAACCCACCTCGCACAAACCTTATGGAACATCAATTTGTCACTCAAAATGGCCTGTATGGAACCTTTAGAAATGTCAGGAAGCAATAAACAAAGTTCACGAGTAGTGATGCATTGATCTTGTTGCACCATTTCGACTTTTGCCACCATCTCATCTGTGATGGCTGTTGTAGATCTCCCACTTCGATCTTCATCATGATTATTTGACGGTCCTGTTTAAACTCATGAACCCATTTACGCACATTTTTTATGTCCATACATCCCTCTCCACAAACTTCGCAAAGCTGTCTGTGAATTTCAATTGGCAGAACTTTTTTTGCAGTAAGAAACCGTATGACTTGGCGGGGACGGAAATCGGGAGATCCATTTCAAACAGCTCTATCTAGGACACTAAAAGGTTTAGCGGCTGCAGCAATGGCTTGTTTGAAAGAGGGGAGATAACGGGACATGGCAATGGTGCCAACTCTCTCCTCCAGCGTTGTGAGCTTGGGCTAGAGTGTTGGAGACCTTACTTATGACCAACCCTCGTATTAGGTGACATGTCAATTGCAATCATGCATTACTGGCGTTGAGGTTGAACAGCGGCATGATGGCATGCGCTGCGGGGAAGTGGGGCAGGCGGGAAGTGGCCAGGCTGGGAAGCGGTCAGGCGAATGGAGTGTGGAAAGGGGACCAACTTGTGTCGCAAAGTACCGTCTTCCCCTGGTTTTGAATCTATTTGATGTCCTGTATTCCAAACATGGGCTGCTATTACCAATTTTTCTATATGAGCATATTTAATGTGTCTAAAATGTTCCTTGCTGATGCGAACCAACAGATAGATGGAGTAAACAATAATGAGGAGGGTCATCAAAACCTGGGTTCAGGTTAGTAATGAAAATAAGGGAAGTAGTGTGTGTAACTCATCTCAATATTATTGTTTCATAGTAAAAACTTCCCTGTATAAACTTTCTAAAAATGTCTAGAATATCAGTGTTTGTTTGTGTGTGTATGTGAACAGTAGGCCTATAACTCAAAACGAAAAGTTGTCAGAAAAGAAAAAAGTATATTTGGGTTAGATGTCTTTTGGGGACTATCCCACTCATACATCGCGTGTTTGATATTGACCAATAACGATTAGCAATTCCTCGGATATAGACCAATCACGGCCGTTTATCTTACAATATTCTTGTAGAAATCGTGAGGATGGCATTTTATCGCAGTAAAACCAGCTGCTCGTTGCTGGAGACGCAAGAATCAGTGTGCAGTGATTAATAGTCACTGCTGCCACTAAGCGGCATGAAATCAGATTATTTTGTGCAGCATAACTTATTTGGAAATTGAAATAATAGAAATGTACATTGATTAAGAACACAATTTTGATTCGGTGCAAGCCATTTCGTGTGCTTTTATTCTGTTCTGCTGTTAGCTTACCTGAATGAAGTTAACTATGTCTTATATGCCCCTTTGGTAGCACTGATTTTACCTAGGTAGCTCGAATCGATTCATGGATGGTTGAGTCACAGTATGCCGTGATCTCACAACTGTTGGTTTTGTTTTTATACAACAAAGCACGAAAGTAATTATTACTTATATAATCCGTTACATTTTATTCATGGAATAGTCTTAATAAATCCAACTCGAGTTGACGAGTTGCATCAGATAACATCATAATAGAGTCCACAATTTCCACTTGTTAAGAATGTCTACAGTTCAAAATTAAAATAATTGTCTACAGTGGATGAAATACTAAAATAAAGTCACGCAACGTTTCAACTATGCCAGCTAGTCTTCATCAGCGCCTGAATCGAGTCACGAATCTATCGATAAACTCGTCAACTCTCGTGGGATTACCTATGATAAGATTGGTGACGTTTTTCTATTACTTCTATTGCCACTTTACATGAAGAAAATCTTACTTTTTGCAATGTTCTCTAAAATGGCTCTAAAGATTTTGTTGAAATTTTGCGCAGAAGGTACTTATACTAACATCTAAAAACTTTTTTTCATAAAAATTCTCTGTAGGCAGGGCCGTGGAAAGAAAGCAAGGGACCCAGGGAAGAATTTTCCCGGGCCCCCGTCAAATATTAAATTCACTACCCAACTCTCCCTTTATAATGTATGCAACAAAAGGATTATGTAATGATATTACATAATTATTAAGTGCCAGAATGGTACCGGTACTTTATGAGATTGTCTGGTAGACAGGACTGTCTGTCTGTCTGTCCGTGTGTCTGTAAGCGCGATAACTCAAATACGCTTTATCGGATTTTCATGAAACATGGTAAACCATTTATAACACCCATGGGACGAAGCCTATTGATTTCGGACCAAATTGATTAACTGATGGCGGGCACGAAACGGAAAAATACATTAAAATATTCTATTTAGGAACAATTTTATCTGTATGTACCCGTTTAATTATTGAAAATTATTTAAAATGTCGATCGTTAGTGAGACCTACTGTTGAGTCCAAAAGGATTTCTGCTTCTACTTTCCAAAAATAGAAATTTTTCTTCAAGAATAATCCGTTTCAGATTAACTGATTAATTCCGTGTCATTGTTATACGACTGGACAATGCAGATAAAATAAACACATAAAACATAACTTAAGCTTTATTATAATTTGAGTTGGGAAGATACACAGTGAAGTGATTTCAAACTTAAAGATTTTTGAGATCGGGATTTACACACTAACTTCACTTAATAGGTATATTTACCTCAGAATGAATTTCGATGGACAATTTCCACCATCATCAGCTGATCCGACCTCAACAATCTATAACTTAAGCTGTTTATTGACTTAGGCCTATAACCAATTTTATTTTAGAGTAAATTTAGAAAGTAAAAACATAAAACCTGGTCGGCCGGGCCCCGGGACTACAGCCCCGGCTGCCCCTCCCTCTCGATGGGCCTGTCTGTAGGGTAGCTAATAAGCCAGCCACCATTTGTAGAAAGTCAGGCACTTAGTCTTGCACTCCAAACAATACAGGCAGAGGATGAGACAAATGAATACACACTCTCTGCATACGGCCTCTTATTCTATATCAGAAGCTGTATCACGCATGATGAGGATAAAGAAAGTTATGTAAGTACATGTTATCAAATTTGATTGGAGTTTTGTATCCTTCAGGGTTGCAACACAAAGTTTGGCAATTACTTTCTCTTCTAAACTTAATATACTTTAATATGAGTTGATATAAACACACTTTTTGCTTCACTTACCATATTTTGGTATGACGCGTTTCAAGGAGCCTCCTCCCCATTTTCAAACACTCTGTCAACTGCCAAATCCTTCTCAGGAAGATTCTTTTGCGCACCTGGTGGACTTTTTATGAACTTTCTGATTAAACTGTCTTCCTCAGGTATTTCGAAATTCATTAGGCTGTTCTTGAATTTTTTAATGTAAATTTTCTCCCAAATTTCCAGATCCTTGTGTTTACTGACTGACTTGGTTCTTTCGAAATCTCATGGTCATATTCCCAAACATGTGATGCCACAGCTGATTTTTCAGTTTGACAGTTTTTGATGTTCCTCACATGTTCGTTTACTCTTGTGTCAATGTTTCTTTTTGTTCGGGTAGTCACAAATAGTAACGGAAATGCCCGAAGAGCACAAAATTGATTATTATCGCAAAGTAAAACCTATGGTACACTAGCATTCACTTCGCAGCAGAAGAATTGTGTTTATGCATACGATATGAAGTTATGCTTTTCCTTTTACCTTTCCCCAAAGGTAAAGGAAAAGCATTGACTACGATTTTATGCATACCACCCATTGATTCTTAGTTCTCTTGGTAAATTTGTTTTCTAAGATCGTTTGTTTGGATCTGTGTAGCTGTGTTGGTACAGGTTTTTTTGTTGATACACTTGCCTTGGTCACAGACCGATGACGACTGAGCATAAAACAGGTCCCCCTGTCATGGGAAGCTACTGAATAACTCATGCTGTCAGGTGGACAAACACATAAGTTGTTAAACGGTTCACTTTTGCTAGTCCCAGAGACTGTGCAGCATTGGTTAAGGGTTAAAATCTATGCTCTATGAGAAGAACCAAATTAGTGGTAATTTCCAAAGAGTGCCAAATCAGTTCATTATTATTGAAGAGTAAAACTTAAGGTATGTTAGCGTTTACTTCACGGCAGGAGAATTGTATTTATGCATACGTAGGGTGTCCACATTCTGGGAAGTCAGGAAATTTTGTAGAGTCAAGGAAGTTCATATAAAAAATTTGAAATAGGGAAAACAACTATTGAGGGACCATTGAGGGACATGTATGTTTTGCTCCAGTCAGCTGTATCCCAGACTGTGTAAGCAATTTTCTTTTCAGTACTTGAGCTAATCATTTCATATTTTTATTATGGGGTGGAGGAGGCTGGATGTTTTTTGTTTGTTTGTTTGTTTGTTTGTTTGTTTTGTTTTGTTTTGTTTACAAAGAACCCTGCAAACATTGATCCCTGTGGTTAGGGAAATGAGAGTTTTTGGTAATGGAAAGTCAGGGAAATTTATTTTGAAATTTCTGTGGACACCCTGATATGATATGCAGTATATGCTTTCTTTTTTACTGTTTCCTACAGACAAAGCAAAAGATACAAATAATATTTTACACATATTGTCCAGTTATTCATTTCATGACCAGGTGGCTTCCTTTCGTTAGGAGGAAAAGTTTGCCAACAGCTCAACCCATGTTCTTTAGTTTTACCGCACCAATCAGCTAGTTACCCCAGCCAATCAAAATCTAAGAATGTCCTGTGACGATTTTGACAGCTACTTGTCAGCTCCGCATGGAGTGAAATGCGCAGTTGCAAGATCAAGTTACAGTAAACAATGACACGTGTGAATCGATTAAAGCAAAAGAAGAAATGAGGTCAGTGATAACAATGAGAGGATATTGCAACTTTGCTTTTGTTTTGGGAAGCGGAAGCCAAGACCAATTTAGTCAGATCGATTAACATAAAGAAACACCAAAACCTTTGAAGCCGACTGGCCATGCAATGGATAACTGCACTATACCAGCCAAATTGCATGATGCTCAACTGTATTTGTTGTCTCCTTTTCAGTAACATGACTACCAAATTGTGCAGTTGTAACAACAAAGCCCACACGCAGATTTCTGCAGGGAAACCTGGAGTGTTTGTTAAATGTGGAATGGTGCCATCTTCAGAAATCAGGAAATCATTGGTAAAATAGGAAGTAAAATATAATGTTAAACCATGTAATTCTGGCAATTAAAGTCTGAATATTTACTGTAGTTGTAGTTTGTCAGTAACTGTATTGTAATTAGTAATTACATACTATTACTAGTGCTGATATACTGTATTTATCTGAATATAAGCCGCACTTATTTGCCTAGATTAAGCCCAGTGAAATATGCCCGTGGCTTAAAATCACATACAAGTGTTTTTAGGCAATAATGGTAAAAATGAGCACAATATAGCACAATATTTCTATCCTCCTACCATAATCATGGTACACGCTCGCAGCACAACTCTCTGTTATCAATTCCTAGTCATCATACAACCTCATACTCTCATTCATTCACCATAGCCACAGCCCGTTCTTGGAATACCTTGTCACAAGATATTAGGGGTAGTCGGAGTGTACACTCTTTCAAATCTGCGCTTATTAAACAATTATTGCCCACTGAACAGAACTAGCTCTTTGTAGTCACTCCATCTTTCACTGTATATAACATTACTTAGTCTCCTTATAACGTATCTACAGCTAGACTTAAATTTCCATTATAACATAATTTTACATATTCCTTGTTTTACTTGTAACATTATTACTATTTTCTTTGATGACACTTATGCTCTCTATGAAGCCTATGCTTTTTATGAAACCTATGCTTTTTACTTATTTAATTTATTATTTTGATTAGCCTTAACCTTAGTCTTAGTATTAGTCATAAGTCTCTTATTCACTAATTTGCTATTTATGTAAACCTACATTGTATATATTTTCTGAAACCTGGTTGAGTGGAAGAGAAGGCCTTATGGCCTTAACTCTGCCAGGCAAAATAAATCATTTACTACTACTACTACTACTATAGCTGGTTGATTGCTTCAACATAAAAAATACATAGATAGAAAATGCTTGAAACTTATGTTCATTTTATGATATATATTTTGCACATTTTTTAAATTTTTATAAGGGTATCACGGAATATGTGTGTATTATGAGTTGCTCAGAAGTAATACAGGTAATGGTAATTTTAAACCGATGGTAACTGAAAGTGCAGTTATGAAAAATAGAAAAATCACGGGAAATTCAACACTGAAAATCATTTGAAGTGTGAAATACTGATTTCTTTTTTATTTTCCATCAGTTTTATTTAATTATATTAAATGTAAATATTAAATTTTTATAATTTAAGTCAGCTGATACTTTCTTTTTCATATTTCAGGCCAATTTTACCGGAAAAAATGCGCTATTTTAATGTTATGAAAATGAGGCAATTTATTTCTTCACTTTAGGGTTAATTTAATTTGTTTTCCTTTATTTTAGTGTTTATATTCAGATAAATACAGCTTTTTTCTCACCATGGCTGACGTCAAATGAGTTAGCACCTAGCAAGAAATATACTGCATTTCGGTGTATAAGATACACTTTTTTTACCAGTAAAACAGACCTTAAAAATGGGGTTCATTTTATATATAACGAAGGTACTTACAAAAATCCCAGCTTACTGTCCATAACAGAATTCGTGATTTTATGTTTTCCTCGACTTTGCTTGTTGATTTTTAATCTGTTAATACATAAAATCTCAATTTTATGTGGAATCATGGCAAACCTTGCCATGGGGCAAGTTTCTGACTCCGATATCATAAACATATTACACAGTAGCATGAATCCAATACCTTATTCATGTCCAAGTAATTCAGTTTAACATTGTGTGAGGACTCTGCAAAGCAGGTAGGCTACCTGCATATCAGCACACTTACAGTAACCTGCATTATCAACCTTCAATGCTCATTGCTATTTTCCAAACAAAGACAGGGGCATATTCAGAGGGGGGCTAGAGCCCCTCCCCCCTGAAACATTGTCATATGTTGCACATAAGAGCACTTTAATTTCTCAGATAGTAGACAGTTTTATTGCACATCTTTACTCGTAAAAGATGAAAAGCGAATCATGAAATAGATATGCCAACACTACATTGCTAGTAGGCCTATGTACAAATTCAGCCTAACATCGAATTTCTATCTAAGCAGCTCAAGTTGGCATGAACACATAGTTAGATACTCATATCTATTTTCAATTTTACTAGATTACCTTTTTTTTTTTTTAACAGTCTTCCTGTACATCAGAGGCTGCCAATTTAAAAATAATAGCATAGCAATTAATAATTACAACAAAGAAGTATTTTGTATGCACTATAAATGTGTTATTGGGTTATCTCTAAAGAAGAAGAAATAAGAAATCTATTGTTTCGAATACAGATGGTATCGGAGTATTCTTACAGAAAACTTTAAAGCCTGTAAGGCAATTTCTTTAAAGATCGATGTTGGGACTCCCAGATCTTGAAGTAGAGTGACACACTTTTGAGGGATAGTGCCTCTTGCACCCACCATTATGCCTCGTACTTCGATGTCTTCTAAATTATATTTTTCCTTATAAAAGTGCACTGTTGGTTCATATATTTCATTACAGTAGGTGATGCAAGAAAACCTACTACCGTCACGTTAAAATTAATTCTACAATTCACTTTCTAAAGTAATGCATTTTGTACAGATAGTATAAATAATGCATAATATTATCCACATAGTTAAGCACACGGAGCAGAGGCGGTAGCCGTAGCGGAGTGTTGTAGAATAATTTTAATATCAATAGGAACTCTAGTCATATAATATGACCACTTAATTCTATCACCACTAGATATAAAATATAAAAGGAAATATACCAGTAAAATACAAGTTTCTATACAATAAGCAAAGTTGGCGATCTTGGTCATATTAGACAATTTCACAGTAGCCTAAAGATCCCGCACGAAATCTGTGCCGATTGCCTAAACCATTGCATTATGTTTTCATGGGGACTGTAGCGTCGATTGGCCTGCTACCTATCTCTCTCGCACAACAATACCTTCCTTTTTATTTGTAAAGGCCAAGCTACCTCTCTCTCTCGCACAGTAGCATGTCTGTCTCTAGCGAGTAACTGTCTCATCGGCACAGATATCGTGCGAGATCTTTACCTATTTCAAAGATAATTATTGTGGAATATTAAGATTCTGAAAATATTGAAGCTTTTCTTGTGTACATCCTTAGCTCAAATAGTTCTTTTGTTAAGGGAAGGTAATAAATATTGTCAAATGCATGATTTACTTAGACAAAGAAAATTTATTGACTGAAGTATACACCCGTTCAAAATATCCACACTCTGCCATTGATTCTTGTTATTATTATTATCATTATTCCAAGGTAAAAACAACGTGCATAAAGATCAGTTCTGATGCTTTCCGTTCTAGATCCTGTTAGTGTTATAAAAATGTATTAAACAATTTACTTTTTTTCTGTGCTAGCTTTTAACACGTATGTGCGAGAAAGTTTATGCAACATATTTTGCACCATTTGTTTCAAGTTCGAATTAATAACAAATTGTTTAATATGTACCATGAGTCAACAAAGGTTTAGGGCAATCTGTGTGTTGTGTATAGAATTTGTGAAGGCAAAAAGAAATTGAAGTTACATCCTGTACTGGTAATTTTGAATTATTTCAGAAGTCAGAAGTGATTGTTCTTGTACCAAATGAAAATAGCTACAAAAACAGTACTGGTAGTAAAAGTTACAAGACATACCTGTTGGCAATTTTTCTGAAAAGAAATACATGTCATTTAACTTTAATTCTGTTTAATTTTGTTGTAAATAATAATAATATAATAATAATAATAATAATAATAATAATAATAATAATAATAATAATAATAATAATAATATTTATTGCCAAAGGCAGATAACTTATATGCATGGACAAAGTCAATGAATTAAAACAAAACCAATAAATGAACACAGAATAGGAAATTTCTTGACAATAAAAGAATTCATCAGTGGTAGGCCTATACAATGGATATTCGTTCAGTTAAATCTCTAGTTTATTCAAGAAGGTATTGGGAAAATATGAGGAAATAGAAGAATCCAATTTCTTGTATATTTTTTGGAAAGAACTGGTAATAGTAGGCCTAACAATTCAAGGATTTACCGAGCATGTTATGGGAATTTTGGCTGTGAGCTAAAGAAAAAATGTACCGGTAAATGCAGTGGTTGGCAGGATAAGATTAAGTCTAGCTGTTTTGTATATAACCTCACATTCTCTAAATCATATGTATGTTGATAACTGTAGTTCAAAAACATAATTAATTTAGCATTTAACTTACTTAACCTTTTAGCCATATTGAAATGTCATTGTTCGTTAGAAAGTGGAATCATGCTTTAAAAAAGGCGACAAAAACCTTCCATCAAATTATGACCTATATCGCTCAACCTTATTTTCAAAAGTTTTTGAAAAAGTTATGTACAACCGCATAATATACTATCTTAATTTGAATAATATTCTTACATCATCTCAGTTTGGATTTAGAAGTGGCATGTCCACTGAGAATGCTACATTTCAACTTACTACAGAAGTACTGGAAATATGCTCTCGGAATTTTCTTAAAGCATAAATCATGAAATTTTACTTAAAAAATTGGATCATTATGGGTTGGATAATTTAACACTAAATTGGTTCAAAATATCATACCTATCTGGTAGAACTCTAAAGGTAATAATAAATAGAAAAATGAATCTAACTTGGCTGTTAAAAATGGAGTACCTCAGAGATCGATAATAGGACCTTTGCTCCTTTTAATTTTCATCAATGACTTGCCATATAACTTAAGTGACAAATCAAAGATATTGCTTTTTGCAGATGATACTAGTGTGCTTGTAAAAGAAAGTCACAAGAACATTTATCAAGAACAGCTTCAAAAGCTCGTCATGAATTAATTACATGGTTTCTAGCTAATAAAATGACATTTAATATTGATAAGACCCATTTTATTCAATTTAGGACAAAATTTAGATACATCTCAAACCTTATATGAATTATCAAACATATCATAGAAGAAATTAGCAACATAAAATTCTTAAGGCTACAAATTGACGAAAATCTCGACTGGAAAACACATTGAAATGATAAGTCCAAAACTGAGTTCAGTGTGTTTCACTTTAAGAATTTTGAATGATCCTATATTACAACAGGATGCGTTACTCATGGTATGTTTTGTATATTTTCACTCTGTAACGAGGTATGGAATCATATTCTGGGGCAACTCTTCCCATAGGGAGAATATATTTAGAGTACAAAACTGTGCAATAAGAATAATATGTGGGGGGGGGGGAAATCTTGTAAACTATTTGAAAAATTAAAAGATCTCACTCACAGGGTAGTATATATACTCTATGTTTTATATGGTAGATAATATTGATAATTAATTTCAAACTAATTGCAGTGTACAGGTAGGGGGAAAAAAAGTGGACCGACTAAAATATCTAAGTTGCTGATATGAGCCACTGCGGATACCTAGCGGGATTCACAGGATAGCAGGGAATGTATTGAAATGAACATTGCTTGAAATGAAAAATAATTTCACGTAATTTGCATTGCTTATGAAAACAAACGTGTCCGTTACATTACATCTCTTACATTTATTTACTTATCACAAGGCTCTGAAATCAGTTCTATATCCTTGAGCCTCGCTCAACACAAGACCTACAAGATGAGATATCTCCGTCCACATCTTTCATAAGAAATCTTGAAAAAGAATATCCAGGAAAATTTTATCATATTTTATTTTAAAATTTCTGTTGAATGTTGACATTTTAATATACTGTGTGTACTGATTGTTGAATCATACAACATAATCAAAACATAGGCGTAACCAGGTCGACCATATGGGGATACCCCCAGGGAGAGGGGGGTTCGAGGGTCCTCCCCCGGAAAATTTTAAAAATTAAGATGCACAATAACGAGTTTTAAGCTTCCCACGCTTTATACTCGTATTATGTAATTTATAAGCAGACTTAAAAAATTGTACAATTTTTATTTTTTTTTAATTATCAATGGGTTGAACCCCCCCCCCCCCTCTCGTTACGCCTCTGAATCAAAATGCAACCGGCAATACATAATTAATTGGCTTCTTAACATTTCAAATGGTTGATTTTCATCATCGTTGAAACCATGTGTACCGCTGGCGGGACATTTTTCTGCACTAGGAAATTTTGCTGTTTCTCTTTACCAACTTGTCTGTTGGCTATACTGAATCCAAAATGGCGCCACCATAAGCTGGATGTTCAAGTCACAAATGGTATGTATGACTTTTTATCTCTCTTTTCATGTAAAATCTGTGTGTTAATATGTGTTTAATGCTTCGTCAGTGTTAATAATAAAAGTAGAATGCCTGTTTACCACAGTAGCACTTTTCCAGCGAGCTGGATAATGGGACTTGCCACTGCCTTCTTTATTTCTTACAAGCCATGCTGTTAAATCTGGCAAAATCGCATCGGTAGTCCTATCGGCTATGAACATGTCGTAAATAAAGCAATGAACACCATCAGAATCATCGAAAAATTAAGCATATTTCAGCTTAAAGTAACCCCAGTCATCGCCTATTGTTTAGAGAACATCTGGATACACCCGAAGAGCATAGGGAAGGTAAAAACTGTGTACATAATGAGAGATTTATATACACCGTCACCTCTAATTGAGTACACCAGAGAACAGTTTTTCACAGAAGAATTTCGTGTTCATCAGCTACAAACGAATACCAGCGTGAGATACGGTACGATATTAGTGTCCTTAAGGAAGAATTGGCTGGTATTAAAGAAGAATTAAATAGAAATAGAGTCACTTTTACTGGTATGAACTTTTATCAAGCTGCTCACAGTAGGCCTAATTCATCTCATTGTGGCAGACGCCAAATCGTAGTATATGCAATCTCCTATCCTCCCAATATTACGACCAGCGTTTTCCTACAGTTTTGTGAAGGTAATGAACGGGATTCAAACCTTAACCTCAAAAGTGCTGGCGAATCAACACAGTTCACCACCGGAGGAAGAACGAATGAATGACTTGACAGCAAATAACGGAAAGTTGAGTGTTCCCAAGGAATTAGGCAAAGTTATTCTTTTCAGTGACAGTCATGGGCGTAATCTTCCACAAAGTGCATGTGACAAGAAAAGAGATATCAGTGTTCTAGGTTATATTAAACCTGGGACAACTAGCTCAGTGGTGGCACAAAATGACCCAGAGAAGTGTAGCAGCTTAATAAAATATGACTCTGTTGTGGGTCAAATAACAGAGCTCGTAGGCCTAACAGAATGTGAGGTTATTACTAATAAAATAAGAAAAAACGCGACATCATAACGTATAATGAGGAGAAACTGAAAACTACGAATTCCTTCAGATATGTGGAGTCACCGCACGTTACGTTATTATGCACATCACAAGTATAGGCTATGTAATATAGGCCTACTGATTTGGCCTAAATAAAATCAGTATTTGTGATGAAGAAAATTACCTGCAATAAAAACGTATTCAAATGCTTCCCACAGACCACCACAGACAGGACTACCTCCTGTGTTGCCAGATTTCAAGCAGCATGGCTTGTAAGATATAGAAGGCAGTGGACTTGCCCATATAGTTTCAGCCAAACAACCAATGCATGTCTTGCAGAATGTACTTGTTCATGTTTCATAAGTATTTTATTTGCATCTATTATGGGTCCTTCTTTGTTATGTTTATAGGTACGGTATCCACGAAGCTTTTACTCAAGCAAAAATTGATGAAGAGCTGTTAGCGAATTTAGATGAAGGGATAGTGCTTTGGATGAAGATGATGCCAAGAATAAATCACAATGCAATGTCGGCTATGTAACCCGTAACCTTAGGAGTCTGGCAACAGTTAATTTGAGGTAACAATGTTTATTTGTAATTGAGTATAAGTAGTAGTAGTAGTAGTAGTAGTTCCTTAGATTGGGAGGGTATGGTCCAGCTCTCTACTACGATTCCACGCGCCGTGTTGCAATGGTTATGCGGGCCCTCGGTTGGGAACCAACACTCCCATTGGCTGGCGGCCATTTTCCCTAAGGCAGCACTCCAAGCTCCCAGCGTGAAGGGGGTCTGACTGAAGCTTGGAAGGGGGTCCAGGGGCGCAGCCCTCAAAAAAGAAAAACCGGAAAGGGATCCAGGGCTGATACAAAGTTACCGTCCTCGGAAAGCAGGAAGGGGTCCAGAAAAACAGGAGGGAAATCTAGATATGAAGTTATGTATACGATAGATACCTCGGCCTCGATACCGACTGAGCCATTGAGACTGGGTTTCTACTGTTAGGTTTCCAGTATTGGATTATCAGCATGTGACTGATTGCGTGGAAACAGAACATCGGCCAGCGCATGGAGATTTGTGTTTTGACAGCAGTTCCCAGCGCCATTTTAGGTTAATTTTGTTCCTACTTCTTCACGATTTTACTTTTTTTAGGACTTTCAAACAAATATATGATGCTTACAAATGGAATCTATAGGTTTTAAAGGATAATATAACATCAAATTTGGTCGTTTTCCGTGCTTTTAAAATGAAAATATCACTAATAGTAGAGAGCTGGACCATCCCCGATTGTGAACAATCTCTGGAGATCCATCCGGATATGCACAGCAGTTTAGGTTGCCAGCCTGACATTACTCCTAGTTATGCACTGCAGCTCTCCAATTAGGTCTAGATTCTGCGAGCCTGATGATCTGGGCCCACTCGATCTTAAGGGTAGCCTATCTTTGATCTCGTCTGACCATCTCAATCTTCTTCTGCCTCTCTTTCTACTACCTTCTGTGGTACCGATCATCAAGTCTTTCTCCAGTGATTTGGCTCTTCTAAGTAGATGTCCAAAATAGGTAGTTTATTTTCAATTGTGGTTGCTGTCAGGGACTTTCCAGGTTTTACTTCTTCCAGAATTGACGCGTTTGTTCTTTTTTCTTTCCATGATACCCTAAGCATTTTTCTCCAAGCCCATAGCTCAAGATGGTTGAGTCTTTTTTTTATCTTCTTTGTGAAGAGTCCAACTTTCACTGCCGTAAAGCACAACAGGGAACACCAAGCTCTTTACCATAGACAGTTTTGTTTTCCTGGATATGCCAGAGTCCTTCATTAATTTAGATAATTTGACCATTGCCTCTTTACCTAAACCAATTCTTCTTTTAATTTCATGCTTGATATAACCGTCTTTATGCACTAGAGAGCCAAGGAATTTGAATTCTGTTACTAAGTGAAGAGACTGATTGTTCACATTAATTGTAGCATCATCCCCGAAGCACATGAGTTTATTTTTTGAAAGATTTAGGTGGAGTCCATAATTTTCACGAATATTCATAACTGCAGTGATCATATCCTGAAGTTTATCAGCATTTTCGGCTAGAAAGGTGGTGTCATCCGCATACCTAAGTATATTCACTTTCCTACCACCAATTCTTACACCATCAGAGAGATGGTCCAACTCGGCTTGTGAAATAATGTGCTCGCTGTAGACATTGAACACAGCTGGTGAAATTATACAGCCCTGTCTGGCACCTTTGCAAATTTTGACCCACTCAGTTTCTCCTTGTTCGATCCTCACTTTTGCTATTTGGTCAGTGTACAAGTTTTTAACAATTGATATGAGATGCTCTGGTATGCCGATGTGTCTCATTGCTTCTAGCATCCTGTCGTGGTTTACACAATTGAAGGTCTTAGTGTAGTCAATAAAACATAAATAAACTTTCTTCTGGAATTCATAGGCTTTCTTAGGTTGGCTATGTGATAACGGGTGCCCCTGTTCCTATGAAATCCTGCCTGGTCTATTGATATAGCTTGCTCAGTAAAATGTTCCATTCTCTTCTGTAACACTTTCAACATGATCTTGCTGCAGTGCGAGATTAAAGCTATTGTCCTGTTGTTGGTGCAATCTCTAATGTCGCCCTTTTTAGGAAGAACTATGAAAACAGATTTCTTCCATTCTTCCGGCCAGGCTTCTTTTATCCAGATCATGTTACAAAGTTTCCTTATTATAGGAATTAATTCTTCTGTGGCTCCTTTGATCAGTTCAATTGGCAGATTATCACTGCCAACTGCTTTGTTGTTGGGAGTGTGCTGTATAGCCCATCTAATTTCCTCTTCCAGGATCAGGGGCTCAAGTTCGTATGAAACCTGTTCCGAACTGCCTAAGTTCTTTCTTATATAGTTCTTCAACATACTCTTTCCATCTGTCTAAGATCTCGATAAATTGGCTCCGTCTTTATTTTTTATTGCCCCTGAACTGGGTACAAATTCCCGAGATAGTTTGCGTATAGTGTTAATCATATCACGTGTTCTGTTTGTCAATTTGTTTTCTTCGATCTCCTTGCACTGAGATTTGATATATACTATTTCCAACCAAAGAATGAAGTAGATGTAAACAAACACACTGATATGTATTACTCCACGACCACGTGTTAGTTGACACATTGCAGACGACGCAATTTCAAGGCAAGATGAACTCGTTAATATTGATCAAAGTAAGCTAGCATCTACAGAAACAAATCTGGATTTCACAAATATTACATATGACTACATTTAAAATGCTAATGCATTGTAATATTTCAATCTCATAATGAAAATCTACTTACTGCAAAATGTATTAAAAACATTCAAGATCACAGTTTTTTCGCCACTATTTAATGGCTTTCCCCGCTTGTGCTTAACAACACGAGGTGGTGGGGCCTGATTAGCTTCAGCCATTGAACTGTATTGCTGTCTTTTATTATTTATAATAGCTGTGGTAAGCTTGTTTTCACCATATGAATTAAACGTTAACTGTCTTCGAGGAATACATGACAGGTGACTGTTATTTTTTCATACCTTTGTTGTGTTCAGGCAAGCGCGTCGCATTACATTCAACCGATAATATCAAATAATAATATTGGTATTGCTTAAATCACATAGAAAGTGTTGCTACAAACTTGAGAAATGTTCTTAATTTAGTCATACATCAAATACATTACTTACTTTTTATGTTTTGAAGAAACTACATTAATACTCTGAAGAAGACGATAAGCAAGAGCCTGGAGGGGTTGTGCGTCCAACTACCAATCAGAACCCATCATGTCAAGTGGTTTTGTTTACATCTACTTTATTCTTTAGTTGGAACTGGTATAGTTCTCTTTATCTCTTCTAGCTAATCTTTGAAAATCAGAATTTAGTTTATGCATCTGCGTTAAGTCATCATTAATCTTAGCCTCACGTCGCTTTTCATTGTTATTGTTTCTGCGGATAGCCATCTGTTGCGCTTTCCTATTGCCTTCAGAGGTAGCTTTTCTTTTGCTGTACACAAGATGGTGGACTTGACAATATTCCACCATTGGTCAGCACTCAAATCATCAGAGCTTGGATTTTACCTTTAATTGTTGCACGAAAGTCCTCGTTGATAGCTTTTGTGTCATATTTCATTGTTTTTACAGGCAGAGTGTTTGGTTTCTTTAACTTGAGTTTAATTTTAGCTATCAAAAGTTCATGACCAGACCCGCAGTCTGACTCTATCATAGTTTGAACATCTTCAAACGCACTTCGCCATCTAGTAGTTTCGCCCCTTAATCAATTCCTTGAAGAAAAGTAAGTGGGCGATTCTTCAAATACGGGAAAATTTGTGTTCCGGAGTGATATTTCCCTTCAAATTCAACTTTAAAAAAAAATTAAAATAAAAGCTTGTTTCTACTAACTTACTTCCATACTACAACTATCACTTTGAAATGTCACTAACTTTAAATTCTGATATTCCAAAATCAAATTTAATTCAATGAAATGTCATCCACATGCCCTGTCCCAAACCTCGGTTTTGTATATTCTAATGCATTTTTCCACAAAACAAAAGTTATTTCCTTTTCAACTTTTTTTCCTGTCAATGAGTATGAATGTGTGAAGAATATTAACCCCTAAAAAATAAAATGAAATAAAATTGTCACCCCACCTAATGAAAGAATGTCCCAAGGGTTTTTGGTCATCCACATGGCTGAAAAGAATGGAATTTTTTCTGCAGAAATGAGAAATTTGTATAACTGGCAACAGTGTTAGAAAGCCAACAGGGCAATGCAGGATACTATTGTGTTTGCGGTGTCTGTGACCTGTACTTAAGATCTTAGAACTGATTAAATGAATTTCTGCTTGATTCCCCCTCCCCAAAACCATAAAAACGCAGTCTCATTAAAATTACATTATTTCCGTGGTATGCACACAAATTTGCAAATTTGGTGCAAAATCAACTCCAGTATGCTGAGAAAAATATGAAATCACATAAAGAAAAGCAGATTGTTGCCAAAGTTAGTCATTAATGTGGCCTTCTGCCATCCACATGTAGGCCTACACGGATGTCATTCACATGGCTTTAAAAAAATAAAGAAATTAAAATAAATAAAAATATAAACATTTAAGCTCTGCTGGTGTCAGGTAACCCCTGAAGTATTTTAGTAATTTCAGTAATATTTTTGAGATTTTTTAAACAAAGTAAAAAATTTGGATTTTACAAACTCCAAATTTTCTCGTATTTGAAGAATCACCCAAGTACATTTAATGAATCTTAAAATGAATAGGAAGTTTATATAGTGAAGTTACAAAATATCTATTCAAACTCTAGATGGAGATTTTACATACATACTTCACTAATTACAGAAACTAACCTGAACATGTTTCGAGCCCATCTGAGATGTAGTATAGCTGAGGTTGGGTCTAGAGGCAGGCTCGAAACATATGTTCAGATTTATGTAATTTGTGAAGTATGTGAGTTATGTAAAATCTCAATCTTGAGTTTTAATAAACATTTAATGAAGTTTCCAGTTCCAGGAAGGAAAACTACCCAAATAATTAGGCTATTTTTTTTTTATTTTTTTAATATATAATATTCCTTTATTTTTACATACATATTTAATACAAAAACAAATTAAACCAAACATGCCCCTATATGAGCAAAGCTTGTGTTTAGGGGATATATATACGGTAGTACATTAATATACCTTAAATATAATTACTAGAGCCCGGATTTCCATGCAAATGCATGTTTTTATATACTTTGGTTACACTTCTCAAACTTTGTAGTTACTCATTACATCACTTATGGATTCCAAATAACCATATTTTTTCTGTGCATGTTTGCATACTTCGGCCTTTTTATGGCAAAATTCATGCATAATGCATGTTTTGGATTTTGTTGGTTTAATATAGCATATTCAGACGTTTTTAATGCATATACAACCTTATTTTCTGGTTTTAGTGCATAATATCATAATAACTGTGCATATTATGAATATTATTGACATAATTTCATTTGTCGGTGTTAGAAATATGGTTGGACAAACCAGTGGTAGATTACTTTGTGTGATAAAGTGATTGTTGTTTGCAAAATTATTTGGTACTATATTATTCGCTATGTTTGCAAAGTATCTATTAAATGTATCTGCCACCAGCTTCGGATCTGATATAAGAGAACCATCATCTTCTAATTTTATGTTATTAATGGATGCTTCAGCAGCAGTATGGTTTTAATCACTTTCCAGGCTGCTTTCATTTTATTTGGAGCTATTTCTATATATTTATCATTAGCCTTTTTTTTGCATATTTAATAACTTTATTCAGAATGAATTTGTAGTTCTTAAAATAAGCAATAAACTGAGGATTGTTTAGGCCTAATTGAGTTTTTGAAATACTGTGTAGTATTCTTTTCTTGGTACAGGAGATCTGAATACCTTTTGTAAGCCATGCTTTGCATTTGTTTACATGAGATGGTTTAATCGTTTTTAGAGGAAATGCGATATCAAAGTAATATTTGTATATGCAAATGAAAGAATCCAGTTTATCATTTGGATCAGACTTATTTAAAACATCCTCCCATGATTCATTTTTTATCAAATGGGTAAATAATTCCTTATTACTATCGTTATATAATCTAATGGATATTTTGGGCCTAGATGTGAATGGTTTGGTAATATCTGGGAGATTAATTACTAAGGCAAGATGGTCGCTAAAGCCCATATTATATGTTTTTACGGGATTGCTTGTGCCTTTTATTATGATTTGGTCTAACGTGGAGGAACAGTGACTTGTAAGGAATCTTTCGTCTTCAGTAGAAAAATTCCTTGGAATTCCCACGAAAATGTAGTGTTTTTCTCCCGACTCCCACTTCTAGTAAAAAAAAAAATAGTAGTACTCTCAATCACTGAGGGATTCAAGGGGTTGAATATGCTAGCGTGCGTAGCTTCTGGGCACAGGGATTAGGTTTTCGCTGTTATGGTAGTAATACAGGCCCTAGTACCGGTAATAGGTCTGTATAATTCTGTGTACCATAGGCCTATATCTGTGTTTTATCATGATTATTGATTAATGGTGATTTCAATAAACAAAATACGGGGTGTTAATGAATAACACTGAAATATTTTACCTGTGTATAGAGGGGACTTAGACAAGCAACTTTTATTAAGAGATTTTTGCTCTATGACGTAAAATGGGTATGCTACAGGGCATTAAAGTCCTTAAAATTTGGTGCTCATAACTCAATAATTGAGCGAAATAGGGTTAAAATTTTCATTAAATTGACTTCATGCCTTCCTAGTGATCGATAAAAACCTGATTCTTAATAATTCATCAACAGCTATACCATAATTTAGAATTTTCATAATCTGCAAAATTTACTGACTAATCACATCATTGCCCGCCACTGCATTATGTTTTTATTCCTAATTCCAGACCTAACAAAAATGTTTCGTTTGTCTTCTTTTTCCCTCAGAGTTGTAAGATATAGATCGTCATTTTTTACAATTTTCCCGACCACTACACAATATTCACTGTTCCTTTGTTTCCCATCATTTCAAGTATTAGAAATCAGTGGCGTGCATATCCTTGGGAGATTTTATGTTATAACAGGAAGAATTGAATCCATAGAGCAAAAATCTCCTAATAAAAGTTGCTTGTCTATGTCCCCTCTATACACAGGTAAAATATTTCGGTGTTATTCATTAACACCCTGTATATTCTGCATTGTATTTGAGATATTTCAGAAAATTGGCAACTTAACGATTTTATAATACCGTAGAATATTTTACGATTTTTAGAACCTATTTTCCTATTGTTAGAGCCTATTTTAGGTACCTAAAACAGCATAATAATAATAATAATAATATAATATTTATTCAGTTCCATATAGTACATACATAAATAAATACATATAGCACAAGGGAACATTGGAGAGTTTCTTCACAAATACAATTTCACAATTTAATAGTACAAGAATAATATGAGAATGAGAGAAATGAGAAGAGAAACTAGAAACATGGCATGTCGCAACCTATTTGTTATCTTCTATAAATTCTTCAATGCTGTAGTATACTTTGTTAAGCAGATACTTGGCCAACATGCTCTTAAACTGGCTGTGACTTTCACTTTCTTTTATCTTTCTAGGCAGCATATTGAATAGCTTGGCACCGGTGTATTTGGGTAACTTTTCAAAAAGCTTTAATTTATGAGTGGTAGCTGCAAAGTTGTCTCTATTTCTTGTATTGTAGTTGTGTGTATCAGAAATTTTGGCAGGCTGTTCGAATTTGTTTAGTAAAATTATGGTTTTGTAGATATATAGACTGGCTAGCGTCATGATTTCTAATTCTCTAAAGGCGTGTCTGCATGTCTCATTGTGCTTGAGTTTTGCCAGGCATCTAATAGCTCTTTTCTGCAAGACAAAAATTTGTTGAAAGTTATATTCCGTAGGGAAGTAGAACCCCACAGTTCTAATCCATATGTTATATGTGACTGGATAAGTGATAAATAAATAATTTTTGCCGTTGCTTTGGGGATCATGTTACCTAGGTATCTAAGAATGTAGAGACCCTAGTAACTTTACCACATCTGATTCCTTAACTCTGGTATTATTTATGTTAAGTTGTATCATGTAATTTGTATTAGTCCTATGTCCCAAAGATATAAGTTCACATTTTGTGGGGTTAACACTTAGATTTAAATTTGTGAAGTATTTTACAATGTGGTCAATGGTTTCATTTATCTGAAGTTCCATTGCAAGTAAATCTCTATTTTTAAAGGTCAGTGTGGTATCGTCAGCATATAGTATAATTTTATTATCATAGGGCATTACTTTCTCAACCTTTTAGCGACCTAAAAGTCCGAAGTCTAGTTATAACCAGGCTTTAAAACTTAGTGCCCGAACCCATAGAGGGAGATGATTCCTGTTACCAACAACCTGAGTATAGGGGGTGGGGAGTGATTGGGTAGGCTGATAACACAGTCATTGATAGTAGTACTGAGAAGTGAATGCGCTCTTAGTTCAGTGGCTCTCAAATTGGTCAACAGTGTACCTTGTCATTGTGCGTGTTTATAAATTTATAATACGTGTTCGGCATGCCGAAAGTAAAGTGTTCTAAACCACAAACATATATTGAAATATTTGGGAGGGACTATTTCACACAAAACGCACTTAACGCATTGTAACACACTTATGCCCGTATTACACGATGCTTATTTCCGTGCAAATTTGCAGGCAGTTTTAAATTGCGCGTTTCCATACATGAAAAATGGCACCAAAATAGGCGCGTTATTTCTGCTCGTTTTACACCATGCAATAAGATGGCCGCGTCCTTGCAAGAAAAACAGATGAATATAGTTTTGCGCATACGTATCGAAACAGGTCTTGCTGCTTGCATCCTTCCAGAAATGATTGATAAACTCTCCCTCCTTTTATTCCTGTTGTGGTACAAAGGGGAAGACACCTTGTACAAACAGGAATGCTGCTCATTTAAAGAAATTAACAGCTGGATGCTGTTATGAGACCACATCTTGCTGTCAGCCATGTTTTTCCGCTTGTGTTGATGTTTTGTAATTCCTTTCCTCTCCGTTGAGGGGTGCTGTTGTCAAAAGGCGGGGAAATTCCGTTCAAGATTGCAGCAAAAATAGCACGCTTTCTATCACCAAATGGATAGAACACTCGCCTGTTTTCATGCCTTTTTTCGTGCAAATTGAACATATTTCCTTGCATGCAATAGATTGCGCACTTTATGGCATCGTGTAATACAGCCATTATACAAATATGGAAGGAGACATTGAGCAAACAACATAACCATAAGTGGTACTAAGATATTGATTTATTGTAGTCTGTATAATAAAATAATATTATGTGTATGAGGGCATAGGCGTAACCAGGCTGACCATATGGATGGTTATAACGTCCGCGGGGTCTGGGGGATATGGAATACCCCCCAGGGAGAGGGGGGTCCGGGGGTCCTGCAAAATAACGAGTTATATGCTTCTGGGGGTCTTCACCCGGAAAATTTTAAAAATTAAGACGCAAAATAACTAGTTTTAAGCTTTCCACGCTTTATACTTGTATTAAGTAATTTATGGGCAGACTTAAAACAATTATACAATTTTCCTTTTAATATAAATATATAATAAATAAAGAAATAAATGTATAAATAAAAATATATAATAAATATATATATAAATCAAAAATTAAATAAATATATATAAATATATAACTAAGTATATATACATAAAAAAGTTTCAAAATTTTGGACTAAACAAAAAGTTCGGCTTAGTTCAAAACCGGACAAAGGCCAAAAATAAATTTACAAAATTTGGGACTTAGTCCACTTTTGCACTAAACAAAAAATTATATTTAGTGCAAAAGTTGACTAAGTCCACATTTTTAAAATTCTTAGATTTCGGTTTAGTAAAAAAGTGGACTAAGTCAAAAATATTTTAAAAATTCTTAGATATCGGTTTAGTGCAAAAGTGGACTAAGTGCAAAATATTTTAAAAATTCTTAAATTTCGGTTTAGTGCAAAAGTGGACTAAGTCCAAAATAATTTTAAAATTCTTAAATTTCGGTTTAGTGCAAAAATTGACTAAGTACAATTTAAAAAAAAATAAAAAATATCTGTTTAGTGTAAAAACGGACTAAGTCCGAAATTTTAGAAACATTTCGGTTTAGAGAAAAAACGGACTAAGTCCAATTTTTTTTAACAATTTCGGTTTAGTGCAGCGGATTAAGTCTAATTTTTTTTAATTGAAAAATTTTCGGTTTAGTACAAAAACGGACTAAGTTCAAATTTTTAAAAAAATTGAAAAATTCCGGTTTAGTACAAAAAACGGACTCAGTCCGAAATTTTAAAAGCCGAAAAATTTCGGTTTAATGCAAAAAATTAGTCCAAAATGTTTGGAAAAATTGAAAAATTTCTGTTTAGTGCAAAAACGGACTAAGTCCTTAATTTTTTAAAAAATTCGGTTTAGTGCAAAAACGGACTAAGTCCATTTTTTTAAATAATTGAAAAATTCCGGTTTAGTGCAAAAACCGACTTAGGCCGAAATTTTGAAAAACGAAAAATTTCTGTTAAGTGAAAAACGGACTAAGTCCTAATTTTTTTTGAAAATTTCGGTTTAGTGCAAAAACAGACTAAGTCCAATTTTTTAAATAATTGAAAAATTCCGGTTTAGTGCAAAAACCGACTTAGGCCAAAATTTTGAAAAACGATAAAATTTCTGTTTAGTGCAAAAACGGACTAAGTCCTATTTTTAATTTTCGGTTTAGTGCAAAAACGGACTAAGTCCATTTTTTTAAATTAAAAATTTTCAGTTTAGTGCAAAAACTGAATAAGTCCGAATTTTTAAATAATCTGTTTAGTACAATAACGGACTAAGTCCAATTTTTTTTAAATGAAAAATTTCGGTTTAGTACAAAAACGGACTAAGTTCAAACTTTTTGAAAAAATGAAAAATTTCTGTTTGGTGTAAAAACGGACAAAGTCCAATTTTTAAAAAAATTCCGGCTTAGTGCAAAAACGAACAAAGTTTATTTTTTTAAAAAATGGAAAAATATCGGTGTAGTGCAAAAACGGACTAAGTCCATATTATAACAAATTGACAAACTCCGGTTTAGTGCAAAAACGGACTTAGTCGAAATTTTGAAAAACGGACTAAGGCCAAAATTTTTAAAAAATTGAAAAATTTCGGGTGCAAAAATGGACTAGGTCCCTTTTTTTAAAAGAAAATTAGGTTTAGTGCAAAAACGGACTAACCAAATTTTTCCAAAATTTTTGTTTTGTGCAAAAACGGAATAAATCCAAATTCTGTTTAAAAATAAAAAATCTCGGTTTAGTGCACAAACGGATTAAGTCCAATTTTAAAAAAATCAGGTTTAGTGAAAAAACGGACTAAGTTCAATTGTTTATAAAGAAAATGGAAAAATTTCGGTGTATTGCAAAAACGGACAAGTCCAAGTTTTTTAAAAATTGCAAAAAATTCTGTTTAGCGCAAAAACGGACTAAGTCCTAATTTTTTTAAAATTTTAGCTCTAGTGCAAAAACGGACTAAATAGAGACTTTTTTTAAAACATTGAAAAATTTCGGCTTAGTTCAAGAAACGGACGAAGTAAAAAAAAAATTAAAATAATGCAAAAACAGACTAAGTACAATTTTTTAAAAAATAACAAAATTCGGTTTAGTGTAAAAACGGACGAAGTCCTAAATTTTTTAAAAATGAAAAAATTCTGTTTTCAGCAAAAACGGACTCAAAATTTTTTGAACAATTTCGGTTTAGTCCAATAACGGATTAAGTCCATTTCAAAAAATGAAAAATTTTCGGTTTAGTGAAAAAACGGACTAAGTCCGGTTTTTAATAAATTCGGTTAAGTGCAAAAACGGACTAAGTAAATTTTTAAGAAAATTGAAAAGTTGAAAATTTTTTTTAAAAAATGGAAAAATTTAGGTTTAATGCAAAAACGGACTAAGTCCTATTTTAAAAAATTGGGGTAGTGCAAAAACGGGCAAGTCAAAATTTTGAAAAAATCAGAAATTTCGGTTTAGAGCAAAAACGGACTATGCCCAAATTATTTGAACAATTTCGGTTTAGTGCAAAAACGGATTAAGTCCATTTTTAAAAAAATTGTAAATTTTTCGGTTTAGTGCAAAAACGGACTATTTAGTCAAAAACGGACTAAGTCAAATTTTTTAAATATTTGAAAAATTTCAGTTTAGTGCAAAAACGGACTAAGTCCAATTTAAAAAAATTGAAAAATGCCGGTTTAGTTCAAAAACGGACTTAGTCCGAAATTTTGAAAAACGAAAAATTTCGGTTTAGTGCAAAAACGGACTTTGTCCAAAATTTTTTAAAAATGGAAAAATTTCGGTTGTGCAAAAAGAGACTGTTCTATTTTTTAAATTCTGTTTAGTGCAAAAACGGACTAATTCCAATTTTATTCAAAATGAGAAATTTTTGTTTTGTGCAAAAACGGACTAAGCCCATATTCTTTTTTAAAAATTGCAAAATTTCGGTTTACTGCAAAAATGGACTGTCATATTTTTTTAAAAGAAAAATTTTGGTTTAGTGCAAAAACGGACTAAGTCCAATTTTTTAAATTGAAAAATTTCGGTTTAATGCAAAAACGATGTATAAAATTTTTTAAGAATTGAAAAACTTCGTTTATTGTGCAAAAATGGACTAAGTCCAAAAATTGAAAATTTTCTGTTTAGTGCAAAAACGAATTTCGGTTTAGTGCAAAAACGAACTAAATTTCGGTTCAGTGCAAAAACGGACAAAGTGAATTTTTTTTAAATAAAAATTTCGGTTTATTGCAAAAACGGACTAAGTCCAGAATATTTTAAATTTCTGTTTAGTTCAAAAACGGACTAAGTCCACATTTTGCACTAAACCGAAATTTAAGAATTTTAAAATATTTTGGACTTAGTCAGTTTTTACAATAAACCGAAATTTTTATTTTTAAAAAAATTTGGACTCAGTCCGATTTGCACTAAACCGAAATTTAGTTCGTTTTTGCACTAAACCGATTTTTTATTTTTTAACAAAATTGGACTTAGTCTGGTTTTGCACTTAACAGAAAATTTTCCATTTTCAATTTTTGGACTAAGTCAATTTTTGCACTAAACCGAACTTTTCAATTTTTTGACATTTTCCTTTTCTGCACAAAAACGAAGTTTTTCAATTTTTAAAAATTTTATACATCTTTTTTGCATTAAACCGAAATTTTTGAATTTAAAGAATTGGACTTAGTCCGTTTTTGCACTAAACCGAAATTTTTCTTTTTTAAATGGACTTAGTCCTTTTTTGCAGTAAACCGAAATCTTGCCATTTTTTAAAAAGAATTTGGGCTTAGTACGTTTTTGCACAAAACAAAAAATTTTCATTTTGAAAAAAATGGACTTAGTCCGTTTTTGCACAACCGAAATTTTTCAAATATTTAAAAAATTTGACTTAGTCCGTTTTTGACTAAATAGTCCGTTTTTGCACTAAACCGAAATTGTTCAAATAATTTGGACATAGTCCGTTTTTGCTCTAAACCGAAATTTCTCAATCTTTCAAAATTTTGACTCGTCCGTTTTTGCACTAAACCAATTTTTTAAAATAGGACTTAGTCCGTTTTTGCATTAAACCGAAATTTTTTGAAATTTTGAACTTAGTCCGTTTTTGCACTAAACCGAAACATTTCCTTTTTCAAAATCTCGGACTATGTCCGTTTTTCCACTAAACCGGAATTTTTTAAAAATTGGGCTTAGTCCATTTTTGCACTAAACTGAATTTTTTCATTTTTTAAAAAATTTACTTAGTCCGTTTTTGCAATTAACCGAATTTATTAAAAACCGAACTTAGTCCGTTTTTTCACTAAACCGAAATTTTTTCAATTTTTTTTTAAATGGACATAATCCGTTATTGCACTAAACCAAAATTGTTCAAAAAATTTTGACAGTCCGTTTTTGCTCAAAACCGATTTTTTTTTCATTTTTCAAAATTTTAGGACTTATTCCGTTTTTACACTAAACCCAAATTTTTTATTTTTTTTTTAAAAGTGTACTTAGTCCGTTTTTGCATTATTTTAAATTTTTTTACTTCGTCCGTTTCTTGCACTAAGCCGAAATTTTTCAATTTAAAAAAAAAGTCTGTAGTCCGTTTTTGCACTAGAGCTAAAATTTTAAAAAAATTTAGGACTTAGTCCGTTTTTGCGCTAAACCGATTTTTTGCAATTGTTAAAAAACTTGGACTTGTCCGTTTTTGCAATACACCGAAATTTTTGCATTTTCTTTATAAACAATTGAACTTAGTCCGTTTTTGCACTAAACCGGAATTTTTTAAAAATGTGACTTAATCCGAGATTTTTTATTTTTAAACAGAACTTGGATTTATTCCGTTTTTGCACAAAACAAAAATTTTGGAAAAATTTGGTTAGTCCGTTTTTGCACTAAACGTAATTTTCTTTAAAAAACAGGACCTAGGCCATTTTTGCACCCGAAATTTTTAATTTTTTTTTTAAATTTTGGCCTTAGTCCGTTTTTCAAAATTTCGGACTAAGTCCGTTTTTGCACTAAACCGGAGTTTTTAATTTTTTATAATATGGACTTAGTCCGTCTTTGCACTACACCGATATTTTTCCATTTTTTTAAAAAGTAACTTAGTTCGTTTTTGCACTAAGCCGGATTTTTTTTAAAAGATAGGACTTAGTCCGTTTACACCAAACAGAAATTTTTCATTTTTTCAGAAGTTTGGACTTAGTCAGTTTTTGTACTAAACCGAAATTTTTTAAATTTAAAAAAAAATGGAATTAGTCCGTTTTTGCACTAAACAGATTTTTAAAAATTCGGACTTAGTCCGTTTTTGCACTAAACTGAAAATTCTCAATTTAAAAAATGGACTTAATCCGTTTTGCACTAAACAGAATGGTACAAAAAAATTTGCACTTAAACCGTTTTTGCTATAAACCGAACTTTTTCCAAAAAAAATTTGACTTAGTCCGTTTTTACACTACACCGAAATTTTTCAATTAAAAAAATTGAACTTAGTCCGTTTTTGAGATTTTTAAATTTTTTTCACTTCGTCCGTTTTTGCACTAAACCGAAAATAAAAAATAGGACTTAGTCCGTTTTGCACTAAACCGAATTTTTAATAAATTTGGACTTAGTCCGTTTTTGCACTAAACCGAAATTTTTAGTTTTTCAAAATTTCGGCCTAAGTCCGTTTTGCACTAAACCGTAATTTAAAAATTTGGACAGTCCGTTTTTGCACTAAACCGAAATTTTTTCAAAAATTTTGGACTTATTTTTTGTACTAAACCGGAATTTTTCAATTTTTTTAAAAAATTTGAACTTAGTCCGTTTTTGTACTAAACAGAAAATTTTTCAATTAAAAAAATTGGACTTAATCCGTTGCACTAAACCGAAATTGTTCAAAAAATTTGGACTTACCGTTTTTACACTGAACAGATATTTTTCAATTTTTTTGTTTAAATTGAACTTAGTCAATTTTGCAATTTTTTTAAAATTTTTGACTTCGTCCGTTTTTGCACTAAACCGAAATTTTTTAATTTTTTAAAAAAGTTGGACGATGTCCGTTTTTGCACTAAACCGGAAATTTTCAATTTTTCAAAAATTTTGGACTTCTTCCGTTTTTGCAATAAACAGAAATTTTTCAATAATTTTGGACATAGTCCGTTTTTGCTCTACACAGAAATTTTCAAATTTTTAAAAAATTGACTTAGTCCGTTTTTGCACTAAAAATGAGTCCGTTTGTGCACTAAACCGAAATTTTATCGAGTTCTTAAAAATTTTGGACTTAGTCCGCTTTTGCACTAAACTGAATTTTTTAAAAAATTGGACTTAGTCCGTTTTTGCACTAAACCAAAATTTTAGTCCGTTTTTCCACTAAACCGAAATTTTTCAATTTTTAAAAAATTTTGGACTAGGTCTGTTTTTCCACTAAACCGAAATTTTTCAACTTTTTCAAAAATTTGGACTTAGTCCATTTTTCTTTATATATTTATATATAATTGTGGGGATAAGCTTTGCTAATGAATTATTAATAATTCTTTCGGTGGATATAATCAAATTTCTATCAAAAAAATCCTTACTTTCTCAATTGGACTTAACAATTTTAAAGATATTTTGGACTTAGTCCACTTTTGCACTAAACCGTAATTTATGAATTTTAACAAATGTGGACAGTCCATTTTGCACTAAAAATTCTTAGATTTCGGTTTAGTGCAAAAGTGGACGAAGTCCAAAATTTTGTAAATTTATTTTGGACTTAGTCGAGTTTTGATTAAGCCGAATTTTTTGTTTAGTACAAAAGAGGACTTAGTCCAAAATTTTGAAACTTTATTTTTTATTTATGTATATATATTTAGTTTTGTATGTATATTTATTACATATTTATTTATTTATTTAATTTTTGATTTATATATATATATATTTATTATATATATACTTATTTATATATTTATTTTTATTTATACTTTTATTTCTTTATATATTTATATATGATTGTGGGGATAAGCTTTGCTAATGAATTATTAATAATTCTTTCGGTGGATATAATCAAATTTCTATCAAAAAAATCCTTACTTTCTCATCTATTAACCATATCTGTTGAATTTTAACTGCAATATATATTGGAAACATTTACTGATGATTATATTTTTCAATTTATTTCCTATTAACCTACACAATCATTTCAATTATTAAACCATTTCACGTTTCCACAATCAAATTCTATCAATCATGAAAAATAAATCAATCATAAAATTTCTAATATTTTCATCACTATTATCACTTGGTGGTTTACCACCTTTCCTAGGATTTTTACCTATATAATCAATTAATATTATATCCTTTATTATAGCTTCACTGTGTAAACTTCCAATATATGTTTGAATTGCCTGCTAGATGTTTTATTTAAATAATTTACTTATGGGCATACAGATATGAAATGAAATGATTAAAATGTACCACAGACATAAACAAATTGATGTACATTTCACGATTAAAATGCGATGCCCATTAAAAAAAAATCTCAGATATGAGTTCTCTAGTCCCCCCCACAAAAAAAAACAGCATATTGGGTTTCGTCTAAGTCATTCAATGCTATTTCAGTTGTTATGGCAATTAATCTCATGATTGAATGCTGTTTTGTTAATAGGTGGCGTTGACTGTAGGCTACCTATGAAGTTTGGCGAGCCCTGACAGACGCCAGACCAGATTCATTTCACTACATCTGGAATACCCAAGATGCCACTGTGCTGACCTGCCATCTACCTTTCGCTCAACTACTCTTAAGTAACATATCTAAGCGGCAACCCGCCAGTTTTCGCCTAGCAACGGTGGAGTGAAGTTATTGTTGCGAAAGTGTAGACGGCTTCTGTGAGACGCTGCGCAAGCTTTACTGTTGCAAGGTAAGTTACCGGTTAAAAACAAATTTCTTGCAGAAACTAGTGATCATAAACCTACAATACCAATTTTTTCTAATGAAAATTATTTATCTTTAGGCTTGGCAATGAGTGGAAAGGGGAAGAAAAATAATCTTTCTGATCCAAATGATTGGAAGATAGTGCAAAAGTTGCTAGAAGAGGAAGAAGATGATGATTATGATGATGAAGATGAACTTGATTGTGATAGTGATCCTGAAGAAGACATTGTGGAGCATAGAAGTGAGTCTACGGACACTGAACAAGAAGCAGAAGAAGATAATGATTATTGTGAATGTGATAAATATTTCGTAGGGCGTGACAAAGTTTCTAAATGGAATAAAACTTATCCACCAAAAAATGTTCGGCGGAAAAATATTGTTACACATTTGCCTGGTGTGAAAGCATGTGCAAAACAAGCAAAATCTCCAAAAGAATGCTGGGAGATATTTTTTGATGAGAACATGATATCTATCATAGTGAAATGTACAAATAAAAAAATTCAGGAGGTCCAAACTAACTTTAGTAGGGAGAGAGATGCTAGACCTACGGATATGCTTGAAGTAAAAGCTCTCTTTGGAATATTATATTTATGTGCTGCTAGAAAAGATAATCACACACACACAAAGGATATATGGGCAAATGATAAGATGGGTATAGAATTCTGCAGGTTGATAATGTCTGAAACACGTTTTAGATTTCTACTCTACTGCCTGAGATTTGATGACAGAGATACAAGAACGGAGAGGAGAAAATTTGACAATTTGGCTCCAATTAGAGACATTTTCACTTCATTTGTGCAAAACTGCCAGAAGGCCTATTCTGTTGGAGAATACTGCACATTGGATGAGAAATTAGAGGCTTTCAGGGGGAATTGTAAATTCAGACAATACATTCCGAGCAAGCCAAGTAAATACGGCATCAAAATATATGCCTTGGTCGATGCTCAAATGTATTACACAGTGAATCTTGAAGTTTATTCTGGAAAACAGCCAGAGGGGCCATTTCAAATAAGCAACAGTGCTAGTGATGTAGTGAAACGTTTAACCTCAGTTATCTACGGTACAGGAAGAAACGTCACTATAGATAGTTGGTTTACTAGTATCGAGATTGCAAATTACCTGTATGAGCACAACATTACGATGGTCGGAACTGTAAGGAAAAACAAAAGACAAATCCCCCCTGAATTTGTCACGGCAAAATCTCGAGAGGTAGGCTCATCTTTGTTTGGCTTCCAGGAAAATGCCACGTTAGTTTCATATGTACCCAAACGGAATAAAGTTGTATTGGCTCTCTCTACAATGCATCCTGACTCTGCTATTGACACTGCAACTGGAGGAAAAAGAAAGCCAGAAATAATAACCTTGTATAACACAACAAAATCCAGTGTTGACACTGTAGACCAATTGTGTAGCACATACAATGTGTCGAGGAAAACAAACAGGTGGCCAATGGTTGTATTTTACAGCATGTTGAATGTAGCAGGCATAAATTGTCAAATTATTTTCCAGAGCAACAATAAAAGCGATGTGAAGAAACGCAGCCGTTTTCTAACAAGTTTGGCTCGTGATCTTGCAGATGATTACTTGCGGGTTCGCGCACAGTGTTCTTCCCTAACAGTAGCCCTCAAACGGGACATTTCTGATCTGTATACTGACGCAGATGAAACACAGGTGACAAAAGAAGCTGATACGAGTGTAAAGAGAAAACGGTGCTACAAATGTGGTCGTTCAAAAAACAGAGCCACTAGATATACCTGCAGGTCTTGCAAGCAATATATTTGTCTTGAACACGCCCAACATGTATGTTCAGATTGCGCATAGTGTGACTATAACAATTTGAAAAATAAACATTCCTACAGGTTTGAAGTTGAACATAATATTGAAATCTAACTATTGAATTTTTCTGTTAATCATTCTCAACTGTAAATTTTTAATTTTTAACATTGGGTATTTTGTTTGTAACTCTGTTATGTTATTGTAATTTATTTTTTCGTATCTTTGTTCATGTATTTATTTCAAATAAGCAATCTTATTTATTTTTATTCTTATCTTTTGCCTAAAACTATAATATGTATGTTTTTTTATATAATGTTCAAAATATAATTTTAGTGTGACTGAACTGACCCCGAACACGAGCTATGCTCATGCAGGGCAAATAATACTCTTTTCAATTTATACTAATTGTGTTTATATTATTTGTATTTGTAATAATTTTGTATTAATTTGTATTTTCTAATTTGTAATTTGTAATAACAAATTTGTAATTTGTAAATTTTGTAATTTGTAAAATGTTAGAAGAGATCAGTAACTAGTAGTAAAAGTTGTTACACCTACACAGTCTTAGGACAATAATATTGAAAATTCTTTAAAAAGGGTTATTGCCTAACGACATTGTTTTATTGTTAATTAATTAGTCATAATGTGCTAATATTGATTTGTGTCCAATACGATTAGTTAAATGCTCATTTTCAACAAATTGACTTAATACATATTTTTAATTAAGCAATGTATGCAAAACACTCCAATAATATTAAATAAACTGTGACAACCCTCAATAAACAAAATGAACACTCAAAACAACAGAAAACAAT
Organism: Ectobius pallidus; assembly: GCA_964059195.1. Lineage (NCBI taxonomy): Eukaryota > Metazoa > Arthropoda > Insecta > Blattodea > Ectobiidae > Ectobius > Ectobius pallidus. Next base: position 209,879,872 of record CAXKWD010000002.1, read on the forward strand.
AGAAAGAACGAAAAACATGAACGGCATCTGTCAGACGCCGCGAGAGCTTCTATGTCCTAAAATAGCATGTGAGCACTGCAGGGTTAAGGAATGTGGTCCTTTGTAAGCCTCTATTTAAGAAATTTCGCATTTAACAACCATATTGTCATGAGTAGGGTTCGGATGTTTATGGCCTAAAAAATTGGAAAATATGACTGCAAATATGACCTTAAAAATGACTAAATATGACCCAAAAATCCTACATATGACCTCACAAAATAACACATTTTCTGAAAATAAATGTTCGAATTTGACACCAAATTACAGATGCTAAATTATTACATCACATTAATTCAATCATATAATCACTTTTTAACAATTTTACAGGTGATTTACAGTTTTACTTGTAAAGAACTTCTAATTTGTTAATGTTTCCAGATACCACTGCAAATGTGAACTGAAAATATTTTAAAAACATGTCTATTGGAAATTGTTAACAACAAGGAGGAAGAGGTAATTGTGCTATTACTTATTGTCCCTTCACATTTCAGTTACAGTAAAACCAAAATATTCATTAACCTTTTTCGGAAAAAAACTGAGTCGACATAGTGCATAATTGTGTTCTTTTACCGAATTTATGACTGAAATGTGACGTTAATTTACAAATATGACCGATATGACAAAGACCATGGAAATGACCAATATGACTTTATATGCAGAATAAAATGGTCCGATTAGGATCTAACAAACATGCAATTCATGTTTAATTTGTGTTTTCAGCGAGAATGGAGGCCAGGATAAAAACACAATTTTACGCTAATTATGGTGTAAATACATTATAGCCCCTCATTTGAATGCTGCGACTAAAAACACAGGCTATGGACAAACTAAAAAAAGAAGAAAAAACAAGTGACTGCAAACGTTTATTGAACTTTCCGCCATTCAGAATAATTTCCTAAATTTATCGAATATTCCCCTCAGATATTTCTTTACTGTAAGCAGGGCCAACAATACATCTTTCTCACTTCACGTACTTACATAGAATAAGAGGCCATGAATGTCTGCTTATTGAGTTGTTCACCAGGCAAGACAGTATCTACAAACAGTGGGTAGTTTGCAACCACCCTTCAGAGAATCTTTTTTGAAAAAAGCTTCAAATAAAAGTTTTAGCTCTTGGTATAAGTACTCCATGTACCAAATTTAAAGGAAATTGTTAGAGCCGTTTTTGAGAAAATCGTGACAAACGAAAATTTATTCGTGTAAAGTCCCCTTAAAGTACGGGAAAGTTGTCGCCACTCTTCGTGTCACAGCCTCAGAAGGTACCTAACCCAAATACAAAATTTTGTTTTCGTACGACTTTCCGTTACATGAAGCTGTATTGCAAAGAGCGTATATTCACATTGGGTGGCTTATAACTACCCTTCAGAGAATTTCTTCGAAAAAAAGTTTCAAATAAAAGTTTTAGCTCTTGGTATAAGCAACCCATGTGCAAAATTTAAAGAAAATCGTAAGAGCCATTTTCGAGAAAATCGCGAAAAACGACAAATTCTTCATGTAAAGTCCCCTTAAAAATAAGAGATTCTTGTCGCCAATCTTCAGCTCACATCTTCGGAAGGTACCTGACTCAAATACGAAATTTTGTTTTCATACGATTTTCCATTTTGGAGCTAGCTTGTTCACAGATATTCCACACAGACACACACACACACACACACTGACGCACAGACACGTGTATATATGTTAAAAACTCAACTTCGATTTTTGAGGGTCGAAAACAATACTTCCTCTACCTATAGTACCTACGGTATGGGCAGAGGAAGTAATATGACATGTCATAAACATCCGAACCCTATTCATGAGCTTCAACTTTATAACAAAATGTCAGGTAACTTGGCTTTATTAAGACCTAACAGTACAACATTATGGGTGGGACAAAAAGTCACTGTTTGTTATTTTACATAGTAATTAACCACACATACTTTTTGAAGTTAATCTTATACCAAATTGTACCTTAAGATGTATATTTTCTCAAAATCAAAATGGACATAGCTGAATTCTCTTGACTACTTGGTATTAAAGAGTGTTAAAATCATGCTAAAAATGGCAAAAAAAGGTAACTCAAAGCCATAAATAAGTAAACCGACAGATTTTACACATGAAACAACTTCAAATACAGTTAATTCCTTAATATTCAGTGAATTTTAGGTTTTAAACTTATATTTTTCCACCCACTTACAATAGTTTTATAAAATTATAATAATTCCCATATTTTATGAAATGGCTGAGCACTTAAAATTTGACAAGTTGTTTATGTTAAATACACTGACAGGCAAAAAAAAACCGATCACTTAAAGAAATTTAAAAAAATTAAGTTTAGATAAAAATTATGTAGTAGGCCTAGTGCTTGAAATAAAATAACTGCAATTGTATATGTTTTTAAGATTAAAATTAAATGACACATTTCACACTTAATTCCCCATGTTGAAGAAAGCAGATATGCTGTATCTATAGCTAATGATCCATTAAAAATAATAATTCATCCTCGCCAACAACAAAGTATAAACATCCAATCAAAATTATGTTTAATCTTAAAAGTACAACAAATTTTACAGTGATCGGTTTTTTTTGCCTGTCAGTGTATTTAATAAAGTTCCGCCTTACCCTTAACATACAACTTATCTGGAATCACCCAAAAACAGAATTTATAAGATAGACACAAATAAAATATTGGTGTCACATTGTATGTTACGGGTTAAGGCGGAACTTAATTAAATATTTAATATTATAACCCTTATCTGAAGAAAATGAGTTTTTAAAGTTGTTTATGCTTATTTGTAACACATTCATTTGTGCCTGATTTCCAGGTGATTGTTGGCTTACAAAAACAAGACTAATTAAAACAAAACTGGAATTTATATCTTGTATATTAGCAAATATATGCTAGTTCTCTAGTTGTGTAAAAGTAGTCTCTTAATCAATTTGTTTCTGCAGGTGCCAGCCACGATTTTTCATCTTTTTGCACACAAAAATTTACGAGTTTACTGTGTTCAAAACAACAGCCTTACTTTTGATGCAGAATTTGTTTTTCTTTTGTAGTCCATCCCTTCATGTCACACGTTTTGTGATTGATAATTTACAAGGCTTACCGTATTATACAGACCATAAGATGCTCCGGACCATAAGACACACCTTAATTTTAGAATGGAAATTTAAAGGAAAAAAATCTGATGTGAAAGTCACATAACTTCCTCTGCCCAAATAAAAGTTAGCAGTATTCACATATCCTTGTACAGAATCGCAAGCCACAATTTTACGCTAATTATGCTGTAAATACCTTATAGCCCCTCATTTAAATGTTGCGACTAAAAACACAGGTTATGGACAAACTAAAAAAGAAGAAGAAAAAACAAGTGACTGCAAACGTTTATTGAACATTCCACCATTCAGAATAATTTCCGAAATTTATCGAATATTCCCCTCAGATATTTCTTTACTGTAAGCATGGCCAACAATACATCTTTCTCACTTCACGTACTTATATAGAATAAGAGGCCGTGAATGTCAGGGTATTGAGTTATTCACCAAGCAAGACAGAGTATCTACAAACAATGGGTAGTTTACAACCACCCTTCAGAGAATTTTTTTTGAAAAAGTTTCAAATAAAAGTTTTAGCTCTTGGTATAAGCACTCCATGTACAAAATTTAAAGGAAATCTTTTGAGCCGTTTTTGAGAAAATCGTGAAAAACGAAAATTTATTCGTGTAAAGTCCCCTTAAAAGTAAGGGAAAGTTGTCGCCACTCTTCGTGTCACACCCTCAGAAGGTACCTAACCCAAATACGAAATTTTGTTTTCGTACGACTTTCCGTTACATGAGGCCATATTGCAAAGAGCGTGTGTTCACAGTGGATGGCTTATAACTACCCTTCAGAGAATTTGTTCGAAAAAAAGTTTCAAATAAAAGTTTTAGCTCTTAGTATAGGCAACCCAAGTGCAAAATTTAAAGAAAATCGTTCGAGCCATTTTCGAGAAAATCGCGAAAAACGAAAAATTCTTCATGTAAAGTCCCCTTAAAAATAAGAGAAACTTGTCGCTGATCTTCATCTCACATCTTCAGAAAGTACCTGACCCAAATACGAAATTTTGTTTTCATACGATTTTCCGTTTTCGAGCTAGCCTGTTCACAGATATTCCACACAGACAGACACACTGACACACAGACATGTTTCCAAAAATAGTATTTTTGGATCCAGGGGGCCTTGAAACGTGTACATATGCTAAAAACTCAACTTCGAATTTTGGTGTCGTAAACAATACTTCCTCTATCTATAGTACCTATGGTACGGGCAGAGGAAGTAATAAATTTAATGTGATTCTAAACAAAATATTTTAAAGGGAGTAATGTACTATACATTACATAAACAAATTATAACCTTGTACAATAGAATCAGTGTAAATCACTTCTAACTTAAAACCTGCATTGTACAAAAATCTCTTCTGTACAGGTGGCATTGTGAAAATGTTAACAGCTGAACTGATTTCTCATGAATAGACTTCGGATTTTAGGTAAAAACCTTTTTTAATCCTTAAGTGATATATGGACGAAAACTTGTATATGTTTGTTTCATAAGTGACTATGCCTAAAACTGATAGTTTTATAGGACCTAAAACAGCCTATTTTTACGTTAGAGCTTAATATACTGCCTTTTTGTTTGTTTCATTTTTTGTTATAAATTCTAGCATTTATTTTCAGTTCGTACTAATTTTTTAGCTCGAAATGTGCAGTACATGACACATTTGTGGCGTGGTTAAATAGCAAGGAATGTTACGTTTTCAGTAGAAACATTTCTTGGAATTCCCAAGAAAATGTAGTGTTTTTCTCCCGACTCCCACATCCAGTAACAAAAAAAAAAAAACGTAGTTCTCTGAATCATTGAGGGATACAAGGGGTTGAATATGCTAGTATGATATGCGTAGCTTCTGGGCACAGGGATTAGGTTTTCACTGCTATGGTAGTAATACAGGCCCTAGTAATAGGTCTATATAATTCTGTATACCATATACCATATACCTCTGTGTGTTATCATGATTATTGATTAATGGTGACTTCAATAAATATAATATTCTGCATTGCAATTGAGATATTTCAGAAAATTGGCAACTTAATGATTTTATAAGAGACTATTTTACGATTTTTAGAACCTATTTTCCAATTTTTAGAGCCTATTTTAGGAACCTAAAACAGCATTTTTAGTGACCCACAAGTCCGAAGTCTACTCATGAAAGACTGACAATACTTTTTTGCACGACTTAACTAATTTGTGGATCGTAAGTTGACATCCCCACATGCTTTGAAAACAAAAGAAATCTCAGTGCTGTAAAAATGACAAAAAGCAGAGCTTACGGAACTAGTATCGCAATGTACTATTACACCATCTAACCCTCGATTCAGCATAGGGTAAGTGTAACGGGACAAGGCTGTTTAGAAGTCATTGTATTCATTTAAACCTCCCAGCGAAGACATTCCTTTTGTATAAAAGAACTTGGTATTCCTTTCTTTTTGCATTGTATACCTGGTTTCCCAGCTACCCTCATTTTATAAATGTGACAAGTGCAGTGGTGTACAGTCTCTGCCAAAATTTGTAACTGCCTTATCTTTTACAACTACTTGTGTATAACTATGGTATTCCAGCAATATTTACCATAATTTAAATTTTTTTAGTGTACTTCGGTCCATTAGACGCACCCAACTTTTAATGCTCTCTTTTCAAGGTAAAAAAGTGTGTCTTATGGTCCGTAAAATACGGTATATTAATTATGAATAATCATTTTGGTTTTCTTGTATTTTGTAGTGAAAATTAATGACACCTGTCCTTTAAATTTCTGATTGGCGAGGGAGGAGACTGTGTTGGTTTGTGAGTCCGAGCTGCACACTGTGTGAAAGTTTGGACACTGCTGATTTAATCATATGAGTTCATTAAACTTTTTTATTTTCTTATAGATTGTTTTAAATTACTTTTGCGGAATCACTTACATTGCATAAAATAATGGTGTCATAATTTTGTCTGTAATAAATAAAAATATGAATGTGTTGAATAGAGTTGAAAGAAGATAAAATAAAAACGAAAAGTACAACAATTTGAGCAACATGTCACAATTAGTTTAAAATTAATAGCAAAATAAACTGTTCACAAAAAATATATTTTAACCCTAGAATTTCTAGGTTTTGGGAAGAAGGCACCAAAAATTAGCAATTAAAATAGTTCTTAAATTACTTTTTTATCTACTGGAAATATGTTACAAACCCCCATTGTCACTACGTGACTATGACAACTACAGATTGTTAATGAACAACATTGCAAATAGTTTCTGTCTATAGAAAGGACATAGACAAGCAACTTTTACTGGGAGAATTATGCTCTATGGGTTCAATTTTGGGTTTAGTTTCCCACTATACTGGATTTCCACACACGATGTTTGGCGTTGGTATGCGGGCTCTGGCATGCAGACCAACAGTCCCATTGGCTGCCAACCTCTACATATAGCTAAATAATGCATAACACTAACCACGTAGTTAAGTGCGCAAAGTGGAGGCGGGAGCCGTAGCGAAGCACCCTTGCATTTTCGAATAATGTACGGTACACTGTTTGTAGGTTTTGAAAATGTGGCATATTATATCTCTTGGAGGTTTGTCAGACCCTTATCGTGTTGGCAGCCCTGATTCCAGCACCACGTGACCCATCGGCTTCTTCCCAGCATGCACCTGCGCTGTTTCGAGCAGCCGATTCTGGTGTGTGACTTTCTTTCCGAGCGCCATTTTAGGTTAGTTTTCTGTGAACTTCTTACTGATTTTACTTATATTTAAAATATTCTTAGAAACAAAGTGTGCCTATATATATGGATTCTAAAACTTCTGGGGAATAATATTACATGAAATTTGGCCGTTTCTCGTGTGTAGAAAATAGTATATTGCGATACAAGTGCCGTAAGGCACGTTTATGGGTCGAGGAAACAGATTGAAAACCCGAGGCACAGCCTCGGGTTTTTAAGTTTTCGAGGGGCCATGTCCATAAAGGCTTGTATTATGAAGTGTATCGTAATGAATTATGGCGTGGCGCTTGGACCGTAAGTAATTTAACCTCATCGCAACGCCCTTAGCAACACGATTGTGTGGGAATGTCAACTTACGATCCATGTAAACAACTTTCGTAAGTAACACTTACTAGCTAAGGAGTGCAAAAAATATTAAGCAATCCAGTACAGTGGGAAACTATACAGTTAGTAAAAGAAATGTGGAACGGTATGAGCAAACTAGATAACCCTAAAACTGCAGTACAAAATATTATAAATGCCAAAAGCTGCAGACCTTCAACAGGCAATAAACGCTTCAGGTAATACCTCTAAAGCTACCCAATAAGTGAAGAGGTTAGAATATCTGCAAGCTCATGTAGATATAGAGGATGTGGGCCTAGATGAGCAATTTTTTCAAAACTCTGTAAAGAACAAAATCATAATTCAAAGAAACATATTTTTTATTTCTCGTACTTAACCTTTTAATGCATTAATTACTTATTCAGGAATATAAGTCTTCTCTTTGAGACAATTTCAAGGAGCATTGAATTATGTGAGAGGGAAAAAAAGGTTTTGCATAATATTAGGTAGGTTAAAAATGCATGCTTTGGTTTTTGTGACATAAACGAGACATAATTATGTCATTTACATACATTATTATTATTTTTATATATTTTTTTTTCCTTCTTGTTACTATTATTATTATTATTATTATTATTATTGAATTACCAAAAGTACAGAACCCTATTTTACCAGTTGGCATATTAGGGTTATAGATTATACATATATACAGAGTATACAATAGACTATATATACATTTATAGGCCTATATGTACTTATGTATTTATTTATATCACATTATTATAATATAATTATATTTTAATGTTTTCTGATATCAACGCTGTTTCAACTGTGTTTTTATTTGTCTGCATTTTCCACATTAAATTCCACATGATCCGCTGAGTGATACATTTTGGTCTATTTACATCTACTTCAATCTCTAGTTGGGCAATGAATAGTTACGCAAGTAAAGCTGCTGTGAGAAAATACAAAATGAGGTCTGAGAAAGTCAAGAAGAAGCATAAAAAAAAAGCTAAATTATTATGAAGATGATGGATTCTGATATATACCTAGCAAAAACACTGTTTTTGCAATGTTTAATATTTTACCATAAATTGACTTTTGTAAATGAATATAACTCAGATTATATTGGACATAGAAAGTTAAAATTTTACACAGGTATTAAACGATACATTTAAAAATGTTTGATCTTAGAATTTTGTTTTCAAAACAACATATGGAAATATTTAAACACATGTATAATAAAATAAAATAAAATTTAAAAAAGTCGACCAAGAAATTTAAAAATTAAATTCAAATTCATTTAGTGAAGAATCTACCTAGAGGGTATATGAGAATTCTGAAATGAAATTTTAGCAAATTTTGTTGTGAGTAAAGTGGAAAAGAATTTTGTGAAATACCTCAAGAATTGACCAAGTTATATCATTTTTATGAAAACACTATCGAGGAGGATTATTTAGAACATTTTTGGGCCCCTCTAATAATATTTTAAGGTTTCGTTGTTAATTTCATACATGTAGGCATTATGTCCAAAAAATAAATTGGAACTCCCCACACAAGAAACAACGAAGTTCAAAATTCTGGTATCCTCTTCCCTTAATAGGTACTGTATTGGCCCGAATATAAGACAATGTTTTTTCCCTGAAAATGTGCTTTTAAAAACTATACTCGTCTTATACGCGCAGCCAAAGACTCAACAACTCTCATTTCCTGAATGCAGCTGTGCATGTGGGCAGCGGCGATGCAGCAGGTACCCCCAAGCAAATGACGTGCGTCCGACCCAAGGTCAAAGCCGTGCAGAAATTCACAAACTTTACCGAACTAATTTTTCCTGACTTAGTGCTTCTGTTTGTACTTCACCAGGACCTTTTGATCCTGACTGCACTGTTACTTGCCTGCGTGTCTCTATTATCTACATGTAAATCTTTTGTTTGACCACCAGTCATGGCAGACGATGTGGAAAAGAAAGCATCTTCATTGTCTCAATGCGTAAATAAAGGTGAGAGAAGAAGTTATGACATGAACTTCAAAATTCTGTTTTATGTGAAGCAAAATGTACTGATAAGCTATTTTATTTATTTTCTCGTAACTATCCTTCAAAAATTCAGGGTCGTCTTATAGTCGAGGTCGTCTTATTTTCGGGCCAATGCGGTATATATTCTTGAAAATACTCACTGTCTCGTGTAGAAATTCCTTAATGTGGAAACTTGAAAGCTTTCCTGACTCTGGCATTTGTTGTGTTGTCAGAAGATAAAGTTGTAGAATTCCAGTGCTCTTTCTTGGTGATGTGTCTAACTCTTATTTCCAATTGGACCAAAGTAACTCCAAATCCATTTTAAATCGATCTGTAACAATATGAAATGAATGTTTGAGTTATATTAAAGATAATGTTGACAGGCTGCAACACTTGAGTTGGCCAAAAAATGTTTCAATTAGTTAATGGTGGACCATGTGAAAAAAAGAAAAAAAGCATCTTCATTTTCTCTATGCATAAATAAAGGCAAGAGAAGAAACTACAACATGGACGTTTTATGTGAAGCAAAATGTACTAATAAGATATTTTATTTATTGTTTGTAAGAACCCTTAAAAATTCAGTCATCTTATACAGGGTCCGGCAAAGAAATCTGATGGTTTTAAAATTGAAATTGTGACAAAACTGAATAGTTTGCAAACATTCTTTTATTTTAGAATTACAATACATCTCAAAGTATTTTACCTACATCAGTTACTTTTTGAAAATTGTGTTCCTCAGATGGTGTCCCTTGAAGTAAACACACTCTTTAAGTTGTAACGGGGAAACTTCGCATTACTGCTGCAGAATTTGTGGAGAGAATGCTGAACTTTGTTCCGAATATTTTGCTTCAAGAAATTCCTAAGGCACGCACGTACTTCAGTGCCGATCAGCGAGGACTTTGAAGAACAGCCCGACACACATGTTCAACATTCACCGGGGTTTGAACAGTGTGCTGTTTCCCTGGTGGTGTCTTCTTTAAGGCACAATCCGTTTAACGAAAGTTTGCCACCCATAACAGTATGGTATTCCGACATTCTCAATTCGTGAATGTTGAAATGGCGACGAAACGTGCGCTGAGTGACAATAATTGATTCACTGTTTTTTTTTTTTAAGTTTCTACAACGAATGTACGATGTTGCACTGACCAACACTCCATTCTGACTGAAATGATTTGAGATGACGCACTCTTATTCTGAAGGTCATTTACAACACTTCCTGTGCTTCTGCACAAATCGAATTTCAAAACCGTTAGGTTTCTCTGCCGGACCCTGTATTAGGGCCAATATGGTGTATTAACAACATGAATTTAATTTGAATTGGTAAATTGTATCAAAATTTCATCTTATTATAAAGAAATTTAAAATGGTTTCTGTATAATTGAATAAACTTCTTGAGGGCCATAATGCTATTTTTTTTAAGAGATGATGTTGGCAAGAACATACCTTTCCAAAACTGCAACAGGAAAATGTATCTCCCATCCCAACACACCTCTCCAGTTCTTTTAGTCTTGTGGCTTTTGAATGTGTTGAACAGGTCCAGCATTTCTTGTCAATCTGTAAAGCAAAATGCATATTTTAAGATTTGAAATATTTCAGGGAAGGCATGATGAGGAGAGACCAGATTTTTATGTAAAATCAATGCGTGAAATAACTACAGCTGACTGAAAAAAGAATAGGCAAACTTTTGTTGTAAACGAACTTGCAGACATTGCTGTGATGTTTGCTAATTGACAGAACTTCTGTATTAAAGGTTGTAGGTTTGCTTCCCGTTAAAACATTAACAAACAATTTTAAGCTAGTTTGAACTTCACGAAAAAAAGCTGAAATAAAAAGATTTTGAATCATAAAAATTTATAGGAAGTTTATATAGTGAAGTTAATAAATATATAACAATACTTGAGATGGAGAATTTAACATACAAAAACACTATGTACAAAAATCATCATGTTCTCAAATCATAATTTATAAATTTTCTTGGTATTAATATTGATAGTAAACTGAATTGGAAAAAACAGACTGAAAACCTTTATTGGGAATTGCAACGTAATCAAACTCGCAGAAATACTTTTCCCAAATTAAAAATATTAACACTGACTGGAATCTACCTATATTACATGCTAACATTTGTAAAAACTAACAAAAATATTGATTAATTAGGAATGCGGATGTTCATAATCATTATACGAGAAGAGGTACTAACCTGCTCTTGAACTCTTACAGAGGTGAATTTGCAAAGAAGAACATCATCATCTCTAGCTCTAAATTTTGTAACATGTTAACACCCCAACTTAAAGAAATACATTCATCAGGAAGATTTAAGAAAAAAAAGCTCAAACAATTTTTAATCTCCAAATATCTTACATCATAAAGGAATATGAAGAGTACGGCATGATTTTCAAATTGGATTATGACATAATATATTTAATTACCACTGTATCTTGATAAATTCATGCCTTAACTAGATTTTATTTTGATTTTGATTTCATTAAACGATGTGGGTACTATATATATATATATATGTTTACATGTTTATGTAGTGTTGAGTAGGACAAGGAATTAAAATGGATCATAACAGCTGATATTGATCATATATAGGGTGATGCAGATACTATCTACCAATTCAAGTTGGCATTGGTGTCAAACCTATGACACTCACGTGCATGACTTTGGGCATGATTATGCAGCCATAAAATTCGCAAATCAGTACGCCATGGCTTGTTGGCCTGTGCAGATGAGGACTGCAGCTGTGGAAGCTTTCATCCGAACTGGATCGATTATTGAAACTCAGCGTACACTGCGACGGAACAAGGAAGATCGAAATCGACCTATTCCAGAGCGACACAGTATTTTACGCTGGGTTCGGCAGTGGAGAAGAAGTGATAATTTTGACGATAAGTAGGCCTAACCACCAGGTCGCAATAACGATCAACGTCATTCCGATGGAGATGACACGATGTGCTATGGAGGCATTTCCACGCCATCTTCAAAAATGCATAGATGAAAATGGAGGCCACCTAAGTGATGTTATTTTCAAAAAAATCATTTATGTACGTACCATATTCATAAATGCTAACATTTGTTTTTTTTTTTTTCATTTTGTGCCAAATAAAACTACTTTAACTTTCATTTTGTAGTTTTTTTTTTCAATTCAAATTGGTAGATAATATCTGTGCCACCCTGTAGATAATAAATTGTATATATGTCTGCATAGTAATTTAAATGTATTTTCAGGGTATTGAAATTGTAAATTTGTATGACGAAGCCAGAAATTGTAAAATTTCTTATGGTGAATCAAACTTCAAACTTCAAACCTGAACATGTTTCGAGCCAACAACCTGACTCGTCCTCAGCTATACTCCATCGAGACAAATGATTGAGTATAGCTGAGGACGAGTGAAGTTTTTGTATGTTAAATTCTCCATCTCAAGTAGTATTACAAACAGATTTTATTTTATTTTTAACACAAAACAAGCAAATGCCATATGAAACACAAAAGAAAGACCTGTTGTTGAGACTAGTATTTTGTTCGCATGCTAGACAAATAACCAGACACTTGTAATTAAAATAATTAAGCTTTGATTGAGATTGGAATGTAGAGCTAGTATTCCTCACTTATTTAACGACTGAAGCCTCTTTGCTTGCTAATATAATACTGGTAACAATAATGCATGGTTATATAATTCAATATTGGCTTCAATGGATTTCATGTTGCTCAACGATACTGTTACCGGTACTAGATTCTTCAGATAACCTAGTGTATCCAGAATCAACTTTCCATTCGATTTAATAACAAATATCAGTAAATATCTTTTTCACCTTATCCCCTCATAAGGTGACTCAATAACTAATACAATCTTACAATGTAAAAACTGTTCTTAGGTTTCTGGACGGGTAGTGAGAGAATTAAATTCTAAGCTTTCAGCGACTGTCTGCATCGTCATCTTCGGAGAAGTGAGATCCAGAGGTTATGGTGTTGTATATATACCCATGGTAGGACTAGTCAGATGCAGTCGTGAATCCTGATTGGTTGGTGGAAGTAAACGATCTCTCCCTCCATGATTGGAGCAGAGAAATAGCAGATTGCCAGGAAGCGACCAATTGGAACCCTCCATCTCTATTGATGTTATTGGAGTTCAGTCTGATGTGAAAGGCGTCTTTAATGAGACTGAGCTGGGCGTTTGCGCCGACTCAATTGTTTTATTTAATGTTTGTTCAGCCATCATTATTTGTGCTCCGTAAATAGCTGCTCTCTAGTGGTGAGTTCCAGAAGTTTTCTTTTGCGGCTACATGCCAGCGTCACTTCCGGCATCTTGGTCTGTAACTTAGGTTTCCTGTCCTTTTGAGTTCAATAATATGTTTTAATAGCTTATTTGAGGGCTGTTGATTATGCAGGAATGTTTGTGGTCTTTTCTGTAGTGTGATGCTTATAGAATATGAATTTCTAGTGTGGTGCTGGTCACGCCTGACCATGTCGCCATTGTAGGCAAGCGGCGTCATTTCTGTTAGCGTTTGAAATTCATTTTAACCTTATCCCTTGCTTTATTTGTCTTTAGGATTTTGTATTCTTGCTTCTATATATAAGGTAGTATTTGTTGGTTCCTAATTCTTTATTTGCCAAGTAGTTGCTAGTCTCTGTTTTCCCGCCTTTCCTCCTACTCGACATCATCTCTGAAGCTATGCTATTCCTTGTAATTCTGTTTTGTTTCTGCCTCAAACATTTCTGAGTTTTCTATAATTAATTGTTCATTGTATTTGTAGATTTCTCTGTCCTTTTTATTTCTTTGGTTTTCAACTACTGTTTTCAGTCCTCAGCCCCCTTTTTAGGCAATTGTCGGAACCCTAGGTGTTGGATCGAGGAGGCAGCCCAACCGTAGTATTTTAGGCCTTGCCTCCGATTTAATTGTCTTCTTTTTCAGGAAATATAAATTTGCTTTTTTAAAGATGTAATTATTTTGGCCTGAGTCCCTTCAGGAAATATTAATCTTGTTTCTCAGATTCTTGTACCATTTGTAATTTTATCTTCAGATTATTTTAAATTTATTTATTTGTAAACAGAAAATTTAACCAAAGATAAATTATTATAGAAGAAAATATATTTGTATCTGAAATTAACGAGTTAAGTTATATTGATGTGTAAATTGTGACATCTTTCTCTCTGTCTAAAATCTAAATGAACTACTTTGTAATATAATTGTACATTTATTTTAAAATTGAAAAAGAAAAAAAAAGTTTCGAGATTCCAAATTACATTCAAGACAAACAAAATGCTGATGTCAGACTCAGTTATTTAAATTTTTCCCTCCCGGGAAACCAATTATCTTCTGAGCGGGCCCATTTTTAATTTAGGTTAGCTCTTCCTAGGGTGGGAACCTGCACTTTCCTTTCACATTTCCCATAGGGGGGTTCAACTGGGTCTCAAAGGCCTATGGTAGAAGCCAGTTCTGCTGTGTTGAGGCAGTCCATCTCGTGACCCATGTCGAGACAATGTTCAGCGATGGTGGACTTTTCAGGTTGTCCCAGACGGTTGAAATGTGGCGTCCTGTCTGAGCAATATAAATCTTGCCACAGCTAAAACAGATCCCATAAACCCCGGGTCTCTGTAATCCAAGGTCATCTTTAACGGGTCTTAGTATTTGCTGGGTTTTACAGTAAAACCCCCTTTTTACACTTTTCAAGGGACTGATTAAAAAAAGTGTAAATGGCAGGAAAGTGTAAATTGCAGGAAGTGTAATAGCTGTAATGTTATATATTGCAAAATTTAATACTTGAAAATAAATATAGATACCTATGTACACTTACATTATCTATACAAAATATGTTGCACATTGCAAAGAAATGCATTTTCTATTGTTTTATTTCAACTTCATAATACCACCAAAAATCATGCAAAACAAAAACACTGGCAATGATTCAAATTACGATGAATTATGCTATTTGAATAACTACAATACATTAAAAAGCAGTAAATTGCACCCGCACAGAAGAAAACCAACTTCACCTGGACTAACACAAATAAAAACTGACACTGCGTCTAAGAGAGTTGGCAACATAGCGGAAAATTTTGTTAAGGGAAAGCAGTTCTTCATTGAAAACCAATGTTGCCAATAAAGAAAATGTGTAAATGGCAGGAAATGCAACTGTTTGAAAGTTGTTAATGACAGGAACACTATGTATTATCGGAATAGGATAAAAGATGGGTCCAGCAGAAAATGATGTAAAAGGCAGGAAAATGTAAATGACAGGAATGTAAAAAGGGGGTTTTACTGTAGTTGGAGGATGGTGTATGATCTTGATCCCGTGGAGGCCGAGCAGTCAAGAGATCTTCCTGAAGAGAGGGCCGGTGTACGGGATGAATGCTTTATGCTTTCTGTTATATTTTAAGGAAAACTCAAAAGATATTTCTTACATATAGGCCAGCTTTAAGTAGGATAGCTGTTATGACAGTTACTGCAATTTTTATCTTGCAATGCTTGCTTTACATAAAAGAAAATATTAACATCTATAATGATTTGGATTCTTCACATAGCTATCAAACTAGAAATACGGACTGTTTAGGAATGTTTAGATGTAACTATAGTAAAACACAAAAGAACTTTTTAAGTTTTACAATGGTAGTTGGCTCTGAGAACATAAATACTATTAGACATAGCATCAGCTCACAAAGTACACCCAGATTATTAGGCCTATTAAAATGTTGCATCAAAAAGGTCCAGGAAATCCGGGGTCGTCTTGTAGGATGATACAAAAAAAATTGACTGAAATTTATATAGCCTAAATTAAAACCATTATAAAATGATCTGTTCTGATGTCACAATTATAGGCCTATTATCTTGATGTATTAAGATGTTAGGTACCATTTGGGGGCAAAAGTAAACCCAATAATAACACAAATTTCATAAATAAAACCGCCATAATCCGTTAAATAAAACCTATTTTTGGTATTTTTTTCATTTTCCCTTATATACATGTATCACATGGCTCAAGCATAATGGGAATATCGTTCTGTTCAATTGTGGTGCAGCTGTGTTCAGTGACGGCATTCTTAAAAAAAGATCAAGGAAGCTTTGTTCCAGTAAGGGTAGCCAACAGTCTTTTTAACTAAGTGCAGAAATATACGGTATGTCCTCTACCTATAGTACCCATAGTATGGGTAGAGGAAGTAGAAATTAGAATGGAAACATCTCTAATAAGTTCCTTTTAGGGAGCATTCACACCGAAGTAGCGTAGCAAGCGAGTCGCAATAGTTGGATGCAGGTTTTGTGCTTCTCATTTTAAATCCCAAATAAATAAGTTCAAGTCTTCATATCAAAGTAGCGTGGCAATAATGAATCTCGCAGAGTGCGACATTCATTTCTTCAGATAGATCTGGACTTATTTCATGCGACGCTACTCGGGACGGTTGCCTTTTTTTCAGCTGTTTTCTAATTGTTAAGAAAATTCAACACATATTCGCTTGTGTAGCAGTAGATTATGGCAAGGATGTCATGAAAACTGCTGGAAAGAGAGCTACAATTTGTACATGCGTAGACTATACGATATGACAATCGAAACTAGTAGGAAAAAAGCCGGGATTAAAATTGCTGAAACTATATCCTCTTTAGGTAAATTATATTATTTTAAATGGCTTTCTCAATAGTTCAAGTGAAAATATATAATTTATGTTAAACTGCAGGTCGCATTCACTACTTCGGTGTGAATGCAAATCTGTGAACCATGGAACTCGATGTGCAGCCTGCATCCAGGTGGTGCGATTCGCATGCTATGCTACTTCAGTGTGAATGCTCACTAAGTCAAATTAGATAAATTGAGATATTTTATAACAAATTTCTAATTGACGTTGCTCACCTTTGGATCATCCATCATCATCTCCCACATGATCAACATCAGTGGTGATATTCAAACAGTTTAACAACCGGTTCTCATCAGGGTATTTGATGTTGATTCAAAATAGCCCAATGTGCTATTTTGTCCAGTGGCGCCAACTTATATAGGCCCGTGGGGCTCAAGCCCACCCAATAATTTGCTGTGAATTATCTTAAATATTTATTATAATACTTATTAGGCCTATTATTACTAAAAAAATCATGTTTAGTCGGTGCAAAACCAAAATTAGGCTAGCCTATAGGTTTATACAAGCGTTGACACAAGTAATATGATCTCCCTTGTTTCAATTAACTTACGGTACGATCGCGATCGTTTGCAATTGTTTCTGAATCCTTCAAATTTATAGCCTACGACAAATTTACTCTGTTAATGCCAGTTTTCCCAGCATTTTCCGAAATACTTTTTTTCCGCTTTGAAAAGACTGAAGACATTATTACGTTCAACAATATTATAGAGAAGAGTTAATTTCACACATTGCTGTTCTAAGTGTAACCCTACATACGGATAACGGGGAAAAGTTGGCTTTCGATTTTGCTTGTTGAAGAATTTATAGGGAGAAGTACTGTACAAGTAGGCCTACAACATGCAGTACTACTCAATAGTTATTGCATGTTTTACTTCATTTTACTTTATTTTATTTTATTTTATTTTATTTTAGTTGTTACCTGATATCTTTCCTCCAAAGGTCCCCGTAATTATAAACTATGAATAATTAAATTAGAGTCCCACCCGGGAGGTGTTGGTAGCAAGGTTGCCTTCCACCTTGTCGGCCAGTGGTTAAAAATTTCCGGGTTAATGTTTTTGAGCCCACCCAATGTTCTTCAAAAGTTGGCACCACTGAATTTTTGTCTTTTCATACTCATACTAAACTTACTCAGCTTCCTTAAAACATATCCTTACACAACAAAAGAAGACCACAGTCCGTTTTATAATCGAACATCGAAAGCAAAGCGAGCGAAATCGAGACGATCGGCCATGCGCAAAGAAGAGTGTCTGGCAGACTTAACCGCACGCCCGCTACCTATGGTGGTAGTCCACCTCTAGCGAACATAAATGGCGTGTTTTGGTTCTAGCAAATTCATATATGTATTATCACCGTTGTGGATTGGCGTGAATCTGATCTTGGAAAAAGGCAATCACTCATTGTGAAGCTACCGGTTCGGAGAACCTACAAGATATTTAACAACCGGTTCTCGCAAACCGGTGCGAACCGGCTGAATATCACCACTGATCAACATTATCATCATCCTCGGTATTAGAAATCACGTGTTCTGACATCAGCTTCTTCTCCATATTGCATCATATTATCGGTCACGAGCAATCATCTGACAAGGCTATAATCTTCAAAGAGGTGACAATGGCTTCTGTAAGGCTGCAATATTTTTCACTCAATTTTGAACCAATTTTCCATCTCTCCCAATAGGCTATGGGGATCAGGTTTTAGAAACCTACAAAACAAAAAAGTTATAATTAAGAATACGTAATTATGACTTTATTATGAGTTAAGAGTTTTATGTAATATTTTTCTTTCTTTCTCTCTTTACCTGAGTTTTACCTATAGCTCCCTTTTAGCATTTAAGTGACCCAAGCCATCTGGGCCTTACAGGGCGACCTGTCGGGAGAGCGATTATCTTTGGATCACATAATACTTTTTTGACCAGACAAGGACATGGAGGGCCTCCCCGGATGAGTGATCAGCCCAAAGCAACACCTCCTAGATAACACGAACACATACGACGAGACACCATTCACACACACATTCACTCCAAACAAGGCGAGGATGGGATGAAGATGATAACGACGGCCAGATGATATCTGGGGACCACAAGGGCCTAAAGTTACCTGACATTTGTCTCACAGGCGAGGAAAAACCCCAGAAAAAACTCCACCTAGGTAACTTGTCCCGACCAGGAATTGAACCCGGGCCCACTGTGTGAGAGGAGCGAACACATCCCCTTTGCAGAATTGTATGACTTTACTCATGTAGGCCTGTAACTATTTCTTATAAACATAAAGCATAATTATCAAAATTACTGAACACATTACACTACGATAATTGAAGGCACTGTAATTACAATGGGCCTACACAACATATTCTTTAACTTACACACCAAATAAAATTATGTTACCTGCATTTGACTGTTAAAATCGTTGGCTATTGGATATAGGCTACTTTCCTGAAGAATATATTATATTCAGAAGTTTATAATTTTGCTTGAAGTAATTGAAAAATTCAAGGATACCATATTTTAAACTAGCTTAAAGGGCCTGTCGTCGCTCGGTTTTTGTATTTTCACATTCGAAATTAACTTATGAAGGACTTTTGATTTTCAAACTCCAGGTCCTTAAATAGGTATGCAGAATTTGAAATGAGGAAGAATGACTTATCACTAGGGCCCGGATTTTTATGTGCTAAAAAACTTTAAAATATTTATTTTTTATGTGCTAAAAATGTTAAAAATATGTGCTAAAACTAAAACTAAAAAAAAAAAAAAAAAAAAAAAATGAGAAAAGAAACAAAAACACCAGAATGTTGGTAACTTACTAGAACAAATTATATTGAAACTCGCCAACATCAGATGTAAAATGCTGACAGGAGTTGCAGTGCACAACAAATGTAATTTCCAGATTATGGATCACAAATCCTTGTCTATTATCCGAGAATAATGCCTTATATTGAGAAAAGGAATGTTCTACATCGCACAATGTTAACCTTGCATATTTGAAGAGGGGTAGATCACTAACACACACACACACACACACACAATCAATTAGATTATGTTTTGGCCTTCCAAAACTTGAGCGACTTTGCCACCATTTTTCTCAATCATACCTTTAAATTTTGTTCTTAGAACTTCTATTTTCGAACCTGAGCTAGTGTTAAGTTGCCTTTCAACGTATTGTATTTCTTTAAGTGAATTACGCAATGTTGAGATTGGGTTCTGTTCTGTTCTTCCCTGATAATAACTCTCACCTCATTGCAAGTGAAGCATTTGTGTTGAATTCTTTCGAGATACAAATTTTTGTTGTAAAATGTTAAAAGAGAATGAGGAAAAGTACTAAAATATTTATTTATGGAGAATATATCGAAAATATTTATTCACATAACTTTTTTGTAAAACATGTGTTTTTATGTAAAATAAAATTTGGAATTTGCTGTTGTCGGACCTTGATATGAGCATCAGGGGGAAAAAATTACATAAAAAATCCGAAAAAAATACTAAAATATGTATTTATGGAGAAAATATCGAAAATATTTATTCACATAACTTTTTTTGTAAAAAATGTGATTTTATGTGAAATAAAATTTGGAATTTGCGTTTGTCGGACCTCGATTTGGATATTAAACTTTGTTTTAGGAATGTAGGCATCAGGATAAATAACATTTTTTTACATACAAATCCGGGCCCTACTTATCACACACAAACTATTCCAACAGAAAACGCTTGAAATAGCTTTTAATGTCTCGTAGAGGATGTAGAATTTTGTACCCCATTGCTTCTACACACCATGCCTGGTAAGAGTTCAAATAAGAAGAAGAAATAGAATTTCCGGTAACATAAAATTGTACTGTATTTATGGAATATTTTATTTCTCACTCTCATGTTACCATACAACTGTTTCGGGGCTGAAATCAGAAAGAGATTCAATACCACTTTCATACTTTCCTCCCCAAAACCTGGGACATAATAACATACTGCATGCAGAAGACTAAAAATGTTCCATCCTATTTTCTCTCTTTTTACATGCTTAAGGCCTATGATAAACATCCACATTTCTCAACTAAAAATGCAAGGCCTACAACTATGAATAACGTATCAGTGGATGGAATTTGGTATCGACTTCTGATATGGCATAACCTACACGCTGACACAAACTCAGACTGTGACAGCTGGAGTAAGGTGTCCCAGCAATACCTCTTATTTTACATCAAAATGTGAAGTGAGAAAATGGTATTCCCTATGTCCAGGGCAGAGAAAGTTATGTGAGTGCATCACATTGTGTGTTATTTTCGTGGATTTCATTCATCAATATTTATTTACACCATGAATTCTGTCTATAGCTTCTCTAATTTGTCCAAGTCCCGTATCATCTATTTCCAAAGCTACCTGTGAGCACTGAACACGAAATTTGATTTGGATTTGTTAATTCTGTGTAAAAAGGTATTAAGTATCTTCAAAAACATTTGATTTTTGGCATTTAAAATAAAAAAAAATTCAAAAATCCTTTCTTAGTGAGCACTTAGGCCTACATTATGAAATGAAGGTACTGTCAAAATTCCAAGTCTCTACCTATTATAGTTTAGGCTCTATGGCGATTCTCTGTCAGTCAGGACAAAGCCTCTTATATATATATATATATAGAGATAGAGAGAAGATATACTTTGGAAAACAACAAACAGCATTTCAGCGCTCAACTGCATTTTTTCTGGAGTTCATTCTCTCTTCTGCTGCATTACCGGTAATAACAATTACCTGGCAGAGGTAATACAAATATTCTACAAGCTTAGAAAAGTTACTGAAAAATACTGAAACATTATTCCCACTTTGAAATAAATGTATGTTTGAGTGTCCATTCTTGATTGCTTTAACAAAAGTTTAGTTTTAAATTTATCACTTGACAAGCAAACTTAGATTTACCTTTGGTAATCCGGACGGCCGATTCGCACTACTTTAGTGCATCATCAGTGGTTTTCGAACTGCTACTGGTGGGTGCCTGTGTTGTACGCCTAGGTGGTGTGGGTGTTGCGTTGGTCTTGAAGGAGTGGGAGTATTTGGTGGTGTTTGAATGTCAGGTATCGTGTCAAAACGTTTGTGTGATTTGAAGTGTAGTTGGTCATTCAGTATAGACGTGGGGTGATTTTTTGTGTGTTTATATATTTCTATTGTTCTATTGTGTTTCGTTTGCGACTTTTGTGGAGTGTGTGGAGAATTTCCATGTTCGTGTCTATGTTAGTGTAATTGTGGTTTGTGTCAAGTAGGTGTTCTGCATAATTTGATTTTCCGTTGTGGGGGTATTTGAGTGCTTTTAAGTGTTCTTGGCATCTTGTTCTGAAGGATCTGCCAGTTTGGCCTATATAGAAGTTGGGACAACAGGTTAAAAACAGTACTGTCCCATTCAGAACGAAACATCTGGTCACTTTATCTTCTGTACATTAGCTTAGGTAAGGATAATCCAGCATTTCATAGAAAAATCTTAGTGACACATATTTTCTAGGATAGGGTTCTTTAGGCCTACCTCAGTGGTGTTGGCAGATGACTGTCACCATCTCCATCATGTTTGCCAGCCTTGTTCGTGCAAGGTCAACTGCGCAACTTACTGCCGGTTGCATTCCAGACAGGGTTGGAATGTTTAAAACAAAACGTTTAAAACAAGTGTTTAAAACATGTTTAAAACAAGTGCTTGTGTTTTTTTAAGTTTGTTTAAAACGTTTTAAACAATCTGTTTTAAACATGTTTTTTTAGCATATGTTTAAATCATTTTTTAATTGCGTGTTACATTTAATTATGAAGACAATTTACATTTTGTCAAGTCAGTGACACCCTGTTAGTGTTGTAAACCGAAAATAAAAAAAAACTAGGGCCAGAATACCAGAGACTTTTCTCGTCATTTGGATTCGTGCATTCTAAAATCAAAAATAGGCTTGGGTCTGAGAAAGCATCAAAACTGGTGTATTATTTTTTATTAATCATGGTGTGTGTATATATATATATATAATAATAATAATTAAGGAATCGCGCACAATGTGCATTATCTTAACCTAAGACTTAACCTACCCAGTCCTGAACCCGGCAAAGGGATTTTTCACTACTGAAAAATCCCCGACCCGGCCGGGAATCGAACCCGGGCCGCCGGAGTGGAAGGCAGGTATATATATATATATATATATATATGTTTGTATATAATAGGCCCTATACATTAAAATGGTTGTTTTAAACAAAATGAACGATTTAAACTTTTTTAAACAAACAACATTGTTGTAAACATAAAAAACGTTTAAAAAAACACGCTCAAAACAACCAACATTGTTGTTCACATAAAAAACATTTTAAACAAACAAAAAACATGTTTTAAACAACAAAAACGTTTTTTTTTGTTCTTTTTAAAAAAAGACATGTTTTTTTCCAACCCTGATTCCAGAAGACATTTTCAGATGACAGATTCATTTATCTCTATATATATAAAAGGCTTTGTCCTGACTGACTGAATGAATGACTGACTGATTGACTGAATGACAGGAATCAACGTACAGCCTAAACTATAACAGGTAGAGACTTGGAATGTTGACAGTACCTTCGTTTCATAATGTAGGTGCTCACTAAGAAAGGATTTTGAAAAATTCTGATTCTAAATGCCAAAAATTAAATGTTTTTGAAAATACTTAATCCCTTTTTACATAGAATTATCAATTCCAAATCACAGAATATATTGTTGCCAAATTTTATATGATGGGCTTGGAAAAAACAATTGAAATGCACTTTTGACAAATAAGAGAAGTTATCAAAATAATTCATGTTATAAATAAATATTACAGAATGAAATCCACTAAAATAATGGAATCACATAACTTTCTCTACCCTGGACATAGAGAAAACAAAACGAGGTATGGTAATGTGTATATTATTATATTATATCGCAGGTTTTTGGAGAGAAAAGTATGAAAGTGATAATGCTTTATGGTAACATAAGAGTGGGAAATTTCCCGCCTCGATATTACAATTTTATGTTACAGGAATTTCTGTTTCTTCTTATTTAAACCTCTACCAGGCTTGCTGTGCACTGTACAAGTGATGGGATGCAACATTCTAGATCCTCTATGAGCCATAAAAAACTATATCAAGCGTTTTCTGAGGGAATAGTTTGAGTGTAATAAGTCGTTCTTCCTATTTCAAATTATAAATGCCTATATAAGGACCTAGAATTTAAAATTGAAAATCCTTCATAAGCTAATTTCCAATTACAAAATACAAAACCCGGGTGATGCCGGGTCTTTTAAGCTAGTATCTTATAAAAGTGACCTCATTCTCATTTTCCCAGTGTTTCGGACATTTTCCACAGAAAGTAAATTACTACCTACATGGTTTCTATGATTTATGAAGAACACAAGAAGCTGCAAACACCGATTTTGATGAAATATGAAGATTGCACAATGTGCAAAAGTTGGTTATATTGTTCAGAATGATGTTAGGGACTCTTATCTCTTGTCACATAATAATATAATAATCAACTGTCGCTCAACACAGACAAGACTGTGCAAATGATTTTCAGGAGAGGCGGTAGAACCTCCAGAGGCGATAAGATCTCCTACGGGACACAGGAACTAAAAATTGTAAATTCATTCAGATATCTTGGCATCACAGTGCAACCAACAGGATCATCTTACAGAATGCACACAAGAGAAAGAGCAACCGACGCCATCAAACACATATACGAAATAAAGAACCCGACCAGATTAGCATTGCAGACAGCCATGGTATTATTCTATGCAAAGATATTGCCGGTAATAACATATGGAATAGAGCTTATCTGGAGCAAGCTGACAGTATCGGACCTAAAGACCATGGAGAGCGTAAAAGCTAGATATCTAAAGAGAATCCTGGAAATCTCGAAGTCTGCCCCCTCGAGACTAGCCAATGAGCTAGCAAAAGAATGCTTCCTGGTAGAGGACTTGAGAAACAGACTGCACCTACCGTCTACTCCCCAAGAACAGGAACTACTTCAAAGCAGACACCAAAAAAGAGCAGACATTTGGACAGAGTTTTACACAACAGATGCCATGATGGACCAGAGCTGGAAGGGACCTAACAATGACCTGCGAAGTGCCTTATGCAGATTGTCGATACACGGCTTCCATCACAAGCTTTGTACAAGACTGAGTTTTCATAAACCAGCGCCACAATGCGTGTGCACACTGTGCGGTAGAGCCTGTGAATGGTATCATTTCAGCGTGTGTCATAATCAAACAAGATCACTGATGGACTTCAGCAAAGACTACGCAGCGAAACAAGTGGAAACTCTTATTTTATGCACGTTTGTGCGCTATTGATCTTTATTATCTCTTGTCACATGACATCACATGGTATCTCTCACACGCTTTCCCACATCTTTTGCATACACAAAATGGTCCCGGCTGATAACTGACGTTTGTACACTTATCAGGTGGTGAAAACCATGCACTGCATATCTCGTCATTATATGCCTCAGCTCGTAGTTACTCTGCATCCATTCTTGGGTAGTCATGACAGTCCTGCAACTCTCCTTTATCATTGAAACAATCCCCTTCTAACCACTATCCTAACTCATAATCATAAAGCTGGAGGCAAGCAGGTTAAGTTTGCCACTCTATTGGCAGAGCCCCCAAGAAATAATGAAGTTTACATGTAACGGGGATTTGGGGGCAGAACTCTCAAGAAATAATGAAGTTTAAATGAAAGTACCATGTTGGTTATCCAGACGACAACAGACCAACATGATGTTGGCAGCCCTGCTCTTGCACCATCGACTCCATCTACCACTGATGAACATCCGCACAAGCAGACAACATATCAATATGCAGCATTTTAGGTTAGTTTTCAGTGAATTTTATAGCAATTTTGCTTATAGCCTATTTAAAATATTGTTAGAGTACTAGTAAATGTGTGCTTACATATGGATTGTACAAGCTTGGAAGAATAAAATAACATGAATTTTGGTCATTTTTCCAGGTGAAGAAAAAAATTACTATAGGGAGCAAAGTGAGCGACCATCCCCACCTTCTTTACCAACCGTGCAATATGCCAGACAAGTATAGAGACAGTTAGTACTGTTAAGCTCCATCCACAATGTGCAGTCGGTAGTCAGTAGTTGGTAGTCTGGAAATTCATCTTCGACTACCGACTGCAAGTAGTTACTTGCTAGTAGTTAGTTACTTTTTCTTCAAGAATAATCTGTTTCTCATTAACTGATTAATTCCATGTCACCGATGTACGACAGGCCAATGCAGATAAAATAAACACATAAAACATAACTTAAGCTGTTTTTTGACTTATAACCAATTTTATTTAAGAGTAAATTTAGAAACTACAAAATAAAACCCGGTTGGCCGGGCCCTGCCCCTCCCTCTCGTCGGGCCTGCTTGGGAGCAGCACTGGAGCCATCCACAATATGCAGTCGACATTGAGGTTAGGGAAACATTTTACAGTATAAAAAATGTGGAGGAATCGCTTTATAATTGCCTAATATATGTAATAAACACATCTTGCTTTCTAGTAAGCTAATCTGTTTATTTGCACTAGTAAATAATTTTCAGTCTTGTAATATGTTAACATATTACAAAATTTAGAAACTACAAAATAAAACCCGGTTGGCCGGGCCCTGCCCCTCCCTCTCGTCGGGCCTGCTTGGGAGCAGCACTGGAGCCATCCACAATATGCAGTCGACATTGAGGTTAGGGAAACATTTTACAGTATAAAAAATGTGGAGGAATTGCTTTATAATTGCCTAATATATGTAATAAACACATCTTGCTTTCTCGTAAGCTAATCTGTTTATTTGCACTAGTAAATAATTTTCAGTCTTGTAATATGTTAACATATTACAAAATTTAGAAACTACAAAATAAAACCCGGTTGGCCGGGCCCTGCCCCTCCCTCTCGTCGGGCCTGCTTGGGAGCAGCACTGGAGCCATCCACAATATGCAGTCGACATTGAGGTTAGGGAAACATTTTACAGTATAAAAAATGTGGAGGAATCGCTTTATAATTGCCTAATATATGTAATAAACACATCTTGCTTTCTCGTAAGCTAATCTGTTTATTTGCACTAGTAAATAATTTTCAGTCTTGTAATATGTTAACATATTACTGAGTTTAGAATTTGTTAACATATTACAAGACTGAAAATTATTTACTAGTGCAAATAAACAGATTAGCTTACGAGAAAGCAAGATGTGTTTATTACATATATTAGGCAATTATAAAGCGATTCCTCCACATTTTTTATACTGTAAAATGTTTCCCTAACCTCAATGTCGACTGCATATTGTGGATGGCTCCAGTGCTGCTCCCAAGCAGGCCCGACGAGAGGGAGGGGCAGGGCCCGGCCAACCGGGTTTTATTTTGTAGTTTCTAAATTTACTCTTAAATAAAATTGGTTATAAGTCAAAAAACAGCTTAAGTTATGTTTTATGTGTTTATTTTATCTGCATTGTCCTGTCGTACATCGGTGACATGGAATTAATCAGTTAATGAGAAACAGATTATTCTTGAAGAAAAATTGTTATTTTCGAAAAGTAGAAGCAGAAATCCTTTTGGACTCATCAGTAGGTCTCACTAATGTTTGGCATTTAAGAAGATAATTTTCAACAGATTAAACTGGTGCAACTCGTACTTGTCAGATAAAATTGTTCCTAATTAGAACATTTTAATGTATTTTCTGGTTTCGTGCCCGGTATCAGTTAACCGATTTGGTCCAAAATCAATAGGCTTCGTCCCATGGGCGTTATAATTGGTATAGGCTACAAAGTTTTATGAAAATCCGATAAAGCATATTTGAGTTATAGCGCTTACAGACACACGGACAGACAAACAGTCAGATATTTTCCTGTCTACCAAACAATCTCATAAAGTACCGGTACCATTCTGGCACCACTTAATAATTATGTAATATCGTTACATAATCTTTTTATTGCATACATTATAAAGGGCGAGTTGGGTAGAGAATTTAATATTTGACGAGGGCCCGGGAAAATTTGTCCTTGGGGCCCTTGCTTTCTTTCCACGGCCCTGCTCCCAAGCGGTAGACTGCAACTGCCAACTGCACATTGTGGATAGACCATAAAGCTCTATCCACAATGCACAGTCGGCAGTTGGTAGTCTGCAGTTTGCAGTTGCAATCGGCCGCTTGGGAGCAGCACTCGAGTCTTCTACAATATGCTGTCAACATTGAGGTTTGGGAAACATTTTACAGAATAAAAAAGGTGGAGGAATCGCTTTATAATTGCATAATAGGCTATATGTTATAAACACATCTTGCTTTCTCGTAGTATGCTAATCTGTGTATTTGCACTAGTAAATAATTTTCAATCTCGTAATATGTTTACTTGCAGTCGTTCAGTTGGTAGTCAGAGATGAATTTCTCGTCTGCCGACTACTGTCTACCAACTGCCGATTGCCTGCTGTCGACTGCAACTGCACTTTGTGAATGGCGTCCATTGCTCACCACACGTTATACTTCGACTACAAACTACCGTCTACCAGCAACCGACAGCGCATTGTGGATAGAGCTTTACACATTACCCAACCTCTACTCCATTATGGCGCCAATGAATAACGTAGCAACAAATTCGGGCAAAGGTTTTCGTCTTACGAAAACCAAAATATCAGACCCAGCAAAGTGCTATACTGTCCCCAAATGTTGAAATTTGGTACTTTTTTTGGTTATGAAATCCATAAAGCTTATTTTATAATATAGAGTAACAAACATTTTGTGCTCTAAATTATCTACACATTGAATATATAAAGGCTTACTTTCCGTCAATCCACTAATATATGAGTAGCTTAAAGGTTTGACAAGTACAAATTTCGGTTGAACCATGTGAAAATATCCAATAACTTAAGTTACCGTTCCTTACCTTTATGTCATAGCCCTCAGTTTTCTTCTAATTTCGCTTAAATTTCATTGTCAAATATGATTCATAACTTCACATTCTGATAAACTGATTATTTATGAATTTATTTGATTAATTATTATCACAGAACACATGCTGATGACAAACTCACGCGCCATACTCCATTTTTTTGCCAGTGTCGCCAACACCTTGTAGGAGCATTTCCTAAATCCCCCATTATTCCCGCACAAAGTCTTTTAATTTTCCTACTAGGAAACAAAATTCTCGAATTTAAAATAAGATTCTTGTATTTCGTTCAAGGCTATTTTATTAACATAAATACATTATTATATGAATAACTTAATCAATAGCCATAAAAACCAGCTCTATCCTTTTTATTTCAAGAAAACTGCAAACTCAGTAAATTTTGCTTATAAAGTAATAAATAACATTTGTGTTAGCAATCTAAATCTGCACATAAACAATGAAATGCATGATCACTTGACAAGAAATAAACTCATTTTAACTTACACAACCAATACCACCAAATATGGTTTGAAGGGAATTCTTAAAATGATTGTTACAGAATACAATAACTTACCAAAAAAAATAAAAGAAAGTGTTTCACTAACTATGTTTAAAAAATGTCCAAAAAACACCTCCTTGATGAATTTTTTAACGATTAATTTTAATTTTAATGTGTCAAATTGTGCAATCTATAGTTATTTATTATGTAAATTGTGATAAATTACCTTTATATTATGCTACTTTAATTAGTTGGGATTATTATTTAAACTTATCTTTTGTGTGTGCTAATATGGCATTTTTTTGTGTTTTACTATATATGTTGTTTATTATGTATCATACTTAGGCTACTGTTGCCTTTTTCTCTATATTAATTCAATTTTTTTGTATTGTCCCTGCTACGAGCCATTGGCTCTTTGGGATCTTTTTTTATCAAATAAATAAAAAAATAAAAAATAAATTTATTTAATCTCCTGGGATTGTAACCCAATTTCACCCAGAAGCATGTTAGGGTTCTAGTTTACAAACTAATTATATAATTTCAAGCATTAAATAATTATAGTTCATCGTGGATGTAGGTTATAAATCTGATAAAATTCTAAACTCAGTATTACCAATAACAATAATGATAAATGATATAACAATATTTCTTTGAGTGCCTGTTCTATGCACAAAAAGAGTACCAGTACAGTATCATACTGAATATCTCAAATAAGCTTCCCTAAAATCTACAAAACTACTCTCACTTCTTCGTAGAGTAAACTTACTCATACACATATTGAATTGAAAGATTGTGCTCCAAGCCTAATTCTTTTTCAGACTTCACATTATAAAAAAATCTGTTGTGAAAGTCACATAGCTTCCTCTGCCCAAAAAAAAGTTAGCAGTATTCACATATCCTTTTACAGAATCGCAAAATACAATTTTACGCTAATTATCCTATAAATACCTCTTCTTTCAATGATGCGACTAAAAGCACAGGATATATAACAAACTTAAAAAAAAAAAAAAAGGAACAAGTGACTGCAGACGTTTATTGAACTTTCTGCCGTAAAGAATAATTTCCGAAATATATCGAATATTTCCCTCAGATACTTCTTTACTCTATACCTGGCCAACAATACATCTTTCTCACTTCACATTCTTATATAGAATAAGAGACCGTGAAAGAGCACGTATTCAGTTGTTCATCATGCAAGACAAAATTTCTACAAACAGTGGGTGGCTTGTAACTACCCTCAGAGAATTTTTTCAAAAAAAAGTTTCAAATAAAAGTTTTAGCTCTCAGTAAAAGAACACATGTGAAAATCGTTAGAGCCGTTTTCGAGAAAATCGCAAAAAACGAAAATTTCTTCATGTAAAGTCCCCTTAAAAATAAGAGCAATTTGTCGCCAATCTTCGAATCACATCTTCAGAAGGTACCTGGCCCAAATACGAAATTTTGTTTTCATATGATTCTCCGTTTCGGAGCTAGCCTGTTCACAAACTTCCACACAAACAGACATGTTTCCAAAAATACTATTTTTGGATTCAGGGGGCCTTGAAACGTGTATATATGCTAAAAACTCAACTTCGAATTTTAGGGTCAAAAACAATACTTCCTCTACCTATAGTACATATGGTACGGGCAGAGGAAGTAAAACTAAAAAGTTGGCTCTTTCCCTACCTTAGCATGAGCCTTATCATATCCCCATTTAGTAACATTTGAAAGACACAAAATCTTTATTTTTCCCTGTCTACATTATTAAAGCTTTTTGGTCTCAAGTTAGATGGTCCTAGGACTATGACTGACATACTCAATAACAGGGGAGGAGGAAATAGTTCACCCATGGTCCATAATTTCCTGCTTCTCACTGTGTTTTAGATCAGACATCCAAATGCTGTTTGATTTCAGGGCTTTGTCAATCATATAATAAGAAATCTAACCTAAGCCTCGAATTTGATTTATACAGGGACCCCTCCTGATGATGATGATAAATAATAATAATAATAATAATAATAATAATAATAATAATAATAATAATAATAATAATAATAATAATAATAATAATAATAATAATAAATAATAAATAATAATAATAATAATAATAATAATAATAATAATAAATAAATAAATAAAAATAATAATAATAATAATAATAATAATAATAATAATAATAATGATGAATAATAATAAATGTTGTCATTAAACCAATATAAATTAGCCATAGACAAAGTCTGGTAACAGTAAACTTAAATTATACAAAGTTACAGTGAGCTAAGTATTACGCCATAAGAATCTTATATTTTACAATTACAGTCAACTCCCGATTATCCGGTTTGCGGATTAACCATTGAGCTATTCCTTAAAAAAATATTCACTTAGTTCACTTAGTGATAAGTTGATGTTACGCAGGCTCCGTTCCAATATTTTCAAGAAGGAAAATGTGGTCAAAAAACAAAAAGTGTTAAACTAGTTCAGCAAAGTGTAAAATTTCCTTGAAAGTGCCAAAACCAAACTGTTAATACAGTAGTCTTAGTGTTTTATTGTTGTGCTGAAACAATTTGTGACCTCTGATGGTGAATGATTCTAGCACTGAAAGACGTTTCCACATAGGCCTATGTAAGTTTTAAATAATTTTTCAATTACAGTATGTTTATAATTTTATTTTAACCGTGTTTTCGTTTATCCGTGAGGTGGCTACCACCCATTATCCCAGATAATCGGGAGTTGACTGTATTACTGTCTATAGATCAAGTTAGTGCATTGTCAAGACACAAAATAGAAAATAAAGTATCAGCATTACAGACCAGTCTCATTACTGATACATAGAAATAAGACAATATTAGGACTACTTTGTTATGATATATTACTATTAAAAATTTCATCTATATTATAAAATGGATTCCTGGCTAACCAGTCATGTACTCTTGTCTTAAAGATATTTACAGGTAAACTTTGATAATAACTTATTAAATAGTTTCTGCCCAATAATTTGATAACTGTTTAGAGATTTTAATACCTTATGATGTTGTATATAGATATGGGTATTGAATCTGGTATTATGAGAGTGGATATTATCTCCACAACGTAGCTCTGCAGCCATTTCATCATTTCGGGTGGGACATTCTAGCAAAATATAACAGCTATTTTTGTTTATTTCATGTCATAAATAATGAATTAGAACTTGTTCTGCACATTCTGTAAAATCTACTATGGCTTCTCCTTCGTTCTACATGCAAAGCATTATTAGAAATTTATTTTAAAAATTTTAAATTTGTTTTTCCAAATCTGTTACGGGTGGGACATAATTTGGACACTGATTTTAATGATGCAAAACAAAAGCTCATTTTCTGTTCTGCTATTACTGTTAGGGTCTTAATGTTGTTATTAATGAAGGTATGAGGGATTCAATACAAATTATAAACTGTTTCCAGGTTGTCAGAACATTTATTTAACTCATCAATAATAATTTAACAAAACTATCACTGTTACGGGTGGGACAAAAATTCCCTTGTTTGTTATTTTACATAGTAATTAACCACACATATTTTTTGAAGTTAATCTTATACTAAATTGTACCTTAAGATGTATATTTTCTCAAATGAAAGTGTAGTTGATTACTCTTGACTACTTGGTAGTAAAGAGTGTTAAAATCATGCTAAAAATGGCAAAAAAAAGTAGCTCAACGCTATAAATAAGTAAATCAACAGATTTTACACATGAAACCACTTCAAATACACCCAAGTCCTTAAAATTCAGATAATTTGAGGTTTTAAACTTATTTTTGACCACCCAATTACAATAATTTTACAACTTCTCTCTTTGAGGGAAAAATTCCCATATTTTATGAAATGGCTGTCTGGTAACTTTCTTTTGTATACACTAAAATTGAATAAATGTACAAATTTACTACAGTTAGTATTTTATATTGGGAAAACAATCGTTTGTAGTGTTCTCTATATGAAGAACCAGTTATAACTCTACTAATATGTTTTGAGTTACCCCATAGCATTAAGCCATACTGAATTATACTTGAGAAGAGATGAACGCAGATAGTTGTCTGGCACACAGTTCCTAAGGCTTTTCAGAAAATAAATGATAGATAACCTACCACTTATGTATACACATACTGTTCCCATGTTAATTTATGGTCAATGAAGACTCCTAGAAACTTGACACTAGCAGGACCACAAGTATTTAATTCATTCATATCTCTTAAACTGAAATGTAACTGAGAAACCCAATGAACTATGAACTAGCTGCATGTAGGCACATGTTCCTGCCGCTGCTGCAATCGAGGTCATGCTACTTAAGCTCAGACTAGGCCTAGTTCCACTTTCATGGATATGTGTGTAAACAAAATATTCATTCATTCTTGTGTCCGACTTTAGAGTTGTGTATTAAATACCGTAGATGAATAAAAACACTTTCCTTAACGCACTTTATTCACCTTGGTAAACTTCTGGATGGCTGTTTCGCAGGTGGTGTTCCTGCATCATCAGCAGAGTGCCAACTGAGGTCTCTGGAGCAGACATGAACTGGACTTGCCATATAACCGTTACAGTTAGGGAGTATTCACACCGAAGTAGTGTAGCATGCGAGTCGCAATACTTGGATGGAGGTTGTGCGCTACTTATTTAAAATCCAAAATAAAGAAGTTCAAGTCTTCACACCGAAGTAGCATGGCAATAGTGCAGCTCGCAGAGTGCGACATTCATTTCTTCACTTAGATCTGGACTTATTTCATGCGACGCTACTCGGGATGACGCATGCGTACAGTTACCTTTTCAGTGTTTTTTTGATTGTTAAGAAAATTCAGCCACATTCGCTTGTGTAGCGGTAGATTATGGCAAAGATGTCTTGAAAACTGCTGGAAAGAAAGCTATTTAACATACAATTTGTACACGCGTAGACTATACGATTCCCCGTGTGGTGGCCGGGACTCTAGAGTAGAATAGCACCAAGGGAACTCCCCCTGATGTAAAAGGCGACTAACAGGAGCAGCAGACCACTGTCCCAACCTGTATATCCAGACCCCACACATCGACCCACCTTTCCAACTGGTGATATTGGGTGGATTGAGTAGCTCAATATCCCCGAGACATCCAACCCAATACACTCCCCCCACTAGTAGGTTGGTCACTTGGGGTCATGACGATGTAGATATAGCATGACTACTAAATCCAGTGTATAGAGCTGACGAACAACAGCAGCCCAACCTATGCTAATAATGTGCGACAGTCCAGCACCTTATCGGGACAAAATCTACTAAGGAATGGTAATCCCAACAGAAGAGTCCCTGGTCCTCCAGGTTGGGGGTTGGGCATAGGGCCAACAACCCAATCCCGGAAAAAAAATTTTAGTTCAGAAAGCCAAACTAATAGAAGCCGGATTGTCAAAAGGAGACGACATAAGCACGGAAAAGGACATGATTTTAAAATGGCAACTTGGAATGTGAGAACTAAGACCAAGGAAGAGATGGATGGAAGCGGTGGAGGATATTAAAGAATTGGGAGTTAGGTGTTGGAGAAGAAAGACACAGGACAGGAAGTTGTGGGCTTCAATAGTTCGACAATCACTGGCCATAGAAGGGTCGTAAAGCCAATGAGTGAGTGAGACTATACAATATGGCAATCGAATCTTGTAAGAAAAAAGTCTGCGTTACAATTGCTGAAACTGTGCCCTCTTTAGGTAAATTACATTATTTTAAGTGGGTTTCTCAATTGTTCAAGTGAAAATATACAATTTACGTTAAACTGCAGGTCGCATATATGCTACTTAGGTATGAATACAAAACTGTGAACCATGCTACTCGATATGAAGCCTGCATCCAGGTAGTGCGATTCACATGCTATGCTACTTCGGTGTGAATGCTCACTAATACTTACCAACAACTAAAACTCTTCAAAAAAACTTCCTTCCGAGATAAAATAGCTCCTACTAAGTAGGAGTAAAAACGTGGTTCAAATTAAAAGCTTTTTACTCGCCACAAGAGTATTTGGAATGTGATATTCGGATTTTTGAACTTATGTAATTTTAAATGAGCATTTCATAGTTCTACATTATTATTTTATTTTTAACTACTGTAAATACAAAATAATCGAAGATAGTCCTTATCATTGTATGTGAATTTTCAAGCAGAATGTCATATATATCTATGCTTGGATTATATGTATGTGTATGGGTGTATATATATAGCTATACACATATAATATATATAAGGGGTGGGTCTCTGTCACCACGGCATGGTGCGTCCTCAGGTTGCAGATAGAGAATTTGGCCTCCAGATATGGAGGGTAGATGGGGGTATGTTGAATAAGAAGCAGCGGACAGATGGCATGAGGTGGTCCTCCAGCTTGGGGGTTTGGGTAGAGGTTAACAAACTCTCCCAGTAAAAAAATATTGTTTAATAACACTGCCTGATTTATGGATCCTATACGTGTAAAATATTCCGGAGGTAAAATAGTCCCTTGTTCTGATATCCGAGTAGGGACTACAATGGGGGAGTCTGAAAATTGAAGGTACTATAGAGTGGGAATGTGGAACGATTTGAACTTTGGCTCAAGTTCAAATCTTGTTTGCTCAATCCCCTCTTTGACGTTAATGACAGTCCAGATTAATTCATTAGAAGTATCCTTTGGCATATCTAGTCTGCATTCATGTCTAACATAACCTTTATCTTGTTGCAATTTACTAATGAAAACTATCCAAAACAATCCTTAAAAAAATTAAATACATTTTATTATTAGTAATATTGAGTAATTGCTTGGTTCAGAAAGAGAAAATTGGATCATCATTTCTGTTTCTAGGTAATATCTCCAAGCCAGCCTTCAACAATCTGCCGTGACATGCAAACGTACAAAGGTGAGTGATACCCATCTTTAACGCCGCTGTAAAGCTGTCCCAAGCTGTCTTTAACATCGCTCTGCTAACGCACTAAACAGGTGTTAAGAAGGCATGTGCAAATGACGAGTCAGTGACAAAATAGAACAAGCAGAGGATAAATCAAGTCAGTTAAAAAAAATAATCATTCAGAAATTCAACTTATTATATACTCCATTGTCGAATATGTTCACTCCTCTCTTTGAAATTAGTGTCGCCCCAAACCTTCCATGAGATGTACACACTGTAAATTGCACCTCCATTCATTAATTCATCAGAAGTATCCTTTGGCATATCTAGTCTGTATACATGTCGCACCTAACATGTATATAGTTGCAGTTGACCAATGAACACTATCCAAAACAATCCTGAAAAAAATTAAACACATTTCATCATTAATAATATTGAGCAATTGCATGGTTTGCAAAATCGCTTTTTGGACCAAAGTGGAGATGGCATCTTTTTTAATATCAGTGCCCATAGGGCAAACATTTATGAATTATAAAAGACTTGAGACTTTCCCGGCGTTGGTTATATATAATGGTCTCTCGGGCTTCCAACTGGGTTAAAGTATGGTTTATGGTTAAAGTATGGAAATAAAGCTACACCGCAATAATTACAACAGGGACAACGGGCTAGAACTCAGCCAAGCCTGGAACCCAGCAATCAGAATTCTACAGGAACGGGCCAAATCAGGACCAACTTCAGCACCAACCAATAGCATTCCTGCTTTTCACCCCGGGATTTCCTGTGCTCCGATTGGTCGCTCTCTGCAAACTCCACCAGCTATAAAAAGGAGCCAGACACAGAACTAGCGCACTTCTCTCCCAGAAGATGGCTGCAGAGCTGACAGCAGCCGAAAGCTCGGAAATAAACCATACTTTAACCCGGTTGGAAGCCCGAGAGACCATTATATATATTTATGAATTAGTTGTCAAAAAACAATTTTTGGTAGTAAAAAACTACATAAAATTTTCATTATTTTAAAATATTAAATATATATTATTAAAAAAAAGAACAAAATTTACACAATGTAAATGTCTGACGCCCTTTAATAGTGGTTTTGTGTAATATTAGAAATGGATGGACGAGAACGATGGGTACATAATTAAATGGCAGATAAAGACAAATGGATCATCATTTCTGTTTCTAGGTAATATCTCTGAGCCAAACTTCAACAATCTGCCGGGCTATGCAGAACTGAACCGAGCTGTTTGATAGCTATCTTTAACATCGCTGCTAAAGCTTTCAAACACCAAACAGAATGCTATGCTCACTAAACAGGTGTTGAATTTGGCATTGCTAAAACCAGGAATATGTTTAAATGATGAGTCAAGGACAGAGAAAAAGACCAGCAGAGGAACAGATGATTTTAGATTATTCTTAGCCTAAGAACAATAATCATTTTGATACTCAAATTATAATATACTCCACTGTTGAATATGTTCACTCCTCTCTTTGAAATTTGTGTCGCCCCAGACCTTCCATGAGATGTACACACTGTAAATTGCACTTCCATTCATTAATTCATCAGAAGTATCCTTTGGCATATCTAGTCTGTATTCATGTCGCACGTAACATTTATATAGTTGCAGTTTACCAATGAAAACTATCCAAAAAAATCCTGCAAAAAGTTAAACACATTTCATCATTAATATTATTGAGGAATTTCTTGGTTTGCAAAATCGCTTTTTGGACCAAAGTGGAGATGGCATCTTTTTAATATCAGTGCCCATAGGGCAAACATTTATGAATTAGTTGTCAAAAAACTATTTTTGGTAGTGAAAAACTACATAAAATTTTCATTATTTTAAAATATTAAATATATATTATTAGAACAAAATTTCTACGCCCTTTAATAGTGGTTTTGTGTAATATTAGAAATGGACGGACGAGGACGATGGGTACATAATTAAATGGTACATAAAGAAAAATGGATCATCATTTCTGTTTCTAGGTAATATCTCTGAGCCAAACTTCAGCAATCTGCCGGGCTATGCAGAACTGTACCGAGCTGTTTGATAGCTATCTTTAACATCGCTGCTAAAGCTTTCAAACACCAAACAGAATGCTATGCTCACTAAACAGGTGTTGAAGTTGGCATTGCTAAAACCAGGAATATGTTCAAATGATGAGTCAAGGACAGAGAAAAAGACCAGCAGAGGAACAGATGATTTTAGATTATTCTTAGCCTAAGAACAATAATCATTTTGATACTCAAATTATAATATACTCCACTGTTGAATATGTTCACTCCTCTCTTTGAAATTTGTGTCGCCCCAGACCTTCCATGAGATGTACACGCTGTAAATTGCACTTCCATTCATTAATTCATCAGAAGTATCCTTTGGCATATCTAGTCTGTATTCATGTCGCACGTAACATTTATATAGTCGCAGTTTACCAATGAAAACTATTCAATAAAATCCTGCAAAAAGTTAAACACATTTCATCATTAATATTATTGAGGAATTGCTTGGTTTGCAAAATCGCTTTTTGGACCAAAGTGGAGATGGCATCTTTTTAAAATCAGTGCCCATAGGGAAAAAATTTATGAATTAGTTGTCAAAAAACTATTTTTGGTAGTGAAAAACTACATAAAATTTTCATTATTTTAAAATATTAAATATATATTATTAGAACAAAATTTCTACAATGTAAATGTCTGACGCCCTTTAATAGTGGTTTTGTGTAATATTAGAAATGGATGGACGAGGACGATGGGTACATAATTAAATGGTAGATAAAGAAAAATGGGTCATCATTTCTGTTTCTAGGTAATATTTCTGAGCCAAACTTCAACAATCTGCCGGGCTATGCAGAACTGTACCGAGCTGTTTGATAGCTATCTTTAACATCGCTGCTAAAGCTTTCAAACACCAAACAGAATGCTATGCTCACTAAACAGGTGTTGAAGTTGGCATTGCTAAAACCAGGAATATGTTTAAATGATGAGTCAAGGACAGAGAAAAAGACCAGCAGAGGAACAGATGATTTTAGATTATTCTTAACCTAAGAACAATAATCATTTAGATACTCAAATTATAATATACTCCACTGTTGAATATGTTCACTCCTCTCTTAGAAATTTGTGTCGCCCCCGACCTTCCATGAGATGTACACACTGTAAATTGCACTTCCATTCATTAATTCATCAGAAGTATCCTTTGGCATATCTAGTCTGTATTCATGTCGCATGTAACATTTATATAGTTGCAGTTTACCAATGAAAACTATCCAAAAAAATCCTGCAAAAAATTAAACACACTTCATCATTAATATTATTGAGGAGTATTATTGAGTAAATGTCTGATGCCCTTTATTAATGGTTTTGTGTAATATTAGAAATGGACGGACGAGGACGATGGGTTCATAATTAAATGGTAGATAAAGAAAAATGGATCATCATTTCTGTTTCTAGGTAATATCTCTGAGCCAAACTTCAACAATCTGCCGGGCTATGCAGAACTGTACCGAGCTGTTTGATAGCTATCTTTAACATCGCTGCTAAAGCTTTCAAACACCAAACAGAATGCTATGCTCACTAAACAGGTGTTGAAGTTGGCATTGCTAAAACCAGGAATATGTTTAAATGATGAGTCAAGGACAGAGAAAAAGACCAGCAGAGGAACAGATGATTTTAGATTATTCTTAACCTAAGAACAATAATCATTTAGATACTCAAATTATAATATACTCCACTGTTGAATATGTTCACTCCTCTCTTAGAAATTTGTGTCGCCCCCGACCTTCCATGAGATGTACACACTGTAAATTGCACTTCCATTCATTAATTCATCAGAAGTATCCTTTGGCATATCTAGTCTGTATTCATGTCGCACGTAACATTTATATAGTTGCAGTTTACCAATGAAAACTATCCAAAAAAATCCTGCAAAAAATTAAACACACTTCATCATTAATATTATTGAGGAATTGCTTGGCTTGCAAAATAGCTTTTTGAACCAAAGTGGAGATGGCATCTTTTTAAAATCAGTGCCCATAGGGAATAAAATTTATGAATTAGTTGTCAAAAAACTATTTTTGGTAGTGAAAAACTACATAAAATTTTCATTATTTTAAAATATTAAATATATATTATTAGAACAAAATTTCTACAATGTAAATGTCTGATGCCCTTTATTAATGGTTTTGTGTAATATTAGAAATTGACGGACGAGGACGATGGGTACATAATTAAATGGTAGATAAAGAAAAATGGATCATCATTTCTGTTTCTAGGTAATATCTCTGAGCCAAACTTCAACAATCTGCCGGGCTATGCAGAACTGTACCGAGCTGTTTGATAGCTATCTTTAACATCGCTGCTAAAGCTTTCAAACACCAAACAGAATGCTATGCTCACTAAACAGGTGTTGAAGTTGGCATTGCTAAAACCAGGAATATGTTTAAATGATGAGTCAAGGACAGAGAAAAAGACCAGCAGAGGAACAGATGATTTTAGATTATTCTTAACCTAAGAACAATAATCATTTTGATACTCAAATTATAATATACTCCACTGTCGAATATGTTCACTCCTCTCTTTGAAATTTGTGTCGCACCAGACCTTCCATGAAATGTACACGCAGTAAATTGCACTTCCATTCATTAATTCATCAGAAGTATCCTTTGGCATATCTAGTCTGTATTCATGTCGCACGTAGCATTTATATAGTTGCAGTTTACCAATGGTAACTATCCAAAAAAATCCTGCAAAAAGTTAAACACATTTCATCATTAATATTATTGAGGAATTGCTTGGTTTCCAAATTGCTTTTTGGACCAAAGTGGAGATGGCATCTTTTTAATATCAGTGCCCATAGGGCAAACATTTATGAATTACTTGTCAAAAAACTATTTTTGGTAGTAAAAAACTACATAAAATTTTCATTATTTTAAAATATTAAATATATATTATTAGAACAAAATTTCTACAATGTAAATGTCTGACGCCCTTTAATAGTGGTTTTGTGTAATATTAGAAATGGACAGATGAGGACGATGGGTTCATAATTAAATGGTAGATAAAGAAAAATGGGTCATCATTTCTGTTTCTAGGTAATATTTCTGAGCCAAACTTGAACAATCTGCCGGGCTATGCAGAACTGTACCGAGCTGTTTGATAGCTATCTTTAACATCGCTGCTAAAGCTTTCAAACACCAAACAGAATGCTATGCTCACTAAACTGGTGTTGAAGTTGGCATTGCTAAAACCAGGAATATGTTCAAATGATGAGTCAAGGACAGAGAAAAAGACCAGCCGAGGAACAGATGATTTTAGATTATTCTTAACCTAAGAACAATAATCATTTAGATACTCAAATTATAATATACTCCACTGTTGAATATGTTCACTCCTCTCTTAGAAATTTGTGTCGCCCCCGACCTTCCATGAGATGTACACACTGTAAATTGCACTTCCATTCATTAATTCATCAGAAGTATCCTTTGGCATATCTAGTCTGTATTCATGTCGCACGTAACATTTATATAGTTGCAGTTTACCAATGAAAACTATCCAAAAAATCCTGCAAAAAATTAAACACACTTCATCATTAATATTATTGAGGAATTGCTTGGCTTGCAAAATAGCTTTTTGAACCAAAGTGGAGATGGCATCTTTTTAAAATCAGTGCCCATAGGGAATAAAATTTATGAATTAGTTGTCAAAAAACTATTTTTGGTAGTGAAAAACTACATAAAATTTTCATTATTTTAAAATATTAAATATATATTATTAGAACAAAATTTCTACAATGTAAATGTCTGATGCCCTTTATTAATGGTTTTGTGTAATATTAGAAATGGACGGACGAGGACGATGGGTACATAATTAAATGGTAGATAAAGAAAAATGGATCATCATTTCTGTTTCTAGGTAATATCTCTGAGCCAAACTTCAACAATCTGCCGGGCTATGCAGAACTGTACCGAGCTGTTTGATAGCTATCTTTAACATCGCTGCTAAAGCTTTCAAACACCAAACAGAATGCTATGCTCACTAAACAGGTGTTGAAGTTGGCATTGCTAAAACCAGGAATATGTTTAATTGATGAGTCAAGGACAGAGAAAAAGACCAGCAGAGGAACAGATGATTTTAGATTATTCTTAACCTAAGAACAATAATCATTTAGATACTCAAATTATAATATACTCCACTGTTGAATATGTTCACTCCTCTCTTTGAAATTTGTGTCGCCCCAGACCTTCCATGAGATGTACACGCTGTAA
Source organism: Ectobius pallidus (assembly GCA_964059195.1). Taxonomy (NCBI): domain Eukaryota; kingdom Metazoa; phylum Arthropoda; class Insecta; order Blattodea; family Ectobiidae; genus Ectobius; species Ectobius pallidus. The sequence continues at coordinate 209,922,110 of CAXKWD010000002.1, forward strand.
ATTGCACTTCCATTCATTAATTCATCAGTAGTATCCTTTGGCATATCTAGTCTGTATTCATGTCGCACGTAACATTTATATAGTTACAGTTTACCAATGAAAACTACCCACAAAAATCCTGCAAAAAGTTAAACACATTTCATCATTAATATTATTGAGGAATTTCTTGGTTTGCAAAATCGCTTTTTGGACCAAAGTGGAGATGGCATCTTTTTAAAATCAGTGCCCATAGGGAATAAAATTTATGAATTAGTTGTCAAAAAACTATTTTTGGTAGTGAAAAACTACATAAAATTTTCATTATTTTAAAATATTAAATATATATTATTAGAACAAAATTTCTACAATGTAAATGTCTGATGCCCTTTATTAATGGTTTTGTGTAATATTAGAAATTGACGGACGAGGACGATGGGTACATAATTAAATGGTAGATAAAGAAAAATGGATCATCATTTCTGTTTCTAGGTAATATCTCTGAGCCAAACTTCAACAATCTGCCGGGCTATGCAGAACTGTACCGAGCTGTTTGATAGCTATCTTTAACATCGCTGCTAAAGCTTTCAAACACCAAACAGAATGCTATGCTCACTAAACAGGTGTTGAAGTTGGCATTGCTAAAACCAGGAATATGTTTAAATGATGAGTCAAGGACAGAGAAAAAGACCAGCAGAGGAACAGATGATTTTAGATTATTCTTAACCTAAGAACAATAATCATTTTGATACTCAAATTATAATATACTCCACTGTCGAATATGTTCACTCCTCTCTTTGAAATTTGTGTCGCACCAGACCTTCCATGAAATGTACACGCAGTAAATTGCACTTCCATTCATTAATTCATCAGAAGTATCCTTTGGCATATCTAGTCTGTATTCATGTCGCACGTAGCATTTATATAGTTGCAGTTTACCAATGGTAACTATCCAAAAAAATCCTGCAAAAAGTTAAACACATTTCATCATTAATATTATTGAGGAATTGCTTGGTTTCCAAATTGCTTTTTGGACCAAAGTGGAGATGGCATCTTTTTAATATCAGTGCCCATAGGGCAAACATTTATGAATTACTTGTCAAAAAACTATTTTTGGTAGTAAAAAACTACATAAAATTTTCATTATTTTAAAATATTAAATATATATTATTAGAACAAAATTTCTACAATGTAAATGTCTGACGCCCTTTAATAGTGGTTTTGTGTAATATTAGAAATGGACAGATGAGGACGATGGGTTCATAATTAAATGGTAGATAAAGAAAAATGGGTCATCATTTCTGTTTCTAGGTAATATTTCTGAGCCAAACTTGAACAATCTGCCGGGCTATGCAGAACTGTACCGAGCTGTTTGATAGCTATCTTTAACATCGCTGCTAAAGCTTTCAAACACCAAACAGAATGCTATGCTCACTAAACAGGTGTTGAAGTTGGCATTGCTAAAACCAGGAATATGTTCAAATGATGAGTCAAGGACAGAGAAAAAGACCAGCCGAGGAACAGATGATTTTAGATTATTCTTAACCTAAGAACAATAATCATTTAGATACTCAAATTATAATATACTCCACTGTTGAATATGTTCACTCCTCTCTTAGAAATTTGTGTCGCCCCCGACCTTCCATGAGATGTACACACTGTAAATTGCACTTCCATTCATTAATTCATCAGAAGTATCCTTTGGCATATCTAGTCTGTATTCATGTCGCACGTAACATTTAAATAGTTGCAGTTTACCAATGAAAACTATCCAAAAAATCCTGCAAAAAATTAAACACACTTCATCATTAATATTATTGAGGAATTGCTTGGCTTGCAAAACAGCTTTTTGAACCAAAGTGGAGATGGCATCTTTTTAAAATCAGTGCCCATAGGGAATAAAATTTATGAATTAGTTGTCAAAAAACTATTTTTGGTAGTGAAAAACTACATAAAATTTTCATTATTTTAAAATATTAAATATATATTATTAGAACAAAATTTCTACAATGTAAATGTCTGATGCCCTTTATTAATGGTTTTGTGTAATATTAGAAATGGACGGACGAGGACGATGGGTACATAATTAAATGGTAGATAAAGAAAAATGGATCATCATTTCTGTTTCTAGGTAATATCTCTGAGCCAAACTTCAACAATCTGCCGGGCTATGCAGAACTGTACCGAGCTGTTTGATAGCTATCTTTAACATCGCTGCTAAAGCTTTCAAACACCAAACAGAATGCTATGCTCACTAAACAGGTGTTGAAGTTGGCATTGCTAAAACCAGGAATATGTTTAATTGATGAGTCAAGGACAGAGAAAAAGACCAGCAGAGGAACAGATGAATTTAGATTATTCTTAACCTAAGAACAATAATCATTTAGATACTCAAATTATAATATACTCCACTGTTGAATATGTTCACTCCTCTCTTTGAAATTTGTGTCGCCCCAGACCTTCCATGAGATGTACACGCTGTAAATTGCACTTCCATTCATTAATTCATCAGTAGTATCCTTTGGCATATCTAGTCTGTATTCATGTCGCACGTAACATTTATATAGTTACAGTTTACCAATGAAAACTACCCACAAAAATCCTGCAAAACGTTAAACACATTTCATCATTAATATTATTGAGGAATTTCTTGGTTTGCAAAATCGCTTTTTGGACCAAACTGGAGGACGCATCTTTTTAATATCAGTGCCCATGGGGCAAACATTTATGAATTAGTTGTCAAAAAACTAATTTTGGTAGTGAAAAACTACATAAAATTTTCATTATTTTAAAATATTAAATATATATTATTAGAACAAAATTTCTACGCCCTTTAATAGTGGTTTTGTGTAATATTAGAAAAGGACGGACGAGGACGATGGGTACATAATTAAATGGTACATAAAGAAAAATGGATCATCATTTCTGTTTCTAGGTAATATCTCTGAGCCAAACTTCAACAATCTGCCGGGCTATGCAGAACTGTACCGAGCTGTTTGATAGCTATCTTTAACATCGCTGCTAAAGCTTTCAAACACCAAACAGAATGCTATGCTCACTAAACAGGTGTTGAAGTTGGCATTGCTAAAACCAGGAATATGTTTAAATGATGAGTCAAGGACAGAGAAAAAGACCAGCAGAGGAACAGATGATTTTAGATTATTCTTAACCTAAGAACAATAATCATTTTGATACTCAAATTATAATATACTCCACTGTCGAATATGTTCACTCCTCTCTTTGAAATTTGTGTCGCACCAGACCTTCCATAAGATGTACATGCTGTAAATTGCACTTCCATTCATTAATTCATCAGAAGTATCCTTTGGAATATCTAGTCTGTATTCATGTCGCACGTAACATTTATATAGTTGCAGTTTACCAATGAAAATTATCCAAATAAATCCTGCAAAATGTTAAACACATTTCATCATTAATATTATTGAGGAATTGCTTGGTTTGCAAAATCGCTTTTTGGACCAAAGTGGAGATGGCATCTTTTTAATATCAGTGCCCATAGGGCAAACATTTATGAATTACTTGTCAAAAAACTATTTTTGGTAGTGAAAAACTACATAAAATTTTCATTATTTTAACATATTAAATATAGTTTATATTATTAGAACAAAATTTCTACAATGTAAATGTCCTACACCCATTAATAGTGGTTTTGTGTAATATTAGAAATGGACGGACGAGGACGATGGGTACATAATTAAATGGTAGATAAAGAAAAATGGATCATCATTTCTGTTTCTAGGTAATATCTCTGTGCCAAACTTCAACAATCTGCCGGGCTATGCAGAACTGTACCGAGCTGTTTGATAGCTATCTTTAACATCGCTGCTAAAGCTTTCAAACACCAAACAGAATGCTATGCTCACTAAACAGGTGTTGAAGTTGGCATTGCTAAAACCAGGAATATGTTTAAATGATGAGTCAAGGACAGAGAAAAAGACCAGCCGAGGAACAGATGATTTTAGATTATTCTTAACCTAAGAACAATAATCATTTTGATACTCAAATTATAATATACTCCACTGTTGAATATGTTCACTCCTCTCTTTGAAATTAGTGTCACCCCAAACCTTCCATCAGATGTACATATTGTAAATTGCATCTTCATACATTTTACTATAAGTAGTTAATAATGGATTATTTTCTTGGACGAAGGCAGATTGTTTGGAAGAACCTGCAAAAATTTATACACATTCCATAATATTTTAGTATCAATTCCCTAGGCATCCAGAGCCTAAAAGACTTAAATATAATCTGGGATCATTGTCTCATCTTGCCAGAAAGGTAGAGAATAATTGTATAAACATTATCAGACAAATTCTCCACTAAACTGAAAAGTAATCCCACATATTAATAATACCGTGAATTTCGCTTAATGTAATCACGGATAAAGTTATTAATCGGGTGATGTTATCACTTTTATGAAGTTGCGTACCGATTTATACTGATACATTGAAAAAATGCTGCATATTGTGATCAAAGATTTGGGTTATGTTAACATATTATTCTTTTTAGAGTGCTACTTCCAAGTGCTGTACATAATTCAAAATTTTGTTTTTAAGGGGTTCGTTTCTAACTCAACAGCATTGTGTTTGTTGTATTGCAGGTAGCAATTCTGTTCCCATCTCACAGGATGACCAGTTTGAGGGGCAGCATTACCTAACTTTCTCTTTTAAGCAATAAAACATGTTTCACTCCTCAGTTAAGCCTTTAGTTGCACCTTTTGATTTATGAAGATAACAGTGATGACATGCAGTGATTGCTAGTGTAAAGTGAAACGACTTGAACTGACAGTCGTTAGAAGTTTTGCTATGTGGTGTTCACCACATATCAGTATAGGCTTCCAGAAACACTCATAGCTTGTAACTGAGTATGGAATATTGGTTAATGAACTCCTAAAGGAAAGTAAAATTAAAAACTTTGTTATGGTTGAAAAAATAGTTGCTTGTAATCTATTACTGTATTAGCCTATAAGTGGTTCAATGATTCACTGTTATGTATTGTTTTATAATGTTTTCTTTTGTAATGTAAAATCTTATATACGAATAAATAACTTTAATTCCTTCAGCTATTTTTTATCAATGGGTTAATATTATCAGATTAGCCGCGTAACCAAGTGATCAAAATATGCACTGTATATTCAGGTATGTTCATCAACATTTTTCTATTCCAAATGAGATCTTGTTTTCCATAGACACTAGCATGTTATTGAAATGTGAATTTGATTTATTAAGGCGTCATGACTATAGAAACATGACATCATTTCATGTGATCATCAGTGGAAGAGGGAAGTGAAATCAAAGAATAACAAACCAACCACTGGATTTTATTCCTTATCGGTGGATTCAGTTAGAATTTAGGTTAATCTGTTTCTCATATGAGACAAAGACAATGACTCAAAGAATTTTTTCGCAAAACTTCTTATACATACCTGTTGCTAAGCAAAACCACGACCAAAGTATAATTAATAATTAAAAGAACTAGTTACCTAGCGACACACACAAATTCTTTCTTTCTTTAACAAAGGCCATGACTAGGGACCGGATTTTTAGGTTTTAAAAACACTGTTTTAGGTTTTCCATTAGGTGAAATAGTTTTTTTTTAGGTTTTTTGTCCAAAATATCGTTTTCGGGTAGAATAATTGGTTTAATGAATTTGAATGTGCTACATAGGATTCAATACATAATACTAGTAATGAAATTGACTTAAATTTATGTAAACTTGCTTTAGGACAATATTACACAATTGAAGAAGAAAAGCATAAACAATCAAAAGAAGCAGAAGCCTCACATTTTTCCTGGTTACAGTGTATCACTAAATATCTTTCAAGATTCTCAACTGTGAAGTTCTTCCTGTTATCTCTTAGTTAATACTTAATACTGTATCTAGACACTACCCTTCTCAGGATTCGAATCCGATGCATCTAATTTAGTGAGTAAAATACTTTATGGTTGGATGTGGATAATGTGAAACATTTTCATTTCTTCAGTCGTTACGAAAGCTAACCGCACAACAGATCAACTAGGGACGAAAATGGCCCCCTTTTCTAGAAGGGTAAATAATTCTTACGTGTTTCTGGCAGGCTTGACAAAATATTACTTTGCCATCTGTAGTGAAATTCAGGTCGTCGCCAATCCACTGCCGTAATAAATCGATTTCATATGTTTCGGCATAATTAACACGTCTTCTTAAAACTCACAGTGTGACCACTCATTATGAATAATAGGGCAGTATAAAGGCAAACAAGCCCTTAAAACAGAAATCTATATCTTTGTTCAGACACGGCAACAATGGTTGTTCTGGTTGTTCGTACGAATATTTTAATAGGAATACGCCGGTACTCATACACTTCCTCTCTTGATACTGTCCATCCATCCTAGACGACAATGGGTTGAACGAAACGCTGGTGGTATTAATATCGACCCGCCAAAAATTAACTTATTGTCTCTCCGCAAAATGTCGATTTCTCAACTGACAAACAAAAAGACAAAAAAGTAGCCAAAATTGGATATTTTAGGTTTTATATTCCGTTTAGTTATATTTAGGTTTTAATACCCTATTTAGGTATTTTTAGGTGCCACAGAATTAATGTGGGTGAATCCCATGGACATGATTCGAAAAAGTGTATGAGCGCTTTTTGTTTTGGAAGTAAGGAAAAAAAATAGGTAAAAACCTAAGAATCCGGTCCCTAGCCATGACTCAGTGAATAAACCAATCCAACAGGCCCTCACATGAGGACTTTATAGACATGCCTGCTTTAGAGTGGCTTTCAACATGACACCCATATTTCTTACACAAGTGGATTCAATCTTTTTGTTGTAAGAATAGATGATTACCAGGGCCCGGATTCTAATGACATGTCATCTTTTTATTGATGCTGCTTAGACAATGCCATCTTGTAGATAAATCCTAACCATGGCCTCTAAATTATAGAAATGCATTTTTATTAGGTCATTTTATATTATTAGGGCATTTATTTCAATTATTTAGTCATTTTCATGTAATTTCCTTCCTTATTTAGTCATTTTTATGCATTTACATTGAGTATATTAACTTTTTTGTCTTCTTTTTTCTCATAGGGTAATATTTAAATAAATTACTAGGTTAGTATAATGCGACATTTTTTGTAGGACCTATTTTAAAAACTACTTTCTTATTTTTCTCCTCAAATGCTCCAATCAAGAACAAAAACAAAGTTTTTAGACCTACAGCATCCTTTCTGGGTTCATAGTTTTTACAATTATGTACAAATTAGTCTATAACTTTGTGTACAATAATTTTTTATAAATCAAATATCAGTTCTTAGGTCATTCTTTAGAGTTATTAAGTCATTTTCTTTAAAATTTAGGGTCATTTTATAGGTCACTTTTCAAACAATTTTAGGTTATCAGAATCCGGGCCCTGATGATTACACACATAACAACCAAATTTAAATAGAATATAATAAAGAAATCCATCCATTTCTTCTGACAATTTATCCATTTCACTCTGTGTAAATGCCCATTATTTTCCTGGATGACAGGTAGATTGTTTTGGAAAAACCTGCAAAAAATTATACACACTTATATTTTAGTACTAATTCCATAGGCATCCAGAACCTAACAATTTGTACACATACAGTAGATGTTCGATATAACGTGGTTTATGGGGGACATGCTTTACCCCCGCACTATATCGAAATGTGACCGAAGAAGTGACAAAAATCGACTCCGTGGAGGGGAACATTGGATCACTAATAAATTATAATATAAAATACAGTAGTTTTATAAATTACTCACCAGTTATGCTATTTAATCCAGTCCTGTAACTGATCTCAATTTATGGTTCATCTTTCGCAGATGGGGCACGAGGATTTTTCTAATTCCCGAGAGTAATGTGATTTTCAGTTTATCTCCTACTGAATATGCTTTCCGCTTCTGCGACATTTTGTATTCCGAACTCGCGACTTTACAATCCAAATGCGTGATTCAAACTAAAATCATATCGTCGCTTAAGAAACAATACCGCGTAACTGACACTTTTGGTGAAAATTACATTTTTATACTGTTGGCATCACTGAAATAGCGCGCTTATGATGAAATATCGCTCAAGATAAAATTTTGTGTCATGACCTTGTTTATTATCCTGAAAATGTAAACATTGTACGACGCCTAATAGCAAAAATAAACAGTTTTTTGCTTCTCCTGTAAAATTTGTGTTTTGTTAGTTACGCGGTATTGTTTCTTAAGCGACGATATTTCAACTTTACTAGGATTTAAGAATTTCTGGCAAGTGCAGATTTTTAAAAATCCTTATAGAACTACACTATTCATTCCATGTCCCGTTACTTCTGCTAAATCCTATGGAATGCAGTGGTGACGGTCAACTTGCAGGTGAGGGCGGGTCTAATGGTAAAAAAATATACTGCAGAACCGCTCTTTGCAACATTTTTACTGTTTTAACTTAACTTCCAAAATAAAATTTTATTTATAAAATTACGGTATATTTTTATTGGGGGACATACTTTCCCCACATTACATCCAAATCCGCGGTAATTTGAACCGTGCTATTTCGGGCTTTTACTGTATTTTGGGAACATTGTCTCATCTAGCCAGGCAGGCAGAGAAAAATTGTACAAACAGTATCAGAACAATTCTCCACTAAACTGAAAAGCAAACCCACATCCAAACATTAATAAGCTTCATGTTTTCCAAAGACACTTGCATGTCATTGAAATATGAATTTGATTTATTCAGGCGTCGTAAGTATAGAAACAGTATCATTTCATGTGATCATCAGTGGAAAAGGGAGGTAAAATTAAAGAATAACAAACCAACTATTGGATTTTATTCCCTAGTCAATATCAGTGGTTTTAGTTAGAATTTAGAATAATCTCTTCCTCATATGAGATAATATAGACAATGCCCCAAAGAATTTCTTCATACAACTTCTTATACATACCTGTTGCTAAGCAAAAACACAATCAAAGTATGTGCAAGAAGGGTCTAACTAAAAGCACATATAATTAAAAGAACTTACCAATACAAGATTATATCACATACAGGATCCGGATACATAGATCTAACGCAATGCAGAAGAATAAACCCTGGTTTATCACAACACCAGCATCCAGAGCTGAAATATCTCTTATATATAAAGTTAAATTCCAAACGGCCATCACCCCCCATTACCTACACAGAATTAAAAAAAGGGACAATCCACTCTGTTCCTGTGGACAGATAGGAAATTTAAATCACGTACTTTTCTCGTGTCCAAATCTAAATACAAGTGACCATGACTTTTATAACGACCTACGCACAGAGTATGGATATAGCCCATGGAATATACCAGCTTTAACTACGGATCAACCACACAAAGCAGCTAGAATTTTAAAACGATTCTTATACCGATGTAAAATGAAGATATGATCTAACAATTTAGGACAACTACTTTTTGTATACACACAGGAAAATTTGTTTACAGCCTCTACGGACGTTAAAACCTTACATGGTGTGACATCGATAAATAAAAGTGAAGTGAAGTGAATTAAAAGAACTAGATACTTAGTGACGCACATAAACTTCTTTCTTTATTAATGAAGGCCATGAATTTATAGAGATAGGCAGAGGACAAAGAGAAATAGCTGAATTGATGGCAGATGGCGAACACTACATTTATTTCCCATGGGAATGCCTTCATGCTGCCATCCACAACCTATGCAAAGTTATGTAGCTCTTGGTTAGCCGTCTTTAGCCTTCAATACAAGGGATTCAATCTCATTAAAGAAGATAATTGCTGAGGAAAATTTTTTTTGAAAGGGGATATTCTAATGTCAATGGCCTGAGCACGTAAAAGACAATGGAGAGACAGATAATTCTGAAACTGTGAAAAATACATGTGGTATTTACTTTAATTATCTCTCGCCAAATAGGTTTTCTTCTGTTCCAGATCTTGTGACGGTATAATACCGCAGTTTTCCAGTGGATTATGTCCTGAATTTCTTCACCTGATTCTTTTGGATGGACCTGCAAGACACGAAATACAATAATTTATGATAGTTAAATCTTGAGCAATGATTCTATTAGGCAACTTGTCCTTAATGAAGCCAAGACGGAATTTCTTGGGGTAACTTTCTCCTTTCCTGCCATCTGTCTATGGTAGATGATGTAACGGTCGATTGGTAGGCCTTGTCCCTTCAGGAATGTAGTGCCACAGAGTTTAGTTTTTTTCTTTTATCTTTCTCTTTTAATGCTAAAAATTTAAACTTAATGGATATTTTTTATGCTTTGGGTTGCTTTTCTTCCCTAATAAGTTCCAAGCTATCAAATCCTTGCATCACTTTAGTTAAACTAGCATAGACAGCGCTGGAACCCTATAAACAAGCTGAGAACATTAAATCATCTGGCCAGGAAAGAAAAATTATAAAGGTTTCTCTGACGAATTGAATATATAGGGAGAAATGCAGATATTTTAACATTTATGAACTTGAAAAAAGTCAAAAAATAAAAGATACTATATTCTGTTCCATAAATCATTTTGCATGACGACAAATCCAATAATCTCGTTCAGGTGTGCACTCCCTATACGACATGGTTGAAATCTTGTCATGCGCTTCTTTATTCTAACCAATTGAAAAATCTAAATTGCACACAAAAAATCATTAAAATTTTAAAGCAGCTACAATACCTGCATATACTTACGATCAGGGCCAGGATTCTGATGACCTAATATTCTTTGAAAAATGACCTATAAAATTACCTTCAATTTTAAAGAAAATGTCTTAATAATTATAAATAATGACCTAAAAACTGATACTTTATTTAAAAAAATTATTATTATACACACAAAGTTGTAGACTAATTTGTACATAATTTAAAAAAAAAAAAATCTGTAAATGCAGAAAGGATGTTGTAAGTCTAAGAATTCTGTTCTTTGTTCTTGATTGGAGCATTTGAGAAGAAAAGTAAGAAAGTCATTTTAAAGTACAGTCGAATTTGGTTAATTCGACGTTGGATAATTCGAATAAATACTCATTCCCCTTGAAATTCCTATATAAATGTATGTTAAAAATTTGCAATTAATTCAAATTCTTTAAGCTTAATTTGGATAAATCGAAGAACAAATTTGTCTCATGTTAATGTTGTAAGGATTCCAAGAGTTCATTGCTTCCAGGAATTCCACAAGAATTCTCTATTTTGCTGAAGAACCTTAGTCGGTAGCAGCCAGCAGGTACCGTACTAAAATGTATTTTTAAAATGTATTTTTTTCTGCTGAATAGATGTTCAATGGAATGCGAAGTTCACCCCCTCCGGCTACAGTCTTGGACGGATTCAACACTTTTGTGAAAATTTTAGTGTTCATTCTATCCTAGAAGTGTGACTGTGTTTGAAAATGTCAAAGCGTGGAGTTCCTTTATTCAATTTAGGGTTAGTTTTAGTGTGGAAAAAAAATGGTTTCATTTAACATCCAAACAACAAGATGGCAGTCATTAAGGTAAGATTCACTATACAATAATTATTATTCATTACAATGAGTTTATTTTTAACATTTTTACGGCATTTTCGTTTAAAAAGTCACAGTTTTGGTTGATTCGATTTTTTTCTAATTCCCCTTGGGGTTCGAATTACTAAGAGTCCACTGTAGACCCTACAAAAATGTTGCATTATGGTAACCTAGAAATTTATTTAAATATATTACCCTATGAAAGAAAAGCTTGTACATCCTACCTTATTCAGGACTGCAGTAAGTTACTGTCAGCATACGGAGATTATTGAAGGTATAAAAGTGAATATACTCAATGTAAATGCATAAAAATGACTAAATAAGGAAACAAATGAGACAAAAATGACAAAATAATGACATAAAATTGAAATTAATGCCCTAAAAATATAAAATTGCATAAAATAACAAAAAATGACCTAATAAAAATGCATTTCTATAATGTAGAGGCCATGATTAGGATTTATCTACAAGTTGGCAATATCTATTCAGCATCAATAAAAAGATGTCATTAAAATCTGGGCCCAGCTTAGGAATTTAACACAGAAAGAATTGCAAAAAATTGAATAAAAAATTGCTTCATAATGAAAAAAAAAAGGTTTGGAAACACTATCATTCTTCTGGTTTTCTGATGTTATTGTCTTTTTTACTTAATTTTCCTATTTTGTTAGTATATATAACTTATATATTTTTGCTCAACGAAAAAAATTAAAATTTGGAAACTCACCCCAACATTTTCTTGCACTGGACCCCACACTTCAGTTGACCTAACTCTTCTTCTTCAGGTGGTATCGCAGTTTTCTTTAGTAAATCCTGTGGAATATTTAGGAAATGGATATGACAGGTAATGAAGATAATTACCAGGGCCCGGATTCTGATGACCTAAAATTGTTTGAAAAATGACCTATAAAATGACCGTAAATTTTAAAGAAAATGACTTAATAACTATAAAAAATGACCTAACAACTGATATTTTATTTATAAGAAAGTATTATTGTACACACAAAGTTATAGACTAGTTTGTACATAATTGTAAAAACTGTAAATAAGTGTAATGTTGTGGATGTTCATTTCTCACGGAAACTGAGGCACTTGTGAGTCAAAATTCGGCATTTCCTTTTGTGGTCTGCCGGATTATTGAGGGTAAACAGCAGTTAGCAATCTCAAATTCAAGCAGGTGCCAAGTCAGTCTAATAACAATAGTAATATAATACACAATTTTGGCGTTTCTTTGATTCTCATTTCCAACTGAGGCATGACTACACTTTTCCTTCTTGCATTAAACAAAACAAACAACATTTCAAAGACAGCACCGCTAGCGACGAAAAGAAGTTAATACACTCAATGTAAATACAAGAAAATGACTAAATGAGGAAGCAAATTACACGAAAATGACAAAATAATGACCTAAAATCGAAATAAATGCCCTAAAAATATAAAATGGCATAAAATGGCAAAAAATGACCTAATAAAAATGCATTTCTACAATCTAGAGGCCATGATTAGGATTTATCCCCAAGTTGGCAATGTCTATGCAGCATCAATAAAAAGATGACATGTCATTAGAATCCGGGCCCTGATAATTACTATGTCGGATCTGATGGACATCCGGCATCTCACCTCAGAGAAAGCTGCTAAACAGGGAACTTTGACACCAACTGCTGCTTGCTGCCCTCCAAATCATCTCACCGGTTACCTGTTCTCCGCATGGTGGCTGGTCTCACCCGCTGTGGTTGTAACTCCCTATGCAGAGGGCTTGTCCCTATGTAGAGGATTGGTTCCACCCATGGTGATCCCTTCCTCATAGGTGGAAGATAATTCTTGCTCCCACCCTCTCTCCTTCCAGCCTGGACCGTCTCCTTCCAGCCTGGACCGTTTCCTCCAATATGTTGAAAGGGATGTCGCCTCACTCTCATTGCCCAGAGCAGCGATAACATTGTTCCACCTGCTCGGTTGGTTTCAACATATGGCCTGCAAACTTTTCTACCACTTCTAATGGATTTATGTTAACAAGAGAACTCAGTTGCCAATTTAATACTAGTTCAGATCAAATCTTAAATAAGACACCTATAACTGTGTGTTATTGCGATACTAGTTCCGTAAGCAGTGCATACAAATCGAGGAAAGAGTATGAAAAAATGAGGCGCTTCCACAGAGTTTTTTCAATTTCCGAGATCCGTTATGCGCTTACGGAATGAGTATTGCATATTTTTTGCACGATGATTATTTATATCAATTTAATTGTATTAATTCAGATATTAGCTGAAAATATTATGTATATACATTATTGAAGATAGATGTTTATTTCAGATGGCGATTCGCATGTGTTGGTGGTTATGGGGACTGAATATTTGTCCTGATAAAGTCGCCACAAACTACAGTATTTTTCAAATGAGAAGCCATTTCCTTCACCGCCAATCACGCTAATGAAGTGCCGCTAACCGTAAGAGTCTTCCCTCCATCTCTGATTGGACCGTGTATCTAAGCAGGAGAAGGACAAATGGCTTGTCATCTGCAAAACACTGTAGGGGGCCTTGGTTCTGGTCTTCCATAAAGGCTCGTATTATGATGGTTTTACTTACGGCACTAGTGCATTTTGTAATTTTTTCAGCATTGAGATTTCTTTTGTTTTCATTAGCAACCAGATTGCGTGTGGGAATGTCAAGTTACGATCACAACAACAATATTCATAAGTACCACTAATTAGTTACATCGTGCAAAGACATATTAATAAAACACATAATTTGCAAAAAAATACTTTATTAATGAGAAACCATTTTTAATATGTGACAATTTTAAATGGTACTTACAACTTCCTTTGTTTCTATTGGTGAATATATTATTTGTACCCATAAAGTTCTTGCTAAATCTACCATAAAATTCTTTAACATATTGCACTCAACAAAAACCAATAAACACTCACTCAAATAAAACTATATCAAGTCAATAGTATATATTTATTTGACAGTTCACTAAAATGGTAACACAGCAATATTACGAAGCAATATACATATACTTCTTTTCTAGGAAAGACATGAAACACTTAAAAAATATTGAAACACACGAAACAAGAGGAAACACAACCATGAGCAATGAAGATACAATTTTAAACACAAGTTAAAAACTTTTCATTACAGTTACACTATCTCTGGAAATATGGTACCATGAGCCACAATTGGCAATGAAGCCGAAAATTCTGAACCTCAAAATGTATTATAGTAAATAAATAAATAAATAATATCTTCCAGCAAAAAAATATGCAGGGAATCTGTTTCAATTTCTCATAGCATGAAAGGGGAAGGTTCAATATAATGCTCTCAGCCATCCAAAAGCGACATAAGTATTCTCTGATTTATATGTTTATACAATAATTGGGCTAAAACCTACAAGAATAATAATATTTGCTTAAGCTAAGAACAATGCATAATATTAATGCACTCTGTTTGCAAATCAAAGTAATCCCTATGTTATCAATTCACTTCTGATTTTATGCTTTTATTCTGACTTCATTTTTTATATCCATTTATGCTTTTGTAACCATAAGAACACTTATGAAGAATCAAGAGATAATGGAACTCAATACAGTGAAGCAACAAATTATGTAATTAACTACGTTGTTGACTATTAAACACTTTAGGCTTCACTTTTCCTTACATTTTGCAGGATGTACGTTTCATGGGCTTTGCCTGCATTTTCATCTGCTTGGAGAACACTGGCGCCTTCTGGTTTTGGTTTAACAAACTTCTTGATCAAGTTTTCTTCAACCGGTATTTCAAAAAAAAAAACATCAGTTTATCTTTATACTTTTTCACATAAATCTTTTCCCATACTCCAGATCTTTTTGTTTATTAACTGATTTCAATAGCCAACCAGATCTTTTTGTTTATTAACTGATTTCAATAGCCAACCTATTGAAATCAGTTAATAAACAAAAAGATCTGGATGTATGGGAAAAGATTTATACGAAAAAGTATGAAGATAAACTGATGAATTTTGAAATACCGCTAAAAGAAAACTTGATCAAGAAGTTTGTTAAACCAAAACCAGAAGGCACCAGTGTTCTCCAAGCAGAAAACAGACAGTTGACAAGCAGTTGAAAATCTGGGCAAAGCCCATGAAACGTACATACTGCAAAAATGTAAGGAAGTGAAGCCTAAAGTGTTTAATAGTCAACAACTTAGTTAATTACATAAGAACACTTGTTTAAAAATAATGTAAATTGACTGACACCCTTAATTACTCCACTTACCGAATTTATTGGTAGAGCATGTTTCGCATGCCTTCACAGTTGACAAGTAGTTGAGGATGCATGCGAAAGCATGCAAAACATGTTCTACCAAAAAATTTGGTAAGTGGAGTAATTAAGGGTGTTAGTCAATTCACATTATTTTAAAATAAATGTTACAACTTCAGTGAGAAAGTTCCATCATAACTTTTCAAAACATAAGAACACTGTTTTTATTGATCATATTTAAAAATTAGGTATGATTTTTTTAAAACTTAAAAACCCAGTATTCTGAAGATACTGGTACCTTAACCCCCTCAAGCTGAGAACCTGTGTCCAGCGGCAACCAGAGATCCTACTCGCCAGCAGTCTACACACATACTTTTTCTGACACAACTGAGCTTTCTTTTTTTTCTTTGATCTAATTGTGCAATGCAAACTGAAGAACATTCTGTAGACAAGGAAACTGAAGATCCGGCAATCAGTTGTCACTTTGTAAAGTTGTGACTGTGGGGGTAAGGACCTGCACTGCATCTCTCAACCCCGAACCAGACTGCAGAGGCAGTGATATTTTGCAATTGAGGGGGTCAACGCAACAGTGGAAAATTAGATAGTGATGCTTTAGGCGTGAGATTATTATTATTATTATTATTATTATGCCATGAAAAAAGTGAAACAGACTCTCATATCCAACTTTGTCAAAGAGACCTAAAATAAAATGTAGACATATCCTATTTGTTCATGCTTTCCTTGATGGATAATCTAAGTGAGCATTCACACTGAAGTAGCATAGCATGCTAATCGCACTACCTGAATGTAGGCTGCACATCGAGTAGCATGGTTCACAGTTTTGCATTCATACCGAAGTAGCGAATATGATCTGCAGTTTAACATACATTATATATTTTCACTTGAACAATTGAGAAACCCACTTAAAGGGATAGCTCTCTTTCTAGCAGTTTTCATGACATCTTTGCCATAATCTACCGCTACACAAGCGAATATGTGTTGAATTTTCTTAACAATTAAAAAACAGCTAAATAGGCAACTGTACGCATGTGTCATCCCGAGTAGCGTCACATGAAATAAGTCCAGATCTATCTGAAGAAATCAATGTCGTACTCTGCAAGCTGCACTATTGCCACACTACTTTGGTGTGAAGACTTGAACTTGTTTATTTGGGATTTAAAATGAGTAACGTGCAGCGTGCATCCAGGTAGCACGTTGCAAGTGGCATGTTACTTCGGTGTGAATGCTCCCTAATGTAAAATGTGCTTAAACTGCTTAAAATATGCTTAAACTACGCAAAAAACATAGTGGACATGGTGCGTAGTAGTGTAGTATAAATTTAAGTGTAGATTAAGAAGCTCATGGGCTAAAATTGATTAGTTTTTTTTAAGTGGTTTAAAAAAAACTTAAATAATGAGAGCGGTTCCCTTTATACCATAAAATTTAGAACATTTGTAAATTCTCGATATAACAATAACACTCTCTACAACAATATTTTTTCCCTGGACCATGCAAAATCGTTCTATCGAGATTTCACTGTGTGACTGAAAGATACCTAACACGTGCATTATAGTAAAGTTTGTATAAGCATAGTGAATGTAAAAACTCATTCTGTAATTACAAATTTAAAACCAATTTGCCACTTTAGCAAATATTAATAGTTTAAATTTAGGTATGAGCCTTGAACTTCAGAGAGCATAAAATGAAAATCTAAATCATACATTTCTGTTTGTGTAAGACAAAATCCTTGAAGATGCATTATTTTGCTACCGGCCCATTTGTACATTCAAGGAGTAATTTAATCATGTCGTTGTTTGGATTACAAAGATATTGGCATTAATTTAATACCGACTTTAATTTTATCATTTAAAACTTTTTGGAATCAAATCCCATATGACACTGCATTTCTTTCTTCAGTGCAAATCTGGACAACCGCCTTCAATGCCATTCAGTTCAGGAAGTTGAAATTTCTCAAACATCAGTGTTTAATGGGGGACATACAGCTTTCGATGAAATTCATTGTTGAGTAATATGTGAATTTCATTTTTTTTTTCTCAGCAATGAATTGCTCTATAGTCTTGCATCTGACATACTCTTTATTGACTACAGTAGAACCCCGATAATTCGAGCTAATTGGGGCTGAGGCTACCTCGAATTACAAAAAACTCGGATTATACGGAAATTTCACTAAATCAATGGGTAAATCGCAAATAAATGTTTAATGAGCACAATAACGGTTTAAATAATAAATAAACAATATAGTAGGCCTACATACCTGTGTTACGCCTGTATGTATATATTGTCAAACATTTCCAATTTGCTACATCGGCATCCTTTAAGGATTAAGTCATTGTCTGACCCATAATGGAGTGGAACGGGAAAGCGATGCTACTAGGAAAACACTTTTAATTACCATTGTAGGGATTACTGTAACAATACCGTATTCTTTTCTGAAAGGATGGGGAAATATGCACTGTACAATTGATTGACACGAGGTCCCGACAAAGAAAGATCGTACCTAACGGTTTCTGTCAATCTGTAATAGAAATGCGTTAGCAGTCTGAAGCCAAGGTTATTTCTCTGTATTATGAACAAAAACTCTAAGTGGGACAGTTTTACCTGAATTTTTGTACATGGAAAAATTGAAAGAAAGCTCAAAATGTAACACATTCGGAAGTGCGTAAAACTTACTTGCGGACACCGTATAAAAACGGGATTTTACTCTAGTTTTATGGATAATTTTAATTTTCTTAAGACCAGCTCGAATTACACGGAACCTCGAAATACCGGGGCTCGAATTACCGAGGCTCTACTGTATTTCTAAAACTGCATACTATTTTCAGAATTAATCGAACTGTTACAGTTACGGGTAATTATCGTTTCATGCACTGAACAGCCGTTTCCCTGATAACTTCCACAAATATAGATATTTCTGAGTGATTATTTTTCTGTGTGTTTGTTAATACCATGTGAACAACCTAATCTAGGATCTCTGAAATGTCTTCAGTATAAGTATTTTTTAAAATTATTTTTTTGAAATTTTCTTTTTCGTTAAATTATATACCGTATATATTTTAAAAATACTTATACTGAAGATATTTCAAAGATCCTAGTTTATGTTGTTCACATGATACTAACAAACACACAGAAAAATAATCACTCAGAAATATCTATATTTGTGGAAGTTATCAGGTTCGATTAATTCTGAAAATAGTATGCAATTGTAGAAATAGTCAATAAAGAGTATATCAGATTGCAAGACTTTAGAGCAATTGATTGCTGAGAGAGAGAGAGAGAAAAAAAAATTAAATTCACATATTTCTCACCAATGAATTTCATCGAAAGCTGTATGTCCCTCTTAAGGAATTTAAAAGTTTGAAGTTTATGTCACTGTTAGATATGCATAGTCAGAAGAGACGGCATTTTCAACAACTACTTTAAGATAGGTCAGTTAAACACTTCATTTCAGCACAAGATGAAAGTAACGGAAGGAGATAAAAAAACTGTTGCCTGATTCCTAGTGAAGGTCCCAAGCTATGCACGTTAGAAGTCAGGTGGCTTCCTATTTGGATTGCACTGTACTAATGGTACCAGACTTAGTGAACTGATTATTTTTCCAAATATGTATAGTTTGTGGATGGCGAATGAAAATGGGAGAGAGCACAGTTCTAACTGGAAAATTATATTATATTACCTTCTAGAGAAATAAGGTTAACACTTTCCACACCATGCTCATACAACGTTCTGCATTTTATTCCCGCATGAACCAAGACCGTATCCCTTACATTATCACGTTCCCATGCTCAGCAATGGGAGAATGCGTGGTGTAATACAGGTTTTGAACATGAAGCTTACTTTATGTACTTCCCATCAGAGTGTGCTTCACACACTTTTGTCAATTCTTGTATCAATTTATATTGGCTTTTCTATCGAATTTATATCGGCCCACTGCGATTACCACAACATCAACAACAAGCTAGGCTATCGTTCGTGAAGAAATGGATGGTCTGTTTTTTAAGCTTTTGTCCTGTTGATCAAAATGTTTATTCTGGTTCTTCTGGATGATATAAGGCTGTATCTACTGACTAAGATGATATGTGTGCAGCCAAAGGAAAGAAATTGGACAAAAAGTGAGGAGTCAAGATGGTGCAATGTGTGCAACATCGGACTGTGTATGCCAGAGTGCTTCAAAGAATATCACATACCTGTTAAATACTAGACAATATGAAAAGAAAAAGTTGTCCACATTCTATATTACATATATTTTTTCCAGTAATTTTAGGTAGTGCTTTTGCAATAAATAGTTTTTAACCCTTTAAACCTTGAAAAAATTATTTACGATAAAAAATGTCCTCAAAACAGCCTCCCATTTATCTGAGAGTGAATACAAAAAAAGAGTATCATTTCTAGAAAGAGGAAGTTTCAATCTTCATGGATAAGTAATTAATAATGTAATACATATTGTTTGTTTTTTAAAACATCACAAAAAGAGAAGAAAATATCTGGTTCACAGGGTGATAACGCTGAAAAATGGCACGGTGTGGAAAGTGTTAAGAATTGTTTAGTAGCAACTTAATACACTGTCACATCACATGGAAACTGTTATACCTCCACGTGACACTCGACTACTAATGATATCTACAATTTATAATGTCTTTACCTGTGACCTTCCCAGCTTGAATATATTAAGCCTCTATGAGAGATATATTTCAGTCTTCATAAGCCGAGAATATAACTTAACTAATTATATCAAAGAAACAACAAAAATATTGCAACTCTAATTTAAATCAATGACACAAGTATTGAATAAAGAAGTTGCAGCAAGCATGTAACTAATTAGTAGAGCTGTCAATCGACTAACATTGTTGATTTCTTAACCAAATGCCTTTTATCGATTAATTGTATTTTAATCAAGTTCAAGTAGGCTAATAATTTATGAGTTAAAAAATAAAAAAAACATACCAGTATTTTATTAATATGAGTTGATTAACACACTTGGACTTCACTTACCAATCATTTGGTAGGATGTGTTTCGCAGACCATTTGCCAGTATCATCAACTACATGTCAACTCACTAAAATATTGATTCACTTCACTGTGTTAAGTTCCAAACCATTTATAATATTTATTACATACCACTAGTCTAATATGGTTTTATTTTTATAATTGTTTATGCTAAAAATATTTTAATTCTGCCGATGTTCATAGAATGGACTTAATATTTAACGTGGAAAATATAAAGTCATCCTCTTTTTCACTCAGTCATCTTACCACAGAGGTTTAGTTAAAATATGAAACTTTCACAGGATTTTCCCAGCAATGGTTCATAAACTGTTCACAAGTTTACAACATTGGATACACTGACTGCTGAATAATAACCACATACGAACTTCTAAAGTAGTTAAAAAATATAATGGAAGTTTACACAGTGAAGCTATATCATAAAGGATTGTAACATTGAGTTGGGTCTAGCACGTATACTTCACTTTTTGTATAAACACCTGAACTAGTTTCGAAGACCATCGTCATTCGTAATCATCAGATCAACACCAACTACCGGCTGGACGTTTGTGTTGCCCTCTCAGGGAAGTTTGCTGCATTTGGCAATGAGACATTTATCTGTTGGGATGTCTTAGTTCATGAGATGTTCTTTATGTTTATGGATGAATATCCTCTACCAAACCGAAAGTTCCTTGTAGGCTTCGACACATTAAATGAATTTTGGATCCCGATTGATGTCATGGCCTTCTTTCCAAAAGCTACTATTTCCTTGTGTTTAAACCAAGAGAAATTAGAGGTTAGAACAAAAGAACATTTGAGACATCTTAAACATGGAAATACAGACAAATCTGCATTAGCAGCCCACTTTTGGAATGACATGACATCAATTGGGATCCAAAATTAATTAAATGTGTCGAAGGCTACAAGGAACCTTTGGTTTGGGAGAGGACATTCATCCATAAACATAAAGAACATCTCATCCCAACAGATGAATGTCTCATTGCCAAATGCAGCAAACTTCCCCAAGAGGGCAACACAAACATTCGTCCAGCAGTTGGTGTTAATTTGATGATTATGAATGACGATGGTCTTGAAACTAGTTCAGGTATTTATACAAAAAGTGAAGTATACGTGCCAGACCCAACTCAATATTACAATCCTTTCTAAAGTAGTGATCAGAGCCACTGGAACCTTCCTACACAAGACAGTGTCAATCACAAAACAACCACAAGACAGTGTCAATCACAAAACAACCAATACTCAACCAAGTGCATGAGAATGAAATTGTTCCAAGAAATACCGCATATACTTGAATACTACCAGCTTATTTTTTTCAAAAGGGTATTATTTGAATATTGGACTCCTCTCATCTCAATTTCGACATTTAGTATCATATCAGCTCAATATAGCACGATGCTTTGTAGTAGCATCACAGTAGCGAAGTTGTAATGAAAAGAAAATGAGACAAAGAAGATGCTTTCTTATCCACATGGTCCGCCATGAAACAAAGCTTTACGTGCAGAGACGCCAAGCAAGTAACAGTGCAGTACAATAAAATACCAGTATAACAATATTTTCAGTGTTACAAAATTATGTATTGGCCCCTTCTCTTTTCCCTATTTAATATGTGTTAAAACATTTCAGTATAACAAAATAAAATTTCGCTTACATGCCTGTATATAATTTTATTTTTTCTGGTGTATACTGTGTAATATTGCCTCAGGGAGAGACATTAAACGGTAAGTGTTGAATGCTGAATGGAAATATGTTAAAGAAGAAATAATAATCGCTGCTTTAGAAAAGCTGGAGTGAAGTGCTAGAAGGCATAGAAAGGGAAGAGATGGGCCTGCAAGGGTGAATCTTAATAGAGAGCTTTTGCCATAGGGTGTTGTCGGATACGGTACACACTAACGTCACGTGATCGAATACGGTAAATGGAATAACGTCTTGTGCTACGACGGAGTTTTTGCCAGCATAAATTGACACGGTACGGTATAAGATAACAGAGAAAATGGAGGAACTGCTTCAGATTGCCGCACTTGAAGATTTAACAATGAGTTATTGGAGAATATGATACCAAATTGTTCCCCGAATGTGATAGGCCAATGAATAAATTTAATTTTCCATTGTTTCTGTTATAAGCCTACAGATATATGAATTCCACAGCATATAAACATTAACATAACCTCAAAGTGGGATTTTAATAAGAAAAATATGTTAACTTGTAAAAGTTTATCAACACTGCTACGTAAATATTAATTATTACAGGAAGTTAGTAACAGTGAAGTTTTTCTAATATAGTAATATAACAATTGAGTCAATTTTTGTGACACTTACTTCACTTGAATATGGGAGGAAAAATCTCCCGAAACTAGTCTCCAAATAGAGAACTCAAGTGAAGTGTCACAAAAATTGACTCAATTCTTATATTACTATACTGCTACGTAAGTTTATTGAAATGTTTCTGGGTATGTTACAAGCATTAAATTATCCGCAGTGGTTTATTATACTAGAAATAATTGAGCCTATAAATACCGGTACTCATCATTGAAAATCTGCTGTAACTTTCAGAATAAAAATCATATAAGATTATATCTATATGCCACAAGTAGCCTAGACAGAGAAATATTTTGTATATTATCAGTAAATATTATTCAAGAAGTAATTTTATATTGACATCTTTTTAGTTGAACTTTCAAATTGAAAAAAGTAAATAGGCCTATACATCATTGTAAGAGTTTCTTCTAGTTCCTGCTGTTATAGATTGCTATAAGCTTTTTGCTTTTGGTATAAAAACGCTGAATTAGTTTTTTTTAGTACAGATTCCCTGCGTCTTCTTTTCCTCATTTGAGTTAGATGTAAAAATCTGAAGTTGGGACCTTGGGCAATCAGCTGACCATTGGAAGTAGGGTGAGGTTCTAGTTCTTTATTGAAGGTTAAACCACTGCTGTGTGGTGGGATGTCATCCACAATCACGTCATTGTTTATATACTGATTATTTTATGTCAGCTATAACACCAATACTGCACAGTGCCTCATATGTATGGCCATGTACAAAATAAACACTCTACTCTACTCTACTCTACTCCCCTGTCTTCTAGTCCTCTCCTTCTTGAAGCTGATTCACCAGACTCCATTTTAACCTTAAATGTGTTAGCCATGTCTGAAATTACTGCCATCTCCTTCCAAAAACTCGGGATCATCATAAGGATAACCAATAACCTCACGCAAGAGAATCAAGTCGTTATTTATGTTAAAGCGAAGTCTTTCCTGTTTTTCGGGATTCATGTCTATTACCGTAAGTTTCACGCTAATCATTCCGAAATAACGTGTCACGTTATCAGATATAGCGTCACGGCAAACCGGCGCATGCGCACAACATCAATCACGTGACTTTAACGTTTACGGTAACTCAACGTAAGCTGGGCAAAAACTCTCTAATGACTATGTCAGTGTGGACTGTGATGTGATAGTGTAACAAGGAATCACAGACATTTTGATGATGAGGTTGAAGAGAAAGTGTGCAACACAGTGATCAACAGAGTTTGACTTTTGTGCAGGCAACACATGGCACATAGTCTTCAAGATTATTTTCTATCACAAAGCAGTACACCTGTAAAATTTCAGTGTAACAAAATTTCACTATAACAAATTCATTTCTGAGGTCCCTAAATTTTGTTATACTGGCATTTTACTGCACAAGAAGATGCACTAATTCAGGAAAAGTTTGATGAATTTCCGTATGACTTTGACCTTGGGTTGGACGCACATCTTCACGTATGGAATCTTGCGGCAGAAGATGAAGAGTGTTGCTGAAAGTGTTAGGCTGCACTTATAAGACGGCAAGATTTTGGCTGGCTGTTACCATGCATGTTATGTTTATAATTACAATTTGCCCTACCATAATTAATTATTTTATGATATGTAATGTTAATTATAATTGTGTAATTAAGAATAAAACTGGCAAAATGCTGGTATTACCATATTGGCCCGAATATAAGACAACCTCGAGTATAAGACGACCATGAATTTTTGAAGGATAGTTACTAAAAAATTAATAAAATAGCTTATTAGTACATTTTGCTTCATATAAAACAGAATTTTGAAATTCATGTCATAACCTTTTTTTCTCGCCTTTATGTACGCATTGAGACAATAAAGATACTCTCTTTTCCACATGGTCCGCCATTAGTGGTGGTCAAACAAAGCTTTACACATACAGAATAGAGAAGTAATGGTGCAATACAAGCAGAAGCATGAATTCGGGAAAGATAAAATCCAGTAAACTTCGTTAAATTTCTGCGTGATTTTGACCTTGGGTCAGGGGGACGTCTTTGTGTGGGAATTCCCACTGCACAGCTGCATTCATGAATGGAGTTGTTGAAAGTGTTGTCTGCGCATATAAGACGAGTACAATTTTATAAACACATTTTGAGGAAAAATACATCATCTTATATTCAGGCCAATACGGTATGCAGGGGTGGGTAGTATTAGAGTATATACGGTACACTACAATTCCCCCCCCCCAATATTTTGTAAAAGAAATGGTCACCTAAACCATGTTTTTGAAGAAGAAAGCGAAGGAGCTCTCAGAGCTCAGGCTACCAGGTTTTGTGCCAAGCATTATTATCCCTTCATTACATGGCAATTTTAATTGGTACAATTAATAGATTAAATTGACCGCTCCACTAATTACATCATTGGTATCACTAATATTTGCAAATCCATGAAGCTGGAATTCAGATGTAAACTATCAACACTAGCTCTTTCCTAGAAGAGAGCTGCATATAATTTAAATCCCACTATTTTACCAACAATCTAATGCTTGTATAACAAAATATAACTTATGTTTTCTGTTCGGATCAGTGTCAGTTTTCATAAATACCTGTTCGTCCTGGACAACTCACTCCTCACTGGAATTATTTTACCATCAGTCTAATATTTCTTAAACTTCAGCAACATATTCCTCATGTTCTTTATCTTTCAATTCTTCACTATCTCCCCTAACTATATCTGAGCGTCCACCTTCTCCTCTTACCGCTCTGCAATCTTCTTTAACTACATCCGAATGGGCAACATCACTAATATTGTCACTTCTTCCTTCGTTTCCCATTCTGAGATCTTTATCTTCATTGTCCATTACATCTGCTGGGAACTCATCATCACTAATATCTTCAATTCCATCTTCACTTCCTACTCTGTGACCTTTATTTTCACTCTCCACTACGTCTGGGCAGGCCACATCACTAACATTGTCACACTTTTCTTCGCTCCCTACTCTGTGATCTTTATCTTCCTTGTCCACTGTACCTGGGCAATCAGCATCACTGATATCATCAATTCCTTCTTCAGTCTCTACTCTGTGGTCTTTATCTTCATTATCTGGGCAAGCAACATCATTCGTACTGGTACTTCCTTTTTCATGCACTGCTCTGTGATCTTCATCTTCTGAGCGAGATTCTCTTCTTTCTTCATTTACATCACCAATTTCCTGTAATTTCTCCCCACAAGCAGTATCATATTTTTCTGTATCTTTAGGCACTTCAGTTTCCAGTCCGGTAGGAGTCTGGTGTTCTTGATCTTCTGTAACAGCTGATTCTTTTTCACCTAAACTGGTCTGTAGCTGAAATGTTCCATTATCAACATCTGTTTGATTACATTCTTCCAACGGATCACAGCTCTTTTCTGCTGAATCAATTTCTTCTTCAAAGCTACTCTCGCCGACCTGATTCTGGGGAATAAAAACATTTTCAATACTGGTATCAATTTCTTGCGTATCAGTTTCTTTGGTTACATTTTTGTCAAGCTCCACGACTTCATTAATCTCAGCAACAGTGTCTTTACCACTTTCAGTGTTCATTTCAGCTCCTTCAGGCTGGATGTTACCAACATCCACATCCATTTCTTCTGCATGTTTCTCTAGTCTAGTTTTTTCTTCTTCTATATTATTCGTCCCTTGATTTCCTCCTTCAGTATCAGACATAGACATTTCAGTTTTTACATTCTGAATTTCTCCTTGCATTTGAGAATTTGTTTTTTCCTCACAATCTGAAGCACATCGCTGTAAAACAAGCACAGGCACTTTCGTTTCATGTGTCAGCTCATGCTCCTTCAAATCTACCTGTCTTCTAAATGTACTTTCACATGACGAACATCCGTAAGATCTGGCATTCTTCCTTGGTTTTTTCAATCTGGAAGCAACTACAGCTTTTGAATTGAGTTTTACTTTGATTGCTGTTACTTTGGCGTTTATCACTCCTTTTCTAGAACTCAGTTTTCCAGAGCCTTGTGTCTTTGAACTAACAGGCTTAGCTTTGGGTACATTTTTTCTCACTGACACATTCCTATTTCTAGTTTGAGTTAAAGTCTTGCTGGAAATAATAGATTTATTTGTCAGTTTCCTTGGTGAATTCTTAGAGGAACTAATGCCACCTTTTTGCTGAGAAAGTACTGGCTTCTGTGTTTTCTTCTGGGTAGAGTTATCATTACCAACAACTGCTTCTCGTTTTCCTCTCCTTGGAGAAGTCAGTTCCGTTGGTTTCTGTGTTTTCTTCTGGGTAGAGTTATCATTACCAACAACTGCTTCTCTTTTTCCTCTCCTTGGAGAAGTCAGTTCCGTTGGTTTCTGTGTTTTCTTCTGGGTAGAGTTATCATTACCAACAACTGCTTCTCGTTTCCCTCTCCTTGGAGGGGTTAGTTCCGTTGGCTTCTCTTCTAATTTTATGAACTTATTTACATGTCCTTCATCAATGAATTTTCTGTTGGGTGTTCGTTTTCTTTTAGTTCCTTTCTTATCATCGGTAGCATTCATTACATCTGTTAGCTGTACAAAACACTGCTGGCTTGTGTGTGGCTTGTTGCTACCCTCAAAAAGTTTCATGTGGAAGGCATGATTGGTTAATTTTGAAGAGTTGAGTTTCTTCCGATCTATGTCCTGAAAAATAAGGAAAAAGCAATAACTATCATAGCACACAATCGTTTAAAAATATTTAACTTATGTAAATTTACAATGAAGAAAAGAACGACAACTTAAATCCTTAAAGAACATAGTGCCGATTTTCACCGAACACTACTTAAAATACTCTTAGTTAATATTCTATTAGTTTAAGTCAGGAGTTTCCAACCAGGGGGGATGTGAGGCTTTTCTTAGGGGGGAATGCAACAATTTTAAATTCATATTTGATTTAGTGTTGTTGTCTTGTCAGTCGACAAAATTTTTTAAGTGGTTAACGTTAACCAAACAAATACACAGACACATACCGTAGTTAACAAGAATAATAGACAAACTGTGTGAATTTACATTTTATAATCTTATAAGGGTCATTCTACAGAAATGTCTGCTTTTTAAGTAATGAGAACACAAAATTTAAATTTGGTTTAAAAAATCAGAAAAAAATCCTGGTTATTCTTCTATCGAAAGAAGAAACTTTCAGCATACATGCATACACTTGACTCAAATTTGGGGTTACTGTCAACCAAAATTGATTTTAAGTTCCAGGAGAGTGATTTTACTTACTGATGCTATTATATCGGTGGAATCACACCTCCCCAAATTTAATTTTTCAGTATATATGGTTTCAAAACTATCTAGGACCTAGGTCAGAATAGGAGTTGAGTTGTAACTCACAAAACAACATAGGCCTAGTTTTTGTTGAAAAAATAATTACAAATTTTCCTCACAATTTTCCAAAGTATTGATGGAATATGTTTAAAAATGTTAGGAACTGTTATACATTTATTAGGGAAAAACAATTATTTAAGCCAAGAAGTAAAAAAAGTGCACAAGAATTTTACAGGACTAATGTCGAATCACTCTACTGGCTACCATATCACTTTCCTGGAAAAAGTTAGCCAGGAGAGTGATTAATTTTCTTAGCCAGGAGAGTGAGGATTTTTATTCCTTTTTGCCACGTGCAGGTAGTACAGACACAGCTTGATGTTAGGCTTTTAGGGAGACTTTTTGAATCACCAAAAGCATTTAATTGCTCTATTTTCAATTTTTTTACTCTTAAATTTAAAACAATACGACAACCAGGAGAGTGATTGGCAATAAACATATTTACTTAAAAGTGAAGATGTATTTTGCTCAGTTGCACCAGGAATCACAACAAAAATGTATTTTCTTCACTGGTCTTCTTTGTTCACTGGTCTGGAACAGCGTTGCCACATTGAGAAGCAAAAAGTTTTCTTCCCTCTTTTTTCCTCAAATTTTTCTTATAGCGCCAGGAGAGTGAGTTCAGAAGCTGGGGACTGAACTTTTGAACAGAGTACAAACTTATTCAAACTTCAAAAATTTTAAACATACATGTGAACTAGTCCCCAATACAATAAAGAACAATGTCACAAAGTGAATTAAAATAATCATGCCACACATTGTTTCTATAGTCAATAGAGTACTGGGGACAGCCCAGGAGAGTGATTTTTTTTACTTAAAAGGGCTGAAATTCACTATGAAAAGTTTCCATAAGTTTGACATTGATTACTTAGTTTATAACAATGGGTCCCATAGTTAAACATGGATAAATAAAAATATAGAAATAACAATGTTATTTACAGAGTATTAAGAGAGGACAAAAAAGCGCAATTCCTGTAGAATGACCCATAAATTGTAAGTATATTTTCCTTCTAATATTAAATAGTCATATCTTGTCCTCAACGTGTTTATAATAATTTGTAAATCCAAGATACGAGTGAACTGCACTATGCTCTGTCAAACATAAAACCTAATGGAATGATAATTCTTTCACACTGGCCATGTGTAGGCTAAGATGGACACGTGAAGTCAGAATGAAAAATTCAATGCCATAGGGTCAAATCCCGGCTATGGCATTGAATTTTTCATTCTGACTTCAAATCCCGGCTATGGCATTGAATTTTTCATTCTGACTTCACGTGTCCATAAAACCTAATATCTCAGAGCTGGTGAAAGTAAAACAGTGGCAATCATCTCACTAATATTCAGTTTTGAACTCTACATTGGACATTTGTGTTTCTACATTTAACATTTGTTATGAACTGTACTGAGGCTCAAATAAGATTCACAATAATTAGATATGCATTTTCGTTTTTTATATGTGTGTGCAGCAAAAGCATCACAGAATAAATAAGAATAATAAAAGAGGTGAGCAATATAAATTTTATTTTTACAAGTATTAAAGGGATCTTTTAAAGTACAAAAGTACTGACAATCATTTTAGGCCTTCTTCTCCCCATCACTATCAAAGGGGGCATGAAGATTTCATGTTATTCGAAGGGGGCGTCAGCTGAAAATTTTTGGGAACCACTGGTTTAAGTCCTCTCAATAAATAAGTCAGCATTTCACAATGGAAAATCAAGAGGCATTTAAACATAAGGCAAACTTATTTCTTCAGTTAAAACATTCTCCTATAGAAATAGGCCATGATGCATTTACATAAATTCCGGGGTGCGCGGGCAAAGAGAGTTAAGTCCACTTTCTTGTTACTGAGAATTAGAGTGACTTAACACACTATACCAGCCCAACATAGCTTTAGAGATGGATAAACCCATGAGGCACACATCCATAACTACCGTACAATTTTGAATATGACTTACTGGACTTAACACAAATGTAGAGAACATTTTTATCTATAACTCTATGGACATATCTCAATTTTTTTAGGATGGTGGACTTAACTCTCTTTACCAGCGCACCCGCAAATTATTCCAAACAGGGGAAATTCATTTTTAATAGACGCTGACAAATGACAGTCATTGAAACAAAAGCAAGAAGTCTTCATTAAATCTTATTTGCAAGATGAATGCAAAAACGAAGTACATAGTTATAAATATTAATAACAGTGGAGCTTGTAATAAAATGGCGATTTTCCACCAGATAAACAGGAAAGAAACTCATGTCTTTCACAACAAAACTCTGGGGGATGGTCCACCTCTCTACTACAAGTGATATTTTAATTTTAAAAGCACGGAAAACGACCAAATTTTATGTTATATTATCCTTTAAAACCTATAGATTCCATTTATAACCACCATATATTTGTTCAAAGGTCCTAAATATAAGTAAAAACGTGAAGTAGGGACAAAATTAACCTAAAATGGCGCTGGGAACTGCTGTCCCCCCAAGCCCCACCAGGGGCTGCGCCCCTGGACCCCCTTCCTGCTTTCCACCAGACCCCTTCAACCGAGGACGGTAACTTTGCATTAGCCCCGGGTCCCTTTCTTGATTTTCTTTTTTTGGGGGCTTTGCCCCCAAGCCCCCCCAGGGGCTGCGCCCCCCTTCCATGCTTCCATCAGACCCCCTTCACACCGGGAGCTTGGAGTGCAGTACTTATCATAAACTAACGGGGGAACCTAACCATATAACTCAAATGGAAAGCATGAGAATATAGAACTATTGGTAGCACTGGAGAAGCCTTTGGGTAAATGGCTGCCGGCCAATGGGAGTGTTGGTTCCCAACCGAGGGCCCGCATAACGATTGCAGCACGGCGCGTGGAATTGTAGTAGAGTCGTGGACCATACCCAAACTCTGTATTGCAAATTTGAGTAGTTGGCTGCTGTTTTGTGAGCTGCAGTTGATTACTTTTAGGCTTTATTGTCTTTCCATCAGACAAGACAAAATGAAAACAAAACATAAACACGCTTCTTTTGTAATCTTCAGCTCAGTTGTTCACTACACAACCCTTCTGTTCGAGTTGTTGGGGACTGATGTGTTTTTGTTTTGAGAGTCCTGATAGTGTCAGCAAACTATGAAACAGGTTGAAGTGAGGAAAAACTTGTGTGCAGAAAAAATGATCGAATGAAGAAAAACATGGACAATGGAAGAAAGTGTTGATTTAATTGATGCTTTGGACAAGCATCCCAATTCATGGAAAACAAGACATAAATTGCAAAACTTGAAATAAGAAAATATATTCATACAACAGCCATTTCATAATTACGGGTGGGACAATCTAGCGTATTATGACAAGTATTTTTGTTCAGTAAATATCATAAATAATGAACTAGAACTCTTCTGCTCATTCTGTGAAATTCTCCTCCATACTACATGGGAAACATTATTTAAAATTTGTTTTTCTAAATCTATTATGGGTGGGACATAATTTTGACAGTCGTTGATACCGCCACTGGCGGATGCCCACCACAGATGGTTGTAAATGGGCTTATTCCATTTGCAGAGTAGCTAAGACCTCCCAAACTGTTTATTAATCATTTTCATAAGCAATTTTGCAAGATACTAAACGTGGAATTCATGTTGACTGTTTGGAAATTTTATCCTATCCGACAAAAAGAGTTTTATTGGCAATTTTTCATATAGCTTAGTCAACAGAGTTTCACATGCTATTTCTTCAATTTCTGCTTCCACACTGCCCCCCTCTGTACAACTGTAAAATGGAATATTTTGTTATGGGGGCCTACCCACTATTCACAATTACACTATATGGCTCATGCTATATGAAAAAAAAAATGCTGTGCGCCAATCCCTGTGGACTCTTTGTGCACTGATGTTGCAGTTCCCAGAAGAAAGAAAGAGAGTGTAGATTTCCTGTGATACTCCCAGGAGGTGGGTATTGATCAACAATGTTACTTATCATTCAGAACTTCGTAACTCAACAACCACTTGTCGTAAAAGCGTGGATTCAGAAACATTTCTTCATTCTCTTGGTACACTTGATAACTTTGGTTTGTGTATAGTTTTTTGCCACGCAATTGAAATTGCACAACATACCGCTTCTGTTAGGCACGGAGTTATCTGAACTGGGCAACGCTGTCTCGCTGTCATTTGTTACTCACACAGGCCGGTCTTGATTAAGCTCCACCCAATTTTCCTTCGTCTACCGTGAGCCTTTTAGTAAGTTGACTAATTCATATCTCTGTGAACCCTGAATAAACTATTTAATAACGGATTACTTTTTTCCAATTGGGATTCACATATTTATTATGCATTAGGCAACTTTACGTTTTTTTATCATAAGTTTGCTTAGAGCATAGGTGAGCAACTGAGGGGCAACGTTTTAGTCCCCATCCCTTGCTGTGACGTAAGAAACCTGTTCTTCATGTTCAGTGTCACGTCGAAACTGCTTTATGCTGACGTCAAGGGCAACAGTAGTGGGAGAAATTCCCCTACCGCACAGTGACACGATGTGTCACAGATGCACACCCATGGCTTAGGCCCAGTTGCATAAAACATTAATCGAAGTTTAAGCACTGAAACTAATCTACAGTCAAGCTAAACTTAGAATTTTGGTTGTATAAAAGCTAATCCAAGATTAATTCACCTTGATCGAAGATCAGATTTAACCGGCAAACTTTCTAAGGTTAATCTATATGAACTTAGATTAGCTAAGATACGAAATTGCTTTTATATATTTTTAAAGTAAATAAAACTGAAATGGTAAGTCGTTTTGTATTTAATTACTTGTATACAGAATTTGTATGGAAATTTCGCATTTCAACTATTCGCTAAACGCATTGTTTCGAGCTTATGAGCTACACATAGGATGCATTTTTAGGTTATGTTATTTTTAGATAACTAGGATGGTTCATCCGAAAATGAAGGTTTTTAGTTTCCTCGGGACCCTCGTGTATTTCAACACAGAACTCAGTGAACACCACTTTAAAATGAGATTTCGATTATGTAAACATATAGTCGAGGAACTACAGTGCTTTTACTGTACGACTTGGCCGGCAATCGCACGGGCCGCTCCACCGTCACAGATAAACCGCATGCGGGGCCAGGAGCGTGTCATATCACGGTACTCCCGGCGAATCGTATATATTTCCGTAAAGGTAATCACAATAAAATATGAAAATATGAAATATAAAATTAAAATATAAATTTACCTTATCACAGGAGATGTTGGAAATGCCGTCCATACGAATCGTACATAAACATTCTTTGTTCTAATGTATAATTATGTCGTGGCATTTTTAAAACACTTCAAGCAAAATTAAAAACTACTTTAACCATAAAAAAACACAAACACTGCTGTAATAATTATTCACGTGTGAACGCAATCAGATCACATGCTAGACTTCAGCGACGAGACAACGAGGCATCACTTGGGCGCTTGATGCATGAGTCACAGATAGTCGGCCCACGCGATTGCCGGCCAAGTCGTACAGTAAAAGCACTGTAGAACAAAGACTGCGTCCACAGCTAGAAACTCAAACTAAAAGAAATCATGCATCGAATTCAATGTTTATAATTCTGCTCACCCTGCGATTATTTGCAATGGTAGCTTCCGGATGGTAATTGGGAATATTTTCCATATGAATAAAGGAACTGCAAGTAGAACCATACAATAAGTAGCAAGAGAGATTGCAAATTTTAACCCCAGTTCATCAAGATGCCTACTGACGAGAATGAAAAAGCCGTGTAATGCGATGCTTTTATGACATGTGTAATTTTCCTGGTGTTCTGTTATCTATTTTCCTTTTAATAATTAGCTATAACAACAACAGACAATTACGTAACATTAACTGAGACAAAAGAAAATCGAACAGCGCAGACAACTGACATTCGATGCGATAATATTATGTATTTCCCTCGCTTTTCCCTCGAACTTGGCGCTGTTGTCAAACGTCTTTCTGTGATCTTCGATTAGTACTAAACCAAATTCGTGTGATCTACGATTAGCGTTATACAACTCGAGCAGCGAATTAATCTGAGTTCAGTTCTGAACTTCGATTAAAACTGAACTACAGTTAGCGATTTTTATACAACTGGGCCTTAGAGTACCACCAGTACTGACTTGTGGCCCGAGGAAATTTATGTTAGTAGACGATAACTTCGGCCATGGTATTGAAAATGTAGGTCAACTAAATATTTGTAATTTTACAATAATATTTTACTAGCAGCTTCGTTCACAATAATTAATTTTAAGACAACAAACCTAGATTCAAGTTCCCTGGCCCAGGAAACCCGTGATTAGTGAGTTTCGTCCAAATCGAACAATGTTTGCCCATTTAGCCCTATAGGCTATTCATTATCCTCTTCCGTCTATGTTGAAAATTTCAGATGTCTGTGTGCCTTAACATTACAAACAAATGAATCGATCAGCGTGGGTTTACAAAATTCAAGCGATTGCAGTGCTTTTATTTCCTAGGTATGACTAAAATAAGCAAAGCCATCTGCAACTGATTTGACAAATGAAATGTATTAACTGAAAACTGAAAAACTGATGCTTAAATAGCAATAAAAAAAAGTATGTTTCCGGCAGTTTTTTTAAATATTATTATTATTATTTTTAAGTTATAACTCGTGAACGAAAGTGAAAATAAAAATTCCAACTTCGAGGTGCATTCGCCCATCATTTAGTCCATCTAAGTTTAAAATTTCAGATCTCTGCGTTCAGTAGATTTCGCTGGGCATCACGGACAGACCGACAAACACTTCCTTTTATTATTTTAGATGTACAAAAGAAAAAACCCCAAACAGGAAAGATTTAAAGAGGAGAATAATAAATAAACTAAGCAATACATAAATTTAAAATCTTTCTTGAAGAATTTTTGCCTCTGCAAATTTTGTTATTACACCTACATCACCAAAACTGAATCTTTTTGCAACAAAGTTCTCAATTGATATTAAGGGCTAAGCTTGACAAACGAGACTGCCCTCTCTTCTCTTGCTCGTCAATTCTTGCCAATGAGACTGTGTTCTAAAAGAGACAGGGTTGATAAAAAACATGTTTTTTTTTAAAAAGAACAAAAAAAAAAAAACGTTTTTTTTGTTTAAAACATGTTTTTTTTGTTTAAAACGTTTTATATGTGAACAACAATGTTGGTTGTTTTAAACGTGTTTTATGTTTACAACAAAGTTGTTTGTTTAAAAAAAGTTTAAATTGTTCATTTTGTTTAAATCAACCGTATATATTATTATGTATACAGTTGAAATGTTTAAAACATTTTAAACAATTTGTTTTAAACATTTTTTAGCATATGTTTATAACACTTTTAATTGGGTGTTCCGCCGCCGTGGGTGAGTCGGTAGCATGCCTGCCTTCCACTCCGGCGGCCCGGGTTTGATTCCCGGCCGGGTGGGGGATTTTTCAGTAGTGAAAGATCCCCTCCCCGGGTTCAGGACTGGGTAGGTTAAGTCTTAGGTTAAGATAATGCACATTGTGCGCGATTCCTTAATTATTAAATTTAATTATGCAGACAATTTACATTTTGTCAATCCAATGACACCCTGTGCTAAGATGTTCAAGATTTACGAGTCGTAGACTTAATAGTATTTGAAAATACATTTTGTACCAGTAGTATTTGTTTATGATTTAATAGTTCATGATTAATAAAAAATAATACAAACTACTGTTTAATTACTGCCTTTACTGCTCAACATATGATTGACTTTCACCATGCTTTACGTGGTCTTAGCCGCCTTACATTATCAAACTTACAAGGAATATCCTACTACAGTGTTGCCAAATTGACACATTCAGTATTTAATATTAATAATCTCTTTCTTTAAAAAGGAAGACCACAAAATAGATGGTAGGATGCAGTCAGAAAAAATTCAAATCAATTACTCAAAATCAGAAACTGGAAGGATAGAGAAGTCTGGAGGAAAAGGATACAAAAGACACCACCTCACGTGACTTTCTGGTATTCTGGCCCTAGTTTTTTTTTTTTTTTTTTTTCAGTTTACAACACTAACAGGGTGTCACTGACTTGACAAAATGTAAATTGTCTTCATAATTAAATATAACACGCAATTAATAAATGATTTAAACATATGCTAAAAAAAACATGTTTAAAACGTTTTAAACAAACTTAAAAAAAACACAAGCACTTGTTTTAAACATTCCAACCCTGAAAAGAGATTTGATAAGTTGGCAGGTAACCACAAGTACACTTAAGTTATGTGAGACTAACACATAATGTTCTCAGCAATGACCTTCAAAATCAACTTGGGCCGATCACAAGCAAACTGTGTATGATAAAAGAAAACTAAGAACAGTTCTGTAAGTGAGCCAAGGACAGTTATTACCTTATTAGTTTCAATCCCCTAATATCATGCAGACTTAAGGAATTATTAAAACAAACGAGATGTGATTGTTATGCAGGAATGTTTATTTTTTAATGTAAAAAGTTGGGGGGAATCATTGTGTGAGTAAATAAGGTTTAGCATAGCGCTGTGTGGAAGCGGGAAAGTAACGACAGAGCAAAAAATTATTACATAAATGTGTATGTAACTCTGAAGGCAGTGCAATGGTGTTA
Source organism: Ectobius pallidus (assembly GCA_964059195.1). NCBI lineage: Eukaryota > Metazoa > Arthropoda > Insecta > Blattodea > Ectobiidae > Ectobius > Ectobius pallidus. The sequence continues at coordinate 209,959,015 of CAXKWD010000002.1, forward strand.
TATATGAAGCAAAACCCTGCATGGGAAACGTGCTGCGATTGTCTTTTCTTCTCGAGGGAGGGCTGAGCGCTGTGTAATTCGTACCTGCAAGATTACTTGCTTTGGTGTTCTTGTCTGTTATCACGTGATATTACACTTGATACACACCAACCAAAGTTATTCGAATCACTTGGGAGAAGATATTCTTTTCAGTTTAATTCGTTCTCAATACTTCAGGCAGCAATGTGAGAGTATGTCATATAGGCCTACTTTTATGTAAGCTGTAGTGAAGTGCAATGAGTAACGTAACACAACCCCGATATTGATGGATTTTACAATACCCCCGATTTTCCAAGAATAAATAATAATAATAATAATAATAATAAAACAACAACAGATATTCCAAACTGGGTGCGAGATTTTGATTTTCTGCACTTAAGTTTGAATTTCTTTCATTTTGTCAACACATTGGTATATAGCCTTTATAATGAAATTAAGTGCAGGAAATAAATAAAATTGTCAAAATAAAGTGCAGGAAATCTGAAATGATGTGCCTAAAATTTGAATTTAAGTGCGGGAAATTCAAATTTTCATGCATGACAGTCTGCCCACGTATAATTGGAAGTTGGTCGTACAAAAATAACGAGTGTTTATATTACGAAAATCAATTATTAATGGTTAGTTTACTACATAATATGTACAATGCTATTTCTTACATTACACATTTCACAAGTAAAATACTTGCATTCGGGAGTCCCAGGTTCAAATCCTGTGGCCGGCTAATGTGACATGGGTTTTTCATGATTTCCCCAGTTGTAAAGGCAAATGCTGAATTGGATATTTAGGCCTACTTACCATGAATCATCCCCACCATTTCATATTGTATTAAGCTCACACTTTATCTTGAGCCGAAAAAATGCGGGGGTGAGGGGAGCTGATATTGCATGCAGTATAAGAGACTGACTATTGCAGAAGGCGGTGAGTTGAAATTGACGTTGTTTCTGAAGGGTTGCCAATTACCAGAAAATATAACATGTGTAGTTTTATGCTGATACACAATGGAACTAACTGTAATTTGTAGCACTTTCAACTCTCGCTGCCAAACTAAAGATTTTATATTCATTCAGATATTATATTAGAATATATCGCTGGAGAAATGAATAAAGTAATATATTTAGGCCTATTTAGACAATTTCTCTCCCAGTCTTCAGAATATAGATAATCGTTTATAAGTTATAGCATTGCACATGTAGGCCTACGCGAATATGCACTTTCACATGCCTGAATTGATGTAATTTAACTAAATACCTTTTGCGAAAGTTTGTAGGTAATTAATACAACACAATTAATACAACGAAATAATAAAACTTGGCTTGTTCTTTTCTCCGACAGATTCAGCTTAAAGCACATTAAATTGCTTTTCCTTCTATTTCATTTATTTAGTTTTTATTTTGCTGATTTCCGATACTTCTAGGTTTAAAGAATCTTTATTTTTAACTACGTTGTCACTTATATCGACCATTTCCACAACACCAGTACTGTTCTTCTAATATCCCTGGATTTATTCTGTCATTTTCAGAATAATATGATGTAAACAAATAAAAAAAAAAATTGACGGTAGCTCAAGAATGCATCAACGGGAAGTTTTGGGTATGGCAATACTGGGGATGAGTCGCGATCTTCATTTTTTCGAGCGAGGCCTTCTTTATATGGACGGTTTTCAGCATTATGGAGTGTTTAGCTCAAGATAAAGTATGCGAATAATATCATATCCATTTGAATTAATATCAGTTGAAATTTACTCCACAAAAACACAATAGAGAAAATTGACATTCAATAGTTCCATGGCCTACTCTACTGCATAGACACAGATCTTGAACTCCTTGACCTTGCAGCTAAAAGGAGTATAAACACAGCTGGAATAAATAAATTTAAAAAAAAAGTAAAATTTAAAAAGGGTAAAATACTTAGGTAAATTACTTTCCCTTTCCTGCACCAGCACTACATTAGGCCTACATAATGGTAACTAGTAAGACTAGTAAGTAACTTATGTAAGAGAAAGCACATAACTCACCAACTTGTTAGTTTTCAACACTGCTTCTCGCAAATCATATAAAGTATCAAACTTATAGGCACATTGTAGACAAGTCTTCAAAGAAACACCATTACCACATGGAACCTAAAACATAGGAAGTTAGCTGTAAAACTATGGCTCTGCAATAAACACTAAACAGTCTTATTAATTGTAAAAATCTGATGTGAAAGTCACTTCCTCTGCCCAAATAAAAATTAGCAGTATTCACATATCCTTTTACAGAATCGCAAGACACAATTTTACGCTAATTATCCTATAAATACCTCTTCTTTCAATGATGCGACTAAAAGCGCAGGCTATATAACAAACTTAAAAAAAAAAAGTGACTGCAGACGTTTATTGAACTTTCCGCCGTAAAGAATAATTTCCGAAATTTATCGAATATTTCCCTCAGATACTTCTTTACTCTATACCTGGCCAACAATACATCTTTCTCACTTCACATTCTTATATAGAATAAGAGGCCGTGAAAGAGCGCGTATTCAGTTGTTCATCATGCAAGACAAAATTTCTACAAACAGTGGGTGAACAGTGGGTGGCTTGAAACTACCCTCAGAGAATTTTTTAGGAAAAAAGTTTCAAATAAAAGTTTTAGCTCTCGGTAAAAGGAACACATGTGCAAATTTTAAAGAAAACCGTAAGAGCCGTTTTCGAGAAAATCGTGAAAAACGAAAGTTTCTTCATGTAAAGTCTCCTTAAAAATAAGAGAAATTTGTCGCCAATCTTCGAAGCACATCTTCAGAAGGTACCTGACCCAAATACGAAATTTTGTTTTCATACGATTCTCCGTTTCAGAGCTAGCCTGTTCACAAACTTCCACACAGACAGTCACAGACACACACAGACAGTCACAGACACACACACACACACACAGACATGTTTCCAAAAATAGTATTTTTGGATTCAGGGGGCCTTGAAACGTGTATATATATATGCTAAAAACTCAACTTCGAATTTTAGGGTCGAAAACAATACTTCCTCTACCTATAGTACCTATGGTACGGGCAGAGGAAGTAATAAAAATTGTTTATATGTGTGTTGAACGGTTGTTTGGTGATCACCACATAAGCTGTGTTAATAATAATCCCTGTATACGAGGGTCATTTCAGAAGTCATGGCAACTATTTCTGTGGTGCTAAGGCAGAACCCGATATGTCCGAAACTGCAATTTTTCAGGAGAGGAATTTTAAAGTTCAATAGATCGCAGAAATTCAGATTTTCTTTATATTGACTTGCCAAGTTTGTGATAGTGTTACCGAGAGAATATTTCTGTCCTTTAAGTCAAACAGTTGTAAAATCTCATCACAAAACGTAAATATTTACATAAGTTAGACATATCGTCCTTTGCCTACTTCAGTTGTCTTGAGAAAAGTGATTTATCGCTTGTTTGTTTTGCTCACTAAACGACATATCGGTGTTTACCTTCTTTGAAATATCTTGTTCCCATGAACGTAGAACGGTAGGAAAGCTGGGCTATTGTTATAGGACATGAGATATTTTAGGAATTAAACACTATTTACTTAACAAAAAGAATTAATAAGATTTTTTACTAATTTATTAAGGCACCTTACTCGATTTAACTGCTTTCTGGAAGCTCTTTACTCTGTTGCTGCTGTCCAGGTTTTCGTAAAAGGAATGACAGTCAGTATAAGGAGAAGCAGGCTCAGGAGATCCTTTTTCTTAAGGGGGTTGATGGGCAGTGGACAGTTGTAACATGCTGTCAAGGAAGGAATCGTAGGTCTGCCTCGTTTCGATCGCCACAGGTCAAGTATGCGAAAGTCTTGGTCATCAAAGGAATTTTTTAATTGCATTAAATTGAAAGTTTTCCTATACCTAAGCCAGTTCTCTTTTTTGCCCTCCGTATCCGTTGTCCTTTGAGTCAAATGCTCCTGCACCAGTTTCGAAAATGAGAAGAAGTCCTCTTGTTGCCTCATTTCATTGACCTGGAATAGTTTTTCCCTCTTTACGGTTCGAACAAACTGGAGCCAGTCTCGAGGTACCATGATCGGTATTTCGGTTTTCTTTTTAGCCCTTTCAATACAAGCATGGTCTACGTCACTTTCAAGGTGAGTATGTCCAGGTAACAGAAATTTCTGATCCACACAATCTATGTGGGTGCTCTTACTGACATAAAAGGAAAACGTGGCAGACATGTTAATATTCCGATTTTGACCACCGCATGTGTCTGAGTAAGTCACAACATGGGTTACAACATGCCCAAAAGGGCAGAGTTTCAAGCTTTTTGAAAATGCATGAAGCAGTCTCTTCAGATCCTCTCTTTCCGATTGCTTCATGCCACATATAGCAGCTAGTGGTACCTCCATCTGGGGTGCAGTCTAGGATAGTTAGGTTGTAGGCTATGTTGAGAGAAGGCATTTATAAAATGAAACGATTGCAGGCAGAGAAGGGGTATTTAAGACTTGCTGCAAATCAAACACTAAAACCCTTATTTTCGGGTCTTCTTTTGCACTGTTTTTATCAACATCTTTCATTCTGTACCCTAGATCTACTCTTTCCTTGTGTTGATTACGACCAATGATCAACTGGCTGTTTTCTTTTGGATCATTACTTTAATTTTTATTATGTAAGAATCGCATGTCTTACATGTATCAACATGTGGCTGCTTAAATGAGTAACCAGTGGACTTAAATACCTCTCTGAATAAATAATAAGATGCAGCATATTCATGCTCACTTTTGTATTCATTGTACAACATCCTTATGTTCAAGTGACTACTTGTTCAAGTGGCTGTAAGCCATTTCGACGATCATAGAAGCCCTACTCTTGACGAAAATTTTAATAATAAATTTATAAAATTCACGTAAGCGAAATTGAAGCTGACAAGGCAGACGAACGAGAGACACTACTCATACGCACAGCTCCAGTCACGCAGAATGATGTCACCTGGAAATAGGCAAATCAGAAGGTGCCACTAGCCGATATGTCAGACATATCGGAAATTTTCATCACTAGAATGTTGCAGGAGGATGCCAGAGCCCGATATGTATACCATATTGGTTTCTGCCACCAAACAATTTCTTAGAAATTGACATATCGGAATATTATTTTACATAATAAACTATTATAGACAAATAAGAAACATACCGGGATTTGCCATCACATTCTTCATCAAAATCTCTATAGGTTGATACAGAAAACAAAAAATCGAATTTTTCTGACATATCGGGTTCTGCCTTAGCACCACAGATTTTATATATTCCGAATCACCGCATATGCGGTTATTGCACTATATACATTTGAAAACATGGTGTACATAGTACGGGATGTGACCATCTGGGTGCATTGGTCTCCTGTAGACAACACATGCAAATGATAGTATCCTAGAGACTGTGTTCCGAAATGGATGTCACTAAAGTTGAAAAGCGAGCATACGTAAAAATTGCATTTCATTCTAAAAATGAAGACGCTGCTGCGTGGGAAGCGGTTTGCAAACAGGGAGGACATCCCAACAGCGCATCGACTCATGACACACAGCTGATGGTATTCAGCACCTTCCTCATCGTTGGCAAAAATGTGTGGAAGGCTTGGGGGATTATTTTGAAGGTTGTTAGCTTGTAAGAACGCATACTGTTTTGTGCATATGTAATACGAATAAAACAATGATCTCTATTCACCCATCTTTCAATGTCCCTTACCCATAGCACCTTGTATTTAGCACCAGCATTGCGAAGAACATTCCAACGACTTTCAATCGAATATCCTGATTTTTGTTTCCTGCAGCTTTTTTGACTGATAAATAATAGTTGCCATGACTTCTGAAATGACCCTCGTAACTGCTAATACATCGGGTTTGAATGTGAAACGTCATCAAACACGTCATGCTGGGGATGACGTTTTCGCCTGAGGCAGTAAAGGAAGCATGTGACTGCACTCCAATTGTGGCACCATCAATCCGAGAAGTGAAAAAACAGCAGTAAGTCTGCCACGAGAAAATCAAGTTTCAACATTTCATTAAATTGACTTAAGAAATTATGGGTAAAATTAAGAAAACATTACCTGCAAACAAAGAAGAATGTTACTAATTTCACAGAAGTAGCTGAGAATGTTTCATAACAAATTATTATCAAGAATAGATGCATAACCTCAAAATACAATCTAAAACATCTACTAAATAACCAGCTGTTACAGATATAGGCCATCTTTATTATTTAGAAAGGTGTTAGGCTGTGTAAACAATGCGTTCTTTTTTAAAGCGCTTTACCAATGATAATTCAAAAGTGTTCTTTCTTTACTTTTTGCTGCAGATTCGCTTTATGTCCGCTTCACAGTCAGTGCAGTGATCTCAAATTTCGCTTTACGAGTGCTTCAATGTTTTGCTGCATGAATTGTCATGGCAGAGTATGTGCTGATCAAAAAAGTTCTTGGTGCCATTAACATCATTGTTCAAATTCCCGATTACAAATGCTTTCTACGGTACAGTCAGTCCATTTGATTTTGCCTGTATGTCATATTGTACAATAATTACTATTTTCATCCCTTCATTGAGCAAGCTGTCAACTGTCGACTTTACCGATCTTTTTTGGTTGCAGCAGCCATAAAGCACTGTGTAACACTCATGAAGTGCCTTATAAGTTTGCTTTAAAAAAGAACAAACAGAAAGTGTTTTACACATTCAGTCTTTTACGCAGGGATCATTAGAAATGTTTCTCCTATGCTATGGTACTGGTATAACCGTTATACAAGGATTATTAGTAAGACTGTTACACAACTAGTTCACCAGTGCAAGAACTGAAACTAACACAAGGCAACTCTATCAGTGTGGAAGTACTGTAAACTGGGGTAACATTGGCAACTTTTGAAAATGAAAATGCTAATAAACACAGAAAAATGCCTGCGGAATTACATACATAAACAGGTCTCAAGCTGATTTTAATGACAGGCAGGAATTAATTTAAGTACTTCAGGTCTACAGACTGTGAAAACTTATACATAACTTTTCCCCTAACCCAACATCTCAGGTTCTTTCAACTTTTTTACAATCTGATTGATATTAATAAGTGAAACATCACCTGGTTTAGCCACAAATTTTTTCTGTCTCCATTAACATCACTTAGACCCATTACTTCAGTTTCATCAATCTTCATGCTTTGAATTATACACACAAATTTCACAAATTGCTTTTTGCCGGTGAATTTAACAATTACAAAATCACCATCTCTTAAATTTTCAAAACATGGAGGAAAGGAAAAATAAGCAGCAAGAGATCTGGCAAGAATTTTACGGTACAGAAGCCATGATAAACCGTGAATGGACACGCCCCAACCAGGAACTGAGACACTTTGTAAACTCCCTCGCAGTTTATGGCTACCACCACAAAGTGTGCTCCCAAAAAACATACCACGACCCGGATCAAAATTGTGTGTGCGAACATTGTAACAGTGGTTGTGACAGATACCACGTCATCAAGTGCAAGAATAGAGGGAAGCCCTTAATACAGTTCTGCAAATAAGACTCAAGCGTAGTGAACAAGACGGTGCGCAGTCACCATCAATACTATTTAATGCTCAACTTGAGTGCACCTTTCAATTATTATTATTATTAAATTTTCAGAGTCTACGCAAGTTGCTGCATGCTCAGAACAGATAGAATGAGGCACTGCCTCAGGTTGTTCATCTTCAAGAAATAATTCAGATCTGTCATGAAGACTTATGTCATCGTCATCATCATCTTGACTTTCAAGATCTGCTGACACAATACTTTTTCCAGGTTCCACTGTAATCTTCTTCCTCCAACCTTGGGATTTTGGACCATCACCACATCGTAGTTTCATCAGCAGCTCTTGAAGAGACTTGTTCATCATCGACGTATTTTCTTCTGACAGCTGTTCATTTTCATTGTTGCTTGGTAATCTCTTTAATACCTGATTTCTGTCTAGTGGAACAATTCCACAGGCTCTAAATCCACTAATGACATCAAGTGATATTCTTGTGACCATCTCAGAAAGTAGCTTTTTGAAGAGTTGCGGAAATTTGTCTTTTGGAAGGCCCTGTGTAGTATTTGCTGCTTTGTATGCCATCAGTAGGGCAAGACATTTAATGACCATTAAAAAAGTGAAAAAATGCAAAATAAAAAATGCATTTATGACCTAAAAATAGTGAAAAAATGACACAAAAAATTTAAAAAATGCCCAATAAATTTTATCATTATTACTTATAATTATTTTTTTAAGTAATGAATTGCTTTTAAGGACCAATTTAATGGATGACATTTCGTTACATATAAATTTACAATATAAAACACATTTATTTTGCTGCTAAAGAAGTAAGTAAATTAATATTAGGCCTACTTGAATACCCTTCACTAAATTTTTTTTTCTGAACTGGCATGCCCATCATATCGGCGCATAAAAATGCTGTACACAGTTTCTCGCAAAACGGCGAAAATGTTGAAAAACTTTCCCCCAGAAGTGTCTGTTGCAGGCCACGGTTTCTTTTCTCTTCAAGTCGCTGCAGACCACATTTATGTTTCTCTCTTGATACATGTTGTTCAACCGTAAATTTTTTTCGGCAGAAACCCTCACATCACATAATTTGCAGAACAATATTCTTCCATCGGTGGAAAAAATATTTTCTCCGTACTCGGAAGCAAATCGTTTTAATTTATCAAACTACTTTCTTTCACTTTGGGCATTTTACTGAACTCTTCTGTCAACAAACTATCTCATACAACTCTTACAGACAACTGAAAGACATAGTGAAAGTCCTCCTACCTGAAAATGAATAACTATAGGATGCTCGGATTAGTTCATGATGCACATTCCTTTAAAATAATAAAGCAGGTATAGTCGCCTCGCTTATCTCTAACGGAGCTGTGTCCCAAGTGTTGTTTCTTTAATGCAAGAAGGACACATTCGTCAATAGCCGCTTGTATTTACAACGTTGTTTTCTTGGAAATGTAGACTAGTTCAAAATGCTTAAAAATAGCAGAAGCAGGTATTGCTTATACTGTATTTTCTTGGAAATGTAACAAGAGTTCAAAATGCATATTCCTTCCAGTAACGCTGCAATCTGCTTTATTTCCTGTGGATGTTATTTGCATTTACAGTTATAATAGACAAGCATAAAAAATCGGAAATTATAAATAAAAAAACTAAAAATATAATGTAATGTAAGACTTCATTTAAAAAACTATAAAAATGCCGAAAAAGTCCTAAAAATGCCGAAAAGTCCTAAAAATGCCGAAAATGACCGAAAAATTACCAAAAAATGACCTATCTATTGAAAATTACGAAAAAATGCAAAATAAAGCAAAAAAATGCAAAATCAAATAGCTCTTATTTGATCAATTAATTGATGATACACATTTATATATATTCGAGCTATCTTTTAACCATCATATAAAAAAGATGCAAAATCATCAAATGCCTTGCCCTAGCCATCAGTATATGCCTCCATTTCCCTTTCCTTTCTAGAGGTAGCGTGCCCGCCTCTAGATCCGCAAGGCGCGGGATCAAACCCGGCCACGGTCGATGGATTTTTCAGGACGTAAAAATCCTGGGCACGGAGTCCTCCGGGAGGGACTTTAAGCTGGGGGTCCCGTGTCATAGATTTACGGCACGTAAAAGAACTCCAAGCCTAAATTAGAGCCTCTGGACAAAATTTCTTGGCCCTTCCAAGAAATACTTAGTTTCCAGAGGGGGGTTGCGAGGCGATGGGCTTACCACCTGTCCCTCTACCCTCTCTTGGAAAATAAGCATATCAAAATTAGTATAGGTAATGAAACCTCCACTTGGAGGCCCCTTCGCCCCACCTGGGGATCATAGGGTACCAGATACAGATACAGAATAAGAACTTTACATCCTAGCAAAAGTTTTGCATGCGGAAGGAAAATAGAATAGAACCAATCACTGAAAGTCTGGCTTTCAAACCATTCATTCTGTGATCTGCCATAACGAGCATTTTTACAGCACTGCTTAGTACATAAAGGAACACCTTTTGGTCCTCCTTTGGTCCAAGAATCCCACAAATTTGTGGCTTTGTACACTATGTATGGGTGCCATCAGCAGCAGTGCACATCATTATTGTGGTACATGACTTTGAATGATTAACAACATTTTCAGGGTACTTTTTTCCTTTCTGATAAATCCCTTTCTTCTTACCACGGTCATCACTCAAGTTCGACTCGTCATAATTAAATATATTGCAAGCAGGTACTCCCCGTGTGGTGTCCGGGCTACTGAGTAGAATAGCACCATGGGACCTCCCCCTGTTGTAAGAGGCGACTAACAGGAGTAGCTGCCCGCTATCCATACCCAAATCCTATCTTTCCAACACAAAGCTTGGAGGTATAACTGGGCCACCCGGGCTCCCAAGGGGACATAAATATTGGGAGTCCAGTAGCCCGAGGTAACGGGCCTTCAGCGTTGGGCTAATCCCCCACCTGAAGTAAGAAGCGGATTCAAAGGGACATAGCTAGCCTCGGAATTGGACGGATTCAACGGAAACAACTTGGTAAAGACAAGGATATACGATTGGCAACTTGGAATATAACATCAATAACGGGAAAGGAGACAGAATTGGTGGAGGATGCTATACCAGGAATACATTGAGGAGTTGGGAAAAGCAAAGGGAAAGACATGGACAGAAATGAAGAGAATGGTAATGGACCGAGATGAGTGGAGGAAATGGGTAGAGGCTGGTACTCCACGCTTAACAGCACAAATGAGTTAGAGAAAGAAGAAGAAGAAGCAAGCAGGTACCTCAGCAACAGACACTTCTAAGTTATTGAAATATTTTTCTATTTCCTCTGGGCTTACAGATGCTCTACTCCTTGATATATTTGAATCTAGTCTTGTATGAAGTTGACAACCATATGACGCTTCAAAATTGAATAAACCCACTCTTGTCCTGGAAAATTATTGGAAAACTGGCTGACTGCTCGTCCTGTTCTGTCAATGTATGCCTTCACCCAATAACGAAGATCATCTCTGTCAGTGGAAATCCCCAGTTACTACAAGTTAACAGCCTTTCAACAAACATTCTTTCTTCATCTTCAGAAAATATTGTAGGTCTCCCGATTTCCTTATTATGCTTACCAGTACGTTTGTTTTGAAGTGTTCCGCTTGATATATTATACTTAATACTGACAGCTCTTTCACTCAACACATTGTTGTTAATATCACCTAGAATTAAGAATTTCTGTGTCGTAATCTGTATATCTCCTTGCTCCTGTCTTCCTTTTTGTATTACGAGGCATGGCAAAGTTACCCCAGAATAAGCTAGAGGTAAAAAATTTAACAGCTCTATGTGCAGACTTGAAAAGTATCAGGATTCAGCCACTGAAGTTATTGTTAATTTAACGTCAGAGTTTACTGGTGTTCCCGTAAAAACTGTCAGGTCACAGGCCTACAGTGTTAAGACTCCCTCCCTAGCTTGCATGGAGCCAGGTGAAGGGGTAGATTTAGTAATAATAGGTCTTTCAAACTCAAAGATGTCAAGGTCTTGGAAGAGAGGGCAATAACTGAAGTAACCAGGGTTGTTATGAAAAAAGCCGGCCTGATTTTAACCGGCCGGTTTTAACCGGTTTTATCCACTTGAAAAAAGCCAGGCAATTTTATCCGGATAAAATCAAATTGAATAAAAATAATGGAAGTTTCTTTCATGTTTTTATTTCCAAACATCATAAATTTAAGTTACAAGCTCAGAACCTGTAGTAGGCCTACTTAGGACTACTGAGCTACCAGTTTTATCCACTTGAAAAAATCCAGGCCGGATAAAATCAAATTGAATAAAAATAATTCAAGTTTCTTTCATGTTTTTATTTCCAAACATCACAAATTTAAAAGTTACAAGCTCAGAACCTGTAATACTCACTGATTGCAAATGAGAGCTACCAGTTTTATCCACTTGAAAAAAGCCAGGCCGGATAAAATCAAATTGAAGTTTCTTACATGCTTTTATTTCCAAACATCACAAATTTAAAAGTTTCAAGCTCAGAACCTGTAGTAGGCCTACTTAGGCCTCCTGAGTGCAAATGCAGAGCTACCAGTTTTATCCACTTGAAAAAAGCCAGGCATTTTATCCGGCTATAATCAAATTGAATAAAAACAATTGAAGTTCCTTTCATGTTTAAATTTCCAAAGATCACAAATTTAAAAGTTACAAGCTCAGAACCTGTAGTAGACCTCAGTTTTATCCACTTGAAAAAAGCCAGACATTTTATCCGGCTAAAATCAAATTGAATAAAAATAATTGAAGTTCCTTTCTTGTTTTTATTTCCAAACATCACAAATTTAAAAGTTACAAGCTCAGAACCTGTAGCAGGCCTACTTAGGCCTACTGAGTGCAAATGCAGAGCTACCAGTCTTATCCACTTGAAAAATGCCAGGCATTTTATCTGGATAAAATCAAATTGAGTAAAAATAATTGAAGTTTCTTTCATGTTCTTATTTCCAAACATCACAAATTTAAAAGATACAAGCTCAGAAACCTAAAATTGTATTTAGTGTAATTTAATACAGTGAGTCTCATGCAAGAGTTGGCCAATGACACGGGTTTCTGCGTCGCGGCGGGCACAGCAAATAAAGCCACGATCGGTGTAATGATTCAGGTTCTCACATTTACAGTTAAAATTACAATGAAAATAACCACGTACCTCATCACAAGAGATGTTAAAAATGTTCTGCTCTTGCATCCACAAAATACTGGCACAATTTTAGGAAATTTTCTTTTACGCACATTAAGTACAGCTTCCGAAATAGAGTTAATTTTTCTTGTGATATTGTCTTCAAGTTCTTCTAACGTATGGGAAATTGACCTATACACTTTATTTTTGAAATTTCCCCATAAATAATAGTCACATGCTGTTAGAAGAACTTAAAAGCAATATCACAAGAGAAATTAACTCTGTCTCGGAAGCTGAAATTATGCGTCTGAAGGAAAATTTCCTGAAAAGGTGCCAGTATTGTGTGGATGCAAGAGAAGAACATTTCCAGCAGCTCTTGTGATGAGGTATGTGGTTATTTTCATTGTAATTTTAACTGTAAATATGAGAACCTGAATCATTACACCAATCGCGGCTTTATTTGCGTAGATATTTCACCCGATCGCTCGGGTGTTGGAGCTGTGCCCGCCGATTCGCAGAATCCCACGTCATTGGCCAACTCTTGCGTGGGACTCACTGTACCACTTCACTGTGTAATTCCCAGCAATAGTTAATTACCGTATTTACTCCAATATAATGCACCCTCGAATTTAATGCGCACCCTGATTTTGAAACTTAAAATCATAAAAAAAGAGTTTGTTAGCGAATGTAATGCGCATCAATAGGATATTTTATTTGGAATTTTGTCTTAGTATTTATAGAATAATGAACCAACACATAAACATTTACAGTTAACTGCCAGTTTTAGGCCTACAAGTAGACCTATAGGCATGGCTCATCAATATTCACTAATGTGTTCATCACTGGAATCCTCGGAGGTGCTTATTTTTATTGCTAAATGGACAAACAAAATGTTAAATGCATGTTTCACAATAAAAGCTGATACCACTCTTAAATGAGTTTAAAATCGACAATGCACAATATTCCACATTTGCACTATAGAACTGACAAAAACTATTTTTTCATTATGTTTCAGAAATTAAATTTCATATGGTGTAGACTAACGATAAAATGAACGAAGTCGAGAATTATAGCAGTGCCTTGTTATGTAGATCAATATTACCTCCGACCTACGAAACGGATTTGTACTAGAATTTAACGCGCACCTCAGTATTGAAATCTACAAATGGACAATAATAGGGCACGTTATATTCAAGTAAATATGGTAAATTCACCATTCATCATAAGACTCTTGCATATTTGCTTTATTCTGCCTGTTGATGTAGGCCTATACAAGCTTCTGGGCTTTTTCATTGCCTAGTCTGTTTCTCAATTTTGTTTGTATTAACCCAAATGAAGAAAATACTCTTTCGATTGATGCAGAACTGGCTGACATACGATGTAAAGATTCTATGGCTTGACAAAATTCCAGCGATAGGTGATTACGCTTCAGATTTGTGTAATTGATGGAGAAATAGGTATAAAAAAATCCCTTTAGGTAGGCCTACAGGGCACAGGCTGAGGTAGATTTCATAGTGCTTTTTATGAATTTATTGGGGTAAGTGTAAAATAAAAACTGAAATAGTTTTTTATAAAAAGAGAGTTGTTAATTATGTATTAATTGATATCTTTTATTATTTCATTTTTAATTTGGCCAAGGATTATTGTTCTAGAGATATTTAACTATTATTTTTAATATTTCAAACTTTATTTCATTGGTAATTTTAGCCTCAGTTGGTCCTCATGAATTCATTTCGGCATGCCTATTGGCTGAGGTATATTTTAAAGTGTTTTTGACTTTCAAAAATTCAAATCTCTCCTTATATGAGCGCTATTGAGAAACTAGTTGTTGATTTAGAGATTACTCATCAAGAGCTTTTCAACGATAGCCTACCCCACAAACATGGTTTTAAACATTTTAAATTTCCACCCTAACCCCCACAACCACTGAATCATTGGTGTCTAATTTATGCATACTTAGTTTCCCTCTAAATCCCATAGGGCCCTAAATATAATTTTTTCAAAATTTCAACCCGCTCCCACCTCCCCCAACCAGGAAAAATTTATTTTAGCCGGCTAAATTTGATTTTAGCCGGCTAAAATCATGATTTTAACCGGCTAAAATTGAAAAAAAACCGCTGGTCAGGTCTTTTTCAATTTTAGCCGGCTTTTTTACAACCCTGGAAGTAACCCTTGACAAGTGGGGACAGTGTATTGAACATGTCATCATGGAGGAAGAGAAATTCTAGGAATCAGATGTCATTGTTAACTGCTTCGAAATCAATTCTGCTGACAGCAGTAGTGCTAAGGACAACCATCAGCTGGAAAGGGATTGAACTGAACCACTTTTATAATGCCAATAATATAAGATGCTCTGAACCTTAAGATGCACCTTTATATTTTAGGATGGAAATTTAAGGGAAAAGAAATTTAATGTGATTCTAAACGAAAAATGTTAAAGCAAATAATACACTTCATTGCATAAACAAATTATAACCTTGTACAATGGAATCAGTGTAAATAACTTCTAACTTAAAACCTGCGTTGTACGAAAATATCTTCTGTACAGGCGGCATCGCGTAAATTTTAACTGAACTGAACTGAATTCTCATGAAAAACTGAAAATATTTTAACACCCTCTAACCCTCAATTCAGCATGGTAAGTGTACCGGGACAAGCCTTCATTTAAACTATCTGGCGGAGACAACTCCAGGGTGTCCACCAAGTAATGCTGAAGAAATTCCCGGCTTATTCCCTGATTTTCATTGATCATTTCAGAAATTCCCGACCAAAATATGAAGCACTTTCTAATAACTGTGTAAGAAAAATTATAGGATTATACATACTTTAAATAAGAAAAACTTTTAGTAACAAAAGTAATTGCAAACAATAATTACTTAAAGGCTATAACAGATGCAAGAATTAGGAACAATAAAATTAATTAAATATACTTTCATATAGGCCTATTATTGTCTAGAAGTCTTTTTGATCACACTTAGCAATTTTTCGAATTTTCCCGGATATTTTAACAAATTCATTGACTTTTCCCGGATTTTCCCGACCATACGAAATTCTCGGCCTTTTCCCGACCAGTGGGCACCCTGCAACTCCTTTCAAAAAAAGAACTCAACATTCCTTTCTTTTCGCATTGTATACCCTCATTTTATAATTGTGAGAAGTGCACTGATGTAGGCCTACAGTCTGTGCCAAAATTTGTAACTATCTTATCGTTCACAATACGCTGTTTATAACTTTAGTATTCCGGCAATATTTACCATAATTTTAATTTTTTAGTGTACTTCGGACCATTAGATGCACCCAACTTTCAAAGGCTCTGTTTTCAAGGTAAAAAATGTGTCTTATGGTCCGTAATATACGGTACATTTTAATTTTCATTACTGTTTAAAGAACGTTGCTCTTTCCAAAGCACAAAATTATTTTCCCCAAATTTATACTTAAACGTTTGTAAGCATTAAGTCGCTTGGATGTAGATGTAGATATCTCGTCCTGTAGATCCTGTGTTGAGCAGGGCTCAAGGATGTAGAACACGTCAGATCAAAAAAATACATGCATGTTATAACAATAATATAGGCCTACAGAAACTGTAAGCTGCCAAATTTATCCAAGCTGGAAATATTCCTCCAAATTGTAGAAGGTGTGAGTTATTAAAAATTCCTGGACAGCTGTTTTGAAAGGTTTGCTCTTTCTTTGAATACATAATAATTTAATGTTGTTTGGAAGCTTGTTATATATCTGTACTGCAGAATAATAAGCACCCTTTTGAAAGAGTTTTAACGAGTTATTTGGTCTGTGTAGATCATTCATGTTTCTGGTAGTACGTCCGTGTACACTAAAATTAGTTTGATATTTATCAATATTATTCACTACATAACACATAACAGAGTATATATATTCCCCTGTAAGAGTGAGGACTTTTAATTTTTCAAATAGCGGTTTACAAGATTCCCTTTTTTTTTCTTTCCACATATTATTCTTATTGCCCGCTTTTGTAATCTAAATATTCTCTCCCTATGGGAAGAGTTGCCCCAGAATATGATCCCGTACCTCATTACCGAGTGAAAATATGCAAAATATACCATAAGTAATGCATCCTGTTTTAATATATTATTCAAAATTCTTAAAGCAAAGCACGCTGAACTCAGTTTTGGACTTATCATTTCTGTGTGTGTCTTCCAGTCAAGATTTTGGTCAATTTGCAGTCCTAAAAATTTTACATTGCTAATTTCTTGTATGATTTGTGTTCCATAATTAATTTCAAGATTTGAGATACATCTGTTTTTTGTTCTAAATTGTATAAAATGGGTCTTATCAATATTAAGTGTCATTTTATTAGCTAGAAACCATGTGTTTAACTCGTGAAAAGCCTTTGTAGCTATTCTTGATAAATGTTCTTGTGACATTCCTGTTACAAGTACACTAGTATCATCTGCGAAGAGCAATATCTTTGATTCGTCACTTAAGTTATAGGGCAAGTCATTAATGAAAATTAAAAAGAGCAAAGGTCCTAGTATTGATCCCTGAGGTACCCCGTTCTTAACAACCCCTAAGTTAGATTCATTTCCATTTATTATTACCTTTTGAGTTCTATCAGAAAGATATGATTTGAACCACTTAAGTGTTAAATTATCGAACCCATAATGATCCAATTTTTGAAGTAATATTTCATGATTTATACAGTCAAACGCTTTAGCTAAGTCGCAGAAAATTCCCAGAGCATATTTCTTTTTATCTAACGCTTCCAGTATTTCTGTAGTAAGTTGAAATGTAGCATTCTCAGTGGACATGCCTAGTGATGTGGGCCGGGAATATTCCCAGTGGGAGGGAACTTATAAAAAGGGAATATTGCCAGGAATATTTCTTTTGCTGGGGAAGATTGCCAAAAACTGGGAATTTATGAAAATTTGTAAATTTTGAATGTTTTAACTCTTATTAACAATTGAGGAATCTTAAAACTACGTTAACTAAGCGAGTTCACACATTTTAATCCAAGAATTAACATTCTATACATTGATTCCCTGTATAACCGAGCGGGAATTTATGGAAATAAATGGATTTAAATTACTAAAGCATTATTAAAAACCCAAGCATTTAAAAACCAAGCATTTTGATCAAGTAAATTAACACTGTTGAAAAAAAAGCATCCTCATATAGTACCATTAGGTTGCATTGCTCACCTTCTCCATTTCCTTGCAGAGGTGATAACTATAGTAAAGACTATCAAAAACAGTCACATATTAAAAGCATTGTTCGATGAAATTTCTTCTGAGAAAAAATTTAAAGATCGAATATCTCTGAAGTTGCCTGGGCAGACCAGATGGGGTAGCCATCTTTTTTGTTTGGAGAGTTTGCAATCGAACAAAGTGGTTCTCCAAAAATTGGCCGTCAATGAAAAGGCTGATCTAGACCCATCCATTAAAAGGAAACTACTAGATGATGCTGTGTTTTGGGTTAAAATAGAAAGGATGATACATTTGCTTAAACCAATTGTGGATCTTATCACATCCATTGAATCAAATGATCCACAAATACATAGAGTGGTCAGGAAATTAAACGAAATAGAGAAAAGTATGAAGGAAAACTTACCAACATCACCCATGCAAAAATCTGAAGAAAGGAAAGTCATGGAAAAGTTCATTGAGAGAAAAAATGTTGGCATTGGACCAATCCATCTATCAGCATTTATGCTGGACCCTAAAATGCAGGGAAGTTTGCTCAACCCTACGGAAATACTAGACACCATAGGTCTTGTTTGTGATTGTGCTCAGCAGATGGGTTTGGATGTCTTAAATGTACGAGAAAGTTTAGCTGACTACAGGGACAAGGAAGGCTTATTCTCAAGAAAGTTTCTTTGGGAAGGGATGGACGACAAGGATAGAATTATCAGGCCTCTAACATGGTGGAGGGGATTGAGAGGTACTTGTCACTTGGCAGATGTAGCCATAAGAATATTGGGGGCACCAGTAACTTTGGCTGCCACAGAGCGTACATTTAGTACGTTCTCTTGGATGCATTCCAAGAAAAGAAACCGTCTTTCATCCGAGCGAGCAGCAAAACTGACTTTTCTTTCTTACAACTGGAAGCTTATGAACGCTCCACCACAAGAGAAGAAGAAAGAAAGAAGCAAGCGAGCGGAAGGTAACCCAGAGGAGACAGGAGGACAGGGAGAAGATGAAGAAATCCTTGAGATTGAAGAAGATAATGATAAAAACAAATTAAAACGAAGTAATGTAAACAGTGGGGCAAATTAAACTAAGATAGTTGAAATATAAAAACACTTTGTGCTCCACTTATGTCTGGAATTAGAATCACAGGACTAGTTTCGGGAGTTACCCCATCATCGGCTGTTGGTCTACTGGAGTTGGAGTTTGGCGATCATGGCTGGCAGTCTTGGTATGTTCGGTGCTGCCCTCTTCCTTCCTCATTGTAAGTTTTATGACGTCATCCACTGGCGGTATTTCAAAGTTCATTATGCTGTTGCTATTCTTGGTAATAAATATCTTCTCCCATGTATTCAATTCAGATGGCTTCTTTACGTGTTTTAACAGTTTGATGTCTTTTTTGATGCGGTGGTTTTTTGTCCAGAAATGATGGGCTACCGCTGATTTTTCGGTTTGCATGTATTTTATGTTTCTGAGGTGTTCATTCATCCTGATCTTTAAGCTTCTTTTGGTCTGTCCTATGTAAGTCAAATGGCAGTCTTCGCATTCCATCTGGTAAATTCCTGAGGAGTCTATTTTGGGTGTGTTTTTTAGAGGGTGATTAAGCAGATTCCTGATTGAATGTTTGTTCTCTGGTGCTAGCTTTATGTTGTAATTTTTGAATACTTTCTCAAACTTGTGAAAAAATTTTGGGTGATAGGTGAACTTCTTGTAATTGATTGGGTCTTTTTCTGCATTGTTTAATGTACTGGTTTCCTTAATCGTTTTTTGCTACTTGTGTTTGGCGATCATTTTGTCAATGAAATTTGTTTTGAATCCATTAGTAGTTGCCACTTCAAGTATGTGTTGGTATTCTTTATTGTATTCTATCTTAGTTAGCGGGAGGCAGATAAGTCTGTGTATTAGACTGTGAAAAATTGCAAACTGGTGTGATTTGGGGTTAAAATTGTTATATTTTATGTAGTTGTCGAAGTGTGTGGGTTTTCCGTAAATCCCAAATTCTAGACTCTTCTGGTTTCTAATGATTTTTAGGTCTAGAAAGGGTAAACAACCATTCTGTTCAACCTCCATTGTGAATTGTATTGATCTATCTTGCAAATTTAATAATTTTAACGAGTCTTCCAAGAATCTTTTTGGTACGATGGCAAAAATGTCATCGACATATCTACACCAGCTTTTGAATATGTGGGGAAATGCTTTGGTTACTTGTAGTTCTAATTCGCTCATGTATAAATCTGCTAGTAGTGGTTTCATTCGATGTTTCGGTATTATTCACAAGTATTCCAATAGATAAATTACCCAAACTAATCAAACAATGGCTGTCTTTGAATTACATGGCACAGGAACAAATAGAAGAATACATTAAACTTATTGATTTTTGCCATCGTACCAAAAAGATTCTTGGAAGACTCATTAAAATTATTAAATTTGCAAGATAGATCAATACAATTCACAATGGAGGTTGAACAGAATGGTTGTTTACCCTTTCTAGACCTAAAAATCATTAGAAACCAGAAGAGTCTAGAATTTGGGATTTACAGAAAACCCACACACGTCGACAACTACATAAAATATAACAATTTTAACCCCAAATCACACCAGTTTGCAATTTTTCACAGTCTAATACACAGACTTATCTGCCTCCCGCTAACTAAGATAGAATACAATAAAGAATACCAACACATACTTGAAGTGGCAACTACTAATGGATTCAAGACAAATTTCATTGACAAAATGATCGCCAAACACAAGAAGCAAAAAATGATTAAGGAAACCAGTACATTAAACAATGCAGAAAAAGACCCAATCAATTACAAGAAGTTCACCTATCACCCAAAATGTTTTCACAAGTTTGAGAAAGTATTCAAAAATTACAACATAAAGCTAGCACCAGAGAACAAACATTCAATCAGGAATCTGCTTCATCACCCTCTAAAAAACACACCCAAAATAGACTACTCAGGAATTTACCAGATGGAATGCGAAGACTGCCATTTGACTTACATAGGACAGACCAAAAGAAGCTTAAAGATCAGGATGAATGAACACCTCAGAAACATAAAATACATGCAAACCGAAAAATCAGCGGTGGCCCATCATTTCTGGACAAAAAACCACCACATCAAAAAAGACATCAAACTGTTAAAACACGTAAAGAAGCCATCTGAATTAAATACATGGGAGAAGATATTTATTACCAAGAATAGCAACAGCATAATGAACTTTGAAATACCGCCAGTGAATGACGTCATAAAACTTACAATGAGGAAGGAAGAGGGCAGCACCGAACATACCAAGACTGCCAGCCATGATCGCCAAACTCCAACTCCAGTAGACCAACAGCCGATGATGGGGTAACTCCCGAAACTAGTCCTGTGATTCTAATTCCAGACGTAAGTGGAGCACAAAGTGTTTTTATATTTCAACTATCTTAGTAAGATAATGATATTGAGTCTGGCAACGATGACGACAAATTTTTTGGTTTCGGAAATGTAGAAGAAAAGGAGACGGATAAAGAAGATTTAATGGACATTGTGAGTGACAGTGATTAAGGGACTTGACAAAATATTGAATAAGAACAGTAAAGATGCTGTAAAATGCCCAATAAACCTTTTCCCTTTCAATAGTTTTAATTAAATTTCTAATACATTTTACATTCTAGTTATGTCTCTGATATTTTTATTCAATCAATTATAATATTGTTTGAACTTATAAGAGTGTTTGTGTTTATTTAACTGCAAAATTACCACACTGACCTATTAATTTGAGTGATTTTGCTTTTAAATTTATAAATTCCCAGTAATTTTATTTAATAATAATTTTATCTTAGAATATATTTCATTTTTTGAGTTTAATTTAACAATATAATTACTGCTTTTATCTATTAATAAAATTTTTTTTGATCTATCTTGGTAATTAATCATAAATTCCCGGGAATTTATGCATTTTGGGAATATTGCCGGCAATATTCCCTGGGAATATTTCCCAGATTTTAAATTCCCGGGAATTTTACATCACTAGACATGCCACTTCTAAATCCAAACTGAGATGAAGTAAGAATGTCATTCAAATTAAGATAGTGTATTACGCAGTTGTACGGTACATGACTTTTTCAAAAACTTTTGAAAATGAGGTTAAGAGTGATATAGGTCTATAATTTGATGGTAGATTTTTGTCACCTTTTTTAAAGAGGGGCTTAACAATAGCATGCTTCAGTCTTTCTGGAAATATTCCATTTTCTAATGAACAATTGCATATGTGACTAAGAGGTTTACTGAGTTCTGATGAGTAGCTTTTTAATAACTTATTACTTATCTCATCCCATCCAGACGAGCTTTTACTTTTGAGAGACTTGATTATATTTTCAATTTCTATGTGAGAAGTCAGGTTCAATTGAAATCTATGGTTCCAAACTGTAGATTTTGTTAGTAGGTCTACTGCCTTAATGTTAATATTATTTATAGGAATAAATTTCTCTGCAATATTTATAAAGTGACTATTAAAAGCATTTGTAATGTCTGATAAATTATCTAGTTTTATGTCTTGGTATATTAATGATGTACAATCATTGTTTCCCTTTGTTCTCCCTCTTTCGTTTTTTATTATATTCCATACAGTCTTAACTTCATTATTTGATTTATTAATTACTTGTGAAAAATGCCTACTTTTTGCTTCTTTGATTACTTTCTTCAGTATGTTGCAATACTTTTTATAGTATTCCTTATAGTATTCCTTATAGTATTCCTTATAGTATTTGACACAAGCACGTGTTGTCAAATACAAATAGTGCTCGCTTCGCACATGGTGGAATAATACAATTTCAGTCAAGTACCTCGTGCGCATTTGGCTGGCGTTTGTATAGTTACTTTAGGAAATTATTAAAAACAAAGGCATCAATCATGATTAGATACTAAAGCATAGAGTCACTAGGCTGAGAGAATGACCCAGAAAACTAATGATAAGGATAGAAGTGAGCTATTCCCTTATAGGGAATTGGGGAAACACACGGTGATCACAAATGAAGTAGACTAGTTTGAAGTCCTATGAAATAAAAACTATGTGTGATATCAACATAATTTTTGCGGTGTTATGTTGGGGAACTTTGAAAGTTTGCATTGGCAGTGCTGTAGTTGGTAATCCTGTAAGGGATTGTTGATGCAGAAGCAGAATAGCAGAAATGGCAAATCCGGCATAATGGAACTTTGCACCCCATGCTGCTCCCCTTTCCACTCGCCACTCGCCTGGTCTCTTCCCGCTTCCCCACAGTGCATGCCACCATGCCTGTAGCCGCTGTTCAACCTCAACGCCGGTAATGAATAATTGCAATTGATATGTCACCTAATATTTCACAATAAAAAACCCCTTGCACCTCCACATAATATTCCACAATTATAAAAACGACCCTTCCAACAAAATAGGCTATTTCACAATACAAAAAATACCCTTGTACCATACACAATATTTCATAATTATAAAAAACGCCGTATTATAACATAAAATGTGGCTTAATTGATGCAGGAAAATTCCCTTCTACCAAAACTACTTATAAAAACCAATTCTTGCGTTAAAACTTATGAAATCCCCCTAACATAACTCTAATATTCGAAAGCTTCCTTCAGTGCACAACATTCACGCGTGGCGTAGTGGTCAAGACTCCTAGCTTTAATGCTAGGGGTCCCGCGTTCGAATCCCGTTGTTCCAAAATTTACTATTAGGAATAGGTCTCAAATAGGTAGGTAGGGTGAAGAGGAGGTGAGAGGAAGAGAGGAAGGAGACGGGAAAGGAAGAGAATAAAGAAGAAATAAATTATTTTTTCTGTTTCATCAGTTCATTAAGAGATGGCGCCACTGTCGCTACTAGTAGTTCAAATGCCGCCACTAGGGGAGGGAGTTAGAGAGTTGGAGTGAGGGACTCGCATGGGGCGCAAAGTTCGGTTTTCCCGCAAATCCTGTGGAAATAGCATATTGTGTGCTAGAATTTGCTAAAACAAATTCTGTAACTGTTGTCTGACATTTTAGAACATGTTTCCAATAACCACCACAGGCTAGACAATCTATCTATGATCAGCACAGGAAATTTGAGACAACAGGCTGTTTGTGCAAAGGAAAGAGCCTGGGAAGACCGCGTGTATCAGAAGAGAATGTTGAACTGCTTACACAAGAAGTCCACAGAAATCCAACAAGAAGAGCAAGCTTGGAGTTACAAATTCCACAACCCACTGTATGGAAAATTTTTGCGAAAGCAACTAAAAATGACTCTTTACAGATATGTTGCGACACAATGAAGAAGAAGATGGCATCAGTGAACGAATAATTTTCAGTGATGAATCAACTTTCCACTTAAGTTAAAAAATGAATAAACAAAATGTTTGAATATGGGGAAATGAGCATCCGAGGGCTATGGTGGAGTATGTGAGGGACTCTCCCAAAGTTAATGTGTTTTGTGCAGTGGCCCACACCAAGGTGTATGGACCCTTCCTTTTTGCCAAAAAAACAGTAACAGGACCTAGATATCTCAATATGTTACAGATCTGGTTGATTCCCCAACTGAACGAGAAGGGAAAACTTTATCTTCCAAGAGGATGGAGCACCACCCCACTGGCACTTAGATGTTGGACTTTATCTGGATGAAATTCTTCCACAGCGTTGGATTGGCCGGGCTACAGACGACAATAACGCTCTTGCAAGTTGGACACCAAGGAGCCCCAATCTCACGCCATGTGACTTTTTCCATTGGGGATTTGTCAAAGATAAAGTTTTCATACATGATTTATTATATGAAATGAAAGAACGTATCAGAAGAGCTGTAGCAAGTGTCGATGCAGATAAGTTACATCGGGTTTGGAATGAACTTGATTATCGCCTTGATATGTGTCGTGTGATACAAGGATCACACATTGAACATTTGTGAATTCATGAACTAATCTTCAAGACTTCCTCTACAAAACAGTGCAAACAGATTCATTATATCGTTAATAGTTTTGGATTTATAACATAATGAAAGTGTCTTCCAGTATTTCTTTTGTAATCACCGTGTAGTTTTAGGTTGCGCACTAGGCCCCTCTCATCAACACACTAACCAGACCCGCCTGGGAAGGAGGGGTTTAGGGTGGGGAAACAGTGAGAACTCTAGCAACAACACTAGCAATGCCATCTATTGTGCAAAGGTGAAACCAGGATAAGGTAAAATCGCATTGTAGGGGGCCCACTTTGAAAACCGACTTTCTTCTCATACAACACCTAATATCATACGTATTTGTTATAGAAGTCCTCTGGACAGGAGATACTGCCTTGACAAATGATTTGATCCAACCCACCCGCCCCAAACATTTGTTTTATAACATGATCTAGCGAGAAGTAGAGTAAATTCCACCATATTTTTATCTCCGTATGATGAATAAACTCGTGATTGGACGTTAGAGGTGTGACATCACGCCAGAATTCTGGGAAGCAGGTTCACCAACACAATGAACCTCGCGGACAATACAATATGGCACATTAATTACGAAACGGGAGAATTCAGAATGCCCTACTAAAGTAATATTACTGTTCATAACCTAACATAACATGTCATTAATACTAATATCACCGTTCCTACCTAACTGCCATTAAACTAGAATTTCTGCAGAATTCAGAATGCCCTATTAAATTAATATCACTGTTTATAACCTAACAGAACCTGTCATCAATGATATCTGATAAGCATTGTACAAGAAGCATCATGTTGGTCAACCTGTCTTGCTGAGAAACAAAAAAAATCACCCGTCCCTGGAAACATGCGCACAACGCAAGATGGGCCTCCCCTACATTGCGACTTTGTCCGGGAAAAAATTAAATAATTTATTTCTTCAAAATTAGTCATATTGGTCCTGAATTCCACTGTCTTTTAGTTTAAAATACAATGATAGGCCTATAAAATTTTTACTTACAGTGAATAGTTAAAAAGTATGTTGCATTACGTTTTGGGTCTTTCCTCGACCCTTCCTCAGATGCCTCCAGAATCATACAAGTATAAATTTATTTCTTGTTTCTTCTCTTCTTGTCTTCCTTTTCCTTCTCCTTCCTCCCTATCTCTCACCTTCTCTTCACCATACCTACCTGTTTGGGACCTACCGGTATTCCTAACTGTAAATTTTACACATTGACTGGTATGTATTTGAACACGGCACCACTACGGCTACCGCCTCCGCTTCGCGCACTTAACTATGTGGTTAGTATTATGCATTACTTAGATTATCTGCAGAAAACTTATCTTAATGCAGAGGTGGGTACAAGGCACCTCACCTGTTGTGGCATTACACTAAGACAGTTGGTATCCTGCTTCGCTCAGAACCATAATAGCCTATGGCTGGTATGTTTTATGCATAAGTTAGGTAATAAAAATGATTTGAAAGTAGGTAAAAATATATGAAAAAGTTTAAAATACAACTAGTTTCACCTATTAATAAATTATTTTAACAAAAGTAAGTACATTTAATGATGCATTGATTTCCAAAAAATGAAAATTGTAATGTCGAGGAGATAGGTGACAAAAATTTACCATCAAATTACAGACCTATATCACTCTTAACCTCATTTTCAAAAGTTTTTGAAAAAGTCATGTACAACCGCATAATACACTATCTTAATTTGAATGACATTCTTACTTCATCTCAGTTTGGATTTAGAAGTGGCATGTCCACTGAGAATGCTACATTTCAACTTACTACAGAAATATTGGAAGCGTTAGATAAAAAGAAATATGCTCTGGGAATTTTCTGCGACTTAGCTAAAGCATTTGACTGTATAAATCATGAAATATTACTTCAAAAATTGGATCATTATGGGTTCGATAATTTAACACTTAAGTGGTTCAAATCATATCTTTCTGATAGAACTCAAAAGGTAATAATAAATGGAAATGAATCTAACCTAGGGATTGTTAAGAATGGGGTACCTCAGGGATCAATACTGGGACCTTTGCTCTTTTTAATTTTCATTAATGACTTGCCCTATAACTTAAGTGACGAATCAAAGGTATTGCTCTTCGCAGATGATACTAGTGTACTTGTAACAGGAACGTCACAAGAACATTTATCAAGAATAGCTACAAAGGCTTTTCACGAGTTAAACACATGGTTTCTAGCTAATAAAATGACACTTAATATTGATAAGACCCATTTTATACAATTTAGGACAAAAAACAGATGTATCTCAAATCTTGAAATTAATTATGGAACACAAATCATACAAGAAATTAGCAATGTAAAATTTTTAGGACTGCAAATTGACCAAAATCTTGACTGGAAGACACACATAGAAATGATAAGTCCAAAACTGAGTTCAGCATGCTTTTCTTTAAGAATTTTGAATAATATATTAAAACAGGATGCATTACTTATGGTATATTTTGCATATTTTCACTCGGTAATGAGGTACGGGATCATTTTCTGGGGCAACTCTACCCATAGGGAGAAAATATTTAGATTTCAAAAGCGGGCAATAAGAATAATATGTGGAAAGAAAAAAAGGGAATCTTGTAAACCGCTGTTTGAAAAATTAAGAGTCCTCACTCTTACAGGGGAGTATATATATACTCTGTTATGTGTTTTGTAGTGAATAATATTGATAAATTTCAAACTAATTTTAGTGTACATGGACGTACTGGGTCATTCCATGTCAAGTGAACCAATTTTTTGTCAATTTTGAACATGACCATCTCCGATTTTAGTCATACTTGGTTGTCATGAAGTACCACCTGAGATATGTTAAAGTGCAAAATATCAGATTTTTATGTGTTGTAGTTTTCCAGTTATACCCTTCTGAAATATGGAAAAAAACCAAATTTTCTGCATAAGTGCAATCACAAAATGACGCATAAATCAAGCTGGAATTGACATAGATGAGTGGGAAAAGTACCAAAATGTAGCTTATATTATGAGCTTTAATTTGATATGTCACACGAGTACTTTCGAAAAAAAAATATTTTCAAGGTTACCCCCAAAAAATTTGAAAACTGAATTTTTCAAAAACCTATATTTTGAAAATTTTGAAAAAAATCTCACAGAAACATACATATTTCAGCATCATGTCCTACAAGTTTTGTTATGGGATCGAAATGGGATCATATTTTTTTACATTTATAACAAATACTATGCACGCTGGGTAAGAATATATGGCACCGTAATCTTGCACTTAATTCTAAAATTTCATTACAATCAAAAAGAAAAACTTACAGAAAACATGTTACCTTCCCTTCTTCAATGACAAAAACGTGAATTTATTGTCTACAGTAATTTTCTAGAGCCATGGTTGCCGCATCCATCTCTTCCTTCGAGAGGTAATAACTACGGCCAGTGGGACATGTAGGTTGCACAAGGGTGAGGATCTGAGAGAGAGGCACAGTCAGTTTATTTGGACAGTCACTTTTGAAAGTAAATGATGGAGAAGGACCTGCAGGGTGCAGAAACATCAGTTCCACTATCTGTGCTGTCTCATTTTTGTCCACAACTACACCAAGCCACCAATGATTGTTGTTCTCACATGTAACATATCCTTTTACTTCTGCTAGCTTCAGCCTCTGTTGCACACGTGGTCCTAACACTGAAAAAGTGGATGACTGTTCACTTCTTGAAAATACCTTTGTCAACAACACTTTATCTGACAATGGGATGAAACTGTGGAACTTCTGTGTGCCTGGTATTGCTTTTGTAGACAGAAATCTGTCTGCAAGTATTTTTTCCTCTTTGTTGTATTGTGCTTCATTGAAGAAGAAGAACTGCATGGAGTCGATGTTTTCCTCACTCCATGTAAACAGCTGTGCTGGTGTCATGATTTGATGCTCGTATGGCCGCTGTAGGCTTGCCTTTCCTGCAAGTCTTTTCACAGTACCACCCAGACCGTCACATACTCCTTTCCCATGGGCTGTTGCATAGAAATGCCACTCTGCCTCAATTCCAAAATCATGAACATGGTGGCATAAGTTTGAAAAGTTTTTTCTGTTTTTAAATTGCGCAGCTGCACCATCTGAGAAGTAGTAAATTTTTTTCAAATCTCTAATTACTTCCAACTTCAAATGAGAGATAAGCCTTTTCTGGAATAAATGAACAGCAGTGGTGTCATGCTGTAGACATTCAGAGATACATACAATACTTTTGTAGTGTATATTATGATCATTGTAGTAGACTGCTATAGGAAAAATAGTTGCTTGATCATTGTTCCAATGAAAAGACTGGGCTTCATCCTGTAGTACAAACGAATAATTTTCTGCAAAGTCCATACATACCACAGCTTCATTTACTCCAATATTCTGCTTCAAGTGATTATAATATTCTGCCTGTCTTCTTGCAATAAAAGAATGTCTCTTCAAAATCAACAACTGTTCACACAAAGTTTCTATAAACTCATCTGCAGTTTTGATGAAGGTTACTAAATTACATCTGTCAACAGAAACCCACTGCTTGTATGTAATGTTGTCCACCAGTTCATTATCTAGCAGCAACTGTAACTCATCTTTCAAATTATCTACACCTGGACATGAAGGACATTCATTAAGGTGGCATGCTGTGCCTGGCTCTTCACACATTAACTTCGCTAAACAGGAATTATAATTACTTATATCTGTGCCATCATTCAGTGTAATTTGTTTGGATTTCAACACTTGTAGCATTAATTTAACATTCTGATGCACTGTACAAACGCATACTGTGTGGGTACCACTTCCTCCAGCCAAGACGCAATGTTTAGGTCGTAAATCAGCAAATTTCGAAAATCCAATCTTATCAGTAGGATTTTTGTTTTTGAACAGCTCGTACACTTCCTTCAAGTTGCCCATCACTAGCCTCTTCTGTACATGAATTCTACTACTGTCACCCGTTTTCACAGAAACAAAGTCTTTTTTTCCAGGCATAAGACGGCTGACATCATCACTGTTGTAGAACCCTATTACCTTCTCAATCACAGATTCATTTAAAACCTTTCCTGGTTTAGGATTTGGTGTTGCCAGAATACCCTTCGCTTTCACCAATGCTTTAGCTTTTCTTGCCATTCTGTTGCTAACCTGAAATTCATTTTGTATTTCACTGCATGACCAGCTTTTAGGTAGTACTGTTAAAATTTGCAATTTTTCACTAACACTTATATTTTCTTCTTGAAACTTTTCTTTTAGCTGACAAATGACTTCACATGATTCTGATTTATGGTCAACAGTTTTCTCTGTATTTGTACTTGCTGCTGTTAGTACCTTTTCTGTCAAACATTTTTTTATTTTACTGTATTTTTTATCACAGTATGATTTCATTTGCAACTTCCTCTTAGCAACAGGTGACTCCTCTAGAGAGCTTAGAGACTTATTAAGGTACTCTAAGGTAACATCTAAAGCTACAAATGATTCATCAACATTAGTAGGCCTAGTGGTATTGGCTACTGGTACTAAACAGTCATCTGTTGTATCTGTAACCTGTTTCTGCTTTGATAGTTCTTTCCTACAACTGTCACAAATTTTCATACCTACCACAATGGTGTCAAACATGTCACACATCCAGTCAGTAACAGGCCTCACACTTCTTTTCACACCCTGATGTCTGTCTTTCTTGAAAGGGTTGCAGCAGAAAATCTTTGCTGTTTCACTTACTTTTTCAGCCATACTGGGGAAATACACAATGCCTATTTTAATCACTGAACCCACTACTTTACATGCAGCAATACAGTCTTTGTACAGCCTTTGAAGAAAGGAAGCACACTGCATGAGAGTCAAGGCACAACTGAAGCCAGGTCCAACAGGTTACAACTTGCATTCCCTGGCTGACTCACATGCTTGCAGACTGTGTTTACTCATACCCATTTGACCACTTGCACAAGTTGGTATATGCATGTTGGTAAACAACTCCCTGGACAAAGGAATGGATTTTAGAATTAAGTGCAATATTCCTGTGTCATATATTCTTACCCAGCGTGCATAGTATTTGTTATAAATGTAAAAAAATATGATCCCATTGCGATCCCTTATCAAAACTTGTAGGACATGATGCTGAAATATGTATGTTTCTATGAGAATTGTTTCAAAATTTTCAAAATATAGGTTTTTGAAAAATTCAGTTTTCAAATTTTTTTTGGGTAACCTTGAAAATATTTTTTTTCGAAAGTAGTCGTGTGACGTATCAAATTAAAGCTCATAATATAAGCTACATTTTGATACTTTTCCCACTCATCTATGTCAATTCCAGCTTGATTTATGCGTCATTTTGTGATTGCACTTATGCAGAAAATTTGGTTTTTTTCCATATTTCAGAAGGGTATAACTGGAAAACTACAACACATAAAAATCTGATATTTTGTACTTCAACATATCTCAGGTGGTACTTCATGACAACCAAGTATGACTAAAATCGGAGGTGGTCACGTTTTTCCATTGGTTCACTTGACATGGAATGACCCCTACCAGAAACATGAATGATCTACACAGACCAAATAACTCGTTAAAACTCTTTCAGAAGGGTGCTTATTATTCTGCAGTACAGATATATAACAAGCTTCCAAACAACATTAAATTATTATGTATTCAAAGAAAGAGAAAACCTTTCAAAACAGCTGTCAAGGAATTTTTAATAACTCACACCTTCTACAATTTGGAGGAATATTTCCAGCTTGGATAAATTTGGCAGCTTGCAGTTTCTGTAGACCTATATTATTGTTATAACATGCATGTATTTTTTGATCTGACGTGTTCTATATCCTTGAGCCCCTCTCAACACAGGATCTACAGGACGAGATATCTACATCTACATAGGGCTCTCGCCAGGTGCATGCAAGGCTAGGCTGCAAGGAGAAGTAGGGCAAGCAGGCAAGACTGGGCAGAGCTTTGCTGCTGAGCAACCTAAAACTATCTTTGGCATAAACCCAGTCTAGAGAACCTTTTTACGCGATATGCACATTCATATGGATAATGTAATGTTTTTTTTGTTTCTGAGCAAGGCAGAATGACCAACTGTCCTCCTTGTACATTGCTTATCAATACCAGATAGTCTAAATAATGCATTACACTATCCACATACTTCAGCACACAAAGTGGAGGCGGCAGCCGAAGCAAAGCACAAATGCATTTGTAGAATGATGTATCATAAACTGAATTAACGGGTTTCCAATCGTTTACCCACAATTATAGTTGCTCTACCAGTATGATGTCACACCTCTAACGTCCAATCACGAGTTTCTTCACAATTAAAGGACAGAAAAATGGTGGAAAAGAAGCAATTTTTCACTAGATTGTGATATAAAAGAAAGTGTATCATTTAGGGCGGGTGGGTTGGACCGAATCATTCGCTAAGACATCTCTTCTCTACACAACTAGGCTGTCCATATCAAAATTCGTGTAATATTAAGTGTTATGAAGATGATCTCTGTTTCAAAATAGAGATCCTCTACAATTGCATTTTACCCTATTTTATTGCCAATGGCACAGCATTCTCTCATAACCTGTAACCAGTTGCAAGGCATTGAGTGCTGCCTAGTCATGCCAAGGTGCTGAGGCTGCTTGCTATTAACAATTAGGCTCAGTCATTCCCTCATTGGACTATGTAGGCTTATAATTAATTAATTTTACATTCACTCACCTTAGCTGGGAAACATTTTTCTATCCGGCAGTATGTGCACTTGTCCTTGTCTGAATGAGGTTGAACATCAAAAAGGAGGTAGTTAACTTCTGAACAGAAGTAGCATACATCTGTACGAAGAGTATCATGGTGTGAATCGTTGAACTGGGTTATGAATTCAGTACCCAACTTCAAGTTGTGAATGCAACAGTGACACACCACTGGTGAAGTGTTCTCTCTTCTTGACACCTGAAATTATTAGAAGTAATGGTAACTAACTTAGCTTGGTTCTGGATATCCCAAAAAGACAGGCCTAACTAGGATTCCACAATGCACTGAGACAGGAACATTAACAAAAAAAAATTACAGATTTACCTTCACATTGGCACACAGTTCTATTTCCTTGGGGAATTTCCTCTTCTCTAAATTTCGAAAAACATCCAGCAGAACACCAAAATCCCTATTGCAAATACAACACTGGCTTTTAGCACACACAGGTTTTTGTAAAACACACATTTTGTCGAATGTTTCTTCACCGTCCGGGCAAAACAGAAAAAAAAGACCGAGACTTTAAAGTCCGCCCACTGTTTGTTCAAATTTTTCTTATGTCTTTCATTCTGGCACACATATCGCTAAAAAGGGAACATGTTCATCAAACAATTAGTTAACCGCATAAGCTGAGCGCGAAAATCACTCACTATAGGTGCAAACTCCATATTGCTCCAGCCCAGAGAGGATACAAAAAGTGGCGGAGATTTTGCAATCTATAAAACCACATGCGCACAATCAGCAAAGATAAAAATAAATAAATTCGCACAATAAGGATGTAGAGAACTAGAACCAGATGTCTCTACCATGTAGATGTAGGTATCTCGTCCTGTAGCTCCTGTGTTGAGCGAGGATCAAGAATGTAGAACACGTCAGATCAATATAGGAATGTTATAACAACAATATTCAAAACGTCTTTGGTTGCTAATGCTCTAGACGGTACCTTCTACAATATGGATGAGTATTTCCAGTTTGAATAAGTTTACAGTGTAGTATATTATATACTATTATTTATTACTTGTTTGTGTATTGTAATCTGACGAGTTCTATATCCTTGAGTTCCACTCAACACAGGATCTACAGAACGAGATAACTACATCTACACATCTACATCTACGCGTTAGCTATTGGACAGTCTTGTTTTTCCAGTTGTCGTCTGCTCGTACCGTACTTTTAAATGGCATTTCATCTTAGCAGATTGGAAAATATGTTCGAATTTTTCTATTTTTGTAGCGGATAAGGCATTACTAGGCGCGTTTCTTCATATACTGGACACTTTCAGAATGTATTTTCGTGAAAAATCTATATAAAAAAACAAGAAATCTAAATGGAAAAGAATTAGCTAATAAATACAGTGAAACCTCTATATAACGACCATCGCTGGTTCCACAAAAAAGTGGTCTTTAAGAGGGGTGGTCTCTTAATAGGGGGAATGCATTTTTATGTCTTGAAAGTGAAAATACAATAGAATAAATACAGTACAATACAGTAGGTGCCTTATATAGCACACAGTTGATTATTACTTACTTTTAATGTATTTAAAATTTGCAGCAAAACAATAAGACACTTTAATCTATGCAGGTCCAGAACACCGAGCCTCTATTTATGGGTAATGTTTTCCAGGAAAAGAAAGACACGTCTATTTTCCCTACATTACATTTTGCTTGGTGGACAATGAAAGGGACTAGTCGAGCACGTTTCTTAGAATCGAGAATTTCAATTGCAAAATTGCAAAATTAAAAATTAAAAATTGCAAAAGTGAAACCACTGTATAAAAAGGGATCCAAAGAGGAAATGGAGAATTATAGACCAGTATCTCTACTCTCAGGTTTCTCAAAAATCTTAGAAAAGGTTATGTATGCAAGACTTATAGCATTTATAAAGAAATATAATATCCTAACTAATATACAACACGGGTTTTGTCAGGGAAAATCCACAAATACTGCGATAATTGATTTTCTTCAAGACGTATATGAGGCCATTGATAGGAACGACACTAGTGTAGGACTATTTGTAGACTTATCAAAAGCATTCGATGTAATAGATCATAACATCTTACTCAACAAACTTCAAACTTTTGGAATAAGAGGATTAGCATTAAAATGGTTCCAATCATATCTAGAAAACCGCAAACAAGTTGTAGAAATCGTGCACAAAGATGAAAGGACACACATAATAAATAATGTACTGTCAAGTGAGAGGTATATCAAGTATGGGGTTCCACAAGGTTCCATCCTTGGACCGGTATTGTTTTTAATTTACATTAATGATCTAGATATTCAGTCAAATCACACAAAGACAACTCTTTTTGCAGACGATACCAGCATCCTTTTAACAGGTGAAAACAATGAAATTGCTAGACTTAATATGACAGAAACAATAAGTAAACTTCATAACTGGTTCGAAAGGAATAGACTTATAGTTAACAAAGAGAAAACAGTAGCAATAAACTTTCAGCATGTACAAAATAAGAATACAGAATTTCCTAACATCTCATATGAGGATAAAACTATTAGTTATGTAGATTCAACAAAATTCTTGGGGGTATGGATTGATCAAAATCTTAAATGGTTCAAGCATGTTGATGTCCTCTCGAAAAATTTGAGTAAAATTTGTTATGCCCTATGGTCTGTGAGGAAAGTATCCAGCCTAAACACAGTACGCTCACTCTATTATGCCTACTTTCACTCCCTCTTAACTTACGGAATAATCTTCTGGGGAAATTCAACTAACAATGAAGCTATATTTAAATTACAAAAAAGAGCTATACGAATAATGATGAAAGCAAACAACACAGCCAGCTGCAGGCAATTATATAAAGATCTTCATATATTACCCTTCCCCTGTATCTACATATTAGAGACACTTATATTTGTAAAAACTAATCTTTCTTCATTCCAAACAAACTCAAAGGTACATTCCTATAATACAAGAAATAAAAATGATTTAGCGAGTATACCACATAAAACTAGCTTATTTGAGAAAAGCTTCACATATACAGGACTCAAATTATACAATGGTTTACCCCAATCCATTAAAGAAATACCTGCACTATGTAAATTTAAAAGAAAGGTATGTGAATTTCTTCACAGCCACTGTTTTTATTCAATGGATGAATTCTTTGACCACAATCATTCATAAGCAGTTTTATTTTTCAACATTTTTTATTTATCTTGATTTCAGATAGCCTGCTAGAGGATTTGCGGCCGGATAAACCCACGAGTTCATATAGTGACAGTGTGAAACATGATATGGACCAAATGGCCTCATGTAGTGATGACTTATGGAAAAATGACTTAATCATTAAAATCTCCATGTACTGTAGAACTAGGACAGGTGTTGAATTATTCTGGTAATAGGGTCATGCAACAGTTAGGACTGGCTCAATCTTTCGGAGAGCGGCTTGGTTGACTCTGGTTCCCTGTTGCTAGGGTTTTGTAGGTGGAGTGAGCTCGCTAAGGCTGGAGGAACCTTCATCTACTTTTCCTGTTCTAAATTTTATACTTATTTATTTACCTTCATTATGTTACATTGTCATGTAATTATGAGTTACTATTTGAATACTACATTAACAGGTATTTATCCTATTCCTAATTATTAATTTTTATTACTAGAAGAGATCATTCAGTATTTATAACCTATTGATATAAATAATTAAACAACAGGATAACTCAGCACCTTTGTATTTGTATTTTTATTTTTTGTATTTTTATTTTTTATAATTTTACTTATCTGAATTATAAAACTGGTACTTAGGCTATAAATTAATATAAGTCAATAATTTGCTAATATCTATATTTTATACTCTGTAAAGAAATTTTCATATTGTACATATTTCTTCAACTGTAAGTTTATATTTGTATTTGTAATTATATTGACGTGTCCCATAACATGCATATGTTCCGATGGACTTAATAAATCAAATCAAATCAAATAGAATTCCCCCCCCCCGAGTCACTGCGATCATGTAGATAATAAAGGCATGGATTCTTAAGTGTATTGAAACAAGCAGGTCAGAAGTAGGAGATTGGAATGTGTTCTTTTCACGCCGTGCGCTGTACGGTACTTGTACGCTGTCTACTGTAAGGATTTTCCCAGAACGCGAAAAGAAAACAACCCAAAGCATTGTATTGAAAATTGCAGTGCCCACATCAGTATTTCTCTTCAAATGCTGATTAATGCCTATCATTTGAGTAATTTTTTTTTACGATTTTGGTCGTTATAGAGGAGTTTAACGAAAATTAAACTCTGGTCGTTGGTCGGGGTGGTCGTTTAATAGGGGTACAAATAACATTGGCCTTATGGGGTTTACTGTCCGTTCCAAGAAAAATTGGTCTTTAAAGGAGGTGGTCGCTAAAGAGGGGTGGTCATTAAGACAGGTTTTACTGTACTATGAGATTCCGACTTAAGAAATATTATGAAGGTATGAATATTCATTTACAGTGCTGCTAGTTTGGCGATTGGGTGTGATTCAAAGTAACTAAAAGAATATATATGTAGGGTTCAGAGTCAGACAATAAAATACTAAGGCACGGGAGTCGAAGACCTTATTTTTATTTACAAACAGAATTAAGGGCACGGGAGTCGAAGACCCGATTTTTATTTACAAACAGAATTAAGTTATAACTATCAACATATTATGACTTGCGTTGTATACTTTTATTTCAGCCCCGGATTAAAGCGATTTATTGTATATTTCATGTACAGTGAAACCTCTATATAACGACCATCGCTGGTTCCACAAAAAAGTGGTCTTTAAGAGGGGTGGTCTCTTAATAGGGGGAATGCATTTTTATGTCTTGAAAGTGAAAATACAATAGAATAAATACAGTACAATACAGTAGGTGCCTTATATAGCACACAGTTGATTATTACTTACTTTTAATGTATTTAAAATTTGCAGCACAACAATAAGACACTTTAATCTATGCAGGTCCAGAACACCGAGCCTCTATTTATGGGTAATGTTTTCCAGGAAAAGAAAGACACGTCTATTTTCCCTACATTACATTTTGCTTGGTGGACAATGAAAGGGACTAGTCGATCACGTTTCTTAGAATCGAGAATTTCAGAACCCCCTCATGTCCATTGAATAAACGTTTTCATAAGAAATAGAATCCCCCCCCCGAGTCACTGCGATCATGTAGATAATAAAGGCATGGATTCTTAAGTGTATTGAAACAAGCAGGTCAGAAGTAGGAGATTGGAATGTGTTCTTTTCACGCCGTGCGCTGTACGGTACTTGTACGCTGTCTACTGTAAGGATTTTCCCAGAACGCGAAAAGAAAACAACCCAAAGCATTGTATTGAAAATTGCAGTGCCCACATCAGTATTTCTCTTCAAATGCTGATTAATGCCTATCATTTGAGTAATTTTTTTTACGATTTTGGTCGTTATAGAGGAGTTTAACGAAAATTAAACTCTGGTCGTTGGTCGGGGTGGTCGTTTAATAGGGGTACAAATAACATTGGCCTTATGGGGTTTACTGTCCGTTCCAAGAAAAATTGGTCTTTAAATGAGGTGGTCGCTAAAGAGGGGTGGTCTTTAAGACAGGTTTTACCACAGATATAGAGGAATAGATCGGCAGTGTGAGGGGAGGGACTGAAGCCAACGCGTTCGCTGCGTCGCCATATTGCGATCACCAACAATCTGACGAAAGGAAGGAAAGCGGGCGCGGGAATCAAACAAGAAATACTTTTTAAAGCTGTTTAAATTGGAATTTCACAATCCAGTAAATAAATTAATAAATACAGTATAATGTCATTTGGCCATTACAGCGGTAAACGTCACACTTATGTACTAACTTATAATATAATCAGATAAACTGATGTAACAAAAGTGCCAAAGTGCATGTAATACCTAGTCTTAAGTCTGTATACAGAAGATGCTTCTATAGGATTAATGTTAATTTATAGTCACATATCTTTTACATTTATTCAGCTTTGGCTGGTAAACTGGTGACTCGTAAATTTGAGCTTACTTGCTAAAGTTACTAACTAGGAATATTCTAGCTTAGGCCTACACTATGTCACTTGTAAATCACGATTACAAATAAGGAAAATCTAACACTAATGTAATTATTTTTCTAATGCTATTAATGAGTGCTTGAAAATGGAACGATTTCTTTTATTATTTTTTGAAGTGAAACTTCTTCAGCCGCGGTAGGAATAAATCAAGAGCTAACCCAAAGTTGCGTTACGGACAAAATCGTCACGAAATTAGTGGGTCTGTGACGGAATGGACTGCACAGAAAACAATCAACTCAATGATTAGGCTTATCCAAAATTTAGAAAATCCAAAATTTAAAAAATAAAAATTAAAAAATCGAAAATTCAAAATTTAAAAATTTAGAAATCCAAAATTAAAAACCTAAAAATCCAAAATTTAAAAAATAAATATAAAAATAGAAAATTCAAAATTTAAAAATTTAGAAATCCAAAATTAAAAATCGAAAATCTAAAATTAAAAATGCAAAAAATTAAAAATTAAATGATCCAAAATTCTAAAATTAAAAAATTTTAATATTTAAAAATTTAAAAATAAAAAATCCAAAATTTTAAAAAGCCAGAATTTAAAAATCCAAAGTTAAAAACATTTAAAAATTTAAAACTAAACAATCCAAAATCCAAAATTAAAAAATCTAAAAATCTAAAATTAAAATATCCAAAAAATAAAAAAGATCAAAAATTTCACAACTGAAAATAAAAAATCCCAAATTCCAAATTTAAAGAATTAAAAGATCAAAAATTTAAAAATTTGAAAAATCCAAGATTAAAAAGTCCAAAAACCCAATACTAATCTAGTCCAACAATCCAAAATTTAAAAAGTATAAAAACCCAATATTAAAAAAGTTCAGCAATCCAAAATTCAAAAATCTAATAATCCAAAATTGAAAAAATCCAAAAATTAAAACTAGTTTCACTTCTGTCGCGTGGCGTTCCACGCACACTTTTTTTATATTTATTATAATTATATATTAACCTCATATTCAAGGAATTCTCTGATTGAGTAATATGTTCTTTGCAAAAACCAGTTTTTATTTTTAATTTTGAATAGTCGGCTATTTAATGCTCTTAAACAAAAGTATTAAATAGCCGACTATTCAAACGAAACCGTTTGAAATTTTATTGTATGTTTTTATGCCCATGTATTGTGGTGTATGCTCTAGGAGGGTTAATCTACGGGAACATAATTTTAACAACTCGGTTTCTGGTGTTGTGTTCGTGAGTATGTTGTTTGTTGTATTGGTCAAAATTAATGTGTAGATGAGTTAGAAGCTCTAGTAAATATATTGAAGGAAATGTTAATATTTGTAGATTTCTAAAGAGTGGCCTTAATGATTCCCTGTAGGATGAATGGGTCATATTTTAATTTTTTGTTGTTGCTTTCCCATTTGCTGCAGTTTTCCCAGACAATTATTCCGTAAATCAGTATTGAATGAAAATAGCTGTAATAGACCCAGTTTAAGCAATAGTAATTTGAGAAATTTATAAGTGAATGTTAATTTGACCTCCAATATAGTGGTATAGTATGTATTTCAAATTACAGGGATTCCCAAACAACACTGTGGTTCACCATTTCACTATAATTTCGGGATTATGTAGGAAGAAAAACAATTTTCCGTAATGAATACATGGTATTTAAGCGGAGATGTTGGTGATACCAATATGGCGTCGGCACTGCTTCCCTTGCCCCTCTTCACCCCTGACTCGGCTTCACTGCTACCTGCAGTTAAGGATACGACGCTGCCGATCTATTCCTTTATATCTGTGGGTTTTACTGTATTAAAAATATTAATATAACGGATTATTATTATCTGCGCATTCATCCGACAGTCATGGCGATTGAATGATACCTCTCGATAATCGATTCTCATGTATCGTGCGACTGGTCTGTACAGTAAAGGCGGGCATATTGAACGTTCAAAATTACGAGCAAATTGTGACGTTCTTTTCGGCAAAAGAAATAGAGATTATTATTCAATTGAAAATTCTGGTTTATTGAAAAATGACATGACTGCGTTCTATACTCTTTTTTTAAGGCATGGTTTAGACATTTCGTTAATTAAAAGTATAAATGTATCGGATTATTTTTCTGCTCATTCATACCAGAAGTCATGACGATTGAATTAGGTTAGGTTTGTCAGGTTAGGTTAGGTTTGTTAGGTTGAGTTAGGTGCAGTGGCGAAGCGTCCGATGAAGCGCTGGAAGCGCCGCTTCCCCTAAATTTCCAAGAGAAATATTATTAATTAAATCGTCCTGGATTTAAATTAATCTATATGTTCATACAGAACCATTCGAAGTTTTAATGTCAACGGTAACGCTGCACGGAGATGAGTCTGAGTGACTGCGCATTATTTACTGAGCAGAGTGGTGGGGTAAAAGCAGGTGGGCAGGCAAACGATAGCCGGCTAATCGGAAACACTCGGAATTCCTCGGTAAGCTGTGCAATATTTTGTCACTCGCAGAAAATTGTGTTTATAGAGAAAAGAGATCATTTTTATTTAGTTTACCATCAAAAAAGGAACTGTAAGTATATTTTTAAGTAATGGACTATCTTAACTTGTATGAACTAGTATTTAGAATATAGAAATGGGCTTATCTTGTTAGTTTTAATCATCAGCGAAGATGAATGTAGTTCATAACTAACTTGTCCGCTTCTAGGGTTACGAAGTGTAGGGGCGAATGCCAGCTCCGTGAGATTTTGGAACTTCTTGAGACCATGGCTAGTCCTGATGCTTGCAGTCACACTACCGGCAATCTAGTGCAAGAAGGGCCTACGTGTGACTGTGAAATTGAAAGGCTTTTGAAAAGTACGTTCAGTTCATTCCCTTATGAGGAGAAACTGTCTATTATTAAGAGTGGCAAACCGAAGAAACGCTTAATAATGACATCGGTATGCAGAGTAAAGGGGTTAAGGAGTTTATGCGTCCAGTAGCGGACGCAGAATTTTTTTTCGGGGGGGGATTTGAATAGGTAGAAAGACTTACATACATAATTAGTTTATAAAACTGGCCACTTAGAGTGCATATATAGCCCTTTTTCAAATTTCGGGGGGGGATCTATCCCCCCAATCCCCCCATCTGCGTCCGCCACTGTATGCGTCATTTCAACGAAAACATGTATGACACTGTTCCGTGGTTATGTGGATGTCATGGACTGCGAAAATTATTCTGTAGGCCATGCTTGTTATTTTCGCAGGAAAGGAATGCTTGGAATCATAGTGGTTTTGATGACTTAAATAATTTGCAAAAATCTATAAAAAGGCATCAGGTCACACAAAACCATATAATGTGCCTAAAACAGTTTACATAGTTCGGGAAAACACGTATTGAATCGTGTTTAAGTCAACAATTCCGGCTGTCAATAGACAAACATAATGAGGATGTTAAAAGGAACAGAAGAATACTTTCTCAAATGATAAAGGTAGTGTGTTTTTTGGGAAAGCAAGAGCTTGCTTTTCGAGGTCATGACGAGTCCGAAAGTTCTTTGAACAGAGGAAACTACGTTGAACTTTTAAAGGAATTTGGAGATTTTGATGTAGAGCTGTCTCATCATCTGTCAAATTCAACTGTTTTTTCTGGGCTGTCCAGTGACATACAGAATGATATTATTCTATCTGTTGCACATTTAATGACAGAAGAAATAAAGAAGGAAATATCTGATGCTAATTTTGTTGGAATTATTATGGACGAAGCTACAGATATTGCAACAAAAGCACAATTATCCGTTATACTAAATTGAGTCTATGCGCATAGCAATGCACAAATATGGCTTACAAATATAAGCTTAATTTAGGCTTAATTGTTCATCGTGTTTCGGAGACTTATGCCAAAGCACCCTAATCACTATGCCTTCTTCAGAATTTATACAAGATAAAATACATTGGAGCTTCCCTTACTTCAACGGTCACGCTTCGCCACTGGTTAGGTGTGTTATGTTAGGTTGGGTTAGGTTTGTTATGTTAGGTTGGGTTAGGTTTGTTATGTTAGGTTGGATGAGGTTTGTTATGTTAGGTTGGGTTTGTTAGGTTGAGTTAGGTGTGTTATGTTAGGTTGGGTTAGGTTTGTTATGTTAGGTTGGGTTAGGTTTGTTATGATAGGTTGGGTTAGGTTTGTTATGTTAGGTTGGGTTAGGTTTTTTTGGTTGGGTTAGGTTTGTTATGTTAGGTTGGGTTAGGTTTGTTATGTTAGGTTATGTTAAGTTAGGTTTGGTTTGGTTAGGTTAGGTTAGGTTAGGTTTGTTACATTAGATTTGTTAGATTAGGTTTCGTTAGGTTAGGTTTGTTTGCCCGTTTCATCCTAGTGGTACTATTTTTGCTAGTCATGACTGTAGGTTAAAGACAATTAGGTTAGTGGTGGCAGCCATGGACAACAAAGCGAGTCATTATATGCATTTCGTGTTTCCCTAGAGTCCAATCCGCTGTTGTCATTGTATCTGTGCTATATAATTCCATCCAGATGTCCCTCTTTTTTGCGTATAACACTTCCATGAGACTTTAATATACGGTGGTTGATGGTAGGTACAGTTATAGATGTAAGACTCTAATATAAAAGGTTTCTGTTACCATATAAGTTAGAGCCAAAAGAGTGAACTTTTAATGCTACGCACATTGTGCTCATTCCCGGTATCATTTGCATG
Source organism: Ectobius pallidus (assembly GCA_964059195.1). Classification (NCBI taxonomy): domain Eukaryota; kingdom Metazoa; phylum Arthropoda; class Insecta; order Blattodea; family Ectobiidae; genus Ectobius; species Ectobius pallidus. Next base: position 210,002,087 of record CAXKWD010000002.1, read on the forward strand.
TGTATTGCTTCTCTCCAGCCTCTTAACCTCGTGTTGTAATGTTCATCCGCGCTATTTAGTTCAGCAATCTTTTTAACGTAAGTTCACAATTGTGGCTTCTAAAAAGCTAATCCGGGGATTAAATTATTCAAGAAAAGATTTGTTATTTTCCTATACGGTGCGTTCCTTAATTTTGTTTCTCTATAAAAATCGGGTCTTCGTCACCGGACCCAATACTAATTGATACACATGATATAGACATGTGTATTTGCGGACATTTTAAATATTGATTATTTTCTATATCAAATGCATATTTAACCTACATCTCTATTGTAGCCTTTTAAAATCAAATATGTTTACACCACGAAAGCTTCCTGTCCAGAATAATTTTTTCTTGTCATTCCTCGTTCTTCCTTATTTCGTTTATTGCCGATATGCTACACCGTCTGTACATGATTCTTATTTCTAGTTATGATGCAAAATCATTTTATTTTATAAGAATATTTCATTGCATCACATAGCAGAATATAAATACAGAAAGGTTCTCAATTTATTTAAGAATTAAACATACATTAAGTTGTGTAGCCTATTAAATAAGGCCGTCAACCTAACCTGGATATTTAGAAATTTGTTTTATTTTGGTCTTATATGCAATAGATGGCTACACTGACAATAATATACACATATTTATATAGCAAGGTAAAATAAACAATGTAGGCCTAAATAATAAATAAATGAAATAGGGAAGTGATCTTTAAATATAAGGGTGTACCAAAGATACAATTTGACAAAAGTATAAACTAATACACTTTAGTGTAATTATCAGTGCGTTGTATACGTCATTTTAATTTATTTGTATTTGTAATTTACCCTATTTTTAAATGAATTCCAGCATTTTCTCGGTGCTCACGGCAAATTAAAAATTAACCAATAGCCACACTACACATAGTACAAAGTAAGTTAATATTGTAGGCCTATATATCGGAAATATCTCACAATATTTGTTATTTTTTGTTTTTATTTAGAGCCTATCTGCTGTAATTTTTCTTTCATCTTATTGACATAAAAACATTCTAGAAAGGCTCAATAAACAAGAATATATTTACAGTAGTCTCGTGTCCTCTAAAAAAAAATATTAAATTACTAACATAATCAGCGCCATTCTGAAAGAGTTTTTATGAATTAGCTGGTCTATGTTAATAATTTATGTTTCTAGTGGTAAGTTCATGCACACTGCAATTAGTTAGTAATTTACCTATTTTATCTACCATATAACCAAAGGCTAAAATAGTGCGGGTAATGCTCCAGAATTTATTTTGGCCTTTGTTTTAATAATCGTGTAAAAGAAAAATATATAAATAGAAAATATATTCAGAAACTTGATAAAACCCTAAAAGAACAAAATTAAACATTTTTACACACTTTAATCTAAATTGTTACAGTTGATCTATTCATTTACAATCTAAATCCATTCTTCTCGTTTTAATTTCCACGAAAAGATCAATAATTTCCTCCTTGATCTGCTATGGTTCAAGTTTTCTGTTAAATAAAAGGACCAACAAACAAACAAAAAAAATCTGATGTGAAAGTCACATAACTTCCTCTGCCCAAATAAAAGTTAGCAGTATTCATATATCCTTGTACAGAATCGCAAGACACAATTTTACGCTAATTATGCTGTAAATACCTTATAGCCCCTTCTTTGAATGTTGCGACTAAAAACACAGGCTATAGACAAACTTTAAAAAAAAAAAAAAAAAAAAAAAAAAAAGTGACTGCAAACGTTTATTGAACTTTCCGCCATTCAGAATAATTTCCGAAATTTATAGAATATTCCCCTCAGATATTTCTTTACTGTAAGCATGGCCAACAATACATCTTTCTCACTTCACGTACTTATATAGAATAAGAGGCCGTGAATGTCCGCGTATTGAGTTGTTCACCAAGCAAGACAGAGTATCTACAAACAATAGGTAGTTTACAACCACCCTTCAGATAATTTTTTTTTTAAAAAGTTTCAAATAAAAGCTTTTAGCTCTTGGTATAAGCACTCCATGTACAACATTTAAAGGAAATCGTTAGAGCCGTTTTTGAGAAAATCGTGACAAACGAAAATTTATTCGTGTAAAGTCCCCTTAAAAGTATGGGAAAGTTGTCGCCACTCTTCGTGTCACAGCCTCAGAAAATACCTAACCCAAATACAAAATTTTGTTTTCGTACGACTTTCCGTTACATGTAGGGTTGCCACCTTTCTGTAAGGCTAAGGAGGGACACTTATCGAATATATGCAGATCGCCGATCTTCATACCTAAATTCGTACTTGGAACAATGTATTAGTAATAGAAAGATGGAATGTATTCATTACAAAGCCAAAAAGCTGTGTAACAGTAACACTAACATTAGAAAAGGAAAGATTAGCATGATAATGAAAAATAAATAAAAATTTAAAAAAAAAAAAAAAACCTGGGCAAATTCACGACTTGAAGCTGTATTTCTTTTTTGATTTGGCAGTTCTAATAGTTCTTTGTTCTGTGTCACTCTCACTACCTAGTGTTTACAGGTACCTATTAACATTTGTAGAAATTATTATTTCACCCTTTACGAGGTCAGCTGAGCACTTGTCTCTGGATTCTGTCCATTTTAGATTCATAAGAGAACAATCTATCCACAAATACATTGCTACCAGGAACTAAAGCAGAATTCCTCATGTAACTCATCCAAATTAACATCAGATTCTACATTAAGTGCCTTCACAGAGTCTTTGACGGTGATTTCACTGCTGCCAACACGATACATTTTAGCGATGGAACAATATCGATATCTTGATCATGAGTCGAAATTCACAAAATATGCCACTAAGAATAATTTACTGTCTCATATTTTGTTTTGGAATAATTTGGCATCCCGCAATATAATGCGTCCCTCTAAAGTATAATTCGGGACGCTGAAAATGTTCTTAAAATGCGGGATGTCCCGCCTAATTCGGGACAGGTGGCAACGCTAGTTACATGAGGCCGTATTGCAAAGAGCGTGTATTCACAGTGGGTGGCTTATAACTACCCTTCAGAGAATTTGTTCGAAAAAATGTTTCAAATAAACGTTTTAGCTCCCAAGTGCAAAATTTAAAGAAAATCGTTAGAGCCGTTTTCGAGAAAATCACAAAAAAACGAAAAATTCTTCATGTAGAGTCCCCTTAAAATTAAGAGAAACTTGTCGCCAATCTTAATCTCACATCTTCAGAAAGTACCTGACTCAAATACGAAATTTTGTTTTCATACGATTTTCCATTTTCGAGTTAGCCTGTTCACAGATATTCCACACAGACATGTTTCTGAAAATAGTATTTTTTGGATTCAGGGGTCCTTGAAACGTGTATATATGCTAAAAACTCAACTTCGAATTTTGGGGTCGAAAACAATACTTCCTCTACCTATAGTACCTATGGTACGGGCAGAGGAAGTAAAAATGAATCAAATAGAACAAGATAATAATCTAATTCTACACTACATTATTTTTGTACCACTTAATTTCTTTCGTATCATTTGTGTGTCATTTAATGTATCCTAAATAATTTAATTTGTTATGTAATGTCATTTAACGTATTTTATGTTATTTATTATGCCATAATGTAACAACTAATGTAGCCTACTTTTAGTCCCTGGTGAAGTGGAAGAAAAGACCTTACGGTCTTGACTTCACCAGGTTAAATAAACTATTATTATTATTATTATTATTATTATTACATCACATTCGATATGGTACATGATTTTTATGCACAAGACACACGGAGTATTAAAAAAAACTACCTTACAAAGATATTCTTTTATTTTTTTAATAAACCAGGGATGGCTGCTGACATTAAGCTTAAGGAATATATATTGTACAAATATAAAGAAAGAATTAAACAAAAAAGGATGCATTTTATTAAATGTTATCAATAAATAATCAGGGCCGTAGCAAGGTCCTTCTGCGCCCTTGACGAGTTTGACAAATCTGCGCGCCCTCCATTACTGGGGGTCTGAACAATTTTTTTTTAAATTTCTGTAAATTTTTTATTATTTTAATATAAAAACACTGTTATTATCAAAGAAAACCTAAACCTCAATTTGAAAAGAACTAAGTGTTTGACTTTCAAGATACTAAAACCTTATTTTCAGACGATTGAACTACTTAAAAAAGAATTAAATAATAAAATCTAGTATCAAAAGTAAATTACATAATAGGCCTGAGGCCTACTAAAATGTTTTAACACATTAATATAGGTAAAAGTATTTTTTTTCGAATAGTTGAACCACTTTCATCACAATAATAACGTAAATTTTAATTTTTATTGTTGTTATCTCTTTCCATACTGTTCATGATTTATGTTATACTCTGTCAATAAAAAACGTGTTAATTAAATAAAGTTGCATGACTACTTTTTGTTTGTAGACAATTGGCATAATACTACAGATAGTTCACATGCAGTAATTTTTAATAACCTGAAAGATTTTTTCCACTAACGTGGAATTTATATTGCTTGATAAATTGCACCAGCCTAAAAAAGGCGGGATTTTTCATGGTTAATTTTGCGCCCTTGGCAGGGGCCCATCTCACCACCGCCTAGCTATGGCCCTGTCAATAATATCAAGTGGAAATGGGGAGTGCTGCACGTTGGCAGTGACTATACACGAGCCGCCACTGTATATAACACATAACAGAGTAAATATACTCCCCTGTGAGAGTAAGGACTTCTAATTTTGAAATAGTGGTTTAGAAGATTATCTTTTCTTTTTCTTCTTTCCACATATATTGTTATTGCCCGTTTTCTGTAATCTAAATATTTTCTCCCTATAGGAAGATTTACCCCAGAATATGATTCCACACCTCATTACAGAGTGAAAATATGCTAAATATACCATGAGTAAAGCATCCTGTTGTAATATATCATTCAAAATTCTTAAAGCAAAACATGCTGAACTCAGTTTTAGACTTATCATTTTAATGTGTTCTTCCAGTCAAGATTTTGGTCAATTTGTAGTCCTAAGAATTTTATTTTATTTATTCTATTATTTGTGTTTGATAATTAATTACAAGGTTTGAGTTACATTTATGTTTTGTTTTAAATTGAATGAAGTGAGTGTTTTTAATAATAAGTGTAATTTTATCAGACAGAAACCATGTAATTAGTTCATGAAAAGCCTTTGTAGCTATTGATAAATGTTCTTGTGATTTTCTTGTTACCCTATTAGTAAGCCTACGCTAGTATGATCTGCAAAAAGCAATACCTTTGATTCACCACTTAAGTTATATGGCAAGCCTACTGACTTGCCCTGCAAGGAAGAAGAATGATGCTGATATACCAACCTAGCTCACACATTACTATTGGAACGCACAGAGGAGAATGGAGGAAATCCAAGGTCCTGAGCATTAGCAAACAACAACAACAAATGCATCATTGTCAGACTCCATTCTGGCTGAGCAACCCTAGTAGCACACTTCGTTGGCCCAATGGAGAAATTTGGTTGGCATGGTAGGGATATGTTGGGAAAAGGTTCGTTGTAATTTCCTCCTTTGGGCCCATTCATTTTTTGGTTGGCGTTACCTACCGCCCTACCGTTGGGCTTATGATTGTGGGCCAACATTGGAATATGATCGCATTTATCTTCTCACCAGTCTTCGGCAATTTCCGGGCGTGTTCGTAGGTCTCGGCACAGGCCGTACGTAACGGTCAACGGTCATTCCTCATTCGCCATCTTGATATGTAAAGAAGTTAACTCTTTTGATTCTCATTCATATTTCATACATAATATTAGGTAAGCCCTTTGATTGTTCTCTGAATATATAACGTTATCATTTTTACACAATACTGTATTATGAGTGTTGCATGAAATACAGCCTCTAAAAATAAATAGGCCTATCATTTATAGGCTATTCGAAATTTTCATTATAATTGAATTGTAATAATTATAATTAATTATAATTATAATTGTATTTGTTTCAGATGATTTACTGAAATCAAGGCAGAAGGAAATCAAAGCAGAGAAGGAGCATAAGCAACTAAATTGGAACAGTTCGAAAGATCAATTGGGATTTTCAAGATTTCAAACCTGCATATATATGGAGCATGCAGTTATGTGTCAGAATCAAGTATTTCGATTTATTATACCGTGCATGTTACCGTAGGCCTTAGTATTTCATGTAAACGCATGTTATATAAATTTATGTAAGTCTTTCCACGTTATGCCCTCATTAACTTATATAGTCTAAGAAATCCAGGGAATGTTGCCAGTAAGTTGAGCCAACATTGAGGTTAGGGAAACATTTTACAGTACAAATAATGGGAAGGAATCGATTTATAGCGCACAATATCTAGGCTATAATAAACACATCTTGCATTTCATAGTAACCTAATCTATTTCTTTGCACTAGTAAATAATTTTCAATCTCGTAATATGTAACTTGCAGTCGGTAGTCGAAGATGAATTTCTCGACTGCTGACTGCAACTGTACTTTGTGAATGGCGTACAATACTCACCACACTTTACTTTGACTATCAACTACAGACTGCCAACTGCACATTGTGGATAGAGCTGTAAGCCTACGTTAGTTATATAATCAACTCAACCTCTATAATTTAAAAACATAGTTCATGACAGGGTTAAAAAATGCATTTACATTATGTTTGAATAACAGTCTAAATCTGATTAGCTTAACTTGATTGCTAGAATCCTTTTCCATCAAATTGTTTCATCTATCCCTAATGGCCTATATGTGCACTTAAATGATTAGGTAATTTAAAACATTTTTACCAAATCATGTAAAATCTCTTCAGATTTCTTCTATCTGTTCTATTCTTAATTTAGGCCTACATTCAGTCACAATTTTGGTTATAACCCCAATAGGCTACAGTTTGTAGAATCAAATTTAAAATTAAGTCTAAAATGTTGTGTGTAGGCCTAATCAATTTCGCTAATGATCCTAACATCAGTCTTTGTAAAAGTAAAATATTACTAGATTATGGAATAAAATGGGAATAATGGAACTTTGCGCCCCACGAGTTCCCCTTTTCACTCGCCTGGCTGCTTCCCGCTTGCCCTGCTTCCCCGCAGGTCATGCCATCATGCCTGTAGCCACTGCTCAATGCCGGTAATGCGTAATTGCGATTAGCATGTCACCTAATATTTCACAATAAAAATAAAATACCCTTGCACCTGGCATTCAACCCAATTCTGTACTAATTCCATCCTACTATCCCCCACAAATCCTATTTCCCTTAAATCTACATCCTAATATTTTCTTTCCACCTACGTCTAAGTCTTCCAAGTGGGTCTCCCACTCAGCATTTTTTAGATGTCTTTCCCCCCCATACGCACAACATGTTTAGCCCATTTCATTCCCTGTGATTTAATTTCCCTTACTATATCTGGTGGCGAGTACAGATTATGAAGCTCGTCGTTATGCAGTTTCCTCCAGTCCCCATTTTCATCTCTCCCATAGGCCCAAATATTTTCCTAAGCAGCCTGTTTTCGAACACACTCAGATTATGTTACAAACTGCATCTTACAATCAAAATTGTAATTGAATGTAAATTAAGAATATAATAAATAGAATTATTATGAATTTTTAAGAGATTTTACACAAATTTTTAAAGCTTTTTTAAGCCTATATTGAAGTCTTTTAAATATTATTTGATAATGAATAAGCTAATCTAAGTGCATAGGAATAGATGGAACAGCATTTTAGAAATAAAGCTCTTACAGGTTAAGCTAATCAGATTAGACTGTTTTTCAAACATAATGTAAATACGCCTTTTAACCCTGTTATGAACTATGTTTTTAAATTATACAAGCAAATAGAATGGAAGTTACTTGATAGAGTTGATTATATTTCTAACGTATAGGCCTAATAATGGTGATGCTATAACTGGTCACTAATGCCCACTCGGGCGAACCTTTTAACTATTATTATAACTGGTCACAAGACAGCTGTATAACAAATTAACTAATCACAGTAGGCTAAAAGATTGCACATTGTTACTTATATGAGAATATAAAGATTAACACCATATAATATTGTAAACGTTAATGGTAACATTCTTGGATTTCCTAGACTATATTGAGGGCATAAGGTGGAAAGATCAACTTACATAAATCAACTATTCTCACATTACATAAAAATTAAGTTTATTAATATATGTTATGTAGTTCATAATATATATATCTGACTTATCCATAACTTGTAAAGCAGCAATAACAATAAACTATTCATTATTCATTTCTCTGAATTTTATTTAGCCTATAGCCAAGATTCTTTCCTTATGTTATACCATGTATCACCATTTTTCTGAGATATAGAATTCTGGACCAGGGTGCACATAGCCTCATGAAGACGAGGAGCCACTTGATAAAGAAATAGCGGCTTCAGTCATGAAGACCACCATCTGCCAATGTAGAAGAATGGAGGAAGAAGATGCAACATGGGTAGTAGGCCTTGTCCCCTCATGGGATGAAGTTCTCGACCATTAGTATTACAGTGCTTTCACTGTACGACTTGGCTGGCAATCGCACGGGCCGACTATCCGTGACTCATGCATCAAGCGCCCAAGTGATGCCTCGTTGTCTCACCGCTGAAGTCTAGCATGTGATCTGATTGCGTTCACACGTGAATAATTATTACAGCAGTGTTTGTGTTTTTTTATGGTTAAAGTAGTTTTTAGTTTTGCTTGAAGTGTTTTAAAAATGCCACGACATAATTATACATTAGAACTACTGCGTGTGAATAGCAATTTCCTCAAAAGGTGCCGTAGATGTAATGATGCAGAAGGACGGCATTTCCAACATCTCCTGTGATAAGGTAAGTTTGTATTTTTATTTTATATTTTCATATTTTATTGTGATTACAATTACGGAAATATATACGATTCGCCGGGAGTACCGTGATATGTCATGCGCCTGGCCCCACATGCGGTTTATCTGTGACGGTGGAGCTGCCCTTGCGATTGCCGGCCAAGTCGTACAGTGAAAGCACTGTATAACCATCAATAAGCCATCCAAATCCAATGATTTCCCTATATTCCTCCATTAGGTTCTGCTTTTTGTCTTGGTTTCATGTTTATTTTATCATAATTAGGTAGTTGATAAAATATTTTCCTCAGCAACTGCAATTTAAGAATGATTAGCAAGTCCATGCAAATCTTTCGCACTTCGCCCCTTTTGATAGGTGCCCAGGAAAACTAGGCATTTAGCTAACTAATAAATTCATTCTTATACATTCACAAAATACAGTATACGGTTGAATTAAGAGCAACATATGAACTGTATACTGTGTTTTGTGAATCTGTATGAGTGAATTTATTAGTTAGCTAAATACTTGGTTTTCTTGGACTATTATCAAAAGGGGTGAAGTGCGAAAGATTTGCATGGATTTATAAGTCATTCTTAAATTGCAGTTGCTGGGGTAAATATTTTATCAACTACCTAATTTTGACAAAATAAACATGAAACCAAGGCAAAAAGCAGAACCCAATGGAGGAATGTAGGGAAATCGTTGGATTTTGGTTGGCTTATGGATGGAATTATGTTGGAATTCGGATGGCAACAGTTGGCATTCTGTTGGCATTACAATGATGGCCCAACAGATCGCCAACGAACATTCCCAACTGTTGGGATTTTGTTGGATATTGGTTGGCTACAGTTGGCAATTGGTTGGGTAAAATGCACTTTGCCAACGGAACCCCGACGGACATTCCTAACCGTTAGCCAACGAAACATGGCGATCATTTCCCAACATTGGCCCAACGATCTGTGCTACTAGGGAACATTCAAAATCCTGATTCTTGCAGAAGGAACTGGTGTCTATATCATTAAATTTTAAGTTTCTTTTGATAAATATATTCACACCAGCACATTTTATGGAACGGCTAAAAAAGTTTGAACCCAATGAAAAGTTACCAATTTTTAATTGTTTCAATTCTGTTTCTCCAATTCTGTTTGCTAACCTAATTTCTCAATTTTATTATTGTATTATATTTATATTTTGATGAAACAATGCAAATGATGTATTAGTTCTAGCTGTAGGCCAGGATGTATCACTAATGTTTACTTGAGGTATGCATATAAGTTGTTGGTTTCTTTCATTAAGGTTCCCCCTACAAAAACGAGATGAGCCACCATCTTTAACAGGAATAGGCCTGTTACAATTAGATAAATTAAACCTCAATTCCTCAGTAACCAGTTTTTCCAGCATCTCTTTCCCTCGAGAGTTGAGATGGAGTCCATGTCTGGTATTTTTTCCCTTCTTAAGCTATTAACAGATACAATATTAAAGTTAGCATGATTACCAGAGAAGTTCCAGAACTTATCACTTACAGCATTTACCTTGGATCGAAGCGAGTGATGTCGTACCTGTGGAACATTGTCGTACATTAGTGTGTTATGCTACTTTCAGTAATACTATCAAGGTCAGGTTCAATGGAAAAGCACAGATCTCTGTTTGTGCTGTTTCCGCCTCCTCCAATAATCACAACCTAATCATCCTTACAGTATCCTTCTGTCAGTCTTTTGAAACCCGAAACAAAATCTTTAAGGATAGCATTAGGTTTACATATACATTGAACCTGGAAATTGTCTCCTATGGCATATATCCACATAGTTAAGCAAGCGAAGAGGAGGCAGTAGCCATAGCGGAGTGCAAACGCATTTGAAGAATAATGTAGATTAACTGTTGAGGGATTTTTGAGCGATTGTGAAGGTTAGTTAAATGATTTTACAAAAAATGTTGAATTATTGTAAACAGTGGCGTCTCCTGCATAGGATCACATGAGCACGTGAACCCCCTAATAATTCTTACCTTACCTAATTTTGTCAGCATTATTGAATAAATAATAATTCTTGTATGGTTTGCCGTCTCCCTGTATAGAAAGATGTGTATTTTGTTCCCTTTTGCGGGCTTCCTCGAGGTGGTTCACTAGCTAAGGGGTGAACCTCTTAGTATTGCCTTTTGCATAACCTAACGTTAGCAGGGGCTCCGCAGCTAGCACGTGTGACAGGATCACACGTCATTCGTGCACCCGACCTTAAGAGGGCAGCATCGGGCAACGCATCTGATTTTTCCCCCTTCAACTGAAGACGGCAACATCGGTAAACTCAGAGCTCTATGGCACTAGGCACTACAGTTCTCCGACGTATTTTTCTTACCACCCCTCCATCTCATCCAACTTGCGAGCTGCCAGAGGGAACTTGTTTTATGACCCATCCATCTTCCCTTATTATATAGGTGTGAACAGTGTTGTCGCATTGTCCCAATTCACAGTGAAGCTTTCATTTGCTGTTTATTTCCTCTACATTCCGTCGTTTATGTCACAATTACCTACATCAATATGCCATTATTATAATTATTCATAAATAAATAAATATTTACTTTAGTACATTGATACATAGCCGAAGAGTGATTTCTCTTTCACCCTCAGCTGGAAGGTATAAGTTGCAACACAGTCTTCTATCCCTGTCTATACCATGAGTTTTGCTCAAAACTTCAAAATATATATTTTTTTTTCTGGCCAGCAAAGATTAACCAGCGGGTGGTAGCCTAGGTGGTCTGCTGTCCCTATTTGTAGTAAGGGGTGCGAAGTTTACAGTTACATGCTCTCCCTAACAGCAATTCCGTATCAGTTCAATTGGAATTCTCACAGCGTGAAGTAGTAGTTTCTTTGTGATGTCGCGATTGATTGTTTAGTTTAGTAGTGTATATAATATTAATAATTCTAGCCTAGTTTAAAGAATAGTTATAGTAGTTAAAGAGTAGAACAGTATATATAGTTCACTAATATAACCATTTGGAAAATGCATTCAATAGGCTAGTTCGTTATCTACCAGTGAACTTAAAAGTAATTTTGTTTATTAATGTGTGAATACCGTGCAGCACTTGCAATGCTGGCAATAGAGAAACGTCTAGTGCGCGAGAAGAAAGACTTCAACTTTAAAGTTATGGAAAAGTTCGCTGCACAGAAAGAAAGAAGAGTACATTTTCTCTACAAATGATGAGATTCGTAAGTCCTGTATTTTGTTTTTATATTTTAAGCCCAATGTGAACACCCAAATATTTTACCCACGCGACGCCACTGATTGTAAAATGGAAAAATACTCATTGTTGAGTGATTGATTGTTAAATCGGTGTTATAGGTTTGTGGTTTGATTGTTGAATGATTTTTGAGTGCCTCAGATTAATATTTCAATTATTGCAAATTAACTGTGATGGTAATCATTTTCTTCAATGACTGTTTAATTCCTTATGAATGATTGTGGTTGTTCTTAAATTTTTTAATGGTTGATGAATTACTTCTAATAGTTTATTGGACGGTTTTCGCATGGTTGTCAAACAATTGTTTAATGATTATTGAAAAATACTTGAATGTCTACTATTGAATGATTGCTGTGCAATTTTGTTGAATGTATGATTGTACTGATTATTAAGAAACTGGTTCCTTCTCATGTGTTTCTATATATATAGGCCTATATATTTTTATTGATTTTAACATTATCACTAGAATCAATAAATTCCTCATTACCACCCTAACCATATTCTAGTTTTTTATTATTTTCTTCATATTATCATTCAAAAACAGGTTGCTTAGGAAAATATTTGGGCCTAAAAGAGATGAAAATCGGGACTGGAGAAAACTGCATAATGACAAGCTTCATAACTGTACTCATCACCGGATATAGTAAGGGTAATTAAAATATCATGGATGATGAAATGGGCTGGACATGTTGCATGCATGGGGGAGGAAAGACATATCTAAAAAAATATTGAGAGACCCGAAGGGAAAAGAACCCCTGGAAAACCTTAGAGGAGGTGGGAGGACAATGTTAGGATAGATTTAAGGGAAGTAGGATTTGCAAGGGATGATTGGATGGAGTTAACACAGAACAGGGTTGAATGGCAGGCTCAGGTAGGCATGGCAATGAACCTTCGGGTTCCGTAAAATAGATAATATTCCTTTAGCTTGCTTAGGAATTGTCTATTCACATTGAATAAGTAAGTATTAACCCAATATTATCGTTACTATTATTACTGTTATTGTTATTATTTTATTAATATCATCATTCATAGTATTATTATTGTAATTATCAGTGCTTTTTTTGTGACGGTACGCAGTACCAGCACCTTTTTAAAAAATAAAATTTGGATATTACTCAAAATATTTCTATCACAATTCCCATAAAGTTATGTTTTATTTAAAATCAAGTTTGTTTGCTGGTTTTGTTAGATTTCTACATACATAATAGCCTACATACGAGCACATGATAGTTTCTGTTAATTGCCGTGGCTACTGGACTGCAAGAGGGTTGGGGTGGGTTTTTCCAGGCCTCAGCAAACTGCTTCTGTGGTCAAGGCCATTCTAACGGTATAAGAATTGCACCAAGTGCAGTTAATGCTGACGTCGTAACAAACAAGTAGTAAGTAGCTAACCAACGTAGTTAATCAAGGGTTAGTGCGTGTTTAAATTTAACTGCATTCGTTGCTTACATATAATTTTGTTTGTGTTGCACAGGCAAGTGAATTCATAATTGTTTAGTACGGTTGTAGGAACAAGGGGTGCACGTGATGGACGTGAAATGAGTAAAATAATTAATTATTTTGTTCCGGTGCGTAATAAAATAATGCATGTCGATGTTTTTGAAGTATCTCATAAACCTTCCAACAGTGAATAAACTGAATCTGAAGAGTACGTCGGAAGTACCGGTAATTTTACTGCAATTCAAGAAAGAAACATTTCTGGCCATGATAGGCCCGATTCTTGGACATTAACTCAGAAAAATGTCTTCTGGGAGAAGTGTGGGAGCTCCCGTGAAATTCAGTTAAAAAGTTTCTATGAGTACAGCCACCTTTTTAGTTAGAAAAAAAGCACTGGTAATTATTATTAATATATGCTATTATTATTGTTTTTTATATTATTGATACTGTTATTAATATTATTAATGTTATTGTTGCTTTGATAATAGTATTGTTATTGTTTAGATTCAAGATTTATTATGTTTTTTTTCCAACTGCATCAAAATGCAATTATCAACATTCATGATAGGTTATATATAAAACAGAATAAGGAAATCCCATGTCCTGTTATGAAGCTAGTTATTTTTCCACTTAGCGGTACGTTTATTTTTAACCTGTCTTTTATACTGGGGAGAAACGACTTTGTCACTGTACCGTTTTTTGTACTGTTCCATTCTTCTTCCCATTTATTAACACTTATTGTCTGTAGTTCGTTTAGCACTGAACTTAGTGGTTTACGATCGTAACTCACTGGTATGTCGTCGTTCCCTGCAGCCTCTTTTGCTAGACGGTCAGCTGTTTCGTTACCGGTATTCCCGTGCCTATGGCAGATGATGCAGTGGTTGGGTGGTAGGCCCTGTCCCTTCAGGGATGTACCACCACGGAGTTTAGTTTTTATTATTATTGTTATTATTGACCTATTATTATTGCTATTTCTGTTTTTTAAATTTATTTATTTATTTATTTACATCCTGTGGATCAAATTACATTGATATAGGATGATGGACATTCTATTAAGAATATTGATATGAGTGTGAAACAGCAGTACATAATGATAATACATATAGTGAATGGTGCATCACAAAAATAGGTTACTTGGTATATAGCCTACTTCTTATTTCCTTTTCCTTTGAATTAGCAAGATATTGAGTTATAGTATTCCTCAATAAATTTTATTGTTCAAATATTATTTATTCAAATATCATTGTTATTGTTCTTATGTTAGTTAGTTGGCGAGAAGCAATCAAGATGACAGCGAATATATCAGCAGTCCGTAGTGTACCAGGCAGGTCCCAGGACAGTAACCTCTGTAGGCGTTGCCACAGGGAGTTCGAACCATTGCTCATGTCCTAGGGGCCTGTCCACATGGTGAACTCCTACACAATTCGCGTCATCACACAATTAGATCATTAATTGCTAATGCCTTAAGGGACAAGGGTTTTTCTGTTTTTGAAGAAGTGCATGGTCTTTCCAGTGAGGGTAGTACTCGCAGAGTGGATATTATAGCCTTCACTCCTCAGTCATCTGAAGGGCATATAATCGATCCAACCGTAAGATTTGAGTCCCATGAGGATCAGCCGGAGGAGGTGAATGAGGAGAAGAGACGAATTTAAGAACCCACCATTAAGTATTACAAGGATAAATACCATCTAACATCCATAACAGTGACAGGATTAATAATTGGAGCACGTGGTACCATCCCAAAACTGCTGTTTGACTTCTCCAAAAAGTTTGGCCTGCACAAAGCCATCCTTACAGAAATATCACTGGTGGCATTGAAAGGGTCTATTGCCATATTTCGCAATCATACCTGTGGACCATGACTTCTAATTTTTAGTAGTTATATATATACTAATTGTTAAAGCTTCATTATTAATTTAATCTGCTTTCTTTTACTGTTTGAATTTATATTTGTTGTTGGTACTCTTTGTCAATGGCAACCTGCAGGTGTTGCAGGAAGAAATAAAATAATAAATATTATTGTTTTGTTAACATTCTCATCATTATTGTTAATATTATACACTGACAGGCAAAAAAAAAAAAAAACCGGTCACTTAAAAAAATTAAGTTTAAATAAAAATTATGTAGTAGGCCTAGTGCTTGAAATAAAATTACTGCAATTGTGTACGTTTTTAAGACTAAAATTTAATGACACATTTCACACTTAATTCCCCATGCTGCCTCTTGCACCTAAGGTTGTAGCGGCATATCAGAGGCTGCGTCCATCATCAATTAGAGCAACAGCTTTGGCAACATCTTCGGGACTGAGAGGCATAATTTCAACTAAACTTACTGACAGAATCACTTCGATGTGAAGGGAGACAGTTTCCTTTCAGTTTGGAAGGAAATGACGCAATACAACAATGAAACACCCTGCAATATTTATGACAAGCTAGTGCACATAATCAGATCAGAAACATCCTATTGCAATGTTTTGATTTGTTTCGTTTGATGATAAAGTGAAGATATGAAGAAAGCAGATATGCTGTATCTATAGCTAATGGTCCAATAAAAATAATAATTCATCCTCACCAACACAATGTATAAACATCCAATTAAAATTATGTTTAATCTTAAAATTACAACAAATTTTATAGTGATCAGTTTTTTTTACCTGTCAGTGTAGTTATTATTATTCTTATTGTGTTATTTCCATTATATTCATCATCTTCCACTTTGTATATCAATGAACATTTGTAGGTTGTCCTTGCACTTTTTGTTTGTTTCGAGATAAGGGTATGCATCTAGCACTCAAGTAAGTAAATACTCTGGACAGTTTGCTGACATGATATAAATTTAACAAATGAAGTAAAGCCATTCAAAATTCATGCTAAGATGTGTGCGAGATAGAAGTAGGACATAAAAATAAAGTTAACTGGAAAGGAAGATCTTAAGATCATCAATGTATCCACACAAAAATAAGGATGAGAGAAAATATGATAGAATCTACAAATCAGAAGCTCCGGAAGGTGGATGGGGTTGGATGGCAGCGATTGGGGTGGCTTTGACTTTTGTAAGTAGTTTCATTTTATTCTGCAAAAACACTCACAGAACTTTCCCTATCCTTAATCTATATATATATAAAAATGAATGTAGGCCTATGTGTGTCTGTCCTTTATGCATTACTACACCATTCATCCAATAGCCATGAAACTTTGGGAAATTGTTGAGTACACTCCCGCGCAGGTTTAGTACATTTTTTATTTTAGCTTTTGTGCGCGAGTTATGAGCAAAAAACGGGAAGACATGTATTTTTTGCACTTTTGAAGCATCGATTCTCAGTAATACATTTCAGTTGTCATATTAGTTGCAGTTGGCTTTGTCTATTTTTGTCATACCTTGGAAATAAAAGCATCGGAATCGATTGAATGTTGTAAGCCCACGTTGGTTGATTCATTTGTTTATGATGTCAAGGCATGCAGATATCTGAAATTTTCGACCTAGACGGATGAGGGATAATGAATATAGGTCTCAATGCATAAACATTGTTTGATTTAGACAACATTCTCTATGCAGGGTTTTCTGGGCCACGGAACTTGTATCTGAGGTTATGTTTCCCATGCTGAGCTTTCTAATCGTGGAATTCACTTAAAAGCCGGATTTATAGTTGTTTCATTAGTTAGGTCTATCAATCGTTTAGTTTAGACCTATGAATGTTTCGTGTGCAAAGTGTTAATAAATATAATATTATTATTTTGCTCTTAATTGTTAATCTTTCGATTAATTATCATGGGTGAAGCTGCAGGGATTTGCTATAAGCCATAAAAATCTATATTTATCGTTTTCTGAGGGAACAGTTTCAGTGTGATAAGTTGTTCTTCATTTCAAATTCTAAATACCTATGTAAGGACCTATACAGGTAAGTTATTTTCGAATTTACAAAATACAAAACCTGAGCGACACCGGGCCTTTTAAGCTAGTATATTATAATACAGAATGTATGGCTGTATTGCAGTAGTGCACATTCAGTTGACTCAGCATGAAATGATTAGCTTATAACTAACCTTCAGAGAATTTATTGTGCAGGAGATAAAAAGTTATACTGGCACCACACAAAGGAACTGTACGGGTTGTCATGTCGAAACCTACCCTCAAATTTAGCATCATTGCAGGTAGACACATACCAAAAATTAGCTGCTCATATAAACTTTTAGTGGGTGAAAATTGAGGAGTTATAACTTATGTACAAGAGGCTTATGCCTATACAGTGATACCTCGAGATAAGAGTTTAATTCGTTCCGTACCCTTCCTCGTATGTCAATTTGCTCGTATCTCAAAGCAATTTTCCCCATTGAAATTAATTGAATTGCAATTAATCTGTTCCAGCCCCAAAAATGCTACCTCCAATTGTTTTTGTTACGTGTTTTTGAATAAGAAAAATGTATTTATAAACGAAAAATATTGTATAAAAACATAATAAAAGAGAATGTAAAGCAAAAAAAACTGGTTTTATAAAGTGTACATACATATTTGTTACACTTTCTTCGGACCCATGGTTATAAAAAGAAATGTGATAAAGTATGTAAATGCACAAAAAGTGCAAAGCCCTAGAAAAACTTAGCAAAGATGCTTCGATAACGAGGTAAACAAGCACACTGGGGGAATACGTGGGATTTGCGCGAGACGCACGAGGCGCAGTAAACTGGTGGGCCGTGTGCAGCGTTGCAGCTGGCCGTTCCTTGTATCTCATATGTCGCTGCAGCGTTGCAGCTGGACGTTCCTTGTATCTCAAATGTCACTTGTATTTCAAAACAAAGCTTCGCTCGCTCGACAGCTCGTATCTCAAATAACTCGTATGTTAGGGCACTCGTATCTCGAGGTATATGAACTTTTTAGGGATAATGCATATTCTTGTTCCCCATGGTCCTGTTGGCTAACCTGTAAATTTTCGTTTGGATATCTCGAAATTAAGAGGTTTGGTGCTATTTTGAAAAATGGAGAACAATTCATACTTTAGGTGAATGTATAGAAATAATCAAAAACTGTCGACAAACCCCACACCCTTCGTAGTTTTAAGAGGTGCAGATATATTGAAGGATTGGAATCCTGTACTGAAGGAAATATTTCCACAGAAACCCAAAAGTAGAAATTCAAGTTTCAAAATCCAGTCCTATCAAATAATGCCATTTTCTCAACATGGCGGAGTTGCAGTGGGCTGTTCATATTTTGGTTCTTATGAACCATTTTCATTAAAAAAATTTAAAATAAATAAATAAATTTAAAAAAAACCTCCTTGAATTTCACCAAATTGAAACTTACAACCATCTCTTACAATATCTCTTGAGATTCATCACTGAAGAGGAAGTAAGTTGGTTTGAAGACATATTCTCCAGAGCCAATCAACAAGGTCACAAAGAAGCAGGAGCAAACTCTGATTCAAATGATGGACACTGATCTGTAGACATGAAGTTTAATATATTGTTTGTTTCATTGAACTGGTATAAAACTCCGTAGGTAAGCTGAAAAGTGAGAAGTTTAAAATACTGTTTATTTCATTAAACTGCTATAGAAATCTGCATTGGACGTTTCAGTTTGTATTCACTTAACTTTTCCAGTTACCATTAAACATTTAAAAATATGTCTGTCGTATAATTTTACTATGAACATCATATTACATATTCACATCAGACTTATATGTAAAACGGGTGTAAAAGAACATATTTTATAATATATACTTTCTGGATAAAACAATATTTACACCCATTGTAAAGGGTTTCATTCGGTACGTCAGTGCTATTGTCAACTTTATTACATATTAGAAAAAATAAATCATTAACACGTTTTCAACAACATGTAAACATTACTAATGTGATTTTCTAAGAACATGGTTTTCTGATATACGCCCTTTGTACTTATAACTACTGAATTAATTGTGAATCTGGAAATTTGAAATGTTGAGTAGCCTCACACAGCTGTCGGCACGAGGGGTTCGGAACTTCCCTACCCAGAGTGTGCCATGCCGGTGTGTTGGCTTTCACAGTATTGCAGACCATGGTATGTGTAGTTAGCCATTCCTCATCACTAAGGGAGGCACCAAAATTAAAATAATGAATAATACCCTCCTCTGATACACATGTTTGTATTCCAGTAGGTCTTGTGAAGTAATTAGTACCTGTTTAAGTAATAAACAGTATCTTGGTGGAACTTTTTAACAGTGAAGCACTATACTATGTTTTTAAAAACAAATTGGTTGACCTTAACACACTTTAGACTTCACTTTTACCTGTTTTCTGCAGGACGATCGTTTCGAGAACTTTTTCTGCATTTTCAACTGCTAGTCAACTGTCGGATTTCCGTTTAGAGCATCCCGATGTGCCCTCTGGTGTAGACTTTACAAACTTCTTGATTAAATTTTCTTCTTCCGGTATTTCAAAGTTCAGTAACCTGTCTTCAAATTTTTTCATAAAAATCTTCTCCCAAAATCGCCAAATCTTTATGTTTATTAACTGATTTTAATAATTTTGCCTCACTACAAATGTGGTGATTGCTGTTCCAACAGTGGGATGCAACTGCTGACTTTTCTATTTGGCAATATTTCAAATTTCTCTTTTGTTCCTTAAACCTAATGTCAATATTTCTTTTTGTTTTCCCAATATATGTCTTATTACATTCTGAATAATTTATCTGGTAAATTCCCGGCTTTTTCCCATTAGGTATTTTTTCCATATGTTTGGTTTTTATTAAGTTTTTTTATACTGTACTTATTTTTTGAAGCCAAAGTTGTATTGTATTCTTTGAATACTTTTTGAAATTTTTCTGTAGCCCATGGGTGGTATGTGAAATTTTTGAATTTTGCTCTTTCCTTCCCAGCTGATAAAGTTGTGATTGCGACATTTTGTATTCTGAACTCGCGACTTTACAATCCGAATGCATGATTCAAACTAAAATTATATTTCAACTTTCCTAGGTTTTAAGGATTTCTGGCAGGTGCAGATTTTTTTAATCCTTACAAATCTACACTATTCATTCCACGTCCCGTTACTTCTGCTAAATCTTTTGGACTGCAGTGGTGACGGTCAACTAGCGGGTGAGGGCGGGTCTAATGGTAAAAAAAAGAATGTACTGCAGAACTACTCTTTACAGAATTTTTACGGTTTTAACTCAACTTCCAAAATAAAAATTTTATTTATAAAACTACGGTATTTTTTTTTTATTAGGGGACATACTTTCCCCCGTGTTACATCCGAATCTGCGCTATTTCGAGCTTCTACTGTATGTTGTGATTTCACTGTTTTAATCTGAATATAGGTTATCTATGACATTATAGAAAATGTTCAATAACGTTGATATTATATCTTATTTCTATTGCAGACAGCTACAATTGGTCCATTTCAAACATTTGGATTGCTTTACAAGGAGAAACTAGAGTCTTTCGGAGAAGGGACACAGGCAATAACTTTACTTGCAAGTGTGAACACTAGCGTTTGCTGCTTGATTGGTACGTACCGGTACTTGTTGTACTGAATACCTGTACTAGCTTCAGCTGCTTCATTAGTACTGGATATTAGCTTCACATTGCCCTTTTCAGAAACAAAATAAGTTTTTACCTAAAATCTGCATCTAGTTGTAAGTTATCTTTAACCACATTTACCCATAAACACATCATAAAAATATTGATATATTAATTATCATAAGATTACAATTCAACGAAATAATGTTTAAATGAATAAATACAGAAGTAGAAGAAGGATGGTAGGCCTAGATGAAGGTCCTAACAACCTTAGGAAGTGCAATACATCTCCCAATCCCAAGCTACATGGAACCAGGGTCATCTAAGATGAACATGGAATAGATGAGCCATTTGCTACAGTTCTCTGTCCCTATCACTAGAGTAACATCTGCCTTTTTATGGTACGAGGTACGTCCATAAAGTAACGTTCCCTGGGTCTGTTTAGCAAAACAAAACATTATTTCAAGTAAATAGTTATTACAACAGACACAGCCAGTCTTCAGCTATTTTTCAACATATCGCCATTGGAATTGATACATTTGTCATACCGTGGAACCAACTTTTGAATACGGTACCTGTGTAGTACAAATCTACCGCCAGGGATTTGAACCATTGTATGACAAACATCTCCTCCTCTCTGTCATTATTTGTCATTTTGTGAGGTGTAGGAAAAGATGGAAATCACTGGGACTGAGGTCCCAGCTTTAGGGTGGATGTTTAAACACCTCCTAGCAAGTCTCCTACAGAAGTTCGGTTGGGAAGTGTTTAAACTTTCACCCTTAAGCCCGGACTTCACTCCCAGTGATTTCCATCTTTTCCTACACCTCAAGAAATGACAGAGGAGGAGATATTTGTCACACAATGGTTCAAATCCATGGTGGCAGACTTGTATGACACAGGTATTCAAAAGTTGGTACCAGGTAAGACAAATGTTTCAATTCCGGTGGCGAATATGTTGAAAATAGCTGAACCCTTGGTGCATCTGTTGGAATATATATGTCCATGAAATTGTGTTTTGTTTCTGTAAACAGCCCCAGGGAAACTTACTTTGTGGACACACATCAGACATGAACATATAACGAGTCCATTTGGAATCATATCTCTTAGGGAAATAATATATTTATGCATTATTTAATTTCAGGTTTTATAACCAATTTTGCATTGACGAAGTATTCCTGCCGACAAGTGAGTATGGCTGGATCAGCACTATTTTTCATCGGGAGCTTCTGGTGTGCGTTCTGCACATCCACCACTGAGCTGATCTTTGCTTTTGGAATTCTACAGGGTGTGGGGACTGGACTCATGTTTCCTGCGGCATTCACATCAATCAACCACTATTTTGTTAGAAAGAGAACTTTTGTGATGGGTGTGACACAGTTAATTATAGGGGTAGGATGCATGCTTCTGCCACCAATTGTGCAGAAGATATTTCATGAATATGGATTTGTAGGAACACAGGTTATTATATCAGCAATCAGCCTACATACAGTACTTAGTGGGGTTATGCAACAACCAGTAGAACAACACTTAAAGCGAGTGGAATTAACAGGCGAACACCTTGAAGAACTCACGAAGACTGAACCTGGGTATTCTCCAGTAGTAACGGAACAGAGTGTATCAGTGCATAACAGAGATACAGAAAATGATATACGTGCACATTTAGACAAAGTTGTTTATTCTAGAAATCTTTCCACGGAAAGAACGTTTACTCAGAGGCCTAGGGACAATTTTGAAACGACTAAACTCATTTCAGAAGGAGATGATGCAACACAAAATGAAAGTTTGAAACAGACAGATAGGTTTATAATTGTTTCATATTCTGATTTTCATCGTATGGACAGCGTTGAGAGTAAAACGACTGTTGAGAATTTTGCAGTGTCTTGTAAATTCAATGATGGCAATAGCACAGTACAAAACAAAACAATGAGTGCAGTGTCTGACATAGGAAATCCAGTGTCCATAAGCGACTCTCGAGCTTCTGTCAAAAGTTTAGGAAGTTGGACAAGCAGCCTGGAGAGGAATAAACCGGGACAGCGAGGTACAGCACAAAGAATGTAAGTCAAATACGAAGGACGTTCCAAAAGTAAGTTTTGTCAGTTTTTTCACATGGAAACTTTATTGGAAAAAAAAAAAAAAAAACATGGCATCATAAACTATAGCCTACATCTTGCACTATTTTTTGCCATAGTCACCACCGACAAGAGAAATTTTTCATAGTGTGCAATCAGTTTGAAGAGACCACTCGTAAAACTCGGTGTACTGCGATGAAAGGAAATGTCGCACAGCCCGCTCCACCTCAGCACTGTTTTGGAAGTGACGTCCTGAGAGTGCGGCTTTCAATGCAGGGAACAGGTGAAAGTCCAATGGGGCAAGATCGGGGCTGTAAGCCGGGTGATTCAATCTCTTCCATCCGAAGTGACGACTAAACATGAACAAAAAATGGACGAGAATTTTCATTATCATACTCTAATAACCTCAGGCACGCTCGTCTGCTGCCACTCTCTCTTCTTCGGCGCTCTACGCATGCATCATTCCTCCTCTGCTGATGCTCCTTCCATCGTTGAACCAGCAATGGGTGTGGATTCTTATGATGGTTGTTTGTTTCAACTGCTGTACCAATTTCACTTTAAAAAAATGACAAAACTTACTTTCGGAACATCCCTTTTACATCTAGGCTGTTACTGGGTTACAGCTCATAGTTGATTTGATTTGACAGTCATGAAGCTAGAAAATTTGTAATTGTAATTGTAATTTATTTTCCACCTTAAGTATTACAAGAATACATGGCTTCGTCAGTCAGATCTTAACCTAAGCCTTAACCTAGATACAATAAATAGCAAACATACATACAAAACATACATTATAATTTGCAAACAACCTTATTCCAGAATATGTACATTTATTAAATTAGCTACAGTGAAACCAGATCTACCAGTATTTTAAATTATGGTAAGGATGAATTCAAATATTCGTCGACCGAAAAGAATAGATGGTCCAGGAGGAAGAGCTTGACTTTTTTCTTAAATTGTGCAAAGTTCAGTGATTTAATTTCTTGGGGGAGCTTATTGAAAAGTTGGATTCCTTTATGAGACATACTAATTTGAGTTTTTGCTAGTCTGCAATGGTTGAGATGAAGCAATTCTGGTGAAGTGAATGTGATAGTCGGAATTAAATTGGAATAAGTTTTTATTCTTCTGTATGAAAGCTGTTGTCTCCAGAATATATAAGCAAGGTAATGGGAGAACTTTAAATTCATTGAAAATAGGTTTGGTGTGTGTTTTTAGAGGCACTTTTTTCATAATTCTGACAATACGTTTTTGGAGTCTGAACACATGAATGGATTTCGATGAGATGCCCCAAAAGGGTATTGTGTAAGTTAAAATAGATTGTACATAGCCAAAGTACGCTATTTTTAAAATTTCTGGTGTGCAGGAGTTAAATACACACCACAAGCCATTAGCAGATCACAAAACCCAAATACATAATATTATGGAATAAGAGAGCAAGATACATAACTACTATATACATTACTTTGTGTAGGATTATCCAGGTAATCCCATGAGAGATTACAAGTATATAGATATATTTGCGAGAATGAAGTTTGAACAAATTTATCTGATGAAACTCATAATCTCGAGTAGCATTTATTAAGACTATTCCACTCATACGCCACGTGTTTGATATTCCTCGGATATAGATCAATCACAGCTCTTTATCTTACAATATTCTTGTAGGAATCGTGAGGATGCCATTTTATCGGGTAAAAGTCTGCTCATTACTGGACAAATAAGCATCAGTATGCAGTGATTAATACGTCAGATGTTGCCACTAAGCAGCACTAAAACAGATTATTTTATACAACATAAATTGTTTGGAAATTGAAATAAAAGAAATGTACATTTATTAAAAACACAATTTTGATTCGGTGCAAGCCAATTGGTGTGCTTTTATTGTGTTACCTGAATGAAGTATGTCTTTTATGCACCACTGGTCAGAACATGGTAACTCGAATCGATTCATGGATCGTTGATTCATAGTATGTTGTGATCTGCCAGCTATTAGTTTTGTTTTTATACAACAAAGCACGAAAGTAATTATTATTTGTATAATCTGTTACATTTTTATTCATGGAATAGTCTTAATAAATGCAACTCGAGTTGACGAGTTTCATCAGTTAAATTCGCTCTTGCTGTGCAGTAGTGAATCTATCGATAAACTTGTCAACTCTCGTGGGATTACCTATGACTAGAGGTGTTTGTTTTTGTTGATTAGCGATAAAACGAAATGATGTATTCTGATGACAAGATTACATTATCTTGATGTATTAAGATGTTAGGTACCATTTTCGGGCAAATGTAAGCTGCGAAATAACACGAATTTCGTAAATAAAACCACAAACGCCATATTCCACGAAATAAAACCTATTTTTGGTATTTTTTTTTCATTTTTTCCTATAAATCGGTATGGGTATCACGCACAATGCGCGGGGAAAAAATAACAGAATAGTTATTTTAAAACTGTTGCAAAATAACTGCTTCACGCCACCAACTTCAGGAAGTAGTCACTCCTTCTGCCCCTGGAACTGTTATTTTGTAACTGCTTCATGCAACAATCACTGTTTTTTTTGTAGTTGCTTCTTCTGGCCTCGTCTTAGCACAGACATAGAAAAATAACACCATGGTGACAAAACAGTTTCTCCCGCCGCAACAGAATAGCAGGTAGCAGGTTATTTTGAAACTGTTTTGTTTAAGAAGCAGTAAAAATTGAAACAGTTTCACATTGTGATAGCCAACAGTCTTTTTAACTAACTGTAGTTATTTTGCCTAACTTCTACAGTGAGTTCCACGCAAGAGTTGGCCAATGACGCGGGTTTCTGCGGCGCGGCTGGCACAGCTCCAACTCCCGAGCGATCGGGTGAAATATCTACGCAAATAATGCCGCGGTCGTTGTAATGATTCAGGTTCTCACATTTACAGTTAAAATTACAATGAAAATAACCACTTACCTAATCACAAGAGATGTTGGAAATGTTCTCCTCTTGCATACGCGCAACATTGGCACCTTTTTTAGGGAATTTTCTTTCACGCGCGTAAGTTCAGCTTCCGAGATAGAATTAATTTCTCTTGTGATATTCTCTTTAAGTTCTTCTTATGTATGGGAAATTGACCTATACACTTTAGTTTTCAAGTTCTCCCATAAATAATATTTACATACTGTTAGAAGAACTTAATGACAATATCACATAGACCTATCAAAAGAGAAAGTAACTCTGTCTCGGAAGCTGAACTTATGCGCGTGAAAGAAAATTTCCTAAAAAGGTGCCAGTATTGTCTGGATGCAAGAGGAGAACATTTCCAACATCTTTTGTGATGAGATACGTGGTTATTTTTATTGTAATTTTAACTGTAAATATGAGAACCTGAATCATTACAACGACCGCGGCATTATTTGCGTAGATATTTCACCCGATCGCTCGGGAGTTGGAGCTGTGCCAGCCGCGACGCAGAAACCCGCGTCATTGGCCAACTCTTGCGTGGGACTCACTGTACTACCCATCCTCTGGATTAGCCTATAATAGTGCAACATTTTAGCGAACAACCAAAAAACTGATACAAAAACAATTTTTAAAAATTGTTTCGTTAACTTTCTTGAATAAATAAGACATTTTCTTGCTTTGAACACACGCCATTTTATTATTATTATTATTATTAGGCCTATTATAATAATACTTATAATTATAGTATATAATTATATTAAAATATATAATTATAATAATAATAACAATAATAATAGGCCTAGTAAAAATAATAATAATAATAATTATATATGCATGATGTCCTTCGTCGTTAGTGACTTTAAGAAATAAAAACACAAAACACCACCTTTTGAATTTTAAAACAACAAATCTTACAAAAAATAAAAACATTTTCAAACACCTCTACCTATGACTATTCCATGAATAAAACGTAACAGATTTTGTAGATAATAACTATTTTCTTACTTTGTTGTCAATATTCTGTAAGTCGTAAGATCAAGTCATACTAGATGAATGAACAGTCCAAGAACTGATTCGATGAATCAATCAGAGTTCCTAATGTTACCAATAGCATGCACCTCAAGATGGAGGGCTTCATGGAAGTTACCAGTGCTTTTTTTGTGATGGTACGCAACGGTACGCAGTACCGGCACCTTTTTTTTCCTTAAAAAAATTGGATATTACCCAGAATATTCCTTTCACAATTTCTATAAAATTATGGCCTATTACTTAAAATCTAGCTTGTTTGTTGGTTTTGTTAGATTTCTACATACATTATAGCCTACATACGAGCACATGATAGTTTCTGTAAATTATCGTGGCTACTGGACTGCAAGAGAGTTGGGGTTGGTTTTTCCAGCCCTCAGTAAACTGCTCCTGTGGCCAAGGCCATTATAACAGTACAAGATTGCACCAAGTGCAGTTAATGCTAATGTAGTAACAAACAAGTAGTAAATAGCTAACCACCATAGTTAATCAGGGGTTAGTGCGTGTTTTAATTTAACTGCATTCGTTGCTTACATATAATTTGAAAAGAAAACCCTTAATATGTGTTGCAGAGGCAAGTGAATTCACAGTTGTTTAGTACAATTGTAGGATCAAGGATTGCACGTGGTTCACAAGTAGAGAAGTGAAATGAGCAAAATATGTAATTATTTTGAACCGGTGCTCAATAAAAGAGTGCATGACAATGTTTTTGAAGTATCTCATAAACCTGCAAACAGTGAATAAAATTAATCTTTAGAGAACGTTGCAAGTACCGGTAATTTTACTGCAATTCAAGGGGAGAAACATTTCTGGCCATTAACCCAATTCGACATTAACCCAAAAAAAAAAACTTCTGGGAGAAGTGTGGGAGCTCCCGTGTGATTCAGTTAAAAAGTTTCGGTGAGTACCGCCACCTTTTTTGTTAGAAAAAAAGCACTGGTAGTTACTTACATCAAAACACTATAAAAGTACACAAACTGGCTTACACCAAATCAAAATTGTGTGTTTAAATAATGAACATTTATATTATTTCAATTTCCAAAGAAGTTATGTTGTATAAAATAACATGTTTTCATAATGCTCATGGCAACATGTGACATGTTAATCACTGCACGTTGATGCCTTGCATGTCCAGTAATGAGCTGATGATTTTATCAGATAAAATCGCATCCTCATATTAATAGCAAGCATTTTATAAAATAAATTATTGTGATTGGTCTATATCTGAGAAATTGCTAAATGTTAATGGCCAATATCAAACACGCAGCATATGAGTGGAATAGTCTGTGTAAAGTTTGAAATCAGTGTTTCCCAACCTGTGGTCCATGAAGCCCCAGCGGCCACAAGAGATTGAAAGAAATTTGTGAGAAAAATTATTTTTTTTAAAACTTTGTTCTATCATTCATGAGTTTTGTCCATTCTGTAGTGATGTAAATCTTAATGATTTATATAGAGTATAAAGTGGTATTTAGATCCAGGATACAATATTGAGTTGGGTCTAGCACACATACTTTTTGTATAAATACCTGAACTAGTTTCGAAGACCATTGTCATTCATAATAATCAGATTAATATCAACTCCTGGTAGACATTTGTATTGATCTCTTGGGGAAGTTTTCTGCATTTGGCGATGAAAAATTCAATCCAAAAGTGGGCCGCTACTGCAGATTTGTCCGTATTTCCATGTTTAAGATGTCTTATGTTCACACATCCCCATCTGTTCTAGCATACCCTGCCTTTCGTATATACTGTATAATACAGATATTTCCCAATCCAGCTCACTTCTCCCAGAATATGGCATAGCTCAGGCCTTTCCAACTCAAGTGCTTCCACGGCGCAGGCGAGCACCCTTGTAGCACCAGAGGCAGCTCCACAGGTCTAGCCAGCATTCAGCTTATGAAAACATTATTAATAACAATTTTGTGAACACATAAACACACAATTTATTCTCTACTTATATTGTGTTTGTGAACATTTAGAATTGAAGTAGATTGTTAACATCGTTTTGCCGCAACTAATTTACCAATATTTCGTACAATCGATTTGGCAATAGAAATTCAAAGTACAGCCTCTAAGGCAACATCAGACAGAGAAGTCCTGGTTTTACTTTAATTTAAATTCGTAATTGAAAACATCTGTTCGCATGCATAAGTTGTCTCGAACACTGGCGTAAGTTTTAAGCAAGTGCGTGAAGTCTGGGAAATTTCTGTGTATGAACGAAATTGTAAAATGAAAGCAAATCGCCGGTGTAGTAGTAGTACCTGTACTTTTATCACCTCTGTTTGGAAACCTGATGGTGATTTTCAGGACAAAATATGGCGTCATAAATATTCAAGTTGAGGTGCCATATAATCAATTTCTTTGAATGGGCATTGCATTCATCGTGCAATTTCTGTAACAACGTCTGATGCTATCCGAAGTTTTCATAAATAGACAAATTTAATGATTTTAATGAAGGAAAATTGTCAAATTTCCAGCTTTAAGTTGCTCTTTAAATAATAAATTCTGCATTTTGAAAGCTTTAATTCTGTCACACATGGTGCTAATTACCTAATTTCTCCCTTGCAACTAAATATTTAAATAATTTAAATAAGACGTTACATCCACCAAGAAAGCGAGGTCAGCTATCCATTGTGCTGTCTGACGCACGCACATGCAGTAGCGACATGGGGAAGGAGAGCACCGGGCTGCCGTTGGGTGCTGCGATGGTGCGCACCAGCGCAGAGTGCTCGAGTTGGAAAGGCCTGGCATAGCTGAACCAATGCTCCTACTCACCCAGTTGGAAGCCTAGTTTTAATTTTATAATTTCTTGAAGATTACAGATGTGCTGGTCTGCAGTGGTCGACTTCATGGATCTGAGACTTCTGCTAGACCTGGTTTACTTAAACATAGCTATTGGTGTGGCATTTTCATTCTTTGCAGACATCACTAATTCCACTCTCATACCGCTAATCTTACTGGACCACGGGTACTCCAACGCAGACACAGCTCTCTTCATTTCTGTATATGCTGCTGGTGATATCGCTGGACGAGTCTGCATTGCATTAATTGGTGCGGCTGTCCCTAGAATGCCAAGCAGGACCCTTTTTCTGGGCGGAGTGATTTCTTCTATTATTGTTAGAACTGGTGAGTTTTCATTCCATGACTATATGATAACATTTACAGGGTATCCACAGAAATGCCAAATAAATTTCCCTGACTTTCCATGACTAGAAACTTACATTCTCTGACCACAAGAATCAATGTTTTCAAGGTTGTTCGTAAACAAAACAAAACAAAAAAAAATCCAGCCTCCTCCATCCCCATAACTAAAATAAGAAATGATTAGCTCAAGTACTGAAAAAAAACTGCTTACACATGCCCCTCTCATTTTGCTCACTGGGGCTAGTTATTTTCCCTGACTATTACATATTTTAAAAAAAAATTCTCCTGACTTTTTCTTTTACTTTACAAAATTCCCTGACTTTCCCTGACCGATTTCAATTTCCCTGACTTTTACTGACTTTCCAGAATGTGGACATCTTGCATTTATATCAACCTTCAATAATTTTTTTTGACCATACTATTTACTATTTTTTATTAATGAATTTGACCCCGTAAATGGGGTTTGCCAAATGACCCAGACTAGTGAGGAAAATTACTTTACACAACAATAGCAAGACCAATTAAAAGAAAAGAAAATGGATTTTACAGAAATTTAAACATTGTTAGGACTATATAAATTATAATGAAATATTGTGACAGAATATTTAATTATTGCTAACACTATGTCGTCAAGACTTCAATCTCCAGTTGTGGAAAAACACAGGAAAGAATAACCCAGAATAAGTCCAGTTACTGAAACCTCTTGAACTTGACACAAGTTTTGAAAATACACTACATGGTAGGAGGCTCATAGATACATTTATTTTCAGAATTCACCTCAATTGGCTGACAAAACAAAATCTGAAATCTTACAGTAGGGTTAACAATTTCTGTAGAACTCTTCTATCTTTTAATCTTGATGACATCTATTCTGCGATGACTTGAGTTCTCGACCAGTGAGTGAATTTCCTCATGGAACTCCAGGCCTGTGCCTCGAAGGGCACCGGCAAGTTTGGTTGTGATTGTATTACCCTCTTTGATCCTTAATAGTCCAAGCACACGAGGCTTAGTTTCATTCTCGCTATAAAGCCTGCAGCAGGTTGTGAAACATTTAATGTATTTCACTTGTGAATACACCAAGTTGAGAAATAAGCCTTGATTATCAGGATCCTTCCTAATGACAACTCGTGTGCTCATCTGTCCCACAAAACTTGATACAAGCAGGGCCGTATTTCTAAATAGGCTAAGTAGGCTGCAGCCTAGAGCGGCAAATTTTCAAGGGGCGGCAATTTGGCAATTTATTGAAAAGTTAAAATGAAGTATTTCAGACGTTAATAATATTTTCCGTACGAATTTAAGAATACAAGTTACTAAGAAATATGTTTTAGTCCTTCTACATAGCCTACTTTCTAAAACCATAACATAATACAAATTCAGTCTCGTGTAATTTCATTTCACCGTGTACGACAACTTAATTCGAATTGAACACAGTTCTTCAATTACGCAAAAGATAGTAATTTGCATTAAAATATAAAAATATGTTTAAAATAGTGATCACTGATCTCCAAGAACAAATTAATTAATTTATTTATATCGAAACCCATTTCATTTTTTAACGAATCTTAAAAGAAGTAAGTAAAAACAGTAGATAAATAATTTGATTATAGCCTATTATGATCTATTATGTAAACCATTAAAATTGTAGTTTTATCTACATTAAATGAACTTTATGTTTAAATAAGATGAAAACACCAATGAACGCTACCCTTTCGTTGTATAAAACAAAAGTATTAAGCAAATATGAACTATAGAGGTGGCGGCAAATGGACTTTAGCCTATAGGCGGCATACTCTTAAATCCGGCCCTGGATACAAGCAATAATTTTAGACAATGTCTCTTTTTTTCTCATGTTATTGTGATTCTCAACAGCTGTTTAAGGGCTGGACTTAAACTCTTTCCAGCACGGCTGAGTTCAAGGTATTATTTAGATATTTCAATGAATTCGAGTGTTAATGAATATTTTGAATTACTTTCCTAAGATTGGTTATGCATTTCTAAGTATAATTAAGGTACCCATCAAAGAAAGTACATGGACAACAAAATAGATTGTTTTATTTTTTTATATAATAGCCAGCCACCATTCAAACTTTTTACAAACAACACAATTAAAGCGACTCGTATATGTTTTAACAACTTGTTGCAGATTGCTTTATAATTATTTATCCAGTGTAGCTGTAGACCTTCTACATTACCTAAAACTAAACTAAATTAAAATAAACTCTGTGGCGCTACTTCCCTGGAGGGACTTGGCCTACCACCCAACCGCTGTGTCATCTACCACAGGCAGGCGGCAGGATTGGGGGTATACTTTACTGAAATGAAATCATTTGTAATCTCACATTGTTCAACATGTTAAACTGCACGTACTTGCTGTTCTGTTTCACTTGAATTCAACGTCCTTAAAAAGGTGACTGTGAATGCACTGTGGGGGGAACTTACTCTCCGAAGACTGGCAGTTCCAGGGAAGGAAAGCGTTGTTTGGTAGGTTGGTATATGGTTATTTAACGATGGGGATGACCTGTGACCGTCACAGGTGTGCTGGAATTTTGTCCCGCAATTCTTTTACATGCCTGTAAATCTATAGATATGGGCCTATCACATTTATGCACACATAAATGCCATGGGCCGGGATCGAAACCACAACCTTGGGCACTGAAAGCCAAATACTGACTGCGCCACCTAGGCTGACACAAGCCTTGTTAAAAGGACCACAACCCAAGGGGAGGAAATGACTTCTCTTTGGGAGCACTCTGTTTCTTATGTATGCAAGAAGATGAGAGCAGGATTTTTAAAATTAGAGAAGCAAAATAGGGATATTTCTGGTAAATATATTGCAAATCACTTATGACAATATCCCCCTGCATAAGATGTGTAAGTATACCTCAAGTGAGGTGTCACAGTGCTGGAAGATACTCTTTACAGAAAAGTAAGTTGAGATCTTAACTTGAAACTTTTAATTTGAACCCTTCTTTATAAAAATAAGAAGCAGTTTTCTGAAATTTGGCTTGGTTGCCAATATGTGATATCTTTTATTTTTTTATTTATTTAATCAAGAATGAACATCACAGGTATACACCCAATTACAATATTCATGACTATACTAGCAATACATCATGTACTTACAATAACACAAATATGAAGTAGATATAATAAAAAGTAGAAAAGTTAGGATAATGACCAATGTAAGGTAAGAAGTAGGAGAGAGTAAAGAGAATAAGAGAGATAAGGAGAAAGCAAGCATGAAGGATGAAATAAGAGTAAAACTAGTATAATAAAACAGTGAAAAATATGTTAGTTGACAACGGTGTTACTATTCACACACACAGATTCCTACGAATTACCATTTTGGACAAGTTTTAACAGTTGGCTTGCAGCAGAGTTAAATTGTTTAAGATTCATTCCAAATATATCTATATTAAGTGGGTGGATTTGATTGTACCTATTCAAAGTTCTGTTTATTGGTGAATTTTTGTGTAAGTCTGTGTTTACTCTAGGAGTAAAAAATAGTTTTCTTAATCTACTATTTTTACTGGGTACATATATATAAATTTTTTCTATAAGGTTTGTATCGTCAATATGGGAATTAATTATTTTATACAGAAAACTTAATGACTTCTATGTGACAAAGCTTGGAATTCAACATTTTCCAGGAGTTTATCATAATTCATATACAATTGATAAAAGCCACAAACTTTAAACATTAAAAACTTGAGGAATTTGTTTTGTACTTTTTCGATCATTTTTTAGTTCTTTTCAGTAAACGGATCCCAAATGATTGATCCATATTCCAAATTTTGTATAACGAGAGAATAATGTAAACGAGTTAATGTTTCCTGGCTTAGCATGTATGAATTTCTCATTAATTAAACCTAAATTAAACCTAACGAGAGATCAGAGACTCCATGGTCATAACCTTTTAAATTGTGTGTGGAATGACCCAATTACCTGACATCCTTTTCTAGTAATCAGTAATTATTTTTTGCACGATGTAACTAATTAGCGGTACTTACGAATATTGTTGCCTTGGATTGTAACTTGACATTCCCACATGCAATCTGATTGCTATGAAAACAAAAGAAATCTCAATGCTGAAAAAATTCCAAAAAGCACTAGTGCCGTAAGTAAAACCATTATAATACAAGCCTTTATTGAAAGCCGGAACCAAGGCCCCCTGCTGTGGCGGCTTTAACAGGACAAATAATCCATCCCCAAAACAACCAACATATGCGAATTACTTTCTAAAATATAACATCTATCTTCAATAATGTATATACATAATATTTTCAGCTAATATCTCAATGAATATAATTAAATTGATATAAATAAACATCGTGCAAAAAATAGCATGCAATACTCGTTCCGTAAGCGCATAATGTATCTCGGAAATTGAAAAAACTCAGCGCAAACGCCTTGTTTTTTCAAACTCTTTCCTCGATCTGTATGCACCACTTACAAAACTAGTATCACAATATACTATTTCAATACTCCATTAAAGTTATAACAGTATTTTAATAGAATTAATATGATTTCAGCATTCGTTTGTGTTCACGAATATATTGCCCTGGCCACTTTTGTGGGTCTCATGGGATTCTTTAGGAGCTTCATACAAGTGCCATTATCTTTGGTGATCGCAGAATATAGCTTGGACAGATTTCCAGCAGCGTATGGATTGTGTATGGTGATGAGTGGGATCATCTGTCTTGTGGCAGGTCCTCTTATTGGTAAGTCAAGGGAATGAACAATAATTTCTAATTGACTGACTCGCTGACATTAATATTTACCCTCTTTCAGATGAGCTAGAAACTTGAAATTTGGCACACTTATAGCTTTTAGCCTGTAACCGATGAATAAATTCAAAAAAGTCTTTTTTTTTATTTTTTACCCCTAAAAAACCTTGAAAATGGCGGATGCACTTTAATGTCTCTACTCAGTTCTCATGACAACAATACTGTTTGCTGTATTCACACAGGGCTTTGAAAGTTGCAATACATTGGGCTAAGACAAATAATTAAACATGCTAGCAATAGATATAGAAAATCACCATTAACGGCCGTGGGTGTCGGCATGCTGACCACATGCCCCCCAATCCTGCCATCTGCCTAAGGGAGATGACACAGCGGTCGGGTGGTAAGCCAAGTCCCTCCAGGGATGTAGAGCCACGGAGTTTAGTTTAGCAATAGATATCATTTCCATAAATCAATAATATCAGCAACTTTAAAATCATGGCAGAGCTTTTTTTTTTTGGAGGTTTATGTTAGCTAAACGGTAAGTTTTTTTGAAAATGAAACAGATTAACAGATATCTTCAAGTTCTAAGCTTTGTAGTAACCATGGCAGGATTATCATGAGATATATTTTAGTTGTCAGTAGAAATTATAAATAATAATTATCAGGACAGTGTGGGTTCAATACAGATGAATTACCCTATGATAGTGATAGTGTTTATTTAACAGCAGCAGTGATGAAGACGTTATGATCACAGCAACATATGGCAGTAAATATAAAAGAAACATAACATACATTTGTGGGCCTTAACAGATTGTTTGCCGTCCAGGGATTATTGGTTTATCGGGTGACTGTGATATACCATATATTAGGAAGACTATATACAGAATACTTTGTGATCTACAGGATAATTATATGACTCAGTGCTGGTGACTAAGGGCCTTCAAGGGAAGTGTTAATTTTTGTGTGTATTGACCAGCAATGATAATATTCTATATACACCAAAAATGACTAACAGCCATAACAGCTACACACACAGTAAGTTTCATATAGGAGAAAATCAATAATCTCCACAATTTTGAAATCTGAAGAAATTTACATCATTTGCATTAAAATAGCTATTTTTAGTGTTACATTCGCTATCTGTATCATGGTTTTTGAGAGGTGGGGCTTGACATTAGCTCTGCCATCAGAAAAACAAGTGAGCACTACAGCACCATTGCAATGGTAAGCATGTTATGTTGCCAATGTTACTGATTCAACATTAGTTTGTTGTATCCCTTTCCTCTTGCCCACAAATTGCATGTACAGGGTGCGGCATTTATCGTTTCCCATTTTCAAAACCGTGTAACACATTTATTTAACAAAGAAATAAGCTTAATTGAACATTTTTAAATGTCTTACTGTCTTGGATTTGCAATTCTTGCCTTACTTTTCGAATTTGATGTCCTTGAGATGCCCTCTATTAACTTCAACACATTGCTGCAATCTCCCTCGTACACTGGCCATTACGCATTGTGTGGTGTCTTGTGTAACATGTGCAATTTTCTGCAAATCCACGCATAATCCACAAGCGCCCACTTCACAGGCCGTGGTCGTGGTGTGGTGTGCCATTGCAGCACAGGGTATTATTGGCCCTTATTTCTTTGAGAGCAATAATGGTGTTTCGGTGACTGTCATCTCTGAACGTTACAATCACATGCTGCAATCTTTCTTCCTACCAGAATTTACACATCGTAACTTGGATATTGAGAGATTGTGGTTTCAACAGGATGGTGTTGTAGCACATCTTTCAATGGACACCCTTCATGCTGCTTTCCCTGGCCGAATTCTTTCCAGTTTGGTGATATCCAACGGCCCTCTAAATCTCCCGACCTAACTGCACCAGATTTTTTTTCTGTGGGACTATGTGAAGTTTTAAGTTTTCGCTCATGCCCTCCCTGACATTAACAGTCTTAAAAATGCAATTCAGCAGCAAATTGCAAATGTTACGCAAGAAACCACACACTGCATAATGGCCAGTGTACGAAGGAGATTGCAGCAATGTGTTAAAGTTAATAGAGGGCACCTCAAGGAAATCATAAGTTATTCAAAAAATAAGACCAGAATTGTAAATCCAAGACTATAGGACATTTAAAAATGTTCAATGTATCTTATTTCTTTGTTAAATAAATATGTTGCATGGTATTGAAAATGGGAAACTTTAAATGTCGCACCCTGTATTTGCATTTATGTTGCTGCACATGACATTCTGTCTCTGGCTATTCTGCAGATGTATTTTGTATGTTACATTATACGTGTCTTGGTGAAAATGACTCCATGTATATACATGCCTACAGGCAGAAGTAGGCAGCTTCTTTGAAGTGAAACAGGGTCTGAAACAAGGGGATGGTCTCGCACCACTCCTGTTTAACCTAGCCTTAGAATCGGTTATCAGGAAAC
The DNA here is from genome assembly GCA_964059195.1 of Ectobius pallidus. Lineage (NCBI taxonomy): Eukaryota > Metazoa > Arthropoda > Insecta > Blattodea > Ectobiidae > Ectobius > Ectobius pallidus. Next base: position 210,039,384 of record CAXKWD010000002.1, read on the forward strand.
TGAGGGTGGACGCCAATGGAACACTCCTATATAAAACAGCTCAACTAGTTGGGTATGCTGACGATATTAACTTGATGGGAAGAACAACCAGAACAGTTAAAGAAGTGTTTGAAGATTTGAGTAGAGCAAGTAAGGAGATTGGTCTTAGAATTAATGAACAAAAGACTAAGGTAATGGTACAGGAAATATACAGATGAACAGCTTGCTCCAGAAGGATCCAAAGTGAAGATAGTGAATGAGTTTAAATACCTTGGTACACATTTAACTAATAAAAATGACGAAACGGTAGAAATACAGGCAAGAATACAGGCTGCCAATAGAGCGTACTTTTCAGTATTGCCCCTCTTCAAAAGTAGGGACATAAATCAGAGTTTAAAGGTAACACTATACAAAACACTTATAAGCAGTATAGTGGTGTATGGATCCTCTCAAAAAACGCCGTGGAAAAAATTGATTCCTTTGAAAGGAAAATCCTGAGGAGAATCTATGGACCTTTATGTATGCAAGGAGAATGGAGAATTAGATATAATAATGAACTATATCCCTTATATGGAGAGGCGTTCGCCGCCGTGGGTGAGTCGGTAGCACGCCTGCCTTCCACTCTGGCCGGGTGGGGGATTTTTCAGTAGTGAAAGATCCCCTCCTCGGGTTCAGGACTGGGTAGGTTAAGTCTTAGTTAAGATAATGCACATTGTGCGCGATTCCTTAATTATTATTATATGGAGAGGCACCCTTGTCACATGACTTAAATGGGCAGGCCATCTAATTAGGATGGATGAACATCGAGTCTCAAAGAAGGTATTTTCAGAAGACTTTGGAGGAGGAAGGCTGGTGGGAAGGCCACGCAATAGATGGTGTAGATCAGGATGCAGTGCATAACCTTAAGATTCGGAATTGGAAAGTTGCAGCGCAGGATCGACTAGGCTGGCGGAGAGCAACTGGTGAGGCCATGACCCGAAGATGAGCCGACGTGCCATAGTGAAGTGAAGAAGTATATACACGTCAGATGATCAGCAATAATATTGTGTACCTTTATGTGCTGTATGCAGGGCCGTGGAGAGAAAGCAAGGGCCCCAGGGACAAATTTTCTCGGGCCAAAGTCAAATATTAAACTGACCACTGAAAACCAACCTCGTCCTTTATAATGTATGTAACAAAAAGATTATGTAAAGATATTACATAATATTATTATATATGTAATGTTATGTAAGTAACCTATAACTTAAACATATTTTTGTCAGTCACTAAAAATGTTAGTAATATTTTACAAAAAATAAAACCATATAAGGTTAAAAGCTTTACAGTTGTGCTCATAAGAGGTAATAATAATGTTTTTTATAAACATATTTTTTTATATAACAGCGTAGACTTTCACGGCCGGCTACGTCATGATTGCTCAGATTTCCCGGGCTTGTAGGCCATGGTCCAGTTGGGTTGTTTATTCCCGACGTTTCACTGAAGGCTACGTTCGGCATCTTTAGAGGTATGTCCTTCTTTCTCGCAGGTCTGTGACAGTACAGCCCAGATCTGCGAGAGAGAAGGACCTATCCTTGAAGATGCCGAACGTAGCCTTCGGTGAAACATCGGGAATAAACAACCCAACTGGACCATGGCCTACAAGTCCGGGAAATCTGAGCAATCATTACATTTTTTATAATCATAAAAACTAATCACTGTACAACTTGTGTCTTTGACTTTTCAACTAAAAATAAAAACATTTTAATTGTAGATCAAACAATGTAAAAATAGCAAAACAAAAGGAATCCCAGGGATTACTTTGCACAGATATGTACCAATTTTATCTGTATGTACCTGTTTAATCTGTATGCCCCAAAATTAATATACTGAAAATTATTATTTTAAATGCCGAAGGTTAGTGAGGCCTACTGTTCAGTCCAAAAGGGTTTCTGCTTCTACTTTTCAAAAATAGCATTTTTTCTTCAAGAATAATCCGTTTCAGATTAACTGATATGGGCATTACTGATTAATTCCATGTCAACATACGACAGGACAATGCAAATAAAAATAAGCACATAAAACATAACTTGATCTGTTTATTGACTTAAGTTATAATCTAATGTTAAAGTAAATTTAAAAGGTACAACATAAAACCTGGTCGGCTGGACCAGGGCCCCTGGGCTACAGCCCCGGCTGCCCCCGTCTCGTCGGGCCTGGTTGTATGAACTGACACCAAATGTAAAGGACTATAAGTTGCATTCCTTTATGTGTTTGTGAAAGGAGCCAGAAACCTTATGCATATTGTGTGATTTCACTTTCATTTTAAATATATGGGTAAGTCTGCCAACGTTCTGTCAAGTCACAAGTAAGAGTACCTCTTAAATTCTTTTTTTTTAAGGAAAAAAGCACTGGTTAATAAGCTTTGGCTATGTAGTTAATAAATATTCATTAATTCAATCTAGTTTCTGTAAAATGGATGTTCAACATCATCAGTCTAACTGATGGAATATGTACATTTTTGTTTCAGGTTGGGTGAGAGATTTCAGTGACAGTTACCCTTATTGCTTATATACGTTAAACATCCTGCATCTTACAACTTGTGCTCTTCCGTGGACTCTGGAAATTATATTTAATAAAAATAGTCATTTCTTTCTGAAAAAACAACATGAACTTTGTAAATAATAAGAACTGGCACCGCTCAGAAATCTTTTGAAAGAACAAAATAACTGTCAATTTTCTCCACATCTTTAATATTCTCACATCTTTATAATAATAATAAAAAGTTAATATTTCTCATTGGCTGTGTTTATTATCTCTACTCACAAGGAGACATCATGCTCTGTATGAGGGGTGACTTAAAAATAACCGGAACTGAACAATTGCACGCGCATGCTTTCTAGTTACAAGTTGTGCTGTTAGGTGGTGTTATTTGGGGTCTCCCATGATCGTTAGTGAGCTGGTGTCAGTCTGAGTTAAGTGCCTTGGTTGTGGTGTGTTGTTGTGTGCGTTCATGTATCAACCCGATGGCGATTAGTGAGATGGTCTACCACAAGGAACAAAGAGTGGGTGTCAAATTTTGTTTTCTGTTAGGGAAAACTGCAGCCGAGATCATTGGGATGCTTAGGCAAGCCTTCAAACGTGCAATTGATGATCATTTAAGAAAATTTGGATCGTTCTGCACTTCACTCTTCAAGTTGCAGCAAACATTTGCACGGTTTTCTCTGAGCAAGCGAGGAACAAATTTTGCAGACACCCATCTCATGTTCAAACCTTCGGTTAAAATTCGCTGGACCGTGCTCCATGACAAGTTCGTTTCCTCAGATATTTGGTCAATGGTCTTTTGACGATCTCGGCTGCAGTTTTCCCTAACAGAAAACAAAATTTCACACACACTCTTTGTTCCTTGTGGTCGGCCATCTCACTAATCGCCAACTGGTTGAAACACGAACACACACAACAGCGCACCACAACCAAGCCACTTAACTCAGACTGACGCCAGCTCACTAACGGTCGCGGGAGACCCCTAAATAACACCACCTAACAGCACAACTCATAACTAGAAAGCATGCGCGAGCAATAGTTCGGTTCCGGTTGTTTTTGGGTCCCCCCTTGTATATCACCAAATTAATTAATTTTTGGTGAAAAGCATGTATACTTACAGTCAGTTTAAAGTGACATACCAAGATATTAAGGTGCCAATGGCACACGTGATTTCAGATTATGTAAATTGATTTCTTTCATAATAATTGTATATGAATTGAATTTAACACTAAACTTAACTTTTGGTATAGTTTACCTGTACTAGTTTCGGCACCTTCACTACCATTGTCAACAGCTATACTTCAACTGAAGTGGCATCCTCCCGTGGAGTGGTACAAATTCTGAGATGAGGTCCTCATTGGTTGGAATGTCAAAGTTCATCAGTTGGTTCCAGATCGAAAGCTCCAGCTCTGCAATATATGGAAAAGTGTTGAAAATGGATGGGATAAAAAAGAGATAAAAGGAAAGAAAATAATAACATAGGATATATAGGATTACCTTATAACCCCCAAGTTAGCGAACGCATAGGGAAAGTTTTCCGGAAATACGGAATAGTTCCAGCATATAAAACTGAAAAAACACAGTTTACTGATGGCCCTTTTACCCTTATTCAAAACAATCTTGTCACGATCCATCAGAATCCCTTCGGACTCGAAAAACGACCGAATATACTTTTCTTTGTCTTCTTCGGAGGAAACCCAAGCCGGATAGCCGCTCGATTCGGCCTTGATTTGCAAAAACATGTTAATATAATTGACAAATAGCCCGCCCTCCTTTGTCTCTTTATTGTATTCGGTTGTCTGATAATCGTAAAATTCGAAAATTTTTACAATTTTGTAGCCCATTTCAACGGCTTCCCTCACTTCATCGACAACCCATGTGCCGGTGAGGACCCTGTCGGTTTCCTCCGTATGACCGCACCTTTCCTGTTCCCCCGACTCGGCACAGGTACGGCAGAGACAAAACATCAACTTTTGATTGCATCGATAGGGCAGCACAGGATGGTACAGGTTTTGAGGAGGAAGCACCGTACACTTGATCACTCCCTCCTTTTTCAACATCTCCTCGGCATTCGAACAGTCATCTCCTACATAAATAGTTGGATGGCCGATTGGAAATTTATAGTACTTGCAGACCCACGGATATAGACTCATGACATCTACATAGCGGATCTCTTCTCCCTCCCGTACCTTGTGGTACAGCCTCATGGCCTCCGTTCGACCCCCGTAGAGGCAGTCCCTAAGGACCAGGGGAGCGTTGCGTACAATGGGATCGTTTTCCAGGGCGGGGAATTTTTTCAGAATGCCATCGAAATCGCATTCCCACATGACGTGGACGGTGTAGCCGTGAGAGACGGTGGCCTCTATCCTAGCCATCGTAGCCTCGTACCTCTCGGCTAGCGTTTCCTTTATTCCGTATATGGAAACGTCTCTGTTGGGCATGCAGAGACAGCCGTGGTAGTAGCAGCCGAGAAATTCGAAAACTTCTCGCGTCTCGCTACAATAGCCGTCCACTTTGTACTGGGGTAGTTCGGGGAGTCTACCGTTACCAGCATGTTGGATGGAAACGCCATCTCTGTTCATTTGCTCGTAAATAAGCCACATGAGAGGTTTTTTCGAGCACTTGTCGGCCATCCTGTAGCCCCCCTTGGGAATAAGTCCGATGGTGTGGGGCTCTAGAAATTTCTTCCTGTACACTTTGTTACAAGCCGAAGCGATCGTGATGGATTCCAGGAAAATTTCTATGCCTGCAATGACCCTAAAAAGATTTTTAAACAGAACGCATGCCTCCCGGAGGACGGAAACGTCCGCTTGGCAGTACTTTTCCAGCTCTTTCTTGTTTTCAAACGTATCGTGCTTGACAGAGTCGTACCATTCCTTAAAGACCTTCCTATCGCCCTCGGACATTGTATCTGCTCCGAAATACGATTCGTCAGGGTAGGGGCCTACATAGTCCAAGTTGGCCTTTGTATTGAAAAAATGCGGATAAAATCCCTTGGAGACGTTGGTGATGCCGAAAGTTTTAGGCAAAAGACGTAAAGGCAAGGCAATAAAGTTCAAACTGTCCAAAAATACTAAATGTTGGAAGTTTAGGGACAGGATCTTGCATCCGTTCAATATCAGATCCGTCTTCCAGTTTTTCTTGATGGCATAGTCGAGAATAAACTGTAGGTCGTAGGATCTGGCATTGTGCGCGATGGCCACGATTTTCTCGAACTGAGGCCTATCCTTTCTAAGGTATTCCATAAAACTATGTATGGGGTCGTTCCAAAACGAATGCTTACGAGGACCACATTTGGAGCAGTGATCCTCGTTGGAAGATTCACAAACGGAACACGACTGCTCCACACAAAGTAAATTGGGTACGTGTAGATAGGTGGCCTCTGCTATTTTAGTGTCCTGTGTGCTTTCAAGATCGTAAAACCCATAGAGAATTTTGTCGCTACAAGGGATTCTATCCATTAAGGGGGCCATGTAACAAAAGTGTCCCGGCTCCTTATTCTCCTTGCAGTTGGTACAAAACTTTTTGAAACATTCGTGTTTCTGCATGATTATCTGATCACACACGTTACAATATTTCACCGCATCACAAACGGATTTACCATGTATCTTGTTCACCCTATGATTATCGAAACATTTCTGTCCGCGGAAATTTCTATTGCAATTTGGGCAATAAACTCTATGAACGTTTGACAAACAGGGAGGAACGCCTCGACAACAAAAACAGACCATTTTACAGCTGTGCGATGCACCACAATCAAAACCTTTGCTACAGCCAGGACAGATAAATCTTTTAGCCATTGCTCCGGTTAAGGAAACGATGGTACTGTAGTGTTTATTCTCTGCATCGTACAGCAAGTTTAGGCGGGGTTTGTCGCAGTTGTTTCCGTCAAAGATGACGCTATCTAAGTTTAGGCCCGAATAAACAACAATTCTGTATTTGTCGTAGTAATAATTTTGAAACGCTTCCAATTCCGGCAAACCGCCGCCCCGTGACAGGTCTATTTTTGTTTCTTCCAACAATTCGTCAACTTTGGCTTTAATTTTATAACCATCTCTATAACTTATAATCGGGGTCACCTGTAACCTTTGCGATTGCAACAAACAATGCAAACGCAAGACAGTTTATTGTGGATTTAATTTTCACGATGCTTGTTTTTAGATGAGATAACACGTCTAAAGATCTCCCCTTAGTTTTAATTGCATGTTTCCCATGGCCCTCTGGTAATTTTACCCAATCAATTTCAATCCTTAGCGTGTCTGTGACTTTAAAATTTGCGTTTGATTGGCATACTTTCTCTAGGACGGAACCAATCACTTCAGAAGTGAGTTGGTCCTTCCTTCTGAAACTTATGCCAATCGGTTTGTCTAACGAGTTGATCTCGTTGAAGATCGTTACGCCAATTTTATCCGAGTCGCTAGCTTCCCTCAACGATTCATTAATGATTTGAGTTATAGAATTTTGGAAATGTTGAAGAAAAGAGCTCTCTTCCGGTTCCTTTTCTAATTTCACAACGAGGTGAAGCCCCGATGCGTTAAAACGCTTATATTCCCTCGATACGCTACTTAAAAATTTGAAGGAGGACATATCGAAATTGCACACGTACTTGAACAGAAGCACAGCAGCAGCAAGTCTGGAACACAGCGTCAGATTCAGCTGGTTAAGCGTACAAGCTAGACTGACAAATGTTCAGGGCAACACGCCATTTATAGGTCGAGGGAGGACCTTGCGGATGTCTTTAAAACCAGTTTAGAGTTGAAAGTAATTCATTTTGAGTGTTGGTTTTGTTCAAATAGGGAATCCTTTGTCGAGAAATGATACTAAGGGTTGAAAACATCTTCCAGACAATTTATAATGGTTTAATCTGTCTATTTCTGCAGACCTTGAAAAACTACCCCTTCATAAAATTAAATCATTTGGGGTGAAAATCATGTCAATGGTTTATATCGCTCATCACGATGTAAATATGTAGATTGGGAGTGGGGGTGAAAACTGCCATCTAAACGATTTATAATGGCTTAAACAGTTCATATCTGTAAAATTTTGAATGACCTTGAAAAACCACCCCTATGTAAAAATAAATCATTTGGGGGTGTAAATCATGTCATATAGTTGATATCCCTCATTAGGATGTATATATGTCGAAAAAACAATTTTAAATGGGTTAGATTGGCAGTGGGGGTAAAAACTACCCTCTAAACGATTTATAATGGCTTAAACAGTCCATATCTGCAAAAACCTGGATGACCTTGAAAAACCACCCCTATGTAAAATTAAATCATTCGGGGGTGTAAATCATGTCAGATAGTTTATATCACTCCCTACGATGTATATATGTCGAAAAAACAACTTTTAATGGCTTAGATTGGAAGTGGGGGTGAAAACTACCCTCTAGAAGATTTAGAATGTCTTAAACTGTTTATATATGCAAAAACTTGGTTGACCTTGAAAAACCACCCCTATTTAAAATTAAATAATTAGGGGTGAAAATAGGTTTTAAAATATGTCCTAAATTTTTTTAAACATAATATGATTTTTGTAATCTTGAAAATAAATGTTAATTGGGCTAGAATACTAACTATCGCTCTAGTGGGGTGAATATTACTTCAGAAGGGCCTAATTCTTTGTGTAATATTTTTGTACTTTATATTAATAAATGGTTATGTAGGTCTCTTATTTTGCTAAACTTGGCCTTAGGGGTGGATGGGGTACGTTAATTTTACCCTCGCATTACGTTATGAGAGCTGAGAGCTTAAACAGAATGGTAACAGAAAATTTAATTTTTCATGAAGTTTTCGACGGAAGGATGGAGGTCTTCCCCTGTCTTACTGAATGCACACTATCTCAATTGGGAGTAGTTTTATTTGTGTCTAGATTTTAGGGTATGTAAAATTCTATCTTTGTTAGCTTTTAGTTTTTGTGGGTTAAGTCACATCCTTCCCTAGCAGAATTCTGAAATTACTAACGTGAAAGATAGCAACTGGACTTCATTAGGGAAGATAATTTAAAATATCTATATCATAGAATTGCAAAACCCCCTGGTGTCCTTTGGTGATTGCCTTAGTAATGTACAACTGGATGAAAAATTAAACGTATTTTTATAAAAGAGAAGGTGTGTTACATGTTTTTTTTTTAAAAACACATCTCCTAGGAAATTGTTCTTCAGTAAGCCATTAGGTTAATAATGAAACACTCCAATTAAGTAATAAAATCATTAATAATTACATTTTGTAACGATGTTGAATGATGATGAAGATCACACACACAGTTCACAGGAAGATTAAAAGCTACTAACTAATTCTGCTTCGTATTTATTTATGCATACTGCATACTGCAACGTGACGCATCAAGGCTTTCTTGTGAAATAATGTTAGCAAATAGGATTTTCCTGTAATAGCTTTGTTATCCTCTTTATGAAATGCTTTTCAAGCAAACAGCTTTGACATCAAGTATTCAGGGATGCACAAAGCATATCACAGCTCATAAAATAATTTCATTTCAGATTCAAAATTAATAAATAAATTAATAAAGGATTACATGTTCACATCGCAGCTTAATTTTCATATTCGGGATAGATACAGTCGGGGCCTGGGCGAAGCTGGGGGTAGCTTTATTTCTTAACAATAAATGTCCATCTCACAAAATAATAATCATTTAATTCTGATAGTTTTGGGCGTAGGCCCCCGCCTAATACATATAGGCTTATATGGATTGGTAATTATTTTCATGCTAAATGACCATATCACATCTAAAAAAATTATGATAATTATTTCTCTTTCTGCTGGCTGACCGGGCCGGTTGTTTTATGATTGGTATAGTAGGTCTCTGATTCACTGGCCTATTCTTATTTTGTGCATAAGAGGATGATAGAGGATTTAAATTTTTTTCTAGGTTGGTATTGCAGGTCTCTGCATTACCGACCAAATCTTATTTTGGGCATAGGGGATGATAGAGGGTTGGGGGTGGTTTCAAGAGGGTCTAAATGTTTTTTTTATTGTTTTGTTTCAATGTTGGCATTGCAGCTCTCTGTATTACCGACAAAATATTATTTTGGGCATAACTTTGGTTAGAGGGATGATAGAGGGATGGGGGTGCTTTCATATGATAGCCAAGAGGGTCAGGATGGCCTAACTGCAATTAGTTGCAAATGAAGTTGGGATGTCTAGCCGCCATCTTGGACCTGGTAAACCTCCAGTTTTACTACTCATGTCTGGTATTTTTTCCCTTCTTAAGCTATCAACAGATACAATATTAAAGTTAGCATGATTACCAGAGAAGTTCCAGAACTTATCACTTACAGCATTTACCTTGGATGGAAGCGAGTGATGTCGTACCTGTGGAACATTGTCGTACATTAGTGTGTTATGCTACTTTCAGAAATACTATCAAGGTCAGGTTCAATGGAAAAGCACAGATCTCTGTTTGTGCTGTTTCCGCCTCCTCCAATAATCACAACCTGATCATCCTTACAGTATCCTTCTGTCAGTCCTTTGAAACCTGAAACAACCTCTTTAAGGATAGCATTAGGTTTACATATAGGCCTACATTGAACCTGGAAATTGTCTCCTATGGCATATATCCACATAGTTAAGCAAGCGAAGAGGAGGCAAACACATTTGAAGAATAATGTAGATTAACTGTTGAGGGATTTTTGAGCGATTGTGAAGGTTAGTTAAATGATTTTACAAAAAATGTTGAATTATTGTAAAATGGAATAATAATAATAATAATAATTTTATTCGTCCATTGATCAATATACATAATATAAGACACGCCAAAACAAACAACACTGTAGAAACAGGTTAACACACAAATACATTCATACACATTACACACATACTTATGAACAGGTTAAGACTAAAATTCTTTTACCTATGCATAAAACATTGAATGGCTAATAACTATTAAAACTTTATAGATATATCAAAGAAGAAGAGTAGAGTAGAACGTATTTTAAAGTATGAGTCGACTCTAAGTAAAATGGGGAGTGAACAAGAAGTCATTAATTTCAAGAAACTTAAATTTCATGACATGAGTTTTTAATTTCTTTTTGAAAAGGTTACTGTCTAGATTTTGTAGTTGAGTTGGTAGCTTATTGTATAAACTTATTGTTGAGTGATTGATTGTTAAATCGCTGTTATAGGTTTGTGGTTTGATTGTTGAATGGTTTTTGAGTGCCTCAGATTAATATTTCAATTATTGCAAATTAACTGTGATGGTAATCATTTTCTTCAATGACTGTTTAATTCCTTATGAATGACTGTGGTTGTTCTTAAATTTTTTAATGGTTGCTGAATTACTTCTAATAGATTATTGGACGGTTGTTGCATGGTTGTCAAACAATTGTTTAATGATTATTGAAAAATACTTGATTGTCTACTATTGAATGATTGCTGTGCAATTTTGTTGAATGTTTGATTGTACTGATTATTAAGAAACTGGTTCTTTCTCATGTGTTTCTTTATATATATATATAGGCCCTATATATTTTTTAATGATTTTCATATTATCACTAGAATCAATAAATTCCTCATCACCACCCTAACCATATTCTAGTTTGTTATTATTTTCTTCATTATTAATATTATCATTCAAAAACAGGTTGCTTAGGAAAATATTTGGGCCTAAAAGAGATGAAAATTGGGACTGGAGAAAACTGCATAATGACAAGCTTCATAACTGTACTCATCACCGGATATAGTAAGGGTAATTAAAATATTATGGATGATGAAATGGGCTGGACATGTTGCATGCATGGGGGAGGAAAGACATATCTCAAAAAATATTGAGAGACCAGAAAGGAGAAGAATCCCTGGAAGACCTAGAGGAGGTGGGAGGACAATGTTAGGATAGATTTAAGGGAAGTAGGATTTGCAAGGGATGATTGGATGGAGTTAGCACAGAATAGGGTTGAATGGCAGGCTCAGGTAAGCTTGGCAATGAACCTTCGGGTTCCGTAAAATAGATAATATTCCTTTAGCTTGCTTAGGAATTGTCTATTGATATTGAATAAGTAAGTATTAGCCCAATATTATCATTACTATTATTACTGTTATTGTTATTATTATCAATATTATTTTGTTAATATCATCATTCATAGTATTATTATTGTAATTATTATTAATATAATATGCTAATATTATTGTTTTTTATATTATTGATACTGTTATTAATATTATTAATGTTATTGTTGCTTTGATAATAGTATTGTTATTGTTTAGATTAAAGTTTATTATGTTTTTTTTTTCCAACTGCATCAAAATGCAATTATCAACATTTCATGATAGGTTATATATAAAACAGAATAAGGAAATATTCAGTGGCGTAGTGTGAGGGTAGACTTTTAGACTGAGTCTACCTAAATAAAGTGCTAAGAAAAGTGAAATCATAGAGAAATAAATAAAAGCATCGTTGACCAAGTTATTAATCATTATAAACCCAATAGTACTAGCAATAAAATATGTTTCGCCGCTGCATACCCCCTTCTACTGTTTTTATGCGTCAATTGTGTTTCCGCGTGCTTAGGCAGTCTTGAAATCTCATGATGTGGCAGTGGAGGCGAGTTGAGACTGGATAGTGGTCAGCCATGTCCTAGTCTCATTCAAGTGCGCCTTATATGAATTTTCCCACTAAATGTTAACCTACATTGTTGAGAGAAGGCAGACAAATTCCTTGCGCAAGAGTGACATATGGCACCACCTCAGAGACTAGAAAGATTTATCGGGGTCGTAGTCTCAACCCTCAAATAGCTGCTCTTGAAACCGGGGTAACATAAACATTACATTCTCATTGCTGACCTAAACTGCGTGTTTGATTATTTCTCGGTGTTGCATGGACAATTCCACCGATATACAGTTGCTCACCTATTTAAAACCCCGTTTTTGGTTCTGTCTTATGAAAAAACGAGTGAAACTAAAGTAAATTACCAACTCCTGAGCTTGACATTGTCTTGCATGAAAATAACCAAACTTTTCAAACATCTTAGTACAGTAACAGTAATGCTATATATAGGTATAGGCCTATATGAAATGGAATACATGTGCAAACATTCCCGGTATTTAAAACGCTATTAAACAATCATTATAAATTTAATTTTTAAAACATAGTTTACCCAGAACACAATGTCAAGCTATGCCACTGGAAATATTACAGTTTAAACAAGACAATTCAAAATACAATATCAATATTAACTTCAAAAAACTCATTAATAGAATAATATGGATTTAAAGCAAGCCAGTCTCTCAAAACAGCCTTAAACATGTTCCATTTAACTGAGTGTGCAGCTTTGGGTAATCTATTATGCCATATGTCATATTTAATCTATTATATAGGCCTAATCTATTATGCCATATTTCCCAATCCAACTCACTTCTCTCAGAAGATGGCAGTGGAGATAGTTGCCGAAAGCTTGGAACCAAACCTCCAACTCACCTGGCTGGAAGTCCGAGAAATAACAATACAATTTAATACCTATATTATTAAACCACTTCTTTACTTTAGTTAATCTTGCAGTTTGAGTAACTATGAGGTAGTTATTCCTAGTGTCATGTTGATGGAGATTATAGTAATATTTTGACTATGCAGATTAGACTTAATATTTACCAAACAATTGTAGATATATTAAATAATAGCAGTGAGAATTTATAATTCTGAAACAGTTCTAATATTACTGTAGTTATTATTATTGTTCAGGACTGCCGGCGTGGCCTTGTAGCTAGCGTTGCTGACTACAGATCCGTTGGCCCGGGTTCAATCGCCAGTACCTCCTCGGATTTTTCTGATGTCTGGAATGGGGTGCACTCAACCTTGTGATTTCAATTTGAGGAGCTACATGCTGACCACATGCCTTCCAATCCTGCCATCTGCCTATGGCAGATTTTTTTTTAAAAATTTGTTTATTAACTGCATGTCCCATTACAATGAGAGTAATACTACATGCACTAATTACTAATATTACAATTTAGTGCGTATAATATACTGTCTTTTATCTTCCTTATTCTACGGCTGGTTACTGTGGAACTTATTCATTACCTTATTAAAACTAAATTTTCATAGTATTCTTTACAATATTACTTAACATGTAGGTATACTCTATTTATATATTAGTTAATCACGTGTATTTCTAATATATTAGTTAACTACTTGTATTACTACTTCATTCTTTTACAGCTTATCTAAATCTATCGAATTGATGAATGAGATTAGTTCTTGTGTATAATAGCGCATTAATATGATTTTGTCAAATGTCCATTTTCCATGTTTATTTACCATATTGTTCTTAAAAATTTGTCTTTCCCTTTCAAGTTTGATACATTTAAATAGTAGGTGATCCACTGTTTGTTCTTCGTTTCCACACATACACATAGGACTGGTTGTTATATTAAATCGGAAATAGTATGAGTTCATTTTCCCATGGCCTGTTTTCCCATTTTTCCACTTAGCGGTACGTTTATTTTTAACCTGTCTTTTATACTGGGGAGAAACGACTTTGTCACTGTACCGTTTTTTGTACTGTTCCATTCTTCTTCCCATTTATTAACACTTATTGTCTGTAGTTTGTTTAGCACTGAACTTAGTGGTTTACGATCGTAACTCACTGGTATGTCGTCGTTCCCTGCAGCCTCTTTTGCTAGACGGTCAGCTGTTTCGTTACCAGTATTCCCGTGCCTATGGCAGATGATGCAGTGGTCGGGTGGTAGGCCCTGTCCCTTCAGGGATGTACCGCCACAGAGTTTAGTTTTTATTATTATTGTTATTATTGACCTATTATTATTACTATTTCTGTTTTGTAAATTTATTTATTTATTTATTGACATCCTGTGGATCAAATTACATTGATATAGGATGATGGACATTCTATTAAGAATATTGATATGAGTGTGAAACAGCAGTACATAATGATAATACTTATAGTGAATGGTGCATCACAAAAATAGGTTACTTGGTATATAGCCTACCTCTTATTTCCTTTTCCTTTGTATTAGCAAGATATTGAGTTATAGTATTCTTCAATAAATTTTATTGTTCAAATATTATTTATTCCAATATCATTGTTATTGTTCTTATGTTAGTTTTACTATTATTGTTTTGTTAACATTCTCATCATTATTGTTAATATTATACACTGACAGGCAAAAAAAACCGATCACTTAAAGAAATTTAAAAAAAAATTAAGTTTAAATAAAAATTATGTAGTAGGCCTAGTGCTTGAAATAAAATTACTGCAATTGTGTACGTTTTTAAGACTAAAATTTAATGACACATTTCACACTTAATTCCCCATGTTGCCTCTTGCACCATGGTGAATGGTGAGCCTAAGGTTGTAGCGGCATATCGGAGGCTGCGTCCATCATCAATTAGAGCAACAGCTTTGGCAACATCTTCGGGACTGAGAGGCATAATTTCAACTAAACTTACTGACAGAATCACTTCGATGTGAAGGGAGACAGTTTCCTTTCAGTTTGGAAGGAAATGATGCAATACAACAATGAAACACCCTGCAATATTTATGGCAAGCTAGTGCACATAATCAGATCAGAAACGTTTTATTGCAATGTTTTGATTTGTTTCGTTTGATGATAAAGTGAAGATATGAAGAAAGAAGATATGCTGTATCTATAGCTAATGGTCCAATAAAAATAATAATTCATCCTCACCAACACAATGTATAAACATCCAATTAAAATTATGTTTAATCTTAAAATTACAACAAATTTTATAGTGATCAGTTTTTTTTACCTCTCAGTGTAGTTGTTATTATTCTTATTGTGTTATTTCCATTATATTCATCATCTTCCACTTTGTATATCAATGAACATTTGTAGGTTAAAAACTTGTACAGAGTCAACATTTATTTAATATTTACACTTCTTGCTCCACTTACATTTAATTTGCAGGACTAGTTTCCAGGGATAACTCCCTCATCCTCAGCTGGTGGTTGACTGATAACAATGTCTTGTTGATCTGATGCATCTGCTCCTACAGTGTTACCACTCCTATTACCTAAAAAACTAAATATCCCATCTGCTGCTGGGACATCAAAATTCAAGATCTTGTTTTGGTTCTTAATGATGAATATCTTCTCCCAAACTCCTAACTCAGATGGATTTTTGACATGTTTTAAAAGTTTGATCTCTTTTTTGATGTGGTGATCCTTGAAGTATGCATACTAAATATTAAATAAATGTTGACTCTGTACAAGTTTTACAACATGCTCTACTGTTTATAGTACTTCAATTAATTATTTTAACACTTGAATTTGTAGGTTGTCCTTGCACTTTTTGTTTGTTTCGAGATAAGGGTATGCAGCTTGCACTCAAGTAAGTAAATACTCTGGACAGTTTGCTGACATGATATAAATTTAACAAATGAAGTAAAGCCATTCAAAATTCATGCTAAGATGTGTGCGAGATAGAAGTAGGACATAAAAATAAAGTTAACTGGAAAGGAAGATCTTAAGATCATCAATGTATCCACACAAAAATAAGGATGAGAGAAAATATGATAGAATCTACAAATCAGAAGCTCCGGAAGGTGGATGGGGTTGGATGGCAGTGATTGGGGTGGCTTTGACTTTTGTAAGTACTTACAAAAACACTCACAGAACTTTCCCTATCTTTTATATATATATAAAAATGAATGTATGTGTGTCTGTCCTTTATGCATTACTACACCATTCATCCAATAGCCTTGAAACTTTGGGAAATTGTTGAGTACATTCCCGTGCAGGTTTAGTACATTTTTAATTTTAGCTTTCGTTCGCGAGTTATGAGCAAAAAACGGGAAGACATGTATTTTTTGCACTTTTGAAGAATCGGTTCTCAGTAATACATTTCAGTTGTCATATAAGTTGCAGTTGGCTTTGTCTATTTTTGTCATACCTTGGAAATAAAAGCATCGCAATCGCTTGAATGTTGTAAGCCCACGTTGGTTGATTCATTTGTTTATGATGTCAAGGAATGCGGATATCTGAAATTTTCGACCTAGACGGATGAGGGATAATGAATATAGGTCTCAATGCATAAACATTGTTCGATTTAGACAACATTCTCTATGCAGGGGTTTTCTGGGCCACGGAACTTGAATCTGAGGTTATGTTTCCCATGCTGAGCTTTCTAATCGTGGAATTAACTTCAAAGCCGGATTTATAGTTGTTTCATTAGTTAGGTCTATCAATCGTTTAGTTTATTTAGACCTATGAATGTTTCATGTGCAAAGTGTTAATAAATGTAATATTATTATTTTGCTCTTAATTGTTAATCTTTTGATTAATTATCATGGGTGAAGCTGCAGGGATTTGCTATAAGCCATAAAAAGCTATATTTATCGTTTTCTGAGGGAATAGTTTCAGTGTGATAAGTTGTTCTTCATTTCAAATTCTAAATACCTATGTAAGGACCTATACAGGTAAGTTATTTTCGAATTTACAAAATACAAAACCCGAGCGACGCCGGACTTTTTAAGCTAGTATATTATAATACAGAATATATGGCTGTATTGCAGTAGTGCACATTCAGTTGACTCAGCATGAAATGATTAGCTTATAACTAACCTTCAGAGAATTTATTGTGCAGGAGATAAAAAGTTATACTGGCACCACACAAAGGAACTGTACTGGTTGTCATGTCGAAACCTACCCTCAAATTTAGCATCATTGCAGGTAGACACATACCAAAAATTAGCTGCTCATATAAACTTTTAGTGGGTGAAAATTGAGGAGTTATATGTATAAGAGGCTTATGCCTATACGAGTATATGCCCTTTTTAGGGATAATGCATATTCTTGTTCCGCATGGTCCTGTTGGTTAGCCTGTAAATTTTCGTTTGGATATCTCAAAATTAAGAGGTTAGGTGCTATTTTGAAAAATGGAGAACATTTCATACTTTAGGCGAATATAAAGAAATAATCAAGAACTGTCGACAAACCCCACACCCTTCATATTTATAGGTGGTGCAGATATTCTGAAGGATTGGAATCCTGTACTGAAGGACATTTTTCCACAGAAACCCAAAAGAGGAATTCAAGTTTCAAAATCCAGTCCTATCAAATAATGGCATTTTCTCAACATGGCAGAATTGCAGTGGGCTGTTCATATTTTGGTTCTTATGAACCATTTTCATTAAAAAATTTTAAAATAAATAAATAAATTTAAAAAAAACCTCCTTAAATTTCACCGAATTTAAACTTACAACTATCTCTTACAATCTCTCTTGAGATTCATCACTGAAGAGGAAGTAAGTTGGTTTGAAGACATATTCTCCAGAGCCAATCAACAAGGTCACAAAGAAGCAGGAGCAAACTCTGATTCAAATGATGGACACTGATCTGTAGGCATGAAGTTCTATATATAGTTTGTTTCATTGAACTGGTATAAACTGGTATATATATTTTTTTAATTATCAGGTATGTGGATAGCTGCTGCGATATTTAATGTGTAAGTGTATGTAAAGTGTGTCATTTTTGTATATATGTATGGCTGGTATTTATTGCACCACTGTCACCGGGTTGTTGACCCATTTGCAGTGTAAGAAAATAAATACAAATACAAATACAAAATAAAACTCACGGAAAAGTGAGTCGTTTCAAATACTGTTTATTTCATTGAACTGATATAGAAATCTGCATTGGACGTTTCAGTTTGTATTCACTTAACTTTTCCAGTTACCATTAAACATTTAAAAATACATGTCTGTCGTATAATTTTACTATGAACATCATATTACATATTCACATCAGACTTGTATGTAAAAAGGGCATATACATTTTCAACAACATGTAAATATTACTAACGTGATTTTCTCAGAACATGGTTTTCTGATATATGCCCTTTGTACTTATAACTCCTGAATTAATTGTGAATCTGGAAATTTGAAATGTTGAGTAGCCTCACACAGCTGTCGGCACGAGGGGTTCGGAACTTCCCTACCCAGAGTGTGCCATGCCGGTGTGTTGGCTTTCACAGTATTGCAGACCATGGTATGTGTAGTTAGCCATTCCTCATCACTAAGGGAGGCACCAAAATTAAAATAATGAATAATACCCTCCTCTGATAGACATGTTTGTATTCCAGTAGGTCTCCTGAAAAATTAGTACCTGTTTAAGTATTTAGGATTAGCAGAGTGAATCTCAAGTGCTGTTTACATTAGTTCAATCTTTTGTTTTCTTTAAATTTGACCTATAACAGAGTTTCTCAACCTTTTTGAACCCGAGGACCTCTAAAATGTCTAAAAAATTTACGGACCCCTAATTTTACAACCCATTTTTAAAAGAAGGCCTACAGGGCAAGACCGGGTGACGCGCCGCACCGGGATAGTTGCCGCACCCCCTCTAACTTGAACATTTGACGCAAGATACTGCTAGTTGTTGTGAAACCATCTCCAGTTCCCTCGTTAGAGTAATTGGATCGCGTGTGTTCATTATTTATGGTGTTTATGTCATTGTTATAGCGGTATTTATCAGGTAAGTGCACTAGTTTCACTGCAAAACTTCTTTCCTGATCTGTATTTGCTCCATTTTTTCTGCATTTACTACTTTTAATAGACTATTTAGAGATTGTAAAGATATTGTGTGTGAAGTTCGCCATAACAACAATAACAATAAGCTCTACAGATGAGTGCGGCGCGTGACCCGGAGTTTTGGGTCACATGCCGCATAGCTTTCAAGGGTGGCACGCCGCACAATGTCTTGCAGCATAATTACCCCCCAAAATTATTTTTTCTGCTCTTTTCAACAATAAACATGTCAACTCGGTAGAGGGGAAGGGAAGGGGCTAAACATTGTGGCCTATGGAGTGACAATGACCTACAACAAGCTGTTCAGCGAATTAAGGCATGGGAAATTTCCATTCGGGAAGCCGAATGTTGCTATCTTATGCCAGAGAGGACTATTCGTAGGCGCATGGACACAGGAAATTGGGAAAACCCTCACTTGGTCCTGAAGGATTATTTGGTACAGAAAATGAAAAAAGGCTAGTCACCCATGTCCAGAGATTGTGCAGATAGGTTCTCTTTTGTTTTATACGTGCCTTTGATGTAAATTTAGACTGTTATTACGAATGCGGCATGTCTCCCATACGTGCGGCATAGCACCCTGTAACGCGGCATCTCTCCCACTTTGTCTTTCAATTTAATAATTGTATTTACACATTTAATTATTATTTTATAAATATTTTCGTTGCTGAACTAAAGGGAGGGAAGATCATAGCTTGGAATCTCAAAAAGAGTTTTCAAAATATTCAATCCTGTTTTGAGGTAGACGAATTTCCAAAAAAGTGCGGCGCGTCACCCTATCTTGCCCTACTCTTAATATATGTGAACAAATTTTACTCCTTTACTCTAAACTTGCTTTATGATATTTTAAAATTATGTCTGCAGACATCTGCACCATCTTCGTGGACCACCAGTGGTCCGTGGACCATAGGTTGAGAAACGTTGACCTATAATAATGAGCACAATATGTAGTTAGGTAGTCTGAGTTCTTAATACTTAGACAATAAATGAAAACATTGAGGACAAGTAGATTGAAGTGCTGGTATTGTGACTTGCTGCACATGGCGAAAAATTTCTGTTTTAACCACGAAAATCAAGTGGTCACACATCTATAACACTTACACACACTAACAATCATAAGCAATCACTCAGTGTCTATACAGTTTATATAGTTTCAAAATGTGGAAATGATAAGAAATGATTATCTAAAATTTACCTAGTAAGACACATTCAACGAGTAACAACGTAGCTCCTCCCCTCTCTATCGCACATCCCCCTGTTGCTTGCTCCCAGCATGCAGACTATTCAAGTTAGCTTTACAAGCTAATACACTTTAAAAACATTCAACTTCACACATTAATGAAAGTAAATACTCACTAAATCAGGATGCACGTTTTGATGGCCTTACTATCATCCTCAGCTAGTTCCACTGATGTCCACCAGAAAAACAAACATAGGCTTCTACATTTTGATATCCCTAAGGACAATGATCTCATATCCAAATTCATAAAACCTGGAAGACATCTGATGGACGTCAGTGGAACTAGCTGAGGATGATGGCAAGGCCATCAAAACGTGCGTCCTGATTTAGTGAGTATTTACTTACAATAATGTGAGAAGTTGAATGTTTTTAAAGTGTATTAAGTTAATGTTAGAAATGAATGGACTGTTAGAAAATAATTTTGGACTGAAAATTAATAAAAACAAAACAAAAGTGATGAGATGCAGCAAGAATGCCATAAGCAACATGAAGAACATTAAACTCGGAAATGACAAAATACAGGAGGTGAATGAATTCTGCTACTTGGGGAGCAAAATTACTAAAGATGGACGAAGCAAAGATGATGTGAAAAGAGGATATTACAAGCAAAAAGGGCTTTCTTTAACAAGAAAAGTCTATTGGTGTCAAATATTGACCTAAAAGTCAGAAAAAAATTTCTAAAGTTATATGTTTGGAGCATAGCACTCTATGGCAGTGAGACGTGGACTTTAGGAAAAAGTGAAAGGCATAAAATAGAAGCTTTTGAAATGTGGTGCTATAGACGAATGTTGAAAATCAGGTGGACTGACAGAATATCTAACGAAGAGATCTTAGAAAGAATAGAGGAGCAAAGAAGTCTATGGACGACACTCATTAGAAGAAGGGCCAGACTAGTGAGGCACATTATGAGGCATCCAGTTTTGGTCAACACTATATTAGAAGGAACAATAGAGGGGAAAAATTGTAAGGGAAGACCACGATTAGAATATGCAAAACAAATTATTGGCGATTTTGGATGTAAAAAATATGTAGACATGAAGAGACTGGCTCAAGATAGGAAGAACTGGACAATTGCATCAAACCAGTTGTAAAACTGATGACTACAAAGAGAAGTTAATGTTGACACTTCATAATGTTTCCTGATTAATTTAAGAAAAAAGAAACGTGTGCATGGAATGCCATGCGACAGAAGTGAAACTCGTTTTAATTTTTGGAGTTTTATATTTTGGATTATTGAATTTTTTGAACTTTGAACTTTTTAATATTGGGTTTTTGGACTTTTTTAATTTTCGATTTTGGATTTTTTAATTTTAGATTTTATATTATTAAATTTTGGATTTTTTTTTGAAATTTTTAATTTTTGAATTTTAGAATTTTATTTTTAAATTTAGGATATTTTGATTTTTTAATTTTGGATTTTTATTTTTTAAATTTTGGATTTTTGAATTTTGGATCTTTTAATTTTTCATTTTTTAAATTTTGGAATTTGGATATTTTTAATTTCTAATTTTTTGATTTTTTAAACTTTGGATAAGCCTAATCATTGAGTTGATTGTTTTCTGTGAAGTCCTTTCCATCACCCTTCACTAATTTTGTGATGATTTTGAGCGTTACATCAATTTCGTGACGATTTTTGATCATTACACAAGCTATCGATTTATCCCTACCGCAGCTAAAGAAGTTTCACTTCAAAAAGCTTTACAAGTGCCTGCCATTGATTCCTTATGGAACATATCAAACACATTTTCATCCACTTACAGTTCTTATGAGCAGCTAATATTTTGCAGGTGTTTACTGAAGATAGCCAGTGACCAGTGAGGATTCTTAAAAACATTATAAAAGGATTATTTTTTATTTGTTTTGGTCTGCAGTGGATGATGATGTTATAACCATTCCCCACTCCTTGGTATACCCGCAGTTGTCTTCTGTGAGCCTCCTTTCTTTCATCAGTCCACTTCTGTCCTGTTTTCAGCTTTGGCTTCTCTTGGAATTACTGCTATACTTAAAGTTTCTTCTGGAGAGGAACACATTATTGGATGTCTTCATGCATGAAGGTCTTTGTCAACTTCGGTGAACAAGGGTCCCTTGGTTTTCTTGTTTATGAAGTAGGAAAAGATCCGGTTGGTCAGCCTCTGTAAGCTCACATTGTACTCTCTGGAAAATCAGAAATGAAGCATTATTTATGCATCCATCCATCCATCCATCTTGGCGTTACGGTCCATTGAGGACCAGAGCCTGCCTGACAATCGAAGCCCATTCTTCTCTGTTCTGCGCTCTCCTCCTCCACATTCGAACTCCCATTTCTTTTAAATCCTCTGTCACATCTTCAATCCATTTTTTCCTTGGTCTTCCACAGCATCTTTTACCTCCAGGATGACCCCTATAAATCCTTGATATTACTGTATTCTCATCACTCCTCTCAATGTGCCCTACCCACCTTAGCCTTGAACTCTTTATTTCTCCAATAATTTGAGGTTCCTTATATAGGTCGTACAATTCCTCATTTCTTCTACTATACCATTCACCATTTTCAAATTTTGGCCCATAAATTCTTCGTAATATTTTCCTTTCCCAAACTGAGATCATTCTTTCATCATTCTTTACCATGCACCAATTTTCTGATCCATATGTTACTATTGGCCTTATTATAGTTCTATATATTTTCTTCTTTGCATTTATGGAAAGATCCTTTGACTTCATTAAAGGGAGCAATGCCCCGTAGCATCTGTTGCCTTCTTTTATACTTTCCTTTATCTCTTCCGTAATCAAATTATTATCAGTAATAACTGACCCCAAATATTTGAACCTATCCACTCTCTCAAAAACATAGTTCTCTGTCTGAAATGTCTTCATATGGCCCCACTTACTAGTACTTCTGGATGCTATCATATATTTTGTTTTAACTTCATTCACTTTCAAACCCAGTTTTTTACTCTCACTCTCAAATTGGTTAAAGATATTCTTCAATTCTTGTACGGACCTAGATATTATGACAACATCATCTGCATAGGCTAAGATTTGGGACGTCCTATTATAAATGGTTCCTCCTGGATTAATTTCGACTCTTCTCACTACTCTTTCCAAAACAATATTAAATAATATTGTGGAGAGTGCATCCCCCTGTCTTACCCCTCTATTGATTGAAAAGGCTTTTGCAATCTCTCCCAGTAAAAACACTTTCCCTTTACTTGCACTGAGAGTCATTTGAATTAATCTCACCAACTTCCTGGGCACAAAGAACTCAATTAACGTTTCAATTAATGCACTCCTATCAATGCTATCATAAGCCTCTTTGAAGTCCACAAATAGCAGATGGAGGTCAACATTGAACTCATAGCACTTCTCTAAGATGGTTCTTAGCATGAAAATTTGATTATTAGTGGATTTTCCTTTTATAAATCCCCCTTGATAATCTCCCACTATATTTGCCATAATCTTAGTCATTTTCACTGCTATTAGTTTTGAGAGTATTTTATATGTAACCTCCAGCAAGGCTATTCCTCTATAATTTTCACACCTAGTCTGATCTCCTTTCTTGTATATAGGATAGAAAATTGCAGTCCTCCAGTCATCTGGCATTTCTTCCTTTAGCCAAATATCCTGGATCATCCTAGCTATTTTTACTTTTAACTCCTCCCCTCCATTTTTTAACATTTCGGCCGTAACACCGTCCTCTCCTGGGGCTTTGTTATTCTTAAGGCAGTTTAGTTCTGATACTATCTCTTGCAGGTTTGGCACAAACTGTTGTTCCCCATCATACTTTGGTATTTCTTTATCATCAGATGCAGATGGTCTGTTTCCAAGTAACCTACTGAAGTGTTCAGTCCATCTGGTGAGTATTTCCTCTTTTCCACCAATCAAATTACCTTCCTCATCTCTAAAATATTCATTACTACTTTGATAACCTTTCCTACGTTTCTTGACTCTGGTGTAAAATTTCCTGGTTTCACTTCTATCCCACTCATTCAATTCCTTTGTCAATTCCCTAAGGTATTCCCTTTTCTTTCGCCTGCAACCAATTTTTGCTTCCTTCCTCTTAATTCTATAATTCTCTGCACTGGCTCTGGTCTTCTTCTGGATCCAGTTCAATCTAGCTAAATTTCTCTCCACCAAAAGCCTTTCACAGTCTTCATCAAACCATTCTTTCTTCTTAGTTTCTTCACTCCTTTCTTTTCTTCCTAACACTAAGTTAGCTGACTCTATTACTGCTGATCTTATATTCAACCACTGCTCTTCTATGTTTTTACTCTCCATTTCTGGCTCCCCTTGCTTCAATCTCTTAGACACCTCCTCTTGGTATAGTTGTTTAGTCTCTTCCCTTTTTAATTTCACCATATCAAATTTGATCCTAGCTTCAGTCTTTTTTCTTACCGACTTATCTACAACCAGCCTCTGCCTATATTTTATTTGGACCAGAAAATGGTCAGATGCACAATCAGCTCCTCTTCTACTCCTTACATCAATGATATCACTTGCATGCCTCTCATCGATTAAAACATGATCTATTTGATTAGCTGTCTCACCATCAGGGGAGATCCAAGTCTGTTTATATATGTCCTTTCTTGGAAAATTTGTATTATTATTTATGCCGTTTGTAATATTCAAGAGAGTTATTTTATGGATTTTTTTAATTGAGTGGTTGGGCTTTTGAAGTTGGTCGTAAGTAGGGTTCGGATGTTTATGACCTAAAAAAGTGGAAAATATGACTGCAAATATGATCTTAAAAATGACTAAATATGACCCAAAAATCCAAAATATGATCTCATAAAGGAGCATATTTTCTAAAAATAAATGTTTCAATTTAAAACGTTTAATGACACTAAAGTATTACATCACATTAATTCAATCAGATAATCACTTTTTAATAAATTATCCATATTGGTCCTGATTTCCACTGAGTCAAGTGCAATAAAAATACTTTTTAAAATTATTTCAAAACCAGTGGATAAACGTTAAAAGTTAAAACATGAAGTTTCGACTCTACTCTTCAGTCTTCCTCAGGTGACACCTCATAGGATACAGAATGAAGCCACAATTAGCTCTCTGCAAGCTGGTTTGATATTAGCTACAAACATTGTTTTCTCAAAGGAGATCTGGAGGCCAGATTTTGAAAAAACAAATTATTATTGTTAACTAAAACTAAACTCTCTGGCGCTACATCCCTGGAGGGACTTGGCCTACCACCCGACCGCTGCGTCATCTCCCGTAGGCAGATGGCAGGATTGGGGGGCATGTGGTCAGCATGCCGACACCCAAGGCCGTTAATGGTGGTGTTCTTGACCGGAGCCGCTACTTCTCTATCAAGTAGCTCCTCAATTTGGAATCATGAGGCTGAGTGCACCCCTACCAGACCTCCCTACCTCAGAAAAATCCGAGGAGGTACCGGGAATCGAACCCGGGCCGACGGATCTGTAGTCAGCGATGCTAACCACAAGACCACGCCGGCGGACTATTATTGTTAACAAAACACACAAAAAACTTCACTAAAAGACAACTACCTTAAAATACGTTTGAAGGTAACAATATTATAGGAGAAAAATTCCTCTGACACTGGGATTTGAACCCAGGACCTTAGACTATCCATGGCAATGCTCTACCAACAGAGCTAAGCCAAGTTCACTTCACAGCGTCAGATGGAACCTCTCTCCTATGACTGATTGCCCTTAATGGTCTACCTCACTGACAGACAAAATCACTAATTAGTGTGCCTCACAGTACTGTATATGACATAACTTGTCCTGGGTTCAAATCCCAGTGTCAGAGGAATTTTTCTCCGATAATATTATCATGTAATGTCCAACAGAGACAATAATCTGTGGCTCATGAATGCTTATGCATATATCTATGTTTCAAGAGTTATTGCTCTCATCCTCAGCTTATGAGTGAAGTTTTTTAAAATAATAATACAGTAGAAGCCCCGATATAACGTGATTGTTGGGGGACATGCTTTACCCCCACATTATAACCTTACCGCAGTATATCGAAATGTGACAAAAATCGACATTGGAGAGGAACATTGGTTCACTAATAAATTACAATGTTATACAGCAATATAAAATACAGTAGTTTAAAAAATTTCTCACCAGTTATGCTATTTAATCCAGTCCTGTAACTGATCTCAATTTACGGTTCTTCTTTCGCAGATGGGCGCGATAATTTTTCTAATTCCTGAGAGTAACATACAAAAAAACTACATCCCTGGAGGGACTTGGCCTACCAGCCGACCGCTGCGTCATCTCCCATAGGCAGATGGCAGGATTGGGGGGCATGTGGTCAGCATGCCGACACCCACGGCCGTTAATGGTGGTTTTCTTGACCAGAGTCGCTACTTCTCTATCAAGTAGCTCCTCAATTTTGAATCACGAGGCTGAGTGCACCCCTACCAGACCTCCCTACCTCAGAAAAATCCAAGGCGGTACCTGGAATCGAACCCGGGCCGACGGATCTGTAGTCAGCGACACTAACCACAAGACCACGCCAGCGGACAGAGTAACATACAAC
The DNA here is from genome assembly GCA_964059195.1 of Ectobius pallidus. NCBI lineage: Eukaryota > Metazoa > Arthropoda > Insecta > Blattodea > Ectobiidae > Ectobius > Ectobius pallidus. Next base: position 210,066,133 of record CAXKWD010000002.1, read on the forward strand.
ATTTACTAAAACATACACTGTAACATTCAGGTATAATGTTCAGAGACACTGCAACTATTTCGGGAAGTTTCTCCCAAATTACATTACACTGCACATAATTTACACTTACGCTTCTGCGACATTTTGTATCCCGAACTCGCGACTTTACAATCCGAATGCATGATTCAAACTAAAATTATATTTCAAGTTTCCTAGGTTTTAAGGATTTCTGGCAGGTGCAGATTTTTTTAATCCTTACAGAACTACAGTATTCATTCCATGTCCCGTTACTTCTGCTAAATCTTTTGGAATGCAGTGGTGACGGTCAACTAGCGGGTGAGGGCGGGTCAAATGGTAAAAAAAAATAATGTACTGCAGAACTGCTCTTTGCAGAATTTTTACTGTTTTAACTCAACTTCCAAAATAAAAATTTTATCTATAAAACTATGGTATTTTTTTTATTAGGGGACATACTTTCCCCCGCGTTACATCCGAATCTGCGGTATTTTGTACTGCACTATTTTGAGCTTCTACTGTATGTTGTGATTTCACTGTTTTAGTCTGAATATAGGTTATCTATAGGGACCGGATTCTTAAGTTTTTACCTTTTTTTCCCCTTACTTCCAAAACAAAAAGCGATCATACACTTTTTCGAATCATGTCCATAGGATTCACCCACATTAATTCTGTGGCACCTAAAAATACCTAAACGGAGTATAAAAACCTAAATGTACCTAAAAAAGGATATAAAACCTAAAATATCTAATTTAGGCTACTTTTTTGTTTGTCAGTTGAGAAATCGATATTTTGCGAAGAGAGAATTTCGGGTTGAAATTAATACCACCAGCGTTTCTTTCAACCCAATGTCGTCTAGGATGACAGTATCAAGAGAGGAAGTGTAAGAGTACCGGCGTATTCCTTTTAAAATATTCGTACGAACAACCATTGTTGATGTCATGTGAGGTTGAAAGAACATTTCTGTCTTCAAATGTATTCTAAGAGATTACAAGAAGAACTTCACAGTTGAGAATCTTGAAAGATATTTAGTGATATACTGTAACCAGAAAATGTGAGACAATCATATTTTCACTGCTTCTTTTGATTGTTTATGCTTTCTTTCTTCAATTGTATAACATTGTCCTAAACAAGTTTACTCAAATTGAGGCCTAAGTCAATTTTGTTAAGTTAAAATTTACAAGTATTATGTATTGAATCCTATGTATCACATTCAAATTCATGAAACCAATTATTCTACCCAAAAACGATATTTTGGACAGAAACCTAAAAAAAAAACTATTTCACCTAATGGAAAACCTAAAACAGTGTTTTTAAAAACCTAAAAATCCAGTCCCTAGTTATCTATGACATTATAGAAAATGATCAATAACGTTGATATATATCTTATTTCTATTGCAGACAGCTACAACTGGTCCATATCGAACATTTGGATTGCTTTACAAGGAGAAACTAGAGTCTTTCGGAGAAGGGACACAGGCAATAACTTTACTTGCAAGTGTGAACACTAGCATTTGCTGCTTGATTGGTATGTACCGGTACTTGATGTACTGAATACCTGTACTAGCTTCAGCTGCTTCATTAGTACTAAATATTAGCTTCACATTGCCCTTTTCAGAAACAAAATAAGTTTTTACCTAAAATCTGCATTTAGTTGTAAGTTATCTTTAACCACATTTACCCATAAACACATCATAAAAATATTGATATATTCATTATCATAAGATTACAATTCAACGAAATAATGTTTAAATGAATAAATACAGAAGTAGAAGGATGGTAGGCCTAGATGAAGGTCCTAACAACCTTAGGAAGTGCAATTCATCTCCCAATCCCAAGCTACATGGAACCAGGGTCATCTAAGATGAACATGAAATAGATGAGTCATTTGCTACAGTTCTCTGTCCCTATCACTAGAGTAACATCTGCCTTTTTATGGTACAAGGTACGTCCATAAAGTAACTTTCCCTGGGTCTGTTTACCAAAACAAAAGATTATTTCAAGTAAATAGTTATTACAACAGACACAGCCAGTCTTCAGCTATTTTTCAACATATCGCCATTGGAATTGATACATTTGTCATACCGTGGAACCAACTATTGAATACGGTACCTGTGTAGTACAAATCTACCGCCAGGGATTTGAACCATTGTATGACAAACATCTCCTCCTCTCTGTCATTATTTGTCATTTTGTGAGGTGTAGGAAAAGATGGAAATCACTGGGACTGAGGTCCCAGCATTAGGGTGGATGTTTAAACACCTCCTAGCAAGTCTCCTACAGAAGTTCGGCTGGGAAGTGTTTAAACTTTCACCCTTAAGCCCGGACTTCACTCCCAGTGATTTCCATCTTTTCCTACACCTCAAGAAATGACAGAGGAGATATTTGCACGGAGGAAAGAAAACACAGAGATGCCCTGAGACCGCAAGCGTGAAGCCAACTGTCCGAGCATTTGGTACTTAAGGGGGCATGTCACTGTGTTTATATGTTTATAGGGTACACGGATAGCGTGGTTACTCGTCTTTGTTTCTTTGTTTTGAACAATTCAGAAGTGAAAATGAGTGCATGTTGTGCACTATTCTATGAACTTACCTTAAAAATTAATAATTTTGTAAAATTTAGGTACTGAAAATAGTCAATTTTTGGGATGAATGAATATGGGTATAATTGCTAAGCATAATTTACTTGTATTTTACACTAGGCTGCTAATTATTGATGTATTTTCTTTATAACTGCCTTAGGCTACTTGTAATTAATCAAATAAAGTGCATTTATTAGTAATACTAAGTAATTTATTGCTTTAGATTTCCAATATTTATATTAGTTGTCATTTATTGCGTTTAATAGTCTATAACCACATGGTGTAGCTATAAAACTGTCCAGAATATTTTTCTCGTTCTGAATTATCATAGTCGCACGGTCACTTATTTATTTTCTAACTCATTATTTATACTCGCACATGTAAAGTTGCTCATTTGAAAGTTACATTTTTGGCTCTTCTGAGATAGGTTAATGCTTACTACCGGGATTATTATGATGTCAGAGTATGTGGTTAATATATGAAATTGGGATATTACATATTTTCCCTACCGTTACGTTGTTATAACCCGTGAAACTTCGGAGTATTTGTGTGCTATTGTATATAGCAAGCCTCCTTTTTGGTCCTCTAAGGGGGCGTGGTCATTGGCTTCATCTGTTTCCCATACAACACCGCAAGCACGGCGTCTCCGTGTATTCTTTCCTCCGTGGATATTTGTCACACAATGGTTCAAATCCATGGTGGCAGACTTGTATGACACAGGTATTCAAAAGTTGGTACCAGGTAAGACAAATGTTTCAATTCCGGTGGCGAATATGTTGAAAAATAGCTGAACCCTTGGTGAATCTGTTGGAATATATGAGTGGCTTAATATCAAAGGCGGACATCTGTCGGAAAAATTGAAACTGAGTTAGAAGTGGATTCCTATAGGATTTTGTCTCCCCTTTCCAATGGCGAAATCGGTTTTAGTCAGAAACGGGCGCTAGCACGTAATTTTTTGCTTCAAAGTTGAAGGTTCGTTTCAAATTTGGACTCCTGCTGTGCAAGTTCTTTTCAACATCGGACATCTGCCAAACAGCCAATGCGGGAGCTAGAATCTGATCACATGACTTCCGATTTACCAATGGCTGCTGCTGTTCCCAATGTGCAATCTGTTTTGCTCATGTTGCGTGCTTGTAATATTATTTTGACCTTGTAATCATATTATTAAAGGTATTATTGAAAAGAGAAAGTGTTCCCATGGAGAATAATATTTCAGTTAGTGAAGGGAACACAAGAAGAAGGAAAAGCAATTCATAAAAGTGGACAAGAAATGTAGAGAAGCGTAAGGATGACTTCACATTTTGGATATGCTAATTTGATATGTCAAACCAAATAATCTATAGTGTGGTGAAAGTTTGATGTCAGAAATGTTAGAATTATTCATAACGAATATTGTAACGCGGTAAACTTCGTTAACAGGGCATAGAGTAATAATGAATTAACGTTAATGCTAGCTGGTGCAATCGCGAGAATCGTGCAGTATTTATAAAATAAAATCTTGTTTAAGGAATTTTGAGAGTGTATTGGTATTTAATTTGTACTGTATTTCAGTTTTCACCTCCTTATCTTTCTTAGCAATATTAGGGTTGGTCTGATACGGAATTTCTTAGGAGAGTCATTTGGAACAAAAACGGACACCTACCATCATGTTTGTATCCAAAGCGGACATCTGTCAATTTTTGTTTCAAAACAGGACATCTGTATTTTCAAAGCTAATTTTCACTGACTTTCTTCATGATATTAATATCAGAAACAGAAAAAGTTTATTTGGGACTTCTAAGCGGAAATATGAAAAAGAAGCCATAAAAAAATACATAAATACAACTTGTATATAAGGAACTGGCATTTTTCATTTTATGAATTCGTCAGATGTCCGCCTTTGATATCAAGCCACTCATATATGTCCATGAAATTGTGTTTTGTTTCTGTAAACAGCCCCAGGGAAACTTACTTTGTGGACACACATCATACATGAACATATAATGAGTCCATTTGGAATCATAACTCTTAGGGAAATAATATATTTATGCATTATTTAATTTCAGGTTTTATAACCAATTTTGCATTGACGAAGTATTCCTGCCGACAAGTGAGTATGGCTGGATCAGCACTATTTTTCATCGGGAGCTTCTGGTGTGCGTTCTGCACATCCACCACTGAGCTGATCTTAGCTTTTGGAATTCTACAGGGTGTGGGGATTGGACTCATGTTTCCTGCGGCATTCACATCAATCAACCACTATTTTGTTAGAAAGAGAACTTTTGTGACGGGTGTGACACAGTTAATTATAGGGGTAGGATTGATGCTTCTGCCACCAATTGTGCAGAAGATATTTCATGAATATGGATTTGTAGGAACACAGGTTATTATATCAGCAATCAGCCTACATACAGTACTTAGTGGGGTTATGCAACAACCAGTAGAACAACACTTAAAGCGAGTGGAATTAACAGGCGAACACCTTGAAGAACTCACGAAGACTGAACCTGGGTATTCTCCAGTAGTAATGGAACAGAGTGTATCAGTGCATAACAGAGATACAGAAAATGATATACGTGCACATTTAGACAAAGTTGTTTATTCTAGAAATCTTTCCACGGAAAGAACGTTTACTCAGAGGCCTAGGGACAATTTTGAAACGACTAAACTCATTTCAGAAGAAGAAGGTGCAACACAGACAGATAGGTTTATAATTGTTTCATATTCAGATTTTCATCGTATGGACAGTGTTGAGAGTAAAACGACTGATGAGAATTTTGCAGTGTCTCGTAAATTCAATGATGGCAATAGCACAGTACAAAACAAAACAATGAGTGTAGTGTCTGACATAGGAAATCCAGTGTCCATAAGTGACTCTCGAGCTTCTGTCAAAAGTTTAGGAAGTTGGACAAGCAGCCTGGAGAGGAATAAACCGGGACAGCGAGGTACAGCACAAAGAATGTAAGTCAAATACGAGGGATGTTCCAGAAGTAAGTTGCGTCATTTTTTCACATGAAATTGAAAAAAAAAAACCATGACATCATGAACTTCTACATACACCTTGCACTATTTTTCGATATAGTTGCCACCTTGAGATATCTGTTGTAGCATGCAATCAGTTTGAAGAAGCCACTCCTGTAAAACACGGTGCCCTGTGATGGAAGGAATTGTCCCACAGTCTGCTCCATCTCAGCATTGTTTTGGAAGTGACATCCCAAGAGTGCGGCTTTCAATGCAGGGAACAGGTGAAATTCTGATGGGGCAAGATCGAGGCTGTAGGCCGGGTGATTCAATCTCTCCCATCCGAAGCGATGACCAAACGTGGATCAAAAATGGATGAGAATTTTCATTATCATACTCAAATAACCTCAGACATGCCGATCTGCTGCTACTCTCTCTTCTTCAGCACTCTATGCATGCATCATTCTTCCTCCATTGAAGCTTCTTCCATCGTTGAACCAGCAGCGGGTGTGGATTCTTATGGCGATTGTTTGTTTCAACAGCTGTACCAATTTCACTTGAAAAAAATGACAAAACTTACTTTCGGAACATCCCTTTTACTGGGTTACAGCTCATAGTTGATTAGGTTTGACAGTCATGAAGCTAGAAAATACAAACCACAAGCCATTAGCAGATCACAAAACCCAAATACATAATATTATGGAATAAGAGAGCAGGATACATAACTTCTATATACATTACTTTGTGTAGGATTATCCAGGTAATCCCATGAGAGATTACAAGTATATAGATATATTTGCAAGAATGAAGTTTGAACAAATTTATCTGATGAAACTCATAATCTCGAGTAGCATTTATTAAGACTATTCCACTCATACGCCACGTGTTTGATATTCCTCGGATATAGATCAATCACGGCTCTTTATCTTACAATATTCTTGTAGGAATCGTGAGGATGCCATTTTATCATGTAAAAGTCTGCTCATTACTGGACACGTAAGCATCAGTATGCAGTGATTAATACGTCAGATGTTGCCACTAAGCAGCACTAAAACAGATTATTTTATACAACATAAATTGTTTGGAAATTGAAATAAAAGAAATGTACATTTATTAAAAACACAATTTTGATTCGGTACAAGCCAATTGGTGTGCTTTTATTGTGTTACCTGAATGAAGTATGTCTTTTATGCACCACTGGTCAGAACATGGTAACTCGAATCGATTCATGGATCGTTGATTCATAGTATGTTGTGATCTGCCAGCTATTAGTTTTGTTTTTATACAACAAAGCACGAAAGTAATTATTATTTGTATAATCTGTTAAATTTTTATTCATGGAATAGTCTTAATAAATCCAACTCAAGTTGACGAGTTTCATCAGATAAATTCGCTCTTGCTGTGCAATAGTGAATCTATCGATAAACTTGTCAACTCTCATGGGATTACCTATGACTATTCCATGAATAAAACGTAACAGATTTTGTAGATAATAACAATTTTCTTACTTTTTTTTGTCAATATTCTGTCAGTCGTAAGATCAAGTCATACTAGATGAATGATAATAATACAATTTTATTGTCATTTGGCAATGAAATTGCAATAGACAAAGTCAGTATAGTTAAAAATATAATAAAAATACAAGTGTACATAATTATACAGGCTAAAGGTTACAAAGAATGAATTAGAAACTAAATTGTGGTACCCAACCCTTTATATCAGGTCGTTATGTCATAACACACACAATTAACAGGATAATTCCCATTCAAAAAATTCTTGGATATCATAAAATGGATTCCTAACAAGTAAAATAAAAAGCTTACTTTTGAATATGTTTACCGGAAGCTGAGTAATTTTTGATGGGAGCTTATTGTACATTTTTAGGCCTAATACCTCATAACTGTTAAGTGATTTAGATAATCTATTATAAGGAATATTGATAAGTTTGTTATTCCTAGTATTGTGAGAATGAATTTCCCGTCCCGTATAATAATCGGATATATTGTTTTTAATATATAACAAAACATGGAAAATGTAGAGATTTATAACGGTTAAACATTGTAAATTAATAAAGAGTGGTCTGCAATGTTCTGCATTGTGTGCATCCGAAATGATCCTAATAGCTTTTTTCTGCAGTAACAATATTTTATTGACATGACTACTATTTCCCCACAGTAAGATTCCATATGTAATTATACTTTGAAAAAATGCAAAGTATGCACCTCTTACATAATTTCTTGGTACATGACTTTTTTAAACTCCTCAACAAAAACACTACTCTCGAGAGTTTACCCGAAATGTAACTTACATGAGGCTCCCAGGTTAATTTGTTATCTACACAAATACCTAAGCACTTTATACTATTTACTTTGTTTTCTAGAGGAAGTTCTCTTAAACTGAAATATAACTGTTGAGTCTTGCTTTCATTTAAGAGGAACCCATTCGATCTAAACCATATAGATGCCTGTGACAACACATCATCAGTTAAATTTTGAAGTGACTGGAGATCTACACTGCTATTTAAGAAGGTTGTATCATCTGCGTACATTATTGTGTGAGTGTTTATACAAGATGGTAAGTCGTTCACCATTAAAATAAATAACAGAGGTCCCAACACAGACCCCTGTGGCACTCCACATTTAACGTCTACAACATCTGATCTTTCTCTACCTATACAAACTATTTGCTTGCGGTTCTCAAGAAAAGACTGGAAAAGTTTTACGCTTGGCTGACTGAGGCCATAATAAATTAACTTATCTAAAAGCACATTATGTTCAACACAGTCAAAGGCTTTGCTCAGATCACAAAAGGTGGCCTGAGCAAAGCCCCTGAGTTCAAAAATATGAAGAACCTTTCTGACTAAAGATTCCATGGCTTCAGTTGTTGATCTACCCTTTCTGAAACCGTATTGTTGGTTACAAATTATGTTGAACTGCTCCAGATAGACACACAACTGAGAGTATATTACAGTTTCTAAAACTTTTGAAAAAACAGGAGTTAACGATATAGGTCTGTAGCTAGCAGGATGATTTTTTTCTCCCTTTTTGTAAATGGGAATTACCCTAGATAATTTAAGTACATTTGGAAAAATTCCATCCCTTATGCACTTGTTTATACAGTGCGTTAATGGTTCAGCTATACATTCAATCACATTTTTTAACAAATTACAGGATAGATCATAAACATCTACACTGTCAGATCGCCTAAACTTTTTAACAATGACCACAACCTCCTCAGAAGTCACCTCTCTGAACAGAAAATTATCTGCTATAGGTCTAATGTTGTGGGTTAGCAAATCTGAAGCTGTTACAGCAGGTTTACAAATGTTTTTTGAGAACAGTCCAAGAACTGATTCGATGAATCAATCAGAGTTCCTAATGTTACCAATAGCATGCACCTCAAGATGGAGGGCTTCATAGTAGTTACCAGTGCTTTTTTTGTGATGGTACGCAACGGTACGCAGTATCGGCACCTTTTTTTTCCTTAAAAAAAGAGTGCGTGGAACGCCACGCAACAGAAGTAAAACTTTGTTTAATTTTTTATTTTTTGATTATTGGATTTTTTCAATTTTGAATTATTGGACTTTTTAATATTGGGTTTTTGGACTTTTTTAATTTTGGATTTTGGACTTTTTAATTTTGGATCTTTGAATTTTTAATTTTGGATTTTTTAAATTTTCGATCTTTGAGTTGTTTATTTTTGGATTTTTTAATTTTTAATTTTATTGTTTATTAAATTTTGGATTTTTGGATGTTATAATTTTTAATTTTGTTTTTTTAATTTTGGAAATTTGTATTTTTTAATTTAGGATTTTTTCAATTTTGATTCTTTGAATTTTTTATTTTTTGGATTTTTAAATTTTTTTAATTTTGGATTTTTAGATTTTTTCAATTTTGGTATTTTCAGTTTTTAATTTTTTATTTTGGAATTTTGGAATTTATTATTTATTAAATTTTGGATGTTTTAATTTTTAATTTTGGAAATTTGTATTTTTTAATTTTGGATTTGCGCGGTAATGAACCTCTGGGTTCCATAAAATAGATAATATACCTTTACATTGCTTAGGAATTGTTATTGCCATTGAGGAATTAAGGTCTGAAAAATTTCCTTTGATTACTCCTAATCATTGAGTTGATTGTTTTCTGTGCAGTCCGCTCCGAAATACGTAGTTTTGAGTGTGACTGATTTTGTGACTGATTTCGTTTTAGTGTGACTGATTTTCCAGATTTACCCCAACCGCGAGAAAAGAAGTTTTACTTCAAAAATTGGATATTACCTGGAATATTCCTTTCACAATTCCTATAAAATTATGGCCTATTACTTAAAATCTAGCTTGTTTGCTGGTTTTGTTAGATTTCTACATACATTATAGCCTACATACGAGCTAATGATAGTTTCTGTAAATATCGTGGCTACTGGACTGCAAGAGAGTTGGGGTTGATTTTTCCAGCCCTCAGCAAACTGCTCCTGTGGCCAAGGCCATTATAACAGTACAAGATTGCACCAAGTGCAGTTAATGCTAATGTATTAACAAACAAGTAGTAAATAGCTAACCACCATAGTTAATCAGGGGTTAGTGCGTGTTTAAATATAACTGCATTCGTTGCTTACATATAATTTGAAAAGAAACCCTTCATTTGTGTTGCAGAGGCAAGTAAATTCACAGTTGTTTAGTACAATTGTAGGATCAAGGATTGCACGTGGTTCACAAGTAGAGAAGTGAAATGAGCAAAATATGTAATTATTTTGAACTGGTGCTCAATAAAAGAGTGCATGACAATGTTTTTGAAGTATCTCATAAACCTGCAAACAGTGAATAAAATTAATCTTTAGAGAACGTTGCAAGTACCGGTAATTTTACTGCAATTCAAGGGGAGAAACATTTCTGGCCATTAACCCAATTCGACATTAACCCAAAAAAATGACTTCTGGGAGAAGTGTGGGAGCTCCAGTGTGATTCAGTTAAAAAGTTTCGGTGAGTACCGCCACCTTTTTTGTTAGAAAAAAAGCACTGGTAGTTACTTACATCAAAACACTATAAAAGTACACAAACTGGCTTACACCAAATCAAAATTGTGTGTTTAAATAATGGATATTTATATTATTTCAATTTCCAAAGAAGTTATGTTGTATAAAATAACATGTATTCATAATGCTCATTGCAACATGTGACATGTTAATCACTGCTCGTTGATGCCTTGCATGTCCAGTAATGAGCTGATGATTTTATCAGACAAAATCGCATCCTCATATTAATACCAAGCATTTTATAAAATAAATGATTGTGATTGGTCTATATCTGAGGAATTGCTAAATGTTAATGGCCAATACCAAACACACAGCATATGAGTGGAATAGTCTGTGTAAAGGTTGAAATCAGTGTTTCCCAACCTGTGGTCCATGAAGCCCCAGCGGCCACAAGAGATTGAAAGAAATTTGTGAGAAAAATTAACGTTTTTTTTAATTTATTTTATCATTCTTGAGTTTTGTCCATTCTGTAGTGATGTAAATCTTAATGATTTATATAGAGTATAAAGTGGTATTTAGATCCAGGATACAATATTGAGTTGGGTCTAGCACACATACTTTTTGTATAAATACCTGAACTAGTTTCGAAGACCATTGTCATTCATAATCATCAGATTAATATCAACTGCTGGTAGACATTTGTATTGCTCTCTTGGGGAAGTTTTCTGCATTTGGTGATGAGAAATTCAATCCAAAAGTGGGCCGCTACTGCAGATTTGTCTGTATTTCCATGTTTAAGATGTCTCATGTTCACACATCCCCATTTGTCCTAGCATACCCTGTCTTTCCTATATATTGTATAATCAGTGATGGGAAAAGTACAAAAAGAAAGTAATTGGGCTGAATTACAGGTACCTGAGAGACATTTTACTTAATTACAATTACAAATTACTTTTTTCAAAAAGTAATCAGCAAAATTACAATTACATTTACAATTACTTTGCAAAATGGCAGTACCTAAAAATTCCTTGTTTTTGGTTTGTTTTGGGCACAAGCCCAAATTATTAATGAACAAACAACAAAAAAACACATCAATGAGAATATTTTCGGAAACATTGAGTAACTTTTTGTTATTATTAACTCTAATTTGGATATTAGTTGCAAAAACAGTAAAGATGATGAAATAGCAAACGAGCATGATACTAATACTAACGACTACTAAATTGTAACAATTACAATTTTATTTCGAGAAATAAATTACAAGTAGAAATTACATTTTTAAAAATGTATTGATTACAAGTAAATGAGACCAAAAAAGAAATTGTTACTGTAATCCGATTACTTTTACTCAATTACTTCCCATCACTGTGTATAATACAGATATTTCCCAATCCAGCTCACTTCTCCCAGAAGATGGCATAGCTGAACCAATCCTCCTCCTCACCCGGTTGGAAGCCCGAGAAACAAGTTTTAATTTAATAATTTCTTGAAGATTACAGATGTGCTGGTCTGCAGTGGTCGACTTCATGGATCTGAGACTTCTGTTGGACCTGGTTTACTTAAACATAGCTTTTGGTGTGGCATTTTCATTCTTTGCAGACATCACTAATTCCACTCTCATGCCGCTAATCTTACTGGACCACGGGTACTCCAACGCAGACACAGCTCTCTTCATTTCTGTATGTGCTGCTGGTGATATCGCTGGACGAGTCTGCATTGCATTAATTGGTGCGGCTGTCCCTAGAATGCCAAGCAGGACCCTTTTTCTGGGTGGAGTGATTTCTTCTATTATTGTTAGAACTGGTGAGTTTTCATTCCATGACTATCTACTCTAAAACAATTCAACGGCCCTAAATAGCATGCTCACTCGCCCGCTTCGTGAGTCCATCGGGTATACTCGGCGATGTTCGTCTCTCGCAATGTAAACTTTCACGATGAATACAAAATTAGGAAAACCGTTTCTTTATTATATAAGGCCTAAGTGAAATGAACATAATGAACAAATATTCTAATTTTATTTTTACTTACAATTTTCATAGATCTGAACCAAAAACATTTTTAATAAGCTGACAGTATAAATTTCTTAATCCTGGAGTCAATTAATAATGGCGGGCGAAGGCACGGGCACTAGCTGTAAAATATTGATAATTTAACCCTGGAAATATCGCGAAGAATAAAAATCCAAACCAATCACTCCTTCCCTTGAAACATTATATAATTTCTGAAAATTGCACTGAATTTATGAAATAAAATTCACATCATATTCATCTGTCAACAAACATTTGAGAAACAATACGTATTATCATGTTAGGTGGCTTTGGGACTGCATAAAACTTACGATATAATTAATTTCTGATATCTACATACTGATAGGAATGTATTTTGAAGGAAAAAGCGTAAGATATCCAGATAAGTTTCGTATTTAAACATCATTTTAACCGTGGCAAAGCCACGGGCTATTTTCTAGTATGATAACATTTACAGGGTATCCACAGAAATGCCAAATAAATTTCCCTGACTTTCCATGACAAGAAACTTACATCCTCTGACCACAAATGGCTGACAGACAAAATCTGAAATCTTACAGTAGGGTCAACAATTTCTGCAGAATTCTTCTTTCTATTAATCATGATATCTATTCTGCGTTGACTTAAGTTCTCGACCAGTGAGTGAACTTCTTCATGGACCTCCAGGTCTGTGCCTCGAAGGGCACCGGCGAGTATGGTTGCGATTGTATTATGCCATTTGACCCCTAGGACAGCTCCCAAGCACACGTGGTTGACTTTCATTCTCACTATAAAGCCTGCAGCAGGTTGTGAAACATTTAATGTATTTCACTTGTGAATACACCAAGTTGAAAAATACGCCTTGATTATCAGGATCTGACAACTCATGTGCTCATCTGTCCCACAAAACTTGATACAAGCAAAAATTTTAGACAATGTCTCTTTTTTTCTCATGTTATTGTGATTCTTAACAGCTGTTTAAGGGCTGGACTTAAACTCTTTCCAGCACGGCTGAGTTCAAGGTGTTATTTAGATATTTCAATGAATTCGAGTGTTAATGAATATTTTGAATTACTTTCCTAAGATTGGTTAAGCCTTTCTAAGTACAATTAAGGTACCCATCAAAGAAAGTACATGGACAACAAAATAGATTGTTTTATTTTTTTATATAATAGCCAGCCACCATTCAAACTTTTTAAAAAACAACACAATTAAAGCAACTCGTATATGTTTTAACAACTTGTTACAGATTGCTTTATAATTATTTATCCAGTGTAGCTGTAGACCTTCTACATTACCTAAAACTAAACTAAATTAAAATAAACTCTGTGGCGCTACATCCCTGGAGGGACTTGGCCTACCACCCGACCGCTGTGTCATCTACCACAGGCAGGCGGCAGGATTGGGCGTATACTTTACTGAAATGAAATCACTTGTAATCTCACATTGTTCAACGTGTTAAACTGCACGTACTTGCTGTTCTGTTTCACTTGAATTCAACGTCCTTTAAAAGGTGACTGTGAATGCACTGTGGGGGGAACTTACTCCCCGAAGACTGGCAGTTCCAGGGAAGGAAATGGACACAAGCGTTGTTTGGTAGGTTGGTATATGGTTATTTAACGATGGGGATGTACTGCTACTTAGGCCTGTGACCGTCACAGGTGTGCTGGAATTTTGTCCCACAATTCTTTTACATGCCTGTAAATCTATAGATATGGGCCTGTCACATTTATGCACACATAAATGCCATGGGCCGGGATCGAAATCACAACCTTGGGCGCTGAGAGCCAAATACTGACTCCGCCACCCAGGCTGACACAAGCCTTGTTAACAGGACTACAACCCCAGGGGAGGAAATGACTTCTCTTTGGAAGCACTCTGTTTCGTATGTATGCAAGAAGATGAGAGTAGGATTTTTAAAATTAGAGAAGCAAAATAGGGATATTTCTGGTAAATACATTGCAAATCACTTATGACAATATCCCCCTGCATAAGATGTGTAAGTATACCTCAAGTGAGGTGTCACAGTGCTGGAAGATACGCTTTACAGAAAAGTAAGTTGAGATCTTAACTTGAAACTTTTAATTTGTACCCTTCTTTATAAAAATAAGAACGGAACCACTGATGACTCAACGATAACCACCAGAAGCCGTTCCAGATTATTAAGTTTCAAACAATAGAACTTAGCCGGGAGTATTTCAAATAGTAACTTGTGATGAAGTGTTAATTTAAATACGGTAGATTAAAGTTCATTAAGAGTGAATTGCCAAGGAGTATAGGGAGAAAGTAGAATAGTTTAAATCATTATTGTAAGATTAGGATCAATAATAATTTAGTGTCTAGTATCACATCCATCACACGTCTCCAGCGTCCATGATAGCGTGTGCCCTATGAAGATGTACGATCGGCAGTTCAATAAAGGTAGTGTTTAAGTACGAAAACTAATGTGATTGATGACGTTGAACTATCTGCCATGTGTTAATTATGTTTATATATATTATCTGGAAAAGGACCTGCCAGAAACCGGAAGGTAGGTACGGCTCCTTTTCGAAAGTGTATAATTTAAGGGCCAGTGTAAAGTGTCTTAGAACAAATAAATCATATCATATCATAAAAATAAGAAGCAGTTTTCTGAAATTTGGCTTGGTTGCCAAGATGTGATATTTCTG
This sequence comes from Ectobius pallidus, assembly GCA_964059195.1. NCBI lineage: Eukaryota > Metazoa > Arthropoda > Insecta > Blattodea > Ectobiidae > Ectobius > Ectobius pallidus. The sequence goes on from CAXKWD010000002.1 coordinate 210,081,291, forward strand.
CAATTAAATCTAACGAGAGATCAGAGACTCCATGGTCATAACCTTTTAAATTATGTGTGGAATGACCCAATTACCCGACATCCTTTTCTAGTAATTATTTTTTGCACGATGTAACTAATTAGCGGTACTTACGAATATTGTTGCCTTGGATCGTAACTTGACATTTCCACATGCAACCTAGTTGCTATGAAAACAAAAGAAATCTTAATGCTGAAAAAATTACAAAAAGCACTAGTGCCGTAAGTAAAACCATTATAATATGAACCGAGTTTCTCCTTGCCAGTTTCAGTAGTGAAACTCTGTTCTGGTATAAACATTGTTCTTCCGAAATAATATAAACAGTGACAGTGTATTTTCGCAAAATCTCTTATGAACTCTCTGAATCCAGGAACTATCGCTAAACAGACAGTTATATATCACGCGGCAGTGATCACTAACGCCATCTCTCGAGTACACACTAGAACTGTGAACTTCTGGACTAGACTCATAGAGAGCGTGTGCTCGCTAGTTCCGCGTGTCTATGCTTCGGTTCATCTCGGCGGTACTCGGCAGTGTTGTGGCTGGAGACAAAATGGCTGAAAATGACTTGGCATGATTTTTCTAATAAGCAGTGTTATGTTAGCACTTATTGGTCGGCCGGTTCGTTATGAACTATCGGATTGGTTTGATGAATAAACTGTGTACCATTGGAAGTGACTTTTACGACCGTTGCTATGCTTCTTGTGTCAAGTGGATGTGTGAATGTCGTGGATTGGTTTAGGTTAGGTCAGGTGACTGTTTTGTTTGTCGACGCGGGACCTAAGCGTCAGGACGCAAGCGTCCGTGTCTCTACCTCTGGCAGCCATGGCGGACGAACCACTATTCTGAAGCTCAGCTTCGAAATCTTGTAAATTGGGCAAATTCTTATTTTTTTGCATCTCAAACACAGGTAAGCGTTTGATTTTCTTTCTCAGTATGAGTTAAATAATAAATCTTGATTTTCCCTTCGTTATTTTCATAATTCTTCTTATTTCTAAATGTAGCTTCTTCTGGCGTGGGGACGCCATCAGTCTTTAGTAATAATGTTGTGCCTCACACCCTTTTTTGGTATGTAAAGTAACTTCTCCCTTTGTTCTTTTCACTTCTTAAATTAGTTTCTATTTCTTTGTTCTTTCGTTACCTGTATTTCAGATAGCTGTTTTTGTCTTCAGACATAGCGTGTCCGTCATGGCGGGAAATAAGCCAGGTTTCCCCTTTCAATTCAATGGATGGGAGTTGAAAGGCGTTTTTGGCGTACTTAAACAAAATTTACAGGCCATCCGTAGGGTATTTGTTTTAATTTAATATAAATGTGTTTTTTTGGGGGCTTCTTAATTACGTGTATTTAAAAGGGGTGTATATTTATTGAGATCAACTTCTATTTATGTTGTTAGCTATAGGGATGTTTTATTTAATATGTTATTAAGTGTTTCTTTTAGGATGAACTGTAAATTCTAATTATTTGTTGATTCACAATTTTATTTCATTGGAATAAACTCCACTTTATGAACTTCCACTCTTTGTAAATAAAATATATTATTTTATTTTATCCATGCAATTTCATCCTAATTTCATGTTCTAATTGGCTAACCTCCCATGGGCTGTTCCTGGTTAATCCTTTGGGGTGGGCACGTTAGTTTTAAGTACCCTTTGGGAGGGTGCTTCAGTTTGCTTCCTACTGGCTGCTTGTGAAGGAAGAAGAGAACTTCGCAGCCAGTCTTCTTGTCTTCGGTAGGCCTGTGACTGCTGTATTCTTCAGGCCGTCTAGAGCTGATGGTAAAGCCAGCTACAGTATCCTTTTAAGAACAGCTGATGTTAATGGGCAAGTCATAATCCCCGGGAGGTGACTCAAATACACGCCTTTATTGAAAGCCGGAACAAAGGCCCCCCTGCTGTGGCGGATTTAACAGGACAAATATTCCATTATCTTCAATAATGTATATACATAATATTTTCAGCTAATATCTCAATGAATATAATTAAATTGATATAAATAATTATCGTGCAAAAAATAGCATGCCCTACTCGTTCTGTAAGCTCATAATGGATCTCGGAAATTGAAAAAACTCAGCGCAAGCGCCTTGTTTTTTCAAACTCTTTCCTCGATCTGTATGCACCACTTACAAAACTAGTATCACAATATACTATTTCAATAATCCATTAAAGTTATAACAGTAGTGTTAATAGAATTAATATGATTTCAGCATTCGTTTGTGTTCACGAATATATTGCCCTGGCCACTTTTGTGGGTCTCATGGGATTCTTTAGGAGCTTCATACAAGTGCCATTACCTTTGGTGATCGCAGAATATAGCTTGGACAGATTTCCAGCAGCGTATGGATTGTGTATGGTGATGAGTGGGATCATCTGTCTTGTGGCAGGTCCTCTTATTGGTAAGTCAAGGGAATGAACAATAATTTCTAATTGACTGACTCACTGACATTAATATTTACCCTCTTTCAGATGAGCTAGAAACTTGAAATTTGGCACACTGTAACCGATGAAAAAATTCAAAAAAGTATTTTTTTTTCTTTACTCCTAAAAAACCTTGAAAAGGGCCGATGCACTTTAATGTCGCTACTCAGTTCTCATGACAACAATACTGTTTGCTGTATTCACACAGGGCTTTGAAAGTTGCAATACATTGGGCTAAGACAAATAATTAAACATGCTAGCAATAGATATAGAAAATCACCATTAACGGCCGTGGGTGTCGGCATGCTGACCACATGCCCCCCAATCCTGCCATCTGCCTAAGGGAGATGACGCAGCGGTCGGGTGGTAAGCCAAGTTCCTCCAGGGATGTAGAGCCACGGAGTTTAGTTTAGCAATAGATATCATTTCCATAAATCAATAATATCAGCAACTTTAAAATCATGGCAGAGCTTTTTTTTTTTTTGAGGTTTTTGTTAGCTAAACGGTAAGTTTTTTTGAAAATGAAACAGATTAACAGATATCTTCTAGTTCTAAGTTTTGTAGTAACCATGGCAGGGTTTTCATGAGATATATTTTTGTTGTCAGTAGAAATTATGAATAATAATTATCAGAACAGTGTGGGTTCAATACAGATGAATTACCCTATGATAGTGATAGTGTTTATTTGACAGCAGCAGTGATGAAGACGTTATGATCACAGCAACATATGGCAGTAAATATAAAAGAATCATAACATACAGTCACATTTGTGGGCCGTAACAGATTGTTTGCTGTACAGGAGTTATTGGTTTATTGGGTGACTGCGATATACCACATATTAGGAAGACTATATACTGAATACTTTATGGTCTACAGGATAATTAGATGACTCAGTGCTGGTAACTAAGGGTCATCAAAAGAAGTGTTAATATTTGTGTATTGACCAGCAAAGATCGTATTCTATCTATGCCAAACATGGCTAACAGCCATAACAGCTACCCTCACAGTAAGTTTCATATAGGAGAAAATCAATAATTTGATATCTAAAGAAATTTGTGCAAACAAATAATGAGTGATTATACACATCGTTTCCATTAAAATAGCTATTTTTACTTCCTCTGCCCATACCATAGTTACTATAGGTAGAGGAAATATTGTTTTCGACCCCCAAATTCGAAGTTCCTTTATGTGTTTGTAAAAGATACCAGAAACCCTGTGACTGTATCATGGACTAAATTGCAGTTTACGGGAAGAATTGAGGTGTACAAACTGAGTCCACCTCAGAGTATGTAAAGTCATATAACCTTATGACTATTGTGTGCGATTTCAATTTTATTTTAAATATATGGGTGAGTCTGGCAATGTTCTGTCAAGTCACAAGCAAGAGTATCTTTTAAATTCTCTTTTTAGTAAAAAAAAAAAAAAAAGCACTTGTTAATAAGTAGGGATGGGTTCTTGATACTTTCGATACCTCGATACTTGCATAGTATCGGCATCGAGCAATACTTCAGAAAACTCGCCCGGTACTTTTTCGATACTTTGGTAATTCTGCAATTTAAGGAAATGCGGTATCTCTTTCTGCTTTTAGTAGTCTACTAAATATAGTAAATACTTCTATTTCTCCTTGAAATGGAGAAAACAACTCTGTGACTTTTGTCTAGTCATAAATAAAGACTTTCCGACTTTTAAAATCCAAACAGAAGAGATTCTTAATTGCTTCGTTTCCTGTCAAACATTTCAATAACAACCAACAAGCAAGCTGACTGTCCAAACCCCATTGTACGATGCTCCGTTGCGGAGATTAAGTTACTGCTTATTCTGGAAACCTTAAAACAGTTTGTTAATTATTCTACTCTGTGATCAGTGTCACATGATTATTTTATCCATTCATAAGCAATCTATTTTGGTATGCTTTTAAAACAAGTGTGCATGCCGGCTTTCAGTTGATCTCTACATCACAGAAGACTGTGTGTACTGTGGTATGATAACATAATTTTTTTCAGTCGGAAAGAGTGAGTATTTTTGAACAAAAACTTGCACTACCCACGCGCCACTTCTTGGGCGCTGGATTTACGGGGAAGTGAGGGTCGGGAGGAACAAAACATATCTAGTCCGCCAGTCTTTCTGCAGTGTTGTCAACCAAAGAAATAACGTTTCAGCAGAATCGTGCGCATGGTATTTTATGTAGTGACTTTAATATACAACGATTTTAATGCAGTCCAATAGTATAACGTGGTGACGGTATTGCGTAACAATTAACTACACGTCATAAGCTTTTGGTTATCAAATAAGAATATTATACATAATATAGGCTCAATATTTTTACATTAATTTTAATCATAAAGAAGAGTCTTAGCAGAACATGCTTCACCATTTCGTGTTGTAAAACGTAAGCGAGGTAAGGCATCTAAAAGTGGAGAAAACTATAGGCCTAATTTTAAACGTATTTAATACGTTTTGTGAAAAGTTCGCTCAACTTTCAGTCCACGAAATTGACATCAGAGTTCACGGGATCGTCAGAAATTAGCACATACGGAATTCTTAAAGAGGTGAGGAAAGTGTTGGATGTACAATGAAGTGTTTGTGAAATCAGCAGTTCAAAAGATTGTATTTTTCCCCATAACTCCATGCGTCAGAAAATATAATGCCAATAAATAAATAAAATCAGGTAAACTGATATAACAAAGTGCCAGTATGTTTTTTTTAATCAGTTATAATTTCAGTTATGAATCATAATTATTATTATACATAAAATAAGTATATTTAAATAGATCTCCGAGTTAAACTCCAGATCGATTCATTAAGCAGGACTTACGGAAGAACAAAGGTCTAAAATTTTATTCTTAACCTTATTTCATATTGGTATACACTGATATAATAAATTCTTAAAATATATAAACATTTTACAAAATGCATTGACAATGAAATAGTACAGTAAGCCAATAAGAAGAGGATAGTTCCACCTAGCGGTATGCAGTTATGTTCTGAGTAGAGGCTTATGCAATTTTTACGCAACGCAATAACTTTAAAGCTAGTTTCTGTTCTTGAAATAACATTTATAGGCTTATGTTAATCATTCTTTAGGATTGATGTTGTAGGTTAATGAAAGACAATTAATTCCCAGTTTTTCTTTTTAAAGAAAAATATAATACTTATTTAAGCACATTAATAAAATAGAACACAAGAATGGAATAAGCTCAATTTCACATAAATAATAATAATAATAATAAAAAAGTCGGTAGCGGGTGGATTCGAACGTGATACCTCTAGATCTACTAGAAAAGCACTTTACCCCAAGACCAAAACACACTACGAATTTGAAGCGTCTAATACCAGCTATCAACTCGCTATTGCGTCGTAGCTCATGGAAAAGAAAAATCACTTACCGTATTTCGACATTACGCGTTATTTCCGAGCCCTGCTAGTTTTCTTATGTTACATTATTGTATTATTTCATTCAATTGTATTATAATATGCTCGATATTCCAGTGATAAATATTGATGTGTCTCTAGTTGCAGAAACGTAGTACCAACTAATGGATATTCTCAGAGCTTAATGTTTTTATTTATTAAGAGGTCAGGAATTATTAATCTGACCTAGACTGAAGTAAAATTCAATACTTTAATTTCATTGTAATCAATTTTAACAAAATAAATAGTCATTATACAACAGCATTTAATCTATAATCGAACATATGGGAACATTTGTTTTTCATGTAGATGTCAACTGTCCATGACAACTGAAGGAGGCTTTATAATCTGTCATTCATTGAAGACGCTATAAGAAAGAACCGAGAATTTGATTTTGCATTTGAAGAAGGTGACTTCTTTTTTACCCTCCTTTACTAAGGAAGGTTTCAGGAGGAATTGAAGGCATGTTCCAGAATTCCTCATTATAATAATAATAATAGGAACGCGCACGGAAGTGCATAGATTTTGTTTCAAAGAATGTTATTGCTCTTTGATTTCCTCGTTATTTACATTAGTTACGGGACTCGCCCGCTGATTGGTTGGCCACGAGCCAATCAAAATGCTTCGAATTGAACAAAATATTATAATAAATTTGACTGTTAATTACTCTTTATTTCGGTACTGGACAACCGATTAGGTCCAAATTCAATAGGCTTATTGCCATGATTGTTATAAATAAGTATACGAAGTTTCATGAAAATCTGATTAAGCGTATTTGAGTTACCGCGCCTTTTGTTATATGATTCCATAAAAAGGCACTAAATTGGGTATTATTCCGGTACCGGCCAACCGATTTGGTCCAATATCAACAGACGTCTTCCCATGGACATTATAAATAGGTATTCCAAGTTTCATGAAAATCCGATAAAGCGTATGTGAGTTATGGCGCCTTTAAAATATACACTAAATTGGGTTTTACTCCGGTACCGGTGAACCGATTTGGTCCAAATTCAATAGGGTTCTTCCCATGGACATTATAAACGCGTATACCAAGTTTCATTAAAATTCGATAAAGCGTATTTGAGTTAGAGCGCGTACAGACACACGGACGGACGGACAGACATTTTTCGTCCCCACACAATCTCACAATCCTGAGACAGAATGAAAGCTTAGTATTGCAGCCACTAGATGTCAGGGTGTATAGCGTACTTCGTGTTTCAATGTTGTCAGCTTTACCTACGAAGTTGAACGAAACCTACCGAATGAGGACTAGGGACCCGAGCGCTCAAGAAATCGCGTGCGGGTAGTAAGTGGACTATTTCCAAAAACTAATTTTAGTTTTAATGTAGAGTTTACTACTGATAATATTAAATTTTGTCTCATTAAATATGCACACTTAATTAATTTAGGTGGTATTACAAAGTTCTCTAAACTTTTAATTTTTAATGTACCTATTTATTGAAACTGGAAATGATGTCGGTATCGAGTATCAAGGGAAAAATCATGTATCGGTATCGAGAAAATCTGGTATCGGCCCATCCCTATTAATAAGCTTTGGCTATGTAGGTAATAAATATTAATTAATTAATTCATTCATTCATTCAATCTAGTTTGAAGATTATGAGCCTACCTGATGGAATATGTACATTTTTGTTACAGGTTGGGTGAGAGATTTCAGTGACAGTTACCCTTATTGCTTACATACGTTGAACATCATGCATCTTGCAACTTGTGCTCTTCCGTGGACTCTGGAAATTATATTTAATAAGAATAGTCATTTCTTTCTGAAAAAACGACATCAACCTTGTAAATAATAAGAACCGGTACTGCTCAGAAATCTTTTGAAAGAACAAAATAACTGTCAATTTTTCTACACGTTTAATATTCTCACATCTTTATAATAATAATAAAAAGTTAATATTTCTCATTGGCTGTGCTTATTATCTCTACCCAGAAGGAGACATCATGCTCTGTATATCACCAAATTAATTCAGTTTTGGTGAAAAGCAAGTATACTTACAGTCAGTTTAAAGTGACATACCAAGGTATTAAGGTGCCAATGGCATATCTGATTTCAGATTATTTAAATTGATTTCTTTTATAATAATTATTTATGAATTGAATTTAACACTAAACTTAACTTTTGGTATAGTTTACCTGTACTAGTTTTGGCACCTTCACTACCACAGCTATACTTCAACTGCCGTGGCACCCTCCCATGGAGTGGTACAAATTTTGAGATGAGGTCCTCATTGGTTGGGATGTCCAAGTTCATCAGTTGGTTCCCCTTCTTGTGAATAAAAATCCTTTCCCAGATCGAAAGCTCCAGCTCTGCAATACATGGAAAAGTGTTGAAAATGGATGGAATAAAAAAAGATGATAAAAGGAAAGAAAATAATAACATAGGATATAATATACAATCACCATATAATCCCCAAGTTAGTGAATGCATAGGGAAAGTTTTCCGAAAATATGGAATAGTTCCAGCATATAAAACTGAAAAAACTATTGAAAAAATGTTTTTCCAGTATAAACGGCTTGGTACGAATAATGACAAAATGATCTTTCCCAGAGTGTATTCGTGAAATGCAGTGATTGTGAGGGAATTTATGTCGGGAAAACAGGGAGGGACTTTAAAACTAGAATCCGTGAGCATATAAGGGATGTAAATAGTGGGAAATGCTCTACTGTGCCAGAATGCTTTTGTTTCATCAGTGATAATTGCAATTAACATATGCAGAAAATAAGTTTTTTGAGAAGGGTAGGAGAGAGGAAAATTATTCTGAATACAATTATTCAGAGGAAAGCCAATTGGATCGGACACATACTTAGACACGAGGGACTCATACATGATGTCATCGAAGGGAAGATCAAAGGAACTGCTCGAAGAGGAAGGAGAAGAATACAACATCTGGATGACATGAAAGATGGGAGGAGATACAGCAAATTGAAGGACGAAGCTGGAGATAGGGAACACTGGCGTCAGAAATTCTCCGTACGAAGATATGGACCTGCCACTAGGCAGAATACTAAATAATAATAATAATTGATTTCCGAGTTAAGCTCCAGATCAATTCATTAAGCAGGGCTTACATAAGAACAAAGATCTAGCTTTTTAAAAAAATCAGATTAACATCGTCCAGCATCAGCAGAACTATACATTTTTGTGATATCTTGACAATCGCACACTCACATAAAAATACAAATAAAAACCCATGTCAAATTGGACAGCTAAGGGATTTGAACCAGGGACCTCCAGAATGTGATTCCAAGACTTAACCCCTTGGCCACCTCGCTCAGTATAACGGTCTAGTTTTTGATAAATTCTTTCTAATACAATACTATAAAATAGGCACTAAATTGGGCATTACTCAGGTACCGGTCAACCAATTTGGTCTAATATCAATAAGCTTCTTCCCATGGACGTTGACGTTATAAATGCGTATACCAAGTTTCATGGAAATCCAATAAAGCGTATTTGAGTTACTGTGCGTACAGACACACGGGCGGATGGATGGTGAGACAGACAGACAAACATTTTCCCATCCCCCCTCACAATCTTATAAAGTACCACTTTGGCACTTAATAAATAAATAAATAAATAAATAAAATATCCATAAAAAGGGAAAACTTTGGAAAACATATGATATACCTGAAAATCATTTTATGAGGGAGAATCAAATGAAAAACGCAATTAATTTTTTTTCCACTAATTTACTGCAGGAAGAATGCTTGCTTGTACATTATTTTTCCACATACTCCCCTCCCAGTTCAATGCACTTACGCCATCAGATAGGAAGTGCTTTGATACCGAGTGAGAAAAATTATTTTTGTTGACGCTGTAGCCACTCGTGCACCGCCGATTGGACGTCTTCATCAGACTTAAACTTCTGCCCTCCAAGATGCTCCTTTAATGGACCAAAGATGTGGAAATCTGATGGTGACAAATCTGGCGAGTATGGTGGATGTAGGAGGCATTTGAAGCGAATGTCGATGGTTTTCATGGTTGCACGAGCAGAATGAGGATGGGCGTTATCATGTGGAAGCAAAACACCTGCACTCAGCAATCCCCTTCGCTTTGGCACCATCAGACTTCCACATCTTTGGTCCATTAAAGGAGCACCTTGGTTGGTATAAGCTCAAATCTGATGAAGACCGCCCAATCGGCAGAGCACGAGTGGCTACAGTGTCAACCACAATGATTTTTCTCATGCGGTATCGAAACACTTCCTCTCAGATGGCATAAGTGCACTGAACTGGGAGGGGACTATGTGGAAAAATAAAGTACAAGCAAGCATTGTTCCTGCATTAAAACAGTGGAAAAAAAAGAGTGCGTGGAACGCCACGCGACAGAAGTAAAACTTTATTTGATTTTTAATTTTTTCAATTTTTTATTATTGGATTTTTTCAATTTTGCATTATTGGACTTTTAAATATTGGGTTTTTGGACTTTTTTAATTTTGGATTTTGGACTTTTTAATTTTGGATCTTTGAATTTTTAATTTTGGATATTTAAATTTTTTATTTTTGGATTTTTAAATTTATTTTATTATTTATTGATTTTTGGATGTTATAATTTTTAATTTTTAAATTTTGGAATTTATTATTTATTAAATTTTGGATTTTTGGATGTTTTAATTTTTAATTTTGTTTTTTTTTTCAATTTTGGAAATTTGTATTTTTTAATTTTGGACATTTAATTTTGGATTTGCGCGGTAATGTACCTCCGGGTTCCAAAAAAAGATAAAATACCTTTAGATTGCTTAGGAATTGTCTATTGCCATTGAGGAAGTAAGGTCTGAAAAATTTCCTTTGATTACTCCTAATCATTGAGTTGATTGTTTTCTGTGCAGTCCGCACCGAAACAAGTCGGTTTTAGTGTGACTGATTTCGTGACAGTTTTAGTGTGACTGATTTTCGCGATTTACCCTCTACCGCCAAGAAGTTTTACTTCAAAAGTTAATTGTGGTTTTCATTTAATTCTCCCTCCTACAATAAACCAAGGAAAGAAACAGTGGTTAATTTCAGATTTACAACAGGACACAACTGGCTGACACATTAGCTAAATACGATAGGAATACTACCAACAAATGTATGCCCACGTCTACATGCAAACTCCCAGAACATTGGTAATAAATCCAAATTGTACAGAGATGTCAGAAATCGAATGGCTCAACTCTAGCATTAATATGCCAATTTGTTCTATTCTATTTATTATTTCTAATACCGTATTTTAGGTCTGTAATTTTCTAAGTTTTAACAAGATGCCAGTTATGTAATTAAGTTCCAATAAAGCCATTTGAAGGGTACAGGGGAAAAAGGGGGAAGGTCAACCAAAATTGAAAATTAAGTTATGAAGCCCACCTGGTAGCTGACTGTGCAATCTTTTACTGTTGCTTATGAAACTGGTAAAGAAAGTGTACGGTAAAGGGAAAACAGCTGTATAAATTTCACTGTACAGGGAATGAAGGAGGAATGTCAGTAGCAACAATGACATTCACTGTACACGTGACAGTATGGAACGTTAATTTCTTAGGTGGAGTGATAAATAGTGTATTTGAGTTTATCCAGATTCCATTATTAATAAATGTTGGATGTATTTTACTGTACAAAAAATTAAGAAATACGGAAATTTAAGAAAAACATTTTCTATTGTTTTAATTTTTATAGAATTAATTCAAATAAGGGACAAATAAGGCTTATTCATTCATTCATTCATTCACATTATGATTAATTTTATTTTAGATTTTATCCCACTTTCAAAGGAGAAGTAATCAGATGTAAACCATTTGAAGAAATTTTGTTCCAGGAAAGCTCAGATATATTTTGAGTCTCTTCCATGTAAGGAATAATAATTAATGTAATTAATATTTCAATACAAGAATAATTTAAGTTCTGTAAAAAATTTAGGTGATTACTACATAATAATTATACTTTTCACCTACTACCTCAAAATATTTGTGCATTTTATTTATTGTATTTGACGTTTTTTGGTACATGGTTGAGTTAAATTCAGAACTTCATATTCACATGTTTAAAACACATTATTATTACTATATCATTACTATATTATTCTTTTTATTCATTATTGATTTCTTATATTTATCTGAATTTTGAGTACTCAAACTTTAAGAATCGCTTCCTCCAAAACTTGGATTTGGCTCTCCTTCTCCTTTCCATGTATTGTGCATTTTATTGAATTTGATGATTTTTTACAAATTTGAGAGAATGTCAGAACTTGATATTCACACCATGTGAATAAAACACAACATTATTGTTACTATACGTTGAAAATGTATTGATTATTGATTTCATACATCTGAGTTTTGAGTACTCAAACTTTAAAAATCATTTCCTGCAAAACTTTGATTTCTTAACATTGACCCTTCTTCCCGTGTACCCTTCATACCGGTATATTAGTTTTAGTTATCAAGAAATGGTCTAATATTTATAAGTTTAGTTTAAGATTAGCTAAGATTAGACAAAGCCATGTGAACTTTTTGTATCCCGAATTGGTGAATGAACAAACTGGAATGTAGGTATTTCCATTATCTTTATGGGAGATAAGGCAAGTGACTATCATTTCCTCCCGTTATTTACACAACGTGTGACATCAGCAGTCAGATTTCATACTGTTTGATCTAGAGTAAGTCTGTGATAAAGAACACTGTAAATAATAATACCTTCAAGTACTGAGAGCAAGACAGACACGCACAGCATAAAGTTAATTTTACTTATCGTTACAATATTATTAACAAAGGTTAAAGTTGTTGTATAGATTTAAATATATTATTTGCTATGCATAGTATGTGTTCATTTTCAAAAGTAATATGATTGAAGTCCCTGGACATTTCACGTTACTGTGTGAGGATATAGCACTTCTACATGCTCCCATGTACTTCCGATCCTACAGATGACTTATCATAAATATTATGAAGTTACGTATCTTGTTCCTGTCATCTTACTCTTTTGTGAATCTGTCGTACCTGTAATGTGATATGATTCTCAACTATACTCCTCTCTATGGTTCAATATCTTTGTGAATATCAAAATTAAATCATGGTACTACCCAACCTCCTTAAGAAAAATGGAATAGACTCACAGGAATACGAAGCTCCAGATGGTGGTTGGGGATGGATGGTTGCTGTAGGAGTTGCAGCGATGTTTGTAAGTTATGGTTTATTTACTTCAATTTCTATTTAATTCTTCAATTTCTATTACCGTATTTACTCAAATATAATGCACCCTTGAATTTAATGCGCACCCCGATTTTGAAACATGAAATCATAAAAAAGAGTTTGTTAACGAATGTAATGGGCATCAGTGGTAGGATAAGTACCGTATTTTATTTGGAATTTTGTCCTAGTATTAAGGGAATAATGAACCACCATGTAAACATTTGAAATTACCATTAAGATATTCTTCTCTTCTTGCCCTCCATTTCGTGACCACTAACTAGTATTTTTATACGCTCTATGTAATGCTAGTAATAGGCCAACGATAAAATTAATGAAGTCTAGAATTACAGCAATGCATTGTTACGCAGATAAAAGTTACCGGTATTGCCAACCTACAAAACAGATTTGTACTCAAATTTAATGCACCCTCGAATTTAACTCACATCTCAGTTTTGAAAACTACAAATGGACAAAAAAGATGTGCTTTATATTCGAGTAAATACAGTACTTCATTTCTTCAATTACTATCTTGAATGTTACTATACAATAACAGTGGAAGCTCAGTCACAAAAATAACTACTTAGTGTGCCTCACAGTACTGCATATGACATTACTTGTCTGTCTGTGAGGTAGACCATTAGGGCATTCAGCTATAGGAGAGAGGTTCCATCTGGCGCTGTGAAGTGAACTCTGGCTTAGCTCAGTTGGTAGAGCATTGGCACCGATAGCCAAAGATCCTGGGTTCAAATCCCAGTGTCAGAGGAATTTTTCTCCTATAATATTCTCATGAATACTAATGAACACTAATCTGTGGTTCATGAACGCATATGCATATACCTACTTCAATTTCAATGGCTGTGTGCTTTAACTCATTGGAGACATTTAACGAGACAGCATTTTTTCAATGTATGAGTATTAATCCATTCGGGACTGCATAAAAGGGATGACATTACTAGACTGATAACATTATCCGTGATTACATTAAGCAGTGTTCACTTAGAAAATTGTTAAATGTAGTGAATTTGCAATGCTTTAGTGCTATTTCATTGATTATACTTTACAATTTGACACCAAGAGGAAGGATTACCCTGAACCATACAATGTCTGTTTCACGCAGATGGTAACCCTTACACCTGACAGCTGCTTTGGATTAATTTTTGGAGACTTTTTGGAGGATGTTGGAGCGGGAACAGCTTTTGTAACAACAGGAGTGAGTGTGTGCGTCGGATCTGCTGCTGCATTAGGTGAGGAATGTTTTGTAGTTATCAAGCAGGGCCGTTGCGTGGTTTGTTGGCGCCCGGGGCAAGATTTCGTCAGGCGCCCCCCCCCCCAAACTCAATCTCACGTGCACCCACCCGACATTCCATCTATCTGTAAGGATTCAAACACAAACACACAGCGAGCGACGTGACGTGACACTATCATATACATATAAACATTTGGGATTAAACACGCAATGAGCGACGCGACGTGGACTGGACAAGTTCCAAGCCGCATCGTTAGCCAAGTTGCGCGTCAGGTTGCGTTGCTGTCTGTGTTTTTGTGCCCAAAAGAGACACCTAATCGGATTACCTTATAAAAATACCAGAAATAAAATTATTTAAATTTTTTTAAAGATTGTATTGAAAATCAAATTAATACAAGTTTAGTAATGTTAGAAAATCTTAACAATCATAAAAAATGCTATAGACGTTATTAATGGACTACAAATTAATAATGTGGGAAACCTCGATACATACATTGAATAGAATATAGAAAAGGGAACCGTGTTTATCAAATTAAGATAAGGTACTAAACATTAAATGGCATTCGCCTGGTTTTTGCACGAGCAAATGTCGTTAGAATTTGCTAAGTCTATTTTTTGTGCTTCGTTGTTTTCAAAGGACAAGAAGGCCAGAGAATTCAGTCTCTCCTGTGACTTAGTTGATCGTAAATATGTCTTTATAAGCAAATATTAATTTTGGGATAAGTTAACTTAGCAAATATAGGCCTAAGTTATTGGTGTCAAATATTTATTTGTTCAATAAAAACATACAACATAATATTCAAAATTCAGTTATACCTGACTTTAAAAAATATGTTATGTACATCCTACTTATTTTTTCAAATTTTGTTGTTTTATTTTTGCCGTTGCCATGGCGCCCCCTGGTCGCGGCGCCCGGGGCGATTGCCCCGCTCGCCCCGCCCACGCGACGGCCCTGTTATCAAGTATTTCAATGCTATGGAATATTATGTTTCCTCTGTCTGATGGTTACCAGTAGTCTCTATGGACCATTTAGCACTATGGGAAATTTACTTTGTGACCCTTATGGACCTCCCTGGCACAACAGAATTTCAATTGGTAGTCCCTATTTATCTCCTTAGCACAACAAAATTTCAACTGGTAGTCCCTATGGACTGCCTTGGCACAACAGAATTTCAACCAGTAGTCTCTATAGACCACTTGGCACTACGGAAAATTTACTTTGTGATCCTATGGACCTCCCTGGCACAACAGAATTTCAATTGGTAGTCCCTATTGGCCTCCTTCGCACAACAAAATTTCAACTGGTGGTCGCTATGGACTGCTATGGCACAACAGAATTTCAACTGGTAGTTTCTATTGATCCCCTTGGCATAACAAAATTTAAACTGGTAGTCCCTATGGACTGCCTTGACACAAAAGAATTTCAACTGGTAGTCCCTATAGACCTCCTTGGCACTCTTTGTGATACCTTTGGACCTGTGTGGCACAACAGAATTTCAACTGGTAGTCCCTGGAAGTTCACCTGACAGTCCATGGGAATTTCTCTGGATCTTAGTTTGTTAACAAGCTATCTATATGCACTTTTATTTTTACAGGTTTGATTATGAACTACGCTTTGAACACATTCACTTGTCGACAAGTTGGTGTGACAGGCTCCATTATCTACTTCTGCGGAAGCTTCCTCACAGCTTTTGCTACAAATGTTTACCAAATAATAATCACATATGGAATATTGCAAGGAATTGGATTAGGATTAATGGTGCCTGCAGCATTTACAAGTTTCAATCATTACTTTGTCCAGCGCAGGACATTTGCAATGGCAGTGACGCAGCTCATCATCGGAGTCGCAGCTATGATAATTCCCTTGATAATACAGAAGTTACTGGAAGAGTACGGGTTCAGAGGCACCCAGGCCATCATAGCAGCATTCAGTCTCCACGCAATGCTTGGGATGATTGTGCAGCAACCCGTCAAACATCACATGAAACAAAAAACAGCTCCAATAGAATTCATAAAACGTCCAAGCTGTGACGTTACCATTCATGAAGACAAAGACTGGCAAGCAAAACTAGGTGAGGATAGTGAAGTTAACATAAAAATAGCACAACACAGCTCACGTGTTAGAAAAGAAAGCGAGGTTAATATAACAATCCATCAGTCAGAACCGAAGGCTGCTCGGAAAAGCAGAGCCGTTTCTCAAGAACTCATCAACATTCATCTTCAGAAAGCCAGCATTTCCTTGGATAGCAGCGATGCAGTCATTTCTGTTGGAGTTTTGAATGAAACGACAAGCGAAGAAGAAACTAAACATGAGTCTGATAAACACAAAACAGATTCAAGACCTGATGAAGGAACGAACGATGATGATGCAAGTGAAACTCCGGAAACGAATTTCCCTGATGAACATAAACTTTTAATGCATGGTGGACATTCACAAAGATATGGACATGTAGAACATGTGACAGCTGAAATTGGCATCACTGTAAAAAGAACTGGGTCAGCTGCGGTACCAATATTAACTCATAGTAATTCTCACATTTCAATTTCCAGTTTAGATAAGAAAAGACCTCAACACAAAATGGCACATACTTTAACACGAAAGGAGGAAACTGAATCTCAAGAAGGGTGAGTATTATTCTTTAATACTGACATTCCATCTAGACAGATATATGCATATGCATTCATGAACCACATATTGTCTCTGTTGGTCATAAGTGAGAATATTATAGGAGAAAAATTCCTCCAACACTGGGATTTGAATCCAGCATTTTTGGCGATCTGTGCCAATGCTCTCCCAACTGAGCTAGCCAGAGTTTGGTTCACATAGGATGTAAATGTCATTCAGTGAGATTAGCTCAGTAGGAGGGAATTGGCACGTAAAGCTGAAGGTCATGAGTTTGAGTCCCAGTGTCAGAGTATTTTTTCCTAAAATAAGATTGTCTATAGTTATTTCTGCTTTGGACATTAGGCCTACATGTTTTGTGAGAAATTAAATATGTTGTGCTCTTGTTATTAAGTGCGAGGATGGTACTTTACGGACGGGAAATGTCTGTCCATACGTCTGTGTGTTTGTATGTGCTATAACTCTAATATGCTTTACCAGATTTTCATGAAACTTGGCATACACATTTGTAACATCCATGGGGAGAAGCTTAATTATTATGGACCAAATCGGTTGAATGGTACCGGAGTAATGCCCAAGTAAACTTATCAACTTTTTTAGGCAGTGACACAGAAGTGCATATAATTGTATGATCTCTAGGAATAAAGATGAAAAACAGATGAGCCATATTTGTGTTTACATTAGATAGAGAAGTATATGGTAAAATATCCACCCATTAATGATCTATTGTGTCTTTTCAATATACCATGATAAAGCTATTATGCGGGGACGGGTAAGTCCTCCAAACAGCTACATTATACGGGGCTTCTACTGTAAGCTTTTCCCAGGACAGTCCCGTTTTTTTTAAATGTCCCACCATTCCTAAAGTTTTATTGGAATGCTTAAACATCTGACTTTTTTGCTGATTGCGATTGGCCAGTGTATTTTATGCTACTTTAATGAAAGTTACAAAAATAAAGGCCTTGCTCTTTTTTAAAAAATATTTTAATAGGATATCATGTGTTATGACAAAGTAGCTTATCAGAATAAGTGCAGTTCTTGATAAAATACATAACAGTTGAAATAAAAATAACAAATAGGCATCTACTTCTGCGGAATAAATTATTTGCCAATCTGTGAAGAAATTCAAGAAGTCATTTAAGTAATTTTGGATAATTTGTGTGCTTTAGAGGGTAAATTTTAAACATTCACTAAATTTTGTGGGTAAACTTTTCATCCCCTTTTTTCCTTATTTGTCTCAGGCTTTACCAAAATTTAAAAAAAAAACCTTTTTTTGAAATTAAAAAAAAAATTTATATGGACAACCTATCCCACTGCATGTCATAGTGAAATTTTAGTTCGGATGCACAAAATGATGTTTAAAAATCATTATCGTAGGAGCTGTTGTAGGGGGCACTTGATAACTTTGTATGGCAAACTACACTGAAAGGTTAAAGCGCAATACCATCTAATATTTGTAAAATTCCTTTACAGCTGTGATCGATGCTGGACTGCTGTTGTTGACTTCCTGGATCTTCGGTTACTGCTGGATCCTGTTTATGTGAACATTTCAGTTGGAATATCGTTTTCTCTTATATGCATGCTGCAGTTTTTTGCCTTCTATCCTATTCTAGTACTCGATCTTGGATTTTCTAAATCTGACACAGCTGTTTTCATTGCAGTGTGCAATGCTCTGGATTTAGCTGGGCGTGTTGTCATTGCATTTATAGGTATCTTGTACCCCAGCTTCTCTAGCAGATCTCTCTTTATGGTGGGAACTGTCATCACCGTTGCCGGAAGACTAGGTAAGTTGTGCATTTGAAAATGAAGGCAGTAACATTAAAGTGCATGTTGTGTTGTGATCGAGATCCTTATTGCATTAGAAATAATTTGGAATGCAAATGATGTTTTCAGTCATTTTCATAATTTAGTAGATGTAAGCGTTATTGTTTTATTCTCTCAATTTTCATCATTAAGGCCCGAAAGTTAATGCTCTATCAGAAAATGAAATATGCATGTAACTAAGTTCTAAAATTTGTAAAATATGCTCCAGAACCAATGAAATATGCTCTATCATTTAAGTGAGTGTGGTCTAACCTTTAGTTACCCGAGGGCCAATCAAACTTTAGTAAGGAACATGAGGGCCATAGACATTCCAGAAAGAAAACAAATTACATAAATGAACTATATATAAAACTAGCTGAAAAGGCCCGGCGTCGCCCGGGCATGGTATTTTTTAATTTGAAATTAACTTATGAAGGACTTTATGTATGTAGAACTTGAAATGAAGAAAGAGATTTATCACACTCAAACTATTGCATCAGAAAACGCTGGATATAGCTTTTTATGGCTCATAGAGGATGTGGAATGCTGCATTCCGTTGCTTCTACACATCATGCTTGGGAGGGGTTGAAATAAGAAGAAACACAAATTACATAAGATTGTACTGACTTGACGGAAAATTTTATTTCTCATTCTCATGTTACTATACAATCGTTTCGGAGCTGAAATAAAAGAGAAATGCAGTATCACTTTCATACTTTCCTCCCCTAGAACCCGGGACATAATATACTGCGAGCATAGGACTCAAAATGTTCCATCCCATGCTTAGGGCCTATGATAAACATCCCTATTTCTCAACTAATACAAAGCCTACAGGTATGGATAACTTATCAGCGGAAAGGATTATTTATAGACTTTTGATATAGCATACTCACACACTTAAGTTGTCCCTCTTATTCTACATCAAAATGTGAAGTGAGTAAATATTTCTTATGTCGAGGGTAGAGAAAGTTATGTGACTACATCACACTGTGCTTTATTTTCGTGGATTTCATTTTCAGTCATTATTTTCGCCAATATATTACATCGATGGAATCATAATTCGTTAAAGCATTAGGCTATATACTTGCCAAGGCCCTATGTAATCATAGTAAACAATTTACTGTTGCCATGTGAACTAAACAGCAATTCATTTTTTCAGTATAAAATTCTCAGAAATTATATAATTTTCAAGGGAAGGAGTATTTTGTTTGAATTTTAATGTCGACAGCTATACTTCCCGGGCTTAACTGGGCATGTGTGCAAAATGTCGTGTAAATTGGTAAAGAAATGTAGATTTGTATAAGGAACAAACATACATACATACATACATACACACTTTCGATTTTATATATTAGATAACATTTTTTATCCAGAAAGAAGGGCAAGGGCCAACAAAAATGAATAGGTGGCCCACATGCAGTCCACCCGTGAGCCGCGGGTTAGGCCACACTGATTTAAGTAATATTTAAATAAGTCTGCCACCATGGGTGTATAGGTAGCATACTACCCATGCGCGATTTCTTGAGCGCTCGGCTCCCTAGTCCTCATTTGGTAGGTTTCGTTCAACTTCGTAGGTAAAGCTGACAACATTGAAACACGAAGTACGCTATACACCCTTACATCTAGTGGCGTCAATACTAAGTTTTCATTGCCTCAGGATCCTTATTTATTTATTGACATTATCTTTTCTGACGCATGGAGTTATGTGGAAAAATACAATTTTTTGAATTGCTTATTTCACAAACACGTCATTGTACATCCAACACTTTCCTCACCTCTTTAAGAATTCCGTATGTGATAATTTCTGATACTCCCGTGAACTCTGATGTGAATTTCAGGGACTGAAAGTTGAGCGAACTTTTCACAAAACGTATTAAATACGTTTAAAATTAGGCCTATAGTTTTCTCCAATTTTAGATGCCTTACCTCTCTTATGTTTTACAACACGAAATGGTGAAGCATGTTCTGCTAAGACTCTTCTTTATTCTTAAAACTAGTCATCCAGTGTAAAAATATTGAGCCTATTTATATAACATTCTCTTCCCGGAGGAAAATGATTTATTTGACGTGTTATTAATTGTTACGCAATACCGTCACCATGTTATATTATTGGAATGCATTAAAATTGTTGTCTATTAAATGTCACTACATAAAACAGTGAGGATGATTCATCGGAAATAATTATCCAATTCGGCATCCACACTTACGCTGTTGACCTGCGCTTACCATATGCGCGATTCTGCTGAAATGTGATTTCTTTGGTTGACAACACTGCAGAAAGACTGGCGGAGTAGCTATGTTTTGTTCCCCCGAACCCTCACTTCCCCGTAAATCCAGCGCCCAAGATATGGCATGCGGGTAGTACTTGCCTTCCATCCTGGCGGTCCAGGTTCGATTCCCGGCTGGGTAGTGGGTTTTTCAGTAATGAAAAATCTCTGGGTTCAGGACTGGACATCACCCAGGATAATTATAGGCTATTTAAAAAGCGTTATATTAAAGTAGTACTGCTAGTATTGTATGCACCATTTATGCAAACCTTTATTGGAGTCATCCAATATTTTGGCCTAGGTTTAATACTAGACTTGTCCACTAAAGCATTATTCCGCATACTTGATACATAAAGATATTAACTCAAAGGAGATTTTGAAACAAACAAGAGTAAAGTAAAAAGTTAAGAGGTCAATGGAAACCCCCCCCCCCCCGTATTCAAGGTTAAAAGACAGTAGTGTGGAAGGTGGATTTAAAATAAGAATGAAAGGAAAGACATGTAGGCCTACAGTAGGTAACTATGATAAGCTGCAAAGCATGGCTTGTATAACAAGTTTCTTTTACAATGTTTTCAGTTTTAATTCTCTTTAACGACTTCCTGGCCGTGGCATTGATGACAGGATTTCTTGGATTCGCTAGAAGTTTCATTCAAGTCCCTTTGCCTCTAGTATTCGCTGAATACAATTTGGAACGGTTTCCTTCTGCATTTGGTCTATATTCAGTCATTTTTGGACTGATTGCAGTAATGGTTGGACCTTTTACAGGTGAGTTTTATATTTAGAGTAAATATTTTTACCACCTGTACAGTAACATATACATACGGTACTCTGTATACAGTTGATCAAAGAGTGGAAAATTTTAGGGGCATTACAAATTTAAATGGTTCTCAGTTTTATAAGATAAAACATATACCGGTAACATATCGTATTTTTGTTTGACCATACTATAGTATGCTTATTACGTGTGACGTAATGGTATCAATTAGTATCGAACATGGAAAAATCTTGATATCTTGAGAGAAGCAGCTGAAAACAACATAATACGAGGTGCATCCATAAAGTAAGTTTCCTTGGGTCCATTAAAAAAAAAAAAAAAAAAAAAAAAAAAAAATATATATATATATATTGAAGTAAATAGTTATTACAACAGACACACCCAATGTTCAGCTATTTTTTATCATATTCAGCACCGAAATTGAGGCATTTGTCATACTGTGGGACCAACTTTTGAACACCTGTGTTGTAGAAGTCTGCCGCCTGGAATTTGAACCATTGTGTGACAACCATCTTCGCCTCTCTGTCATTATTTGTCATTTCTTGAGGCGTAGGAAAAGATGGAAATCACTGGAAGCGATGTCTGGGCTGTAAGGTGGATGTTTAAACACCTCCTAGCAAGTCTCCTGCAGATGTTCAGCTGGGAAGTGTTTAAACTTTCACCCTAAAGCCCAGACCATGCTCCCAATGATTTCCATCTTTTTCTACACCTCAAGAAATGACAGGGAATGACGGAGAATGACAGAGAGTAGATGTTTGTCACACAACAGTTCAAATCCCTGGTGGCAGACTTGTAAGACACAGGTATTCAAAAGTTGGTTCCACGGTATGACAAATGTTTCAATTCCGGTGGAGAATATGTCGAAAAATAGCTGAGCACTTGCTGTATATGTCGGAATATATATATGTCCATGAAATTGTGTTTTGCTTCTGTAAACAGCCCCAGGGAAACTTACTTTGTGGACGCAGCTCATAAATAGCCTGTATAAAATCTATTCTGTTTGTGTTCAATTTTAATATCATACTGAAATGAGTTCACTTCTTGTTAAAATCCATTGGTTGCAAGAAAACAACGGGAAAATGGTACTTTATGATACAGCCGAGTCCCCCAATCCTACTCTCAATCCCTCCCCTAGTGGCGGCATTTGAACTACTAGCAGCGACGGTAGCGCCATCTCTTACGCAACTGATGAAACAGAAAAAATAATTTATTTCTTCTTTATTCTCTTCTTCTCTTCCTTTCCCGTCTCCTTCCTCTCTTCCTCTCACCTCCTCTTCACCCTACCTACCTATTTGAGATCTATTCCCACTAGTAAATTTTGGTTCGACAGGGACTTGAACTCGGGACCCCTAGCATTATAGCTAGCCATTACGCCACGAGTGAATGTTGAGCACTGAAGGAAGCTTTTGTATATTTGAGTTATGATGGGATGGGGGGGGGGGGATTTCATGAGTTTTAACGCAAGAATCGGTTTTTATAATTTTGAGATATTTTGTTAGTTATGAAAAGAGTAGTGTTGGTGCAAGGGAATTTCCCTGCATCAATTAAGCCATATTTAATATTATAATGAGACGTTTTTTATAATTGTGAAATATTATGTATGGTGCAAGGGTATTTTTGTATTGTGAAATAGGCTATTTTGTTGCAAGGGCCGTTTTTATAATTGTGAAGTATTATGTGGAGGTGCAAGAGTCTTTTTTTATTGTGAAATATTAGGTGACATGTCAATTGCAATTATGCATTACTGGCGTTGAGGCTGAGCAGCAGCTACAGGCATGATGGCATGAGCTGCGGGAAGCGGGACAGGCGGGAAGCGCCCAGGCGAGTAGAGTGGAAAGGGGACCAGCTTGTGTCACAAAGTTGTTGTTGTTTTCTAATGCCGGACGTTTGACAACAAAGTCATTTGTCCTCTTGCACTCCAATATTTTTCGTAGATATCCTCATAGTTAGCCACTGAAGTACATGTTTTGAGATGTTCTGAGTCCATTTCTTGATTTGAATTGCACAGTGGACAGTTTGGGGACTGAAATAATTCCAATTCTATGCAGATGTTTCGCTAAGCAGTCATGGCCTGTAGCCAATCTAAAGGCAGCTACAGATGATTTGCGTGGTAGATCAGGAATTATCTGTGGGTTTTGATGCAGGGAGCTCCAATTTTTGCCTTGAGATTGAGTTATCAGCAGGGCCCGGATTCTGATGACCTAAACATGTTTGAAAAATGACCTATAAAATGACCCTAAATTTTAAAGAAAATGACTTAATAATTATAAAAAATGACCTATAAACTGATATTTTATTTATAACAAAATATTATTGTACATACATAGTTATAGATTAGTTTGTACGTAATTGCAAAAACTGTAAATAACTGTAATGTTGTGAATGTTCTTTTCTCACGGAAATTTATACTGGCAATGAGGCACTGGCGAGTCAACTTCGACATTTCCTTTTGTGGTCTGCCGGATTATATTGTTGTTTAATTCAGGGTAAACAGTAGTTTGCACTCTCAAATCCAAGCAGGTGCCAAGTCAATCTAATAACAATAGTACAGTAATATAATACAAAATTTTGGCGTTTCTTTGATTCTTATTTCCGACTGAGACATGCCAACACTAAACGCCGAATTTTTCCTTCTTGCATTAAACAAACAAAACTTCAAAGACAGCACCGCTAGCGACGAAAAAAGTTAATACACTCAATGTAAATACATGAAAATGACTAAATAAGGAAGCAAATGATGGGAAAATGACAAAATAATGACCTAAAATTGAAAAAATGCCCTAAAAATATAAAATGGCATAAAATGACAAAAAAATGACCTAATAAAAATGTATTTCTATAATCTAGAGGCCATGATTAGGATTTATCTACAAGTTGGCAATGTCTATGCAACACCAATAAAAAGATGACATGTCATTAGAATCCGGGCCCTGGTTATCAGTGTGTCGCAAAGTACCGTCTTCCCAAAACAACTAAAAGGAAACTTTGATTTGACTGATGCTTTAAGTTGCCATCTGTCGTAGAAGACAAGATATCTCAGGGGACTATTTAATGAATTCTATGATTTTTGTTATTTGAAGAAAGGTTATTCTATCTAAGTGTTTTCCCACGGTATCTTCAGACTTGCCTCATTACAACATGTGGGGTTTTTATGTTTCAGGTTTGGTTCGTGACATCACCAATAGCTATCCCATCTGCATCAATACACTGAATGGTCTCACATTCTTTGCTTGCATACTGCCATGGCTGGCAGAACACGCAATTGTGCACATGAAATCCAAAACAAAAGAAGTCACAGCATCGTCTTAAGTGTTCAATGAATTATGTGAGTTTCAGGATAAGAACACACACCTATAGTTCGTTTCACGTATGAGTTAACCAATCATGTGGGTTTCTGTGTCGCAGTGGCCATAGCTCTAACTCCCGAATGATTGGGCGAAATATCTAAGCATATAAAGCCACTAACAGTGTAACGATTCAGGTTCTCACAATTACAATGAAAATAACCATGTACCCCATCACAAGAGATGTTGGAAATGTCCTCCTCTTGCATCCACACAACACTGACACCTTTTTACGAAATTTTCTTTTACGCGCAAAAGTTCAGCTTCCAAGATAGAGTTAATTTCTCTTGTGATATTGTCTTTAAGTTCTTCTAATGTATGGAGGTTTGACATATACACTTTATTTTTCAACTTCAAGCTCGGGTGAAATATCTACGTAACTGAAAGAGAAATTAACTCTAGCTCGGAAGCAGAACTTATGCGTTAAAAAAAAAGTCCTAAAAAAGGTGCCAAGTGTTGTGTGGATGTAAGAGGAGGACATTTCCAACATCTCTTATGATGAGGTGCGTGGTTATTTTCACTGTAATTGTGAAAGCCTGAAAGATTACACTGTCAGTGACTTTTTTTTGCATAGATATTTCACCCGATCGCTTGGGAGCTGTGGCTGCCGCGAATCAGAAACCCGCATGATTGGCCAACTCGTACGTGAAACACACTGTACAACATAATGCAAAACAAAATCTTATCAAGAACATCTCCAGTGAAACCTCTCCTTACTAAAATAATATAGACATGATCAT
Source organism: Ectobius pallidus (assembly GCA_964059195.1). Classification (NCBI taxonomy): domain Eukaryota; kingdom Metazoa; phylum Arthropoda; class Insecta; order Blattodea; family Ectobiidae; genus Ectobius; species Ectobius pallidus. The sequence continues at coordinate 210,107,111 of CAXKWD010000002.1, forward strand.
AAATTCAATTCTCATTTTTAGAGGTGAACAGCTGTTCGACAGTCCTAAAGCTTGCTTTACCTCCTGACTATGGACAGAACTTGGATTTCTTCAACTATGTGTTACAAAAAAGAAAACTTTAGTCTTGAAGACTGTACAAAAATGTACAATAAAATTCCTCAACATAAGAGAAGACAATACAGATCTCATACGACATACTAGCACAGTGGCTATCCCTCCTAAATATTTTACAGTTACCTACAAGCAGGTGGATAACAGTCATAATAGTTTGCCTATCTGATGAATCCAAGGTTTTCATGATCACAAAATATCTATGTAGTAGGTAAAAGGATCATTTTTCTCTTCACTTCAGTCAGTTGTTTTATCTTGAGATATAAGGGAGCTAAACATGAAGGTTGAATAAATTACAATCCAAAAAAATAAAGTTAAAGAGTCGAAGCTGAAGAACGTGAAAACTAAAAGCAGATAATAATTATATAATAATTATAATTATAAGAGTTGAATTTTTACACAAAAACTTCACTTTTGGCGTACTTTACCTGTACTAGTTTTGGCGCCTTTGCAACCACTGTCAACAGCTATACTTCAACTTCACTGTGTTAACTTCCAATACCATTTAATACTAAAAGCAGAGTTTGTGTGTTTGCAGATAAATTCTGTGCAGAAAGATGAAAATATGATTCTTAAGTTAAAACTGTAAATTACTGTATTGCATAACTGCAGACCTACAATAAAATTGCATGGCATGTATTTTCCTTTTTTTTTTTTTTATCAAAGTAGCAGAGAAATATCTGTATTGTCTTTAGAATTAAACAAATACATTTCATTGCTACTTTAATTAAAGTGAGTTCATGTAACTAACTGAACCTGTTCTTTCCAAACAAATTCCAATTTACATTAAGCTCAAGTCCTCTTGTCTTCTAACTCACTCACAGCTAAGGCACACACTTTGAATAACTGAGTAATATTTGAATATTAATATTGATTGGGATGTTTCCCAACACTTAAAAAATCCATAACACATTTGGACCATGTATCAATCCGTAACTTTCATAATTTCCTCACTTCTCCACTTTACTTTACAAAATGTGAATTAGCTGAAGATGTGTATAACCACAAAACTCGCTATAGTTTAGTGAAATCTTGGAATTAGCCCCAAAACTGTAATTCAGTGTCGCCAGTACATCTGTCACTTGCACAGTCAAGTAATAGACAGTTTTGTTGTCTAAAATAATTCATTAATTTTTTACATTAAATTGGTTTTTAATTAATTTATATTTATTTGAGATAGGAATTATTTTGTTAGTGCATAGGGGGGGGGGATCAAAAAGTAACGCACAATTTTTTTATTTTTTTTATACAAAAAGTTTATTAGGTACAATTACAAACAAATGCACACATGAAGGGGCATCTTTGTCTATTTTTCAATATAGTCGCCAAGTTTCTCAACACATTTCTCCCATCGTGACACCAGTTTCAAAATATCCTGCTCATAGAAGTCTGTTCGGTTCGAGTATAGCTATCTGCAGACTGCTGTTTTCACTTCTGCATCTGAAACAAAAGCATTTACCGGCCAGAAATTTCTTCATGGGACCAAACAAATGAACATGGGCCATCTTCAAAGAAAGCACATCACCTGGAGACAATGCTAAGGTCTGTACAGTCATCCCCATACACGCCACGCATGTCCCTGTAAATTTCACTCTTGTTATGCTCTTTAGCCCATAAAAATCGTACTACACCTTGGTGAAGAAATTCCTTGCCGGTAAACGTTTTGCGTCAGATGCAGAAGTGAAAACAGCAGTCCGCAGATGGCCATACTCGAACCGAACGGACTTCTATGAACAGGGTACTTTGAAACTGATATCACAATGGGAGAAACGTATTGAGAAACTCGGCGACTATATAGAAAAATAGACGAAAAGATGTCCCTTCATGTGTGCATTTGTTTGTAATTGTACCTGTTAAACTTCCTGTAAAAAAATTATTGTGCATTACTTTTCAATCCACCCTCGTGAATATACTGTATACTTCCACTAGTCTGCAGTTCTCTTTGCCATGTTAAAGAGATGTCATACTCTACCTCTCCTATGTTCAAGGTCTCGTATATAATCCACCAGGTCATTTTCTTAGAGTTAACCTGCGTGAGCATGGGGCAGTTACCAAGATAGCTGTCAAGTACAGCCTCTTGGAGCAACCTTGTCAATAAAACCAAATGATCTAATCCTATCTTCTATTAGCTCAATCCTACCTGTGAGATCCTCCATATAGGGCTCTCACCTGGTTCTCCTGTGATTCCCATAGAGAATAGTAATTTTAACTACACTGCTTTTAAAAGATATGTAGTTATGGTCCAAAAGTGATGGTGATCCATTTGGTGATCTGTGTAGAAATATACTCAGTTCAGGAAGTAACGTTGATAACTTCCTGCCTTATGCGATTAGCAAAGGTGGGCTTGTTGCTGACATTACATAGGCCTATATTTAAATTATTGGAGAGCAGAAAGTCTGAAAGGTACTCACCCCTTTTATTGATGTCCCCAAATTTCGTGATGAGAGTTGGCGTCACACACAAAAGATGGTCTATTCCCAACTGCTCTAATTCCCTGGTGGGTTGTAGGGGACATAAACAGAGCTCCTCTTGCTTGGCAATCAATTTTCACTGTGGTGATATCACTGGAACAGAATTAGTGAAAACGTAAGCATTTAATTCCTTTGCGAACAAGAATGTAACTTTCAATTTGAATGCTCTTGTTGCAATATATCAGCTTACCATGATATTCTCCCAGTCCTGCGATTCAACCCCTGTTGATCCGAAGTTCTTGTATCAACTGAGGCTGGGTTTGATCCCATGACCTTTGAATCTAGAGGCGGGCACACTACCTGTACACCACCGCAGCCGACTATATCAGATATAATACACAGAAAATTATTTTCAGCTTTGTTCACTTCTTCCCAGAACAGCTCAAACAGCTTCAACCATCTCACCTGAATGGAATCAATCTTCTCACCCAGCTGGAATCCTGAGAAGCCTTGATGTATAAAAGTAAAGTAATTTAACCACAGGTAGTAGTAGTAATAGTAATAATAATAAAGCTGATAAATTTGCAGATCTTGTCCCTTCTAATACAATATTCTTATTCAGTAGAACTTGATCTACATACAAATCCACATCACAATCTCACCAATTCTCAGACTAGTGGTCAGTCACTTCCTTTCTAAAGCACCAGAGATACTGTCCACATTTTCCATAAAATTCCATTCCTCGTTAACTACTATTCAAGTTCTTCTTCAGTTCATCTCTCTCTGGACCTGAAATAACACAATAACTTAAATAATTAGTATATAGTTCCTATATTCACTAAAAAGGGTAAAAATAATTATTAATTAATATGCATCAGCAAAGAATTAATTTTCAATTCCAAGTAAAATATTTACAACTTACTTACTTGAGTGATTGCATGGGCCACTGCACGCATTAAGAAAAAGCAGGAAGGAAGCCATGGGATGATGACCACAACTCTTACAAGTCCCTCTCAGGTAAGGGTGATACTGCGAGATTTGCAGTGCCTTAAAGGGATGGGGATGAAGGGACAACACAACACCCAGTAAGGAAAATTTCCACTACTGAAAAATCCTGAACCCAGCCAAGAAATAAACCCAAAGGCGGAAGGTAGCCATGCTACCAACTTCTCCACTTATCAGGTAAGTAAATGAAATTTAATACCAAAAAACAAAAATGATTGTCAACATTCTTTATTATTTCAATTTTTAAAGGAAAGGACGAATAGGATCATCTGCACTTTACAGAAAAATTTATATTTGTCATTGTGAATGGAAATCACTAATGGGGGTTTTCAAACAAAAAATTGGAATTATTTGATTCTTAAAAGTATACAGGTATACAGCTATGACTGCCATGACTGGTGGGAGGGGAAGATGGCTTGTTTCTCTGAATTCTACTCCTATCTCTGAATGCCCTTCCCCTGAATCACGTTTCTCCAGTACCAGGAAGAAAAAAATTTACTGTATCAATATATATATACATATATATTAGGGATGGGTCCTCGATTCTTTTGATACCTCAATACCCTCGATACTTGCATGGTATCGGCATCGAGTGATACTTCATAAAACTCGCTCGGTACTTTTGTGATACTTTTGTAACTCTGCAATTTAAGGAAATGTGGTATCTCTTTCTACTTTTAGTGGTCTACGAAATATAGTAAATACTTCTGTTTCTCCTTGAAATGGAGAAAACCACTCTGTGACTTTTGTCTAGTCATAAATAAAGACTTTCTGACTTTTAAAATCCAAACAGAAGAGATTCTTAATTGTTTCGTTTCCTGTCAAACGTCTGCCCAAACCCCATTGTAATTTTTCAACAAAAACTTATAAGTGGACTGTTTCAAAAACTAATTTTAGTTTTAATGTAGAGTTTAAAAATAATTATAGGCTACTGATATTAAATTTTGTCTCATGAAATATGCAAACTTAAATAATTTAGTTGGCATTACACAGTTCATTCAACTTTTAATTTTTATGTACCTATTTATTAAAACTGGAAATGTTGACGGTATCGAGTATCGAGAAGATCTGGTATCGACCCATCCCTAAAATATATATATATATATATATAGACGAACAGGCGATGAAAAACGGAAAATCTCTTTTGGATGCTGGAATGTACAAGGCATCTCGACAAAAATAGATATACTACCAGCAGAGCTCGACACATTTGGTATGGACATCACAGTACTATCAGAAACGAAAAGGAAAGGGAAAGGAGAGGAGGAGATCGGCGAGTATGTACACATATGGAGTGGAGTACCTAAAGCAAAGAGAGCCAAGGCAGGTGTAGCGGTTGGGTCATTCCATATTAAATCAACAAATGGGCGTTGCTGCACCATTTTTGATTTTGATGAAATTTGGTAGGTGATGTGTACCAGTCTTCTGAGCCCCAAAGCAAATCTTGTTATACCTCTAAAAAATTTTACTCCTGAGATATAGGCATTTGTTTGGGACATGAACAAGCAAAAAATGTAATTTCAGACCCATTTTCTGAAAGCCGTAGAATTTCTATTTGAATCAGTAGGATGATCAAATAGGGCTCATTGGAAAGCTTAAAGAATGGACTTTCATTTGTGCATACTAAATTAGATTTAAGTTAAGTCTAAACAGACGTTTCTAGGGCTCTAATCTTCGTTCGTGAACTGTCGTTTTGCGTAACTTTAGACATTAAAAAAACAATGAAGGACTTGGAGTAACAGGCCAATTTTTTTTTCCTGTTACACTTATGTATGAGGAGTATGTGTAGGAAAAAAACTGAGCTGTTACTGGTGGTCCTTCACCCTGAAAAATTTGCTTAAACTTCGAAAAAAATGTAAATCGGGCTTTTTCTCGGTCCCAAAAAGTAATGTGGGACAGGTGATAAAAATCTGAAAATGCCAAGATGAGAAGCCCTTATAGTGTACTTTAAAATAAAAACAAAATCATTTTGTGACCCGAAGGGATAGAGGAGCTACAAGCCTTTGAAATATCAAGAAAACAACACTTGACCGCTACTGAAAATAGGCTATGCAGATAGGATAATTACCACAAAATTTAATTTAAATTTACATAAAATATAATACATTTATTTGCATATGAGAATTATCCTCAGTCATACAAATTTCTGATTTTTTGTAATTTTTCTAACAATTTTTCACATTTGACTTCTTTTTAAGCTACATTGATGACAATATCAAGTACTGTATTTAGAAACCATTCTTATCCTGGTTTATTAGGTGTAGGTACTGCATTAAACTCTACTCTTCTATACAGTATATTGAATTATATGTTAACTGTTATAATAGGATAAATTCTGGACACGCACTGTTCATTGGAGTCTGGTTGCTGACCAAGTCATGTTTGAATATGCATAGCTTCATAATCATATGATCCAGCCCCTCTGTTCAATGCTGTCCACTATGCACTTACTGAGCTGACTCACAGCAAGTAGGTTGTGTTTGTGCTTCATTATCTTTTGATTAGTTTATTTATTTTTTAAATTATTACTATTGTTATTTTGTGCTGAATACATGCTATTGAAATTGTTACCAGTATATTACTATGATTGAGTGTTCTTGTACTGTTGGCATCTTATAAAGGAGAGGTATGTCATAAATTATCTTACTCTAGGTCTTCAGTACTCAATACTATTTCCGAGTTCACTGAAGAACAAAAAAAACATTATATTCAATTAGAACTGGTTGCGATGATATAAAATGTTTCACAAGGCTGAATTTTTGGACAGATACTTCCAAATCTTGTGTATGGTCTTGCTCTGACCCCTTCAGTGTTCACTCAAAACCTATTAAAAATATCTCTCAGATAAATATCAATGACACTTTCCATGTGCAGTCCTGAGCTGAAATTAATCACAGGGAAGGTATTGTGCACAAAATGTTTAAAAAATTAAAAATCCAAAACAAGGCACAGAGACCGGTACTGACAGTGAAGATGAATGCCCAGACATTTATGAACCTGAAGCCATTCTTGTTGAAACAGTTAATGATGCTTGTTCAGTCCTTGGTATTTCTCCTGTTAAGGTGCAGAAGCTGTCAGTTGAAGCTAGACCCTCAGTGTTAACAAATAAAGTTAGTAAGATAGTCAAATCTATAACAGGAAAGTTAAGCAAGTCTTTTGATTTGAACATTTCAACTGATGAGGAATTTTCAATGAACATGCAGCCTGCCAGTTTAGCAAATGAGTACAAGCAACTAATTCACAAGCTTAAAGAAAAAAAATGAAAGTTGCTTCAACTACTAAAGAACATTGTAAGTTTAGCTCCTGGAGTAGTTGGGAGTATTAGTGTAGGTCAGAGTGAGTTTAATGTCAGCCAATACTTAGCCCGCCAGTCAAGAAATTTAGTGAAAAAGAACGGGATTTTGCAACAGAATAAGGAGAACAGGACTAGGAATAAACTTGATGAAGTTTCAGTCAAAACTGTACAAGACTTCTACGAAAAAGATGAGTACAGCAGAATGATGCCAAGGAAAAGGGACTGTGTATCTGTTAGAGGACCTAATGGAGAAAAAGGTTAACATACAGAAAAGGTTAATTTGATGTGACCTTAAAGAGCTTTAGGCAGCTTTTAGTGTTTAATGCATTACCTACATCCAAAAAACCAGGATAAGAATGGTTTCTAAATACAATAGTTGAAAATACAGCAGGCCTATTTGAAATTGCCATCAATGTAGCTTAAAAAGAAGTCAAATGTGAAAAATTGTTAGAAAAATTACAAAAAATCAGAAATTTGTATGACTGAGGAAACTTCTCATTTGTAAATAAATGTTTTATATTTTATGTAAATTTAAATTAAATTTTGTGGTAATTATCCTATCTGCTTAGCCTATTTTCAGTAGCGGCCAAGTGTTGTTTTCTTGATATTTCAAAGGCTTGTAGCTCCTCTATCCCTTCGGGTCACAAAATTATTTTGTTTTTATTTTAAAGTACACTATAAGGGCTTCTCATCTTGGCATTTTCAGATTTTTATCACCTGTCCCACATTACTTTTTGGGACCGAGAAAAAGCCCGATTTACATTTTTACTTTCTCGCTTATACGGAGTATAGAGAAAGTATTGTGATCGTGACAAAAAATCGAAGTTGAGTTAACACCGGGAGAGCACGTTTCATGAAGCCTAGAAACCGAAAAAAATATTTTTGGAATGACGTCTGTCCGTCTGTCCGTCTGTCCGTCTGTCCGTCTGTCCGTGGACAAGCACAGCGGGTAAACGGCTCGTTGTATTTACTTCATTTTTTGAAATAAGGACTTTTTCGAAATTTTGTCGAACCGCCCAGAAATTTAACTTTACAACTGAAATATTAAGGGGACTTTTCATGAAAACTTTTTTAAAATTTTTGATTTTTGAAAAAATGGCTCTAACGATTTTAATAAAAATTTAAAATTGGAAACTCTTATCTATGAGTAATAAAATGGCTATATCTGTATTTCTGCAAAAATGACTTAAGGGGTACTTTATTCGTATCCATTTTCAGTTTTTCTAGATTATATCCATTACAGTAAGTGATACATGAAACCCTACCACAGTAAAGTTGTAGAGAAAATTAAAATGAACATTTTTTGTTTAAAACATTTCTTTATACAATTAATAGATATCAAGATAAAAACGAAATAAGTACAGCTTAAATGCGAATTTCAGAACATACATATCAATTAAAATATGAATGGCATTTTGTTGCCACTAGCAACAAGAAAACTATAGGCCTAATGTACTTATTGTTGTGAAATGCAATCAGTTTAGCTCAGTCGCATTGAACACACTAAACCAATTACAGCGATGTGGTAGGCCTATGGGCTGACAGGGAAGAGGTCCTGAGTTCAAATCAAACCTCGTGGCCGCCCAAATTGACTTGGGTTTTTCATGGTTTCCTCGTTCGCAAAAGCAAACGCCGGGTTTGTAGGACTTGCTTATTTTCCATAACTCATCGCCGCTACGTCACTGGATATTATAATCGTTTAAACTGAATGCCACATACGAAGACATCACTAAACAATAGAAACAGATGACGCGAATGAGTTGTTACAATAGACTAATAGTTCACGCAAACATACTAAACACATTACATGACCTACAATGCAGTTAAAGCTTGCAATATAACCTAAGTAGTAACAGCAGTAGGACCGCCGGCGTGGTCTTGTGGTTAGCGTCAGATCCGTCGGTCCGGGTTCGATCCCCGGTACATCCTTGGATTTTTCTGAGGTTGAGGGGTCTGGTAGGGGTACACTTCCTCGTGATTCAAATTGAGGAGCTACTTGATAGAGAAGTAGCGGCTCCGGTCATGGAAACCACCATTAACGGTCGTGGGGGTCGGCATGCTGACCACATGCCCCAACCCTGCCATCTGCCTGGGGTAGATGACACACCGGTCGGTTGGTAGACCAAATCCCTCAAGGAATGAAGTGCCACGGAGTTTAGTTTTAGTTTCAGTATAGCGAAATTCAAATATAAGTCGCCCCTTAAGCTCCGTCCATTCGATATTCACATTTGCATTTACTGTGTGATGTATTTTGTTTCTGAGCGAAGCAGAGTGACCAACTGTCCTTGTATTGGTGGGTGGGTTGGGTGGGGCCGATTTATCCCAAGGTGCGACTTATATTTTAATTTTCCCGTAGTAATACTAGTAGTACTAATAATATGCAGTTTTACTGTCATTCATTATTATTATTATTATTATTATTATTATTATTATTATTATTATTATTATTATTATTATTATTGATTCACGGTAAAACCATTAAACATGAAGATCGACTCTGATGGTTTCCGTTCTAGATACTTCTTAGTTTTATGAAAATGTAATAAATAAAATTTAATTGTCTCTTTAATTTAATTTTTTCTGTGCTAGCCTTTAACACGTATATGCGAGAAAGTTTGTGCAACGTATTTTTGCACCATTTATTTTCGAAGTTTAAGCAATTTTTTCAGGGTGAAGGACCACCAGTAACAGCTCAGTTTTTTTCCTACACATACTCCTCATACATAAGTGTAACAGGAAAAAAAAATTGGCCTGTTACTCCAAGTCCTTCATTGTTTTTTTAATGTCTAAAGTTACGCAAAACGACAGTTCACGAACGAAGATTAGAGCCCTAGAAACGTCTGTTTAGACTTAACTTAAATCTAATTTAGTATGCACAAATGAAAGTCCATTCTTTAAGCTTTCCAATGAGCCCTATTTGATCATCCTGCTGATTCAAATAGAAATTCTACGGCTTTCAGAAAATGGGTCTGAAATTACATTTTTTGCTTGTTCGTGTTCCAAACAAATGTCTATATCTCAGGAGTTAAATTTTTTAGAGGTATAAAAAGATTTGCTTTGGGGTTCAGAAGACTGGTACACATCACCTACCAAATTTCATCAAAATCAAAAATGGTGCGGCAAGAAATTTTCTTAAAATTTGTTGATTTAATATGGAATGACCCGGTTATGATTAAGAAGAAATGGAAAAATAATATAACTACATGGGATTTCATAAATGAACGGATTATATCACTCGAAATGACCTTATTTTCTAGAGAAATTGTAATAATCGGAGTATACGCACCGACAAATGATACGAATGACCAAGGGAAGGATATTTTTTGGACAACACTACAAGATACAATTGAAAAGATCCCGAGAAGAAAGGAAATTATAATGATGGGAGATTTTAATGGGAGAGTGGGAAGTATGGATTCGTCGCTGGTTGTAGGAAAGCATGGGGAAATACAGCGCAACGATAATGGAGAGCGCCTTATTAATATCTGTGAACAATTTGATTTTAAGATAAGCAATACATTTTTTAGACACAAAGATGTACACAAATATACATGGCAACAAAACTCTCGAGATCTTAGAGCAATTAATGATTATATTATCACTAAACAATCTACCACTTTAAAAGTTATTGATGCTAGAGTTCATAGAGGAGCCATATGTGGCTCGGATCATTATCTATTAAAAATGAAAACTTTTTGGCCTTGGTCAAGGGAAAGGAATAGGACGGATACCCAACAGCAGGCAATAGAAAATGAAGGGGAAGAGAAGTTTTGTATCGACAGTTTACAGGATGAAAGTATAAGAAGACTTTATACAACTAGAATGGAACAGCTATTAGATGAGTCATTTGAAGGAAATGCAGAAGAAACTTATGACTATATCAGATCGAGTATAAAAAGAGTAGCAAATGAAGTGTTAGGAACCAATGTAAATAGAAGACGCAAACAAGGAACAGAGTGGTGGACGCAAGAAATACAACAGATGGTACAAGAAAAACGGAGAGCATTTAACATATGGCTCAATGCAAAAACAGAAGAAACAAGACAGTTATATAAAGAAAAGAAGAATATAGCTATGAGAATGATAAGAACGGCGAAAAATGAGTCATGGGAAAAAACATGTGCCAATATAAATAGCCAACTCGGCTTTAGAAGATCTAAAGAAGCATGGTCTATACTAAAAGGACTCAGACAGGAAACGAAGTCTGGAACAAATCTACAATTGATAACAATTGGGGAATGGGAAGAACACTTTCAGAAACTCTTGCAAGAAGATAGAGGAGATTTCATAGAAGAAGAATTTGGAAATGACTGGACAGGAGTAGAATTGCAAATATCTGAAGTTGAAGTGAAAGAAGCAGTAATAAGTGGAAAAAATGGAAAATCACCTGGCCCGGGAGGGATCAACTTAGAACTAATCAAATATGGGGGTCAAAAGATAATAAAATTAATAAAGGAACTGTTGAATAAGATATTAGGGGGAGATAAATTACCAGAAGACATGAAATCTGGACAAATTATACCAATATTTAAAAAAGGAGATCGAAAAAATAGAAACAACTATCGAGGAATTTGTATTTTGAATCCACTTATAAAAATTTTGGGGAAAATAGTGAAAAGGAGCTTAGAGAATGCATTCGTCTCTCAAGAAGAACAATGTGGATTTACAACGGGAAGATCCTGTATAGATCATATCTTCACGCTGAGGCAAATTCTAGAGAAATGCAATAGAAAGGGAGAGAATATTGGTCTGGTGTTCATAGACCTTGAAAAAGCATATGATTCTGTACCAAGGAAACTGCTTTGGAAGGCATTAAATATGGCTAACATAGATACTTCAGTAATAAAAATAATACAACAAATATACAGACACAATGTCTGCCAGGTTAAAATAGGGAGGAAACTTTCTGGGAAATTTGGAACAAGCAAAGGATTACTTCAGGGATGTCCCATGTCACCAACACTCTTCAAAATATATATAGACATCAGCCTTCGTATCTGGTCTAGGAAATGCAAAAGGATGGGATTGGAGGTATCTGAAGAAATATATTTGAACCACCTGTTGTTTGCAGATGACCAGGTAATAATAACGCAGGATGGAGAAGATGCCAATTATGTATGTCGTCAATTGTCAATGGAATATCAAAGGTGGGGACTGAAGATAAACTATGATAAGACAGAATATTTGACTAATGATCTAGATGAGCTATACATTGATGGGAGACGGATTAAAAAAGTGCAAAATTTTCGATACCTGGGTTCAATTCTGGAAATAGAGGGGACATCAAATATGGATATTAATCAAAAGATTACTAGTGGGAAGAAAATAATAGGAATGTTAAATTCAATTTTATGGAGTAGAAATATAATCAATAGTACAAAAACGAAAATATTCAAAACGATACTACAGAGTATAGTCTTCTACGGAGCAGAAACATGGACATTAAATAAAAAACAGGTTAACAGATTGAACGCACTGGAGATGGACTTCTGGAGACGGTCTGCCAGGATATCTAGGAAAGATAGGATTAGGAATACGGAAATACGACGTATTATGGAAGTAGAAGAAGAGAGTGCAGTCACAATTGAAAGGAAACGACTTCGATGGTATGGACATGTACGTAGAATGGGAGAAGAAAGAATACCTAGAATCGTACAGGAATGGCAAAGTAAGAGAAGAAGAGGAAGAGGACGACCTGCTACTACCTGGATACAGAATGTACACATGTCAATGGAAAGATTTGGTTTAGTGGAGGAAGATGTACAAGACAGGGATAAGTGGCGAAATGTAGTGAGCAGTGTAGAGTTCTGAATGGTGGTATCATATTTTGTGTGTCAGGATGAGTTATGTGATAGTGCTTGACTGTTGTATTTGTTTGGTTGGAGACAAACCTCTGTTTTGAGGAAATTTCTCATTTAATAATAAAAATAAATAATAATATATATATGCAGCACGCTAGCTCAAAATTTCACGAGCCCCCATTGCCTTTTTCCTTCCACACACAGAATGTCCTAAACCTTTTCTAACCAGCACAGATCTGCAGTCTCTCCTTGCCCATACAGTCTCTTCCGCTTTGGCTGGTTTAAGGAGAAGAAAAACATTTTTCTTTTTTTAAATTTACACTGTCCATTAAAAGAGAGGTGTTTTAAGAGTGTGTGGCATCCACTGCTTATTTCCATTCTTGTAAGCTTTCCAGGCATATTCTGTTAGCCACATCAAAACACAGAAGGACAATATGATGGATAAGACGTGAATGCTGACAGGAAAACTGCCTGTTTGGTCTCGAATTGCACCTGAAAATAATAGAATTGATGAAGTAGTGTACAGTCGGTCAAATAAAAAACGTCGGGACTCGTATGCAGTTAAAATTAAAGTTTTAACGCATTAGTTCACAAGTTTCCTATAAAAAACATAAAATACAGGACATTCTCGGAACATATGAGGCCATGCGACAGGAGGGAAAAAAAAAATGAATGAGGGAAAAAATGAACTACGCGGAAAGCGCAACACACGATATTCAACTTAATGTATTGTCATAATTCATTTTGCTGTGTGTCATCGCGCCACATAGGCCTACAAATGCTAGCTTGAAAGAAAGTGTAGTTAGGGCTGTAACTGACCTGCATTTTTCGGCCTCTGAAGCATCAAGAAGGTTCCATATTTCTTTTTCACAGGAATCGTGTCTTCTGTGATCGTGGATCTGGCCGGCCGCGTATTTCGATGCTAGATTGGTTGCAGAAGTTGAACGTAAGTTATTGGTTTTGCACTACAAGTACCGGTATTATAAAATAAAATCTTAAAAAAATGCTCCTTGAATAATCATATTCCTTGCGAATTTATTAATTATTAATATTATAAGAATTTGCAACCAAGAATATGGCGGATGTGAGACATATAGCCACAGCCTTCTATACATGTTTGTTTTGGAACAAAACTGACTAAATAATCAAGAAAATACATGGATAGACAAGAGGCATGTGTGAACCTAACCTTAAGTCTTCCTGTACATGCGCATATGCTCGTTCGTGATACTTAATCAAATACCGCCCGACGTTTTTTATTTGACCGACGCTACATACACACATTGCCAAACAATACAATATTCACACTTTCTCAGTGTGATCTTTATTTCAGCACATACAGTGAACACCGCTTAATGTAAACATGTATAGAAGAACGAGCATATGCGCATGTACAGGAAGACTATGAAAACGTCCGGTCGCATTATAGTGACGTTCCTACTTCTGAGCTGCTATTTCATAAATATGGAACCTTCTCGCTGCTTCAGAGGCCGAAAAATGCAGGTCAATTACAGCCCTAACTACACTTTCTTTCAAGCTAGCATGCGTAGGCTTATGTGGCGCGATGACAAAAAGCAAAATGAATTATGACAATACATTAAGTTGAATATCATGTGTTGCGCTTTCCGCGTTGTTCATTTTTCCCTCGTTCATTTTTTCCTTCCTGTCGCATGGCCTCATATGTTCCAAGAATGGCCTGTATTTTATGTTTTTTATAGGAAACTTGTGAACTAATGCGTTAAAACTTTAATTTTAACTGCATACGGGTCCCGATGTTTTTTATTTGACCGACTGTACTGTACGTTATTAAAAATTTTGTTTTTAAGGGTTTTGTTTCTAACTCAACTGTATTGTGTTGTACTGGAGGTAGCAATTCTGTTGCTACCAATTCGAGAGGGTGGCATTACCCAACTTTCTCTTTTAAGCAATAAAACATGTTTCACGTCATAGTTCAGCTGCAGTTTTTGATTTATGAAGATAACAGTGTTGACATGCAGTGATGGCTAGTGTATAATGAAAAGACTTGAACAGAGAGGCATGTTTGGCTACGCGGTGTTCACCACTGATCAGTATAGACTTCAAAAAAATATTCGTAACTCATAACTGAGAATGGAATATTGGTTAATGGACTCCTAAAGGAGAGTAAGAACAATTTAAAACTTTGTTACTGGTTGAAAAAAATAGTTGCTGTATTCTTTACAAATAAAACATTTGCCTGGACGGTGCTGTCAGCATAGCCCTATAGCTTTCTGTATTGAAGGTTGCAAGTTCGATATCAGCTTAGGTCAATGGCATTCATATGTGCGTAAACGTAACAGGCCCATGTGTGTACAGTTACAGGCACGTAAAAGAACTCCTGCAGGACAAAATTGCAGCACATCAGTGATGGTCACAGATACGTAAGTTGCAGTACATCCCCCATTGTTAATATTCATGAAACCAACCAATAAATAAGGTATTCAAATAAACCTGATGTTTTATCAGTAGGGCAAGGCGTTTAATGACCATAAAATAGTGAAAAAATGCAAAATAGAAAATTCATTTATAACCTAAAAATAGTGAAAAAATCACATAGAATTTTAAAATAATGACCAATAAATTTACCATTATCATATATAAATAGTTTTTTAAGTAATAAATTGCTAACAACAATTTATGACAGTGCATTATATAAAATGTACATTATAAAACACACTTATTTTTTTACCAAAGAAGTAAGTAAATTTATACTAAGTTACTTGGACATCCTTAGCGAAAAAGAAATTCTTTCTGAACTGGCAAGCCCATCAAATTGCCCCTTGCAAATATGTGCCATTTAAAAAGAAAGAAAAAGTCTTTATTGCTACAAGACAAACTGCTATGGTGTTTACACTAAACCTGAATTAAAATAACTATGAAGACTTGGCGGAGTTTCTCAAATAAAAACGATTGTCTGTTGTCTAAAAGTAACGATTTGTACATGGAAAAGCTCCTTTCTGCCTCCACTGAATCATGACCTAAAAGTGCCGAAAAAGACCTAAAAATTGCCAAAAAAAGACCTATCTCTTAAAAATGACAAAAAATGCAAAATAAGCAAGCAAATGCAAAAACAAATTGCCCATATTTAATCAATTATTTAATGATACACATTTACATATATTCGAGCTATCTTTTAAACTTCATGTAAAAAAAGATGCAAAATCATCAAATGCCTTGTCATATTTATCAGATAAAACTGCATCCTTGTATTCTGAGCAAGCATATTATAAGATTAACGATCGTGATTGGTCTATATCCGAGGTATTGCTAAACTTTATTGGTCAATATCAAATACACTGTTTTATGTATGAAGCACAGATTTAATAACTGAAATAAGAAGCCATGTTAGTTGTGGGAATCTTAAAAATCCTGGTAAGTAGGAAAATTAATTAAGCTGACGCTTACCAATTGCCATTTAATTTAAAAGCTTTAGGGACTGTACGACGACCACCTGATATCATATTTATCTGCCAGATAGAGAACTTATCTTGAAGTTGGCCAAGAATTGTGTACTATGATCTCCTAACAAAATGTCTGGAAAGACAACTCCCAGCTAAGCTAGCAGGAGGATGGAGTGGCTGATAAACTACCAACTGCCAGTCAGGGAAGCTTGGTTGAAACAAGATGGTAGCACTCCGAACATTCCTGGCCACCTGAATATCAGAATTGATGCTGGAAAATTTAACTTTCATAAAAATGTCGTTTTAGGCTCACATATGAATAAAATAGAATTGCACAAATCGATTAATGTGCTTAAAACGATTGTAGAAATACAAATTAGAGCTGCTGCACCTAGCAGAGGCCTAACCAAACACACCTCTTCGCTTAACAAGCTAAGGATCATTTTACAAAATTTTACTGCGTTCTTCCTGATAGCAGTTCCGCAGTGGTATTACATGATACCTTCCAGATAGGCTATCTGGAAGTCATATATTGGGAGGAAATGTCGGCAGGTTGTAATACAGGCCCTTAATATTATACAACAATGAAATTACAAACTTATCTTTTCATTGTAATTTCAAATTTAAGTAATTTAAATCCTCTGCAATTCTACCTTGACTGTCAAATCTTCAAGCCAACTAAGTTACTATCAACACATAGTTTATCAGGTGATTCGCCTTTCATTTCAAAGAAAAGTAATATCTTCTTGAAGGGGCCAAAGGTGTTTTAAAACTTGATGACATGAAATACAGCAAACCTTTTAATAGCATGGCAAGCCCTCAAATTCACTACCCATATCACTAACCAAAGTATAAAACTGATATATTATGGCCTGTAACACACTTAACTTCACATTTTTACTTCCTCTGCCCGAAGTTCCTCTGCCCCAAATTCGAAGTTGAGTTTTTGACATAAATACACGTTTTCAGGCCCCCTGAATAAAAAAAAACTATTTTTGGAAACATGTCTGTGTGTCAGTGTGCGTGTGGGTCTGTCTGTGTGTCTGTGTGTATGTCTGTGAAAAGGCTAGCTCCAAAACCGAAAATCGTATGAAAACAAAACTTCGTATTTGGGTCAGGTACTTCTGAAGACGTGAGCCATGTTTGTAGAAAGTTTGTCTTGCATGGTGAACAACTGAATACACACTCTTTCACGGCCTCTTATTCTATATAAGAATGTGAAGTGAGAAAGATGTATTGTTGGCCATGCATAGAGTAAAGAAGTATCTGAGGGAAATATTCGATAAATTTCGGAAATTATATTTTACGGCGGAAAGTTCAATAAACGTCTGCAGAAGTTTGTTATGTAGCCTGCACTTTTAGTCGCATCATTGAAAGAAGTTAGCGTAAAATTGTGTCTTGTGATTCTGTACAAGGATATGCGAATACTGCTAGCTTTTATTTGGGCAGAGGAAGTTATGTGACTTTCACATCAGATTTTTAGTTTTTGCCTTAGACCTTTGTAGTTTCAGTCACCACTGTGATCATCTTCAGCTACCTCTGAAATTTGTTTGGCAGGACTGCTCCCCTTGAAGACCAATCTCGGCTCCTGGATGCCTTCTAGTGGTGAGTCAATGTATCTTCTGATTAAACTGTCTTCTGCTGGTATTTTGAAATTCAGAAATTATTTGTATTTTTTTTTTTTAAATAATTTCTTTTTCCCAGACTGTTAATTCTTGAGGTCTTTCAACTGGTTTTAATAGTTTTACATCCTGTTCTATTTCATGTCCCTCTACCCAAAAATGAGTCACTATTGCAGATTTGTCTGTCTGAAATAGAACAGGATGTAAAACTATTAAAACCAGTAGAAAGGCCTCAAGAGTTAACAGTCTGGGAAAAGTTTTTATAAAAAAAAAAAAAAAACAAACAAACAAACACAAATGACTAATCAGAAGATACAAGCACTCACCACTAGATGGCATCCAGGAGCCGAGATTGTTTGTCGAGAGGAGCAGCCCTGCCAACCAAATTTCAGAGGTAGTTGATGATGATCACAGTGGTGATTGAAACTACGTAGTTCTAAGGTAAAAACTAAAAAAGTGAAGTTTAAGTGTGTTACAAACCATAATATATATGTTACGACTAGACTTCGAACTTTTAGGTCACTAAAAATGCTGTTTTAGGTACCTAAAATAGGCTCTAAAAATTGGAAAATAGGTTCTAAAAATCGTAAAATAGTCTCTTATAAAATCGTTAAGTTGCCGATTTTCTGAAATATCTCAATTGCAATGCAGAATATTATGTTTATTGAAGTCACTATAAATCAATAATCATGATAAAACACAGATATAGGCCTATGGTACACAGAATTATATACACCTATTACTAAGGTGTCGGCCGCGGTGGTCTAGAGGTAGCGTGCCCGCCTCTAGATCCGCAGGGCGCGGGATCAAACCCGGCCGCGGTCGATGGATTTTTCAGGACGTAAAAATCCTGGGCACGGAGTCCTCCGGGAGGGACTTTAAGATGGGGGTCCCATGTCGTAGATTTACGGCACGTAAAAGAACTCCAAGCCTAAATTATAGCCTCTGGACAAAATTTCTCGGCCCTTTCACGTCCAAGAAATACTTAGTTTCCAGAGGGGGGTTGCAAGGCGATGGGCTTACCACCTGTCCCTCTACCCTCTCTCGGAAAATAAGCATATCAAAATTAGTATAAGTAATGAAACCTCCATTGGAGGCCCCTTCGCCCCACCTGGGGATCATATGGTACAGATCATTACTAAGGCCTGTATTAATACCGTAACCGGGAGCCCGGTCACAAAAATCACTACTTAGTGTGCCTCACAGTACTGCATATGACATAACTTGTCTGTCTGTGAGGTAGACCATGAGGGCAATCAGTCATAGGGGAGAAGTTCCATCTGGCGCTGTGAATTGAGCTCCGGCTTAGCTCAGTTGGTAGAGCATTGGCGCGAATAGCCAAAGGTCCTGGGTTCAAGTCCCAGTGCCGGAGGAATTTTTCTCCTATAATATTCTCATGTAGTGTCCAACAGAGACAATAATCTGTGGCTCATGAATGCTTATATATCTGTCTATTGTATGTGTGTTCAAAAGTATATTTACTGAAGGTCATTATTCTTCTTGTACTTTACAGAATTATTAATTTACTTTAGGATCTTCTGACTTCTCTTCCTTAGTTACTCTTATAAAAGGAAAATCTGTTTTCAGTACTTCCTGTAGACACATTTTCTGTTAGGCATTTTCCCAATAGATAGAAAACAACCAAACTACGTTCGGTGCAAGACTTAACTAGTAGCCAGTAACAGGCGAATCAACAGAAACAATATTATGAGGGGAGTCCAAAAATAAGTTTCCCCTGGCGACTGTGTACAGAAGTGTGGATGAAAGACAAATAATATAATAAGACATTTAAGATAAGACGTACCTTTATTTTTCCATAAAATTATCACGTACATTGAGACATTTGTCATACCACTTTAGAGCTTCAAAAAACCCTCCAGGAAAAAATCAGGGCTTCACCATTTTACACCCAAATCAAAGGCCGCACCTATGGAGTGGAAACATCCATCATCACCTGTCCAAAAGAAGTTCAAAACAACGCCTTGACAGTGTTCTGGGATGCTCAAGGGGTTTTGTTGATGACTTTTTGGAGGATGGAATCATCACTGCTTTGCGGTACAGTCACACCCTGTCGAAATTGAAGGAGCCGATTTGGAAAAAGCCCCTGGCCTTCTCCAATCTCGCATTCTGTTGTTGGGTGACAATGCGAGACCACACTCGGTGACAATGCTTCTTCTGTATGCAGAGCCCTGATTTTTTCCTGTAGGGCTTTTTGAAGCTTCTAAAGCAGTATGACAAATGTCCCAATGTATGTATGTGGAAAAATAAAGGTATGTTTTGTCTTTAACGTCTCATATTTTTTGTTTTTCATCCACACCTCTGTACACAGTCGAAAGGGGAAATTTATTTTTGGACTCACCCTCCTACTTCTTGCCAGATGCCAACTTAATCTATGGCAGTAAGAAATGATCACAAGAATCTCTAAGCCTGCAATGAAGTATTCCTGGTAGAAAATTGCCTCTCGTGTTGCTATCAAGGGGGGAAAAAAGCATAAAATTTTTGTAGCAAGTACTATTTCCTAAAAAACCAGGGCATTTAGATGTCCTGAAAAAATTTCTCAGGACATTAGAACAATACGCTCAAAACCAGGATGCCTGGTCACCCTGACATAAACTGTTTTCAAATTATGATATAGAACTCACCAATTAAGGGCCCGAGGCAAAGAGTGATGATACCATTGATGACCATGAAGAGACTGTAAGCTGCCGCAAAGCGGTCCAGTTGACAGTATTCAGCAATTGTAAGTGACAAGTTCACCACCATGGCTCCTTTAAGAAAACCAACCACTCCAGACATCACTGACACTGCCCAAAATCCTTCAACACTCGCAAATACTGAAAACAAAACAATACTCAACTCAGTGTTCTCAGTTTCTATTCAAGTTGAAATTACATCAGTTGACTGCATACAGTCAACACCAGCACTACACTGGGTGAATTTCACCCCCTCAATCATTTATCATATTTATCATTACCGTATTTTACGGACCATAAGACTCACCTTAATTTTAGGATGGAAATTTAAAGGAAAAGAAATTTAATGTGACTGTACGAAAAATTTTGAAGGGAATAATATACTTCATTACATAAACAAATTATAACCTTGTACAATGGAATCGGTGTCAATCACTCCTAACATAAAATCTACATTGTACGAAAATCTCTTCTGTACAGGTGACATCGGGTAAATTTTAACAACTTCACTGATTTCTCATGAAAGACTGAAAATACTTTTACACCCTCTAACCCTCAATTCAGCACACAGCAAGGATAACGAGACAAGGCTGTTTAGAGGTTATTGCGTTCATTTAAACCACCCGGTGAAGACAACTCCTTTGGTATAAAAGAACTCAACATCCTTTCTTTCCGCATTGTATATCTGGCTTCCACCTACCCTCATTTTATGATTATGACAAGTGCAGTGATGTACAGTCTGTGTTAAAATTTGTAACCGTCTTATTGTTTACTACACCTTGTTTATAACTATGGTGTTCCAGCAATATTTACCATAATTTTAATTTTTTTAGTCTACTTCAGACCATTAGACACACCCAACTTTTAAGGCTCTGGTTTCAAGATAAAAAAGTACGTCTTATGGTCTGTAAAATACAGTAATTGTCATTCTTACAATACTAATAGCAGGTGTTCTTGACTATTAGGGTACTTGGTTGACAATGCACAATTATTTCTACATGTTATTACTTTTTTGTGGGACACAATGGTGTGATTATCACATACGAGGACCGTCCACAAAGTAAGTTTCCCTGGTGCTGTTTACAGAAACAAAACACAATTTCGTGGACATATGCATTCCAACAGATACAGCAAGTATTCAGCTATTATTAAACATATTTGCCAACGAAACTGAAACATTTGTCATACCATAGGACCAACGTTTGTCTACCTGTGTCGTACAATTCTGCCGCCAGGGATTTGAACCACTGTGTGACAAACATCTCCTCCTCTCTGTCATTTCTTGAGGTGCAGGAAAAGATGGAAATCACTGGGAGCGAAGTCCAGGCTGTAGGATGGATGTTTATACACATCCTAGCAAGTCTCCTGCAGAAGTTTAACTGGGAGGTGTTTAAGCATCCACACTAAAAGTCCAGACCTCACTCCCAGTGATTTCCATTTTTTCCTACATCACACGAAATTACAAATAATGACAGAGAGGTGAAAATGGTTGTCACACAGTAGTTCAAATTCTAGGCGGCAGACTTCTACGACACAGGTATTCAAAAGTTGGTCCTACGGTATGACAAATGTCTCAATTCCGGTGGCGAATATGTTGAAAAATAGCTGAACACTGGCTGTCTCTCTTGCAACAATAATTTACTTGAAATTGTGTTTTGTTTATGTAAACAGACCCAGAGAAACTTACTTTGTGGACGAATCCTTGTATATAATACCATTGGGTCATTTCAAAGCTTTTCAATCCTCTTTCGCTTCAGACTTTCCTACTCACAAACGCTAATTTCAATATCAAGTAATTGTTTGATTTCTTGTTCGAAATCACAGTCCATAATACATAGACCTTGACCTCCTTACATGAATCTTCCTGTTCTGATCCATAAATATGCGAGGTATTATCTTCAATTTCATAGTTATTAACAATCTTTGCCAAATTGCCCAATGTAATTTGCAGGTGCGTGGGCAAAGAGAGTTAAGTCCACTTTCTTGTTACTGAGAACTAGAGTGACTTAACACACTTTACCCGCCCAACATCGCTTTAGTTATTCCTCAGGTTCGCAAGCGACCCCTGGTGATCCTGTAGGGAGATATTCTCAGCGTATTTGTTACCGGGGTGCGCCAGTCCCCTACCTACCTAAACCTAAGGACACACACACCCAGTCCTGAACCCGGGAAAGGAATTTTTCACTACTGAAAAATCACTGACCCGGCCGGGAATCGAACCCGGGCCGCTGGAGTGGAAGGCAGGCGCGCTACCGACTCACCCACGGTTAGAGATGGATAAACCCATGAGGCACACATCCATAACTACCGTACGTTTTTGAATATGACTTACTGGACTTAACACAAATATAGAGAACATTTTTATCTATAACTCTATGGACATATCTCAATTTATGAGGATGGTGGACTTAACTCTCTTTGCCCACGCACCCGCGAATTTATTTACTCTCATAGTAGTATGTAGTCATTTTTTTTAATACTTTTGATGTAAAATTACATTGCAGCTGAAAAATCACCTGTGCACTATAAACAAACAGAGAATCTATTTGAAAACGACCTGTCAAAACTGGCACAGAGGGCAGACTTATGAGAAGAAAGCATATTTGGAAGCAGACTTATAGTAAGGAAACAAAACACCCTTGGGTGAAATTTCACTCAGATTAGCCTTTAAGCTTAAGGGTTAAAGTGCTGATAGCTAACACACAGGAAAAGATCATTCTATTTACCATGGTAAAAACAGTGCTATAATATGTTTAGTCCAGTTGTTCATTGCATGGCCAGACGGTGTCCTTATGTTTGGAGGAAAAGTTTGCCGACAGCTCAACTCATGCTCTTTATTTTTACCGCACCAATCAGCTAGTTACCCCAGCCAACCAAAATCTAAGAATGTACTGCGACGGCTGTGACAGCTACTCATCAACACTGCATGTAGTGAAACGCGGGGCTGCAAGATCTAGTTACAGTAAACAATAACACGTGTGAATTGATTAAAGCGAGGGATGAACTGAGTTCAGTGATAACAATGAGAGAATATTGCAAAGTTGCTTTTGTTTTGGAAAGCGGAAACCAAGACTGATTTAGTCAGATCAGTTAACAAAAAGGAACACTGACTCAATGGTTTATTCCTTTGAAGCCGCTTGGCCATGCAATGAATAATTAGACTATAATGGTTTTGATATGGTGCAATAAAGAATAATATAGGTCAAAGAACTGAAATTTGTAATAGTAAATCATGCAATGAGAAAAATAATGGCATTAAGCCCATTGCCTCACAGACCTCTCAGGAAATTATGGCAAATACTATAGAGACAATACAGCACACTTTGCGATATATCGGGGGACAATATCTTGAGCACCATCTAGCGGCCCAACCTGCTACTACTGAATACAGATGCAGTATCTAGATACATAGATATTAAACAATTTTTATTAGAAGAGCCGAAATAGCCAGCATCAGCATATTATGTATATTATGTATTATGTATACTATGTATGATTTTTCTATCTATCTATGGCCCAGAAAAGCATATTACTGTTTATATATGTTTTGAATATTTTAATTTCACCCCAAGTTTCTAGGTTGTGCCACCAGGAGTGCTGCAAAATTTGTCCCCCATTTTTCCAATGTCAAAGCAGTAAGTGTCCGGTATTGTGTCTATAGTATTAGACTAAGGTATTAATTGGACGTGAAATGGCCGAGAAATTTTGTCCAGAGGCTCTAATTTAGGCTTGGAGTTCTTTTACGTGCTGTAAATCTATGACACAGGCTCCTGGAGGACTATGTGCCCAGGATTTTTACGTCCTGGAAAATCCATCAACCACGGCTGGGTTTGATCCTGTGATCTTCGGATCTAGAGGCTGGCACGCTACCTCTACAAAACTGCAGCTGACGGATGATAATCTAAGAAGAAATCTTCACTTTTTTACATAAAGCATTACTCTAACAATCTTAATTGAATGGTGTTGGACAGCAACCTTGTATGTCAGAAACTTAAATATTATAGGAGAATGAAAAAACAGTTTGGTATCTTGAGCATAATGGTGAAGAAGTGGGAGAGAGTGAATGGAGAGAAGTTAACAGCATAAGAATCTCACAGATAGTGAATGTCATACATAGCAGAGGAAGCGGAGAAGCAAAATCGTGTTGACGTATGAGAATTGTTTGTAACCATGCTTGACATACAAGGAAGACTTCTTTGATGGGGATCATATGAAATCTCATATTGTTAATTTTTTGACTCACAAATTTGCTGTTCAACACCCTTTTTATATGTCTGCTGCTATGCAGTTTTTGTGGTGTTGCATTTAAACATCAATAGATGAAAAAAGGTAAATTTTAATTTATTGAAATATTGGAAATTCAATACAGTGAACACTGCTTAATGTAATCGCGAATAATGTTAACAGTCGGGAAATGTTATCACTTTTATGATGTCCTGTATGGATTAATACTGATACATTGAAAAATGCTGTTTATTGTGATCAAAGATTTGGTTTATGTTATCACTTTTTCTTTATTGCAGCTTCATTTTCAAGTACTGTATGTCATTAAAAATTTAATTTAAAAGGGTTTTGTGTCTAACTCAGATATACTATGTTGTACTAGAGGTAACAATACTGTTCCCAGCTGACCAGGATGACCAGTTCGAGGGAGCAGCATTACCTAATTTTCTCTTTTAAGTGATAAAACATGTTTCACCCTACAGTTAAGCTGCAGCTTTTGAGTTATGAAGATAACAGTGTTCACATGCAGTGATGGCTAGTGTGAAATGAAAAGACTTGAACAGACAGGCGTTAGATGTTTTAATACGCGGTGCTTACCACAGAACAGTGGAGACTTCCAAAAATACTCGTGACCGGTAACTGAGAATGCAGTATTAATTAATGAACATTTAAAGGAAAGTAAAAACAATTTAAAACTTTGTAACTAGTTGAAAAAATAGTTGCTTGCAGTCTATTACTGTAATAGGGGGCCGTCACACTGGATCGATCGAGGGACAGCGTCCAACCGACTGGTATAACAAACCTATAGACAGCAGTGGTACCAGTCACATAGCATCGATCGCCAGCAATCAACAACGAGGGTGAGAGATCATCTGGTCTGTGAAATCAAACCGTTCTGTTTTTCAATCGCCAGTCGATGGCAAACTTCGTACCCACCTGAATTTCAGAATTGATGCTGGAAGATTTAACTTACACAATAATGTCGTTTTAGACTTATATTTGAATGAAATAGAATTGCACGAATCATTTAAGGCATTTAAAACAATATCTTCTTATATAATTTTATTTTAAAAATACAAAAATAGATCGAGTTGTAGCACCTAGCGGTGGGCGATCCAACTACAACAAACAACAAACCTCTTCGCTCGGCCGACTGGTGGAAGCTTGAAGTAAACAGATGTAGCCTGAGATAGTAGGCATAATATTAAACCTTACATCCCAACACATGTAGTATGATAATGTGCAGGAAATAGGCATTCGTATTCCTAATAAGGTAATATACTTTACCTCTAATATACAGTGATGAGTAGACCTAGTAAAATCATGAAGGTACATAACCTATAATATTTCCGTTGATATATGACGCTCGATGCAGTGTGGCAAGGAACAGAAATTCAGCAGAGAGCGCTTGATGGCAGTCGGCTGGTCTTGTTCGATCGAAGCTCAGTGTGACAGGCCGCTTAGCTTAGTTCAATCGTAATATTTTATCAATACATATTTCTAATTCTGTTTTTATTTTATCAATAAATATTTTAAATTCTGTTTTGCAGTGTATTATCTTACATATGAATAAAAAACCTTCATGTAATTCCTTCGGATACTGTTATCAATTGGTTAATTTATCAGATTACCTGCATCTCGAAGTGATCACAATAAGCAGCGTGCACTGTATTTTGAGTATAAGAATGTTAGGAGTGAGCCTCATATTTCGTACAACTGATAAGCACATTGATATACCTGTGATATGCTTATATTTTACTTACTTGACCTAACTATAGCTGACGACAAGCATCCCAATAGATACGCAGATCGTGGACCAATCCTGAACTTATTTGCCACTATTGGGAGAATTAATCTTGCTACAGCGTCAGCTCCAGCAGTGATGGATAAGCAAAGAGCCACTTGTTTGTCGGTGAAGGCTGGCCACGGAGTCTGTGTGAGGTGGAACGGGAAAACTGTGAAGAAGATCGTGTCACTCGCAAAGGACAAAGATAGTCCCACGACAATGTTCACATACACAGGGTCTTTGAGAAGTCCCAAGTCTAGAGATTCTATCATTGATTTTAAAAAGTTTTTACAGACAGAAGGCTTCTGAGGTCGCAACAAGGATAATGGACGTTCAGAAGACGTGGTTGATGTGGAAGGATTGTTCAGCGAAGAGTATTGTTCCTCTTCGTCTTCACCATCGTCAGGAATTTGACGTAATAGAGTCCAGCTATGATCTCGACTCCCATCAGTGAACTTCTTTGTCACCTGCAAGGGAAAACTAATATTAATATTACACCTCATTCTACTGTACTTGTTAAGGTTTGCATAAAGAATATGCAGACATCAGTATACAGTGTGTGCAAGAGGTAAGCAAATTGAGAATTGTGAACTCATAGCAACGTTCCCTTTTTAATGTATAGGCCTCAACTATAGTAGAGTGTCTGTAGTACAAGACTTTACCAGTCCAACCTTCTCATGCTAATCAGTTACTATTTTTTCTCAAAGTACGGCGATGGTAATATGAGATGTTGTATGTTATGGAAGAGTGTGGCATCTCTAGCATACGGACATATCATTTGGTAGAATTATGATGTATGGTTATACGAATAGAGGCGATGGTAACTTAGTTGTGAGACAACCGCCAAGCAGAATAAATGTGAAAGATGTGTTTAAGATGACTTCTTGGGTTATCAGCCATGTCAAAATTATTAGGTTCAAGCTTTCGGCCATCTTCTCTCTGTGGCCTTCCTCAGGAATGTGTGTCCATATTTATTAGGGACTAGACAAATATTAAAATGGAATGCAAAATCTCATTGGCTGGAACTGCAGCCAATCAGAAGTCAGGTAGAAGAATAGGCTGCAATTCCAGCCAATGAGATTTCGCATTCCATTTTAATATTTGTCTAGCCCCTAATAAATATGGACACACTTCCTCTGTACACACATTCCTGAGGAAGGCCACAGAATGAAGATGGCCGAAAGCTCGAACCTAGTAATTTTGATACAGCTGATAACCCGAGAAAGCCACCTTAAGTAATCAGAACCGTGAAAGCTTCAAATCTTATGTGAAAGATGTGAATAGCATTCTTAAGTCAAAATACCATATTTACTCGAATCTAATCAAACCTAAAGCGCACCTTTTTGTAAAAGGTGAAGCAAAATGCTTAGCACATTTATATAATATGACTCTGTAAAACATTACAAAGCAACGGCAGCTTTGGAAGTGTTTGTTTATTGCAAAAGGTCTGCCATTTTATTTGCAATGGATCAGTGGCCCATACAGATACGCATTCAGGTTGTGGAAGTTTTTATTCGTTTAAATAGTGTAATTCCTGTTCAGTGTTTATTACGCCTAGGACATCGTCATCACCGTGTTCCTGACAGACGGACAATTATGCGATGGGTGTGGTCTTGGAGAAAAGTGGAAAATAAGAAGTCATCAGGTACACCAAGAACTGTCCGAACTCCTGAGAATATCAATTGTGTTCGTTATGAAATTGCAGCTGACACGTCTGATGGATAGCTTTCTGAATCGGCTGCATGCGAATTGAATGAAGGAGGACATTTATTGGATGTAATTTTCAGAAAGTAATCTGCTTGCATCAAATGGCAAAGCATGGACATTGTTTCCAAATAAACTGCCTTTCTAGGTATGCAGCCATTCTTCTTTAATTCATTGTTAGTTTTGTACTATGCATTTTGCTCCACCTTGTACTAGATTCGAATGCAAATCTGTTCTTAGTTGGACAAGAACGTTGATTACTTGTGTAACAATGTGTTGATGTAATTCTCGACTTTAAGTTTACCGATGGCCTATTGTCGGTATGCCCAAGCACGGGCTAAAGTTAATGTATTATTTTGACACTCAAGCTCAACACCAAGCTGCAGGGTTCCATGCATAGGTGTCTGTTGTTCCACACTCACCTCCCTAAACCAATGTACCAACCTATATTCATCGGCATTCACAAATCAATTGTTTAAAATAAAATACTAAGATAAAGTAAATAAAAATCTTACAATTGATTCACTTTGCATTTGGCAAAAACTCTTTTTTCATGATTTTAAGTTTTCAAATTGGGGTGTGCATTAGAAAAAAGGTGTCAGATTAATAGCTAAATCAGCCCTAATTTACCATGCAGGCCACTTTTTTTACAAGAAGGAATCATTACAGTGTATAATTTGTACACACTTGAAGATTTGTTGTTTTTAAAAAAGAATCTTAATAATTTTTATCCAAAGAATGACATTCATACATATGACACAAGACATAGCAACCACATACATTTACCTTTTACTAGATTATCTAAAACTAAATCCAAACATGTATTTATATTTCGAAAAGGATAGAAGGCGACAATAAGTCTGTTAAACTGTTAGGTATATATCTTGATGAGAAATTAAATTGGAATCAACATACTCAAAAAATCTGCTCTAAACTCACAAGAGCACTCTATGTAATGAAAAACCTCAAAATGTGTAACTTATTAGTAACAACCTCCTCCTGATGCTATCTTTCACTCACATATACAATATAAAATACTCCTTTGGGGCAATGCAGTGAGAGCCAGACAAGTTTTCCTATGACCCCCCCCCCCCCCAAAAAAAAAACAGCAGCAATCAGATGTATTAAGAACCTCGAACAGTCGGCATCATGCAAGCCTCATTTCATTGACTTAGGTATCCTTACCGTAACAAGTATGTACACACAGCGTGCTCTTGTATATTAAAGAAAATTTAGATAACCTGAACCTGAGAAATGGCTTTCATGAACATAATACCAGGTTTAAAGATACACTAGATATTCCCTCATTCAGACTAACTACAACATAAAAACACTACACCTATACCGGTATAACTTTTTAAATAAACTACCACACAAATTAAAAACAATGAACAATTCAACATTCAAAAAAATAGTTACCAAATGGCTAAAAAAGATAGCATTCTATCACATCAATGAGTTCCTCGATTGCAACACAGACGGTACATAGCATATTTATAATAAATAACACTGCAACAATCTGGGTTAAATTTTGAAGATATTGTAAATATTATTTTAACAACATACACTGTTTATCTATCACGTATTAGCATGTAGTCTATTATGTATTATTTTAGCCTGTAAGTATAACTCTATCCATGCCACTTTGGTTTAGTGTAGAATTGCCTAGAACTAAGACTATATAATAATATGTACTGACGAAACCAAAATCTTTATGTAAAGATCTAATGGTGAATAAATATTGTTGTTATTATTATTATTATTATTATAATATAGCAATATCCATTTTTAACAAACTTCCTGATAAAGCAAAATCGCTTAATTTCAGACCGTTTAAGTTCAAAATCCAGACCAGGCTGAAAAAAATCAATTTTATAATCTTGACGAATGTTTTGATTTTAATTGCGCTGATATTAATGTGTAACCAATGAATTGTGTGTTGTATGTAAGTATTTTAGTAATTGTATAATTAACTATATACAATTTTAATGACAAGTCCTATTGTATTTCCTACTCAAAGGCGTTAATAAATTGAATTGAACTGATAGATATATAAACTTTCATGAATCACAGATTACTGTCTCTGTTGGACATTGCATGAGAATATTATAGGAGAAAAATTCCTCCGACACTGGGACTTGAACCCAGGACCTTTGGCTTTTCGCGCCAATGCTCTACCAACTGAGCTAAGCCGGAGTTCAATTCACAGCGCCGGATGGAACCTCTCTCCTATGACTGATTGCCCTAATGGTCTACCTCACACCCAGACAAGTTATGTCATATGCAGTACTGTGAGGCACACTAATTAGTGATTTTTGTGACCGGGCTCCCACTGTTATATAGATTTTATTCGTGAACTCTTAGTCTAGCAAAACAAAATCTTACTTGATAATATAGCTAGTGAAGGTTCTTGACCGTACTTTGGACACGTAGTACAGAAAAACTAAAAGCTGGATTATTTTTTGGCCCTCAAATTGACAGCTCATAAGTCATAAACAACTGTACAATATGTGATAATATAAATTTTTTGAAAGACCCTATGTTATATTGTTATTGTAATGTTAATGTAATGTTAGTGTGTTGCTTTTTTCTTCACATGATTTAGAAGCTAAAAATAGGCACTGTTTTTTTATTTATATCAAACGTAAAATGGGATAATATGCATAATGGTAATACCACACACAACTAAAGCTTATAGGGCAAAACTAATGGCACATTTGGTATCAGCGACCTAAATATACCCAAGAATAAGTATAAATTCTAAGGCACCAAAATGCCTGTTGGTCTGTGTAACCTAAGACAGAATTTAAGGTCCATGCTTCCACTCCATGAAATAAAAAGGCTAGACTTAGCATTTATGTAACATAGGCTGAGATCTCTGCTTGTGAGAACGTTTTAATATTTAAAATTCTTACAAGGGAACTGTATGAGTTGTAATGCTATAACCTATCCTCAAATTTTGCACATCAATAGGTCTTCATTACAGATAGACACATGCAAAAATATTAGCTGAATATTTTAACTGTAAGGGGGTGCAACGTGAATGTACTGTTGCATAAAGGAAAAATGGTGGGCACTTGTAGAGCTTGCTTGAGTAGCCTGCATGCTGGGGACAAGCGACAGAGGAGTATGAGGTAGGGGGAAGCTAAGTCATTATTTGTTGAATGTACTTCACTAGATAATCACTTCTTACACGTCCGCATTTTGAATTTATATATCTGCAAACACACTGAGGGGTTGGTTATGCTTGTTAGTGTGTGAGAAGGTTTTATAAACCAGAAGTGTGACCACCAGTGGCGGCTCGTATGTAGGCACTGTGGAACTGCAGAACCCCTATTTCCACTTGATATTATCAATAACATTTAATATAATGAGTCCTTATTTCTTTAATTATTTCTTTATACTTGTACAATATATAATCCTTGAGCTTAATGCCAGTAGCCATCCCCCAACTTATTAAAAAGATAAAAGAAAATCTTTATATGGAACTGTGCACTTCACAGTTCCAGCGGCGTGGTATTTGACTGTTGTGTGCATGCGGACATAGGAAAGGTGCATGCCGCAGCTGCAAGGGAGAGAGAACACTGTCGCTTCCACAGCATATTGGTGGAAGGTAGTTTTTTAATTATAATTGATTGTGATAAAGTGTAGATTATCTTGTTTCCAGCTATTCTATTTGACTCATTTTTTCGGTTCTGTCATTTAACAGAAAACTTTAACCATGGCAAATCAAGGATAAAATTATTGGATTTCATTTTTTAACAAACAGATCAAACTTGAACTGTAACGATTTAGATTAAAGTAAGTAAAAACTTTTATTTAATTCTTTTAGGGTTTTATGAAGTTTCTTTTTATATATCTATGTTTCCTTTTACACAATTTTAAAACAATGGCTAACAATTTTCTGGAGCAGCACTCTCACTAATTTTAGCTACAAGCCGGCACTAGTGACCACTCAATTTACATGATAAGAACAAAGTTATTTGCCATGCACTGAATCAAAATGCTATCACTTCAAACAACCTATTACCAATATTGACATTTATTGCCCACAGAAAACTATTTAGTTGTTAAAAACCTGGTCTACTAAACTACAAATTATGCTCACCATTACAGGCAAAAGTAAATAATTAATTGAACTAATTTAAACAGCACACGAGATTCACTTTGCTAATTCTAAACACAAACAGGTAATAATTACTACAGGATAACTACTAAAATAAAAACATCTGATACGTTGAATATTAGTCATTATCATAATATTATTCACTCACATAGTGATAAGGAAAGGGAGAGATAAGGCTAACTACACATAGGCCAGTACGAGAAGTAGGAATCCTGCTTTGCAATACTGTCACAGCTGATGGCATATGTTAGGTAGGGAAGGCTGCTACCCCCTTCCACCAACAAGTGTGTGATGCTACTCAATATTTCAAATTTATGAGATTAGCAAGTAATTTTCACCCACTTAAAAGTTTATTGGTGTTTAATAATTAATTACCAATCAAATTCAGTGTTGGGTGCAATATAATGAACGGAATCAGGATTGAATAAGAAGGACTTTGCTAACAATATCACTATGCTGACCACAATTTCAGATGCAAAAAGCAGGATCCAGTCGTTAAAGTGATTGAGACAAACTAGACCACAGGTTTTTGTTTTTTACTAACACAATTACCAATAAGTCATACAGGAAGTCTTACAGCAATCAATATAAAGCTAATATGTATTCTCTCTATTGGATGCAACTAACAAATGAATCTGCATTTAATTACTACTATTACTTCTAATGCCCTGAGCAACAGTTAGGGTAGTTGCAGTGGTTCTACCTAGTATTTATTAATGTTCACTATACTTAATGTGATATGATAACTGATCTGTTAAGAGTTAATGGGATATATTTGTAGTTGCCATTGTGAATCTTATTTTAGTAAAAGCTATACAGTGAACTCTCGATAAACCGGACTAAAAAGGGCAGGGGTCTGTCTGAGTTATGAAATGTCTGGCTTATGGAGGAGAAATGAGGAAATGTCATCTAAGTAATGAAATTTCGTGTTTAAGCTACAACAAGAAAAATGTATGAGGCAGAATATAGACAACTTACAGTTGGAACAAAAAACAAATAACACTTCAGTACTAACATAAAATGTCTAGTCAGAGTCTGAAATACACACTGTTACATTATTAGGACACTATGATGATTGATATGGACACTTTGAGCATATTTTTCTGAGGAGATTCAGGCCGAGAGAAACTGTAAATGTTCTTCTGTGTACACTTTTTCCGTTGCTTTTGAATAATTACTTCTCTTGCAGTCCTGAAGTGGCCGTAGAATGGCTGAAGACCTGGGTCTGGATCGTCAAGGATCTGTCAGAGTTATCCAAAGTCCAGCTTATTGAGGTCCGAATTATCGAGAGTTCGCTGTATTACATTTAAAAATATCTTTAAAGGAATGCTAAAATAGTGTACAGGATATAATACTGAAACCAATGTTTTCAGCTATGGTTTCAACAGAGCACTGGTAGACAAGAAAATAAAAAAGTAACAGAATAAAAAATTAACTACAGACATAACTACCCTAGAACACAAAGAAGAAAATAAGAAATACAAGAAAATTACTTTTCACCCTTGGGCAGACAAGAAATTGAAGAAAGTTCAGTAAATATGTTATCACTAGGGACCGGATTCTTAGGTTTTTACCTATTTTCTTCCTTACTTCCTAAACAAAAAGTGCTCATACACTTTTTCGAATCATGTCCATAGGATTCACCAACATTAATTCTGTAGCACCTAAAAATACCTAAATGGGGTATAAAAACCTAAATATACCTAAACGGGATATAAAACCTAAAATATCTAATTTACGCTACTTTTTTTATCTTTTTTGTTTGTCGGTTGAGAAATCGGTATTTTGCGGAGAGACAATCATTTTCGTCGGGTTGAAATTAATACCACCAGCGTTTCGTTCAACCCATTGTCGTCTAAAATGGACAGTATCTAGAGAGGAAGTGTAAGAATACCGGCGTATTCCTTTTAAAATATTCGTGCGAACAACCATTGTTGCCGTGTATGAATAAGGATATAGATTTCTGTGTTTTAAAGCGCTTGTTTGCCTTTAGTACTTCCCTGTTATTCATACTGAGTGGTCTCACTGTGAGTTTTAAGTAGACGTGTTAATTATGCCGAAACAAATGAAATCGAGTTTATTCCGGCAGTGGATTGGCGACGAACTGAATTTTACTACCGATGGCAAAGTAATATTTTGTCAATCCTGCCAGAAACACGTAAGTGTTATTTACCTTTCTAGAAAAGGGGGAAGTTTTCGTCCCTAGTTGATCTGTTGTGCGGTTAGCATGCGTAACAACCGAAGAAAGAAAAATAATTAGTTTCACATTATCCACATCCAACCTTTAAGTATTTTACTCACTAAATTAGAAGCATCGGGTTCGAATCCTGAGAAGGGTAGTGTCTAGATACAGTATTAACTATTAACTAAGAGATAACAGGAAGAACTTCACAGTTGAGAATCTTGATACACTGTAACCAGGAAATGTGAGGCAATCTTATTTTCATTGCTACTTTTGATTGTTTATGCTTTCTTTCTTCAATTGTATAATATTGTAGTAAAGCAAGTTGACACAAATTTAAGTCAATTTTGTTAAGTTAAACTTTACAAGTATTATGTATAGAATCCTATGTAGCACATTCAAATTCATTCAACCAATTATTCTACCCGAAAACGATATTTTAGGGAAAAAACCTAAAAAAAACTATTTCACCTAATGGAAAACCTAAATCAGTGTTTTTAAAAACCTAAAAATCCGGTCCCTCGTTATCACCACAGCACCTGTAAACAGATTCTCATTAAAGAACATATTAAATTCCACCAATTAAGAAGACAGAGAACATAGCAAAAACTTAAAAATATACCAAATCAACTCTCCAAACTGCAAGAAAGTGTATGTGGGGAAATCCAAGAGGAAATTAGAGGTTAGAACAAAGAACATATGAGGCATCTTAAACATGGAAATACAGACAAATCTGCAGTAGCGGCCCACTTTTGGAATGTAACTCATGGCATCAATAGGGATCCAAAATTAATTAAATGTGTAGAAGGCTACAAGGAACTTTCGGTTTGGGAGAGGATATTCAACCATAAACATAAAGAACATCTCATGAACTTTGACATCCCAACAGATGAATGTCTCATCGCCAAATGCAGCAAACTTCCCCGAGAGGGCAACACAAACTTCCAGCCGGCAGTTGGTGTTAATCTGATGATTATGAATGACGATGGTCTTCGAAACTAGTTCAGGTATTTATACAAAAAGTGACGTATACGTGCTAGACCCAACTCAATATAATATCCTGCATATTATAGCTTCACTGTGTCAACTTCCGTCGGCTGGTCTAGAGGTAGCGTGCCTGCCTCTAGATCCGGGATCAAACCCGGCTGCAGTTGATGGGTTTTTCAGGACGTAAAAATTGTGGGCACGGAGTCCTCCGGGAGGGACTTTAAGCTGGGGGGCCCGTGTCGTAGATTTATGGCATGCAAAAGAACTCCAAGCCTAAATTAGAGCCTCTGAAGAAAATTTCTCGGCCCTTTCACGTCCAAGTAATACCTTAGTATCCGGAGGGGGGTTAAGGGGCGATGGGCTTACCACCTGTCCCTCTGCCCTCTCTAGGAAAATAAGCGTAACAAAATTCACATCGGTAAACAGAAACCTCCACTTGGAGGCCCCTCGCCCCAACATGGGGGCATAGGATTCGAGAGAGAGTGTCAACTTCCAATATATTTTTAAATTAAAATAGTGTATTTGACATAAAACTTCCATTCTATAGGATTTTTGCAGGATTTATTTTAAAAACAAGATATTTATGAGATTATCAAGCTTACTTGTGGGCCACAAGATAAGGTGTTAAAAGAATGAGTATCCTGCAAAAAGCAGGTTATCCGGTCATCCTAAATAACATGCTAATCATGTTTTGTTCTGTAAATAAAGGTGAAATGAGGTATTTACTACATAATGAAAGAAATTATTAGAATAAGAATTACTGGGCCGATAACCTACAAACTGCAGACAGTCGCTACCTTTCAGAAACTCGCCATTAAGGCTGGTTTACATGCTGACAATAGGTTTCATAACTAAGTTTTGCAGTTTTGAATGCACAAGCACAAGATGTACTGGTGATAGTGAGTTACGACGCTATGCAGTTTCGGCCGATTCCAACTTTTCACAAAACTATAATAGTGATTTGGGGTACGCAGTAGCATAGTGGTTGAGGCACTGCGCTACAAACCGTAAAGTCATGGGTTCGATCCCCGATGAGGTCGGAGTTTTTCAATTGGCCTAATCCTTCTGGTGGCACTATGGCTCTGGGGATGACTCAGCCTCTAACAGAAATGAGTACCAGGAGCAATCCTGGGGGTAAAGGCGGCCGGTGTGTAAGGCTGACAACCTTACCACCTTCATGTGCCGATGTCTAAAAATCTGGGAGCCTCAACCTCCTGGAACCCTTTGGGCCTCTATGGACTGTAATAGAGAACACTTTTTTATAATAGTGATTTTGAGGTTATATCATGCTTATTTAGCTAGTTCGCGTTTTTAAAACATGAAGTGGGAAGTGAGGAAACTGAAATGCCTGGATTCATACGTGTTTCAAACGTTTATATGGGATTTTAACAACTTGAACTTCAGAAATATGGTGAAACGTGAGTTTTTTAAGAAAATAGATGTAATTAGTTTCGCTAAATCACTTTCATGAAACCTAGTATTTTCAAGGAAACTAGCCTTTAATGTCCTAATACATTTTTTACCAGATTACCCCATTTTGTAGATTTTCTAGCTTAGGCAACTTATTACACTCTCAAACCAAATTGACTAGAATCAAATTGCAGTTTGGGCAAAGTGCAGAAGCTGAAAATGGTTTATAATAATTTTCTAATAACAGCGGTAGACGTACCGTCAGAATGGGATAGACCTTGGGCAAGTAAATTAAGGGATGAAAGAAAAACTGGCACCTAAAACCAGCAGAATGTTGTTTCAACTGAAGCTGAAGGTATACATGTCTCCAGTGGGATTCTGCCACCTGGGTTTGTAAATGCTGCACAGCAGAGCAGAAACAGAAAAGAGACCCTATTGTGCATTAGCATATTAAGGTTATAGCTTAACACATGCAATTTACATCAGATAGTACATTATGATGAAGGTTTATTGAAGATGCGGTAGAGAAAAGTTAAAAAATGAGAATGTCAGTTCATTGTCACAGGAGTTCAGGTGATAGTCTCAATCTTCCAAATTCAGGAATAAAAAAAAATGTGTGTGGACACGCGATAGAAGTGAAATTTTTCTGTGTGATATACTTTTGGCAATCATCATACAAGTTATTTATGAGTCCCACGGGTATTGGACAGCCGTCTTCCTCTTCAGGGAGTGTTCTAGACCTAGTTCCCTGTGTGTTATGTGGAAACAAATTTACCAGAAGAGGGATTAACATTCACATTGCCAGAAGTCATAGTTCCTCTCAGGATTCAAATGTTGATATTGAAGGAGAAAGTAACAGCGATGGAGTTACTAGAAATGGTACAGCTTCACAAATACTCAACACTGAAGAATCATTTTCATGTCCTTTATGTGGCTTGTGCTTTAACAGTGCACGTGGTCTTGCCATTCATCAATCCAAGCGGCATGTCACCTTATCAAACAAAAATAAACTTGCAAAAATATTGCAATCGGATAATGATAATATAAATAATGAAGTGAATTTGCCAAACAGTAAGGCATCAAAACCCAGGTCAAATGCTGAATTACAGAAAGAAATTGACAAATGGCGTAAAGTCTTTCAAGATATTTATGGTGACCTTGATCATTTTGAATTCACTGATTTTGATAATAAAGTCAGCAGTTTTTTAACGTTTTTAAATGAAGCCAATGCCAAGCTGCCGGGACCCCAACATCCTGCAACCCGTTACTATCAGCTTAGAAAGAACAGAAAAAATATTAACCATACGGTTTCGTCAAATCCTCAACGTTCTTCAAAGGCTAGAAGGAACAAAAATAACAACAGATATGATTATGAAGTTGCTCAATTTAATTACTACAACAGAAGGAAGACAGTTGTTAGGACCATTATGAATTCAGGTAATCCAAAGCGGTGCCCTATTAACACTAGTGAAATAGAGAATAATTTTCTTCAAGTTTTTGGGACTCCTAATGACTGTGTCAGAGAGACATATCCTGTTGGTGGCCTGAAAGACAATGTTTCTGAAGTCTCCACTGACATGGTGAAGAAGGCGATTAAGGGTATGTCAGTGGACACATCACCTGGGTTTGATAAAGTACTTATAAGAACAGTTAAAGAGCTTGGCATATCTGAAGTTGTTAAAGTACTTATAGATATTATGTTTAAAACAAGTTTTGTGCCTACAAAACTTAAAGAAGGGCGAACTGTTCTTCTCTATAAAGGCAAGGGAGATGTGAAGAACATAACTTCCTGGAGGCCTATAACCATCTATTCTGTTATACGGCGAATAATTGAACGGGTTCTTGATCAACAATTGAGGTTACAGATCGAATTAAATATAAACCAAAGAGGATTTGTACCAAACATATCAGGCTGTCATATCAATTCCAGACTTCTGTCTGGCTGTTTGAAACATTCGAAAACAAATAAGACTGACTGTGTTATTGCATTTCTTGATGTTTCCCGTGCTTTTGATCGGATAGGACATGCACATATTAAGAACTCGCTTCAGTCTGCTGGTGTATCCTCTGACCTTCAAGCTTTGATTGTTTCTCTTATAAAAGATAACACTATTCAAGTGGAAACAGGACTTCAACGGACTAAGAAGATATCTGTCAGATGTGGAGTACCACAGGGTGGACCACTGTCACCAATTTTATTCAATCTTGCTATTAATTTCATTTATGATAATGTTTGTGAACAAAATTTCGCTACGAAGTATGGGTATAAATTAAGTGCTGACACAGAACCCATATGCTTAACAGGATTTGCTGATGATCAGGCAGTGACTGCTCGCAACATTGATTCTGCAGTTCGCGTCATTGATGCTACTCAAAACCTTCTTACAACCATAGGCTTAGAAATAAACGCTGATAAAAGCTCAGCAATTGTTGTGAGTCAAGGCCAGCTTGTACAAAGCAATTTAAACTTAGGATGTGGAGAAATTATTTCTTCAATCTCTGAAAGTGAAACCATTAAATATCTGGGTTGTAAGTTTAACAGTGAGCTTCTGTTCAATAAGGACGCATTAGTCCCTTTCCACCAAAATTTAGAGAAATTAGCAAAATCTCCTTTGCTAAAACCTAATCAGAAGCTCAATATAATCAATCAGTATATATTTCCATCTCTCATATATCCTTTGCAGACTGCGCCTTTGACTAAAATTCCATTGTATGAGCTTGATGGCCTGGATGTCATTATACGGCGAACTGTAAAAGAAATTGTTGGACTTCCTGACAGAACTGCTAGTGCAATGCTATATGCACCTCGTAAGTTACGTGGACTAGGACTGATTAATTGTCAATGGGAAGCCCCGTTGCAACATATTTCTGTTGCTAAAAAGTTGACCAATTGTGACGATCCCCGCTTCCTCCTGGTATTTAATTATGACAATGAGATTCAGCAGAGCTTGGCAAGGCTGAGTCCACTGGACACGAGTAATACTCAAATGAGCTCTCGGCAACTTAGAAGAGTTTTGCGGTTGAAATCATTCGAGGAATGGTCATCAATGTCATGGCAAGGTATGGGCGTATCTCATTTTAAGGAATATACAGCCACTAACAACTTCATGGCGGAAAAAGTTAAGCTCACTTCTTCAGAATGGACAGCCCTCTTGAAATTAAATATAAATTATGCCAACTTGAAAGGAGTTCCTGGAAATCATAGTGAATCGAACAGGACATCCCTTTGTCGCAGATGTGCAAAGGAGACTGAAACACCAGGCCATGTGCTCGGATCTTGTCCCTTCAATTCTCTCCTGATTACCCAGAGGCACCACAAGTTGAAGCATGCACTTACCACCATGTTAACAAAACAAGGATACGAATGCTTTGAGGAAGTCCATGCTATTGATGGGACAGGATCCAATCGCTTTGCCGACATCGTGGCTTTTAAGAAAGGATCACATGAAGCTTACATCCTTGACCCCACAATAAGGTATGAAAATAATGCTGCCGACCAAGCAAACAACGTAGACCGTGAAAAAAAGGATATATATGAAAGCTGTATTCCTTTCTTTAAAGAGAAATATAGGAGGAATTTTGGTGATCGGCATTTTACTGTCCATGGACTTTTATTTGGAGCAAGAGGTACTGTATACCGATCGGTTGCTGACGTACTTAGGAAGCTGGGACTGGACTTATCATCCTTAAATCAGATGGCAGAAAACATCATTGCTGACTCAGTGGGCATATTGCACCACCACATATATAAGAATATATAGTAAAAATTGTTTACATGTTTTATTTAAACTATTGTTTATATGTTACCCCTTTTTTACCATCATTTGAACTATTGTCAAAAGTGATTGATTGGTATGCTGTGTCTATGGCAACTTGCTTGAAGCAAGCAGCTCATTTTGTTCAATAAAATGTATTCTCTTAGGATATTTTTATTTTTTATTTTTGAACTTTTGAACTTTGGATCTTTGAATTTTTTAATTTTGGATCTTTTAATTTTAGATTTTTTTAAATATATTAAATATATTAAATAGATTTTTTTAAATATTTTGAATATTTTTATTTTTGGATTTTCGATTTTTTAATGTTGAATTTTTTTGATTTTTTAAACTTTGGATAAGAATAATCATTGAGTTGATTGTCTTCTGTGTAGTCCGTTCCGTCACACCTCACTAATTTCGTGACGATTTTGAGTGTTTCATTAATTTCGTGATGATTTGAGTGTTACACAAGTTCTTGATTTACCCCTACCACAGCTAAAGAAGTTTTTTACTTAAAAAAGCAAGTACTATACTGTTTGAGGTGATCCACAAAAATAGGAATCGCTCAAAATATGACTTAAATTTGCCATGGTGAGGCAGGAATTGTGTGAGCACAAATTCGGCACAAGCCTTTTGCACTGGAGTCGATGATGGATCTCATGAGTCATGAAAGTTTCACAGTTTTAAGTCCTTTTTCTATTGAACAATAGTATTTACAAATGTGACGTAAATGAACACAGAAGAAGTTAATTTTGAAGATTATATGACATGCAAGTAATGTGTGCTTTTAGCTTACAAAAGTGAACTAAACATAGTAAAGAAAAAAAGTAATACAATTTAGAAAACTATAAGAGTCTTCCAGAAAGTAAAAACAGAAGATATGTGATCAAACTTTTATTCACAATTATAATACACTTACAGGCAAAAAAAAAAAAAAAAAAAAAAAAAAAAAAAAAAAAAAAAAAAAAAAAAAAAAACTATCACTGTAAAATTTGTTGTAATTTTAAGATTAAACATAATTTTGATTGGATGTTTATACATTGTTGTTGGTGAGGATGAATTACTATTTTTATTGGACCATCTTGGAGCCTCAACCTCCTGGAACCCTCTGGCCCTCCATGGCCTGTAATAGGGAACACTTTACCTTTACTTTTATTAGCTATAGATTAATAAATAAATTAAATAAAAAAAAAAAAACATCGCAATAGGGCGATTCCAATCTGATTATGTGCACTAGCTTGTCATATATATTGCAAGGTGTTTCATTGTTGTATTGCGTCATTTCCTTACAAACTGAAAGGAAACTGTCTGCCTTCGCATCAAACTGATTCTGTCAGTAAGTTTAATTGAAATTATGCCTCTCAGTCCCGAAGACGTTGCCAAAGCTGTTGGTCTAACTGATGATGGATGCAGCCTCCGTTATGCTGCTGCAACCTTAGGCTCACCATTCACCACGGTGCAAGAGGTAACATGGGGGAATTAAGTATGAAATGTGTCATTAAATTTTAATCTTAAAAACGTATACAATTGCAGTAATTTTATTTCAAGCACTAGGCCAACTACATAATTTTTACTTAAACTTAATTTTTTTTAATTTTATTAAGTGATCAGTTTTTTTTGCCTGTCAGTGTAGTATATAACCTATTTTTCTGCATTATAATAATTATGTTGTGAGATTTTCAATACCAGTGTTATACTCACTCACAGCCAATTCCTGAAGCCGTGAAATGACTGCTGCTTTCAATCCATTGTTTTCAAACAGGGTCGTATACCGAAGGACAATGTCATGAGCACCATCTAGTGCCAAAACCTGATACTACTGAACGCAGATGAAGCAATTCAGTATTTAGATACGAAGATGTAAATCAATTCCTATTAGAGGAGCAGTAACGGCCAACCTTGGCTATGAATAAGGGATAAGTTTTTTTTCTATTTATCTATGGTTCAGAAAAGCAATTTTTAAGAAATGTAAAAAGACAAGTACTGAAAAAGAAAAGTCGATGGTAAGAGAGTTGCTGTTAGCAACAGCTAAGTTTAGAGTTGAAATATTTATTGAATTTTCATTAATATTTCATGAACTATTTTGCAAGTTCTGTGTTTTCTTTGCTTATTATTATTCATAATTACTTCATCAGTGTTTTGGTGCTCAGCGGTTTGTAAAACATTAAAACATTGCAGTTTATGTTTTGAATATTATAATTTGACCCTAAGTTTCGAGGTTTTGCCACAAGGAGTGCCCCATTGTTCCATCGTCAAAGCAGTAAATATCCTGTATTATTCTTTGTTCTATTTCCTTTCAATTTTTCCCCAAAGTGACACGGTGTAAAAACAGCGATGCACTGAAAGCACGGCTTCAGGAATTGGCAGCAAGTGAGTGTAACACTGACACT
This sequence comes from Ectobius pallidus, assembly GCA_964059195.1. Lineage (NCBI taxonomy): Eukaryota > Metazoa > Arthropoda > Insecta > Blattodea > Ectobiidae > Ectobius > Ectobius pallidus. The sequence continues at coordinate 210,150,035 of CAXKWD010000002.1, forward strand.
GAAAACCTTGTAACAAGTTATGACAAATGTTTGAATTGAAATGGTGATCATGTAGAAAAATATGTTACCATCTATTTCCGCAGATAGGCTAAAATGACCTTCAGAGAAATTTTTGTCAAGTTTTATAGATTTAGCATATATCTGTCCTACACTTACAGGCAAAAAAACCAATCACTTAAGGAAATTAAAAAAAAATTAAGTTTAAATAAAAATTATGTAGTTGGCTTAGTGCTTGAAATAAAATTACTGCAATTGTATACGTTTTTTAAGATTAAAATGTAATGGCACATTTCACACTTAATTTCCCATGTTGCCTCTTGCACCGTGGTGAATGGTGAGCCTAAGGTTGCAGCGGCATAAAGGAGGCTGCATCCATCATCAATTAAAGCAACAGCTTTGGCAACGTCTTGAGGACTGAGAGGCATAATTTCAACTAAACTTACTGACGGAATCACTTCGATGCGAAGGGAGACAGTTTCCTTTCAGTTTGTAAGGAAATGACGCAATACAAAAATGAAACACCTAGCAATATGTATGACAAGCTAGTGCACATAATCAGATTGGAATCGCCCTATTGCGATGTTCTTTTTGTTTTGTTTGGTGATAAAGTGAAGATATGAAGAAAACAGATATGCTGTATCTATAGCTAATGATCCAATAAAAATAATAATTCATCCTCACCAACAACAATGTATAAACATGCAATCAAAATTATGTTTAATCTTATAATTACAACAAATTTTACAGTGATCGGTTTTTTATTGCCTGTCAGTGTATAAGACGACCCCCAAACTATCAACGGTGAATGGCCTATAAACTTATGTTTACGAAATACCTTAAAAAATCTGCTTTTGTTTCAGTTTTCTTGTTGATCGCAAAAATATTGCCAGCCATTACAATGGAACAGAATGATATGTGCATTATGCATGAGCCATATACAAGTACCAGTAAGTGAAAAAAAAAATATATCAAAAATATGTTTTATTTTGCGAATTATGTCGTTTGTGGTTTTATTTACGAAATTTGTGTTAGTTTGCAGCTTACATTTACCTGCAAATGGTACCTAACATTGTAATACAGTAGACCCTCGGTAATTCGAGCCCCGGTATTTCGAGGTTCCGTGTAATTCGAGCTGGTCTTAAGAAAACTAAAATGTTCCATAAAACTAGAGTAAAATCTCGATTTTATACGGTGTCCGCATGTAAGATTTACGCCCTTCCGAATGTGTTACATTTTGAACTTTATTTCAATTTTTCCATGTATAAAAATGCAGGTAAAACTGTCCCACTTAGGGGTTTCGTTCATAATACACAGAATGAATCTTGGCTTCAGGCTGTTAATACATTTCTATTACAGATTGACAGAAACCGTAGGCGTAACACAGGTATGTATAGGCTTAGGTTACTATATTGTTTATATATTTATTTTTTAAACCATTGTTGTGCTCATTAAACATTTATTTATGATTTACCCATTGACTTAGTGATATTTCCGTATAATCAGAGTTTTTTGTAATTCGAGGTAGCCTCAGCCCCAATTAGCTCGAATTATCGGGGTTCTACTGTATATCAAAGTAATATAATCTTAACATCAGAATACATCATTTCATAATGGTTTTACTTACTCAATGGCAATAGACAATTCCTCAGCAAACTAAAAGAATATTATCTATTTTATGGAACCCGAAGGTTCATTGCTGCGCCCACCTGAGCCCGCCATTCAACCCTATTCTGTGCCAACTCCATTCAATCATCCCTTACAAATCCTACTTCCCTTAAATCTATCCTAATATTGTCCTCCCACGTGGTCTTTTCCCTTCGGGTCTCCCAGTCAATGCTTTTGAGATAAGTTTTTCCTCCACCATGCACCCTCCGTGATTTAATTACCCTTACTATATCTGGTGAAGAGTACAGGTCATGAAGCTCATCGTTATGCAGTTTTCTCCAGTCCCCATTTTCATCTCTCTTAGGCCCAAATGTTTTCCTAAGCACCCTATTTTTCAAGCGCTCTCTGACTATGTTCTTCCTGACCACTAAGCGGCCATGTCTCACATCCATATAATACAATTGGCCGGATAAAAGTCTTATAAATCTTTATTTTTAGATTTCTGGACAGAAGACGAGAAGATAAGAGTTTCTGAACTGCATAAAAACAAGCATTTCCTGATTTGAGTGTACAAGTAATTTCTGCTTTAATTTATTTGTGTCTGTAATTATTGCTCCCAGATATTTATAATGGTTTTAATTTATATAAATTTCAGTCTATTTTTTGTATCTGTTTTATAAGATGACCCCAGATTTTGGGGGCCATTTGTTATGATTCAACTATTGTCTTATCTGCGGAAATATACAGTAGTTACTATTATAATTATGAATAAAAGTTTGTTCACATATCTTCTGTTTTGATTCAACTGTACCAGAATGTTCTTGACTTTCTGAATAACCATCATAGAAATTTCAGGTTAATAAAAAGACCCATTATGTAATTGTTTAAGGAACATTAAAATGTGAGGGTATAAACATACTTAACTGTATAGAATATGTATACTGAGATATCTACCTTATGCAAAGTTTTAAGTATAGGATCTGATGCCTCTTCCCTATGTGTGTTTTCCACAATAGTACCGTCAAACATAAGAACATTGCTCCCATAATTAACCAGAGATATGGACGGGCGTTTGGTAGTAATATCAGAAAGCTTCTCAGTGGATGTGTCACTGGCTTCTTCTTGGTGGACGGGGAGTAGTAATTGGTGGGAACGACCATCCAGCATGGATGACATTACTAGGCTGCCTCTCCGCGACATTACCACGTGATCCTCACATTCTGTGTCATCTGCAACCTTCAACACACCAGGAACACTCACAGTTACTAATACTGTCAAATGGGGTATTAATTTATCCTACGAGGGCTATTTTTTTTTTCAACTTCCAATTGGGCATGAAATGAAAACAACAGTGAAAATCAAATATGTTTTATCTGGAACATTTAGGTACACCTTCTAGCTACTTCTCTACATAATCTCGCTCCGATTGCGTCATTTGTCGTAGAATGGTACCAACTTTACTATAACCTCTTCATAGAAGCTTGGCGCCAGCGTATTGAGAAGGGTCTTCATGACATTTTTAGGGTTCTGAAATTCTTCGTTGGTGTGGAAGCACTGTCCTCCCAGATCTTGGGTTTGTTCGGGAAATTTGTGTGCATCCATTGTTTGGATTGTACTTTTGATTCTGGATTGTCGTAGCGAATCCACGTTTCATGCCTTGTCACGATGGATTTCAAAAACTTGTTCCTGTGCCAAGTAACTTTAATCTTTTTCGGCAGCTGAAGAAAGATCTGGGAGAACAGAGGTTCCACACCAACGAAGAATTTCAAAACACTTCAAAATATCGTGAAGACCCTTCTCAATGCGCTGGCTGCAAGCTTCTATGAAGAGGGTATTTGAAAGTTGCACCATGCTTCGACAAATGCCTCAACCGGAGCGCGACTATGTAGAGAAGTAGCTAGAAGGTGTACCTAAATGTTCCAAATGAAACAGTTTTGATTTTCACTGTGGTTTTCATTTTATGCCCCATCGGAAGTTGAAAAAAAAATAGCCCTCGTATATATGAGCCGCTTCTTCCAGTCTGTTATGAGGTATGGTTCAATATTATGGGGAAACAGTAATAAAAGTAACAGTATTTTAGTTTTACAGAAAAAAGTTATAAGAATAATGACCCACAGCAATCAATTGGCGCACTGTAGACCTTTGTTTGTTCAATTAAATGTGTTAACTGTTATTAATTTGTATATACATGACATGGTGTTGTTAATTTTTAACAGACGTGACAATTTTATGACAAATTCTGATGTACATTGTTATCAAACAAGAAATAATGAAAACCTTATGCTACCGAAGCACAGATTGCACAGAACTGAACAAGTCATATTATAATAGGACTGTATCTGTTTAATGATATTCCTAGTCATTACCAAACTACCAAGAATAATTTTAGAAAGAGATTTTATCATTGGTTATCTATCCATCTGTTTTACACATTCATGGAATTTCTTGACCTACCATAGAACAGCATTGTGATTTGAATATTTTATATAGGGTGTCCAGTGAGGCAAGCTGAAGAAATTCAAGCATAATTAAAGGATTTCAAGGCTTGAATTTCCAAAATTTAAAACAACAGCTTTATTTACTAATATTAAAAAATGCATGAACATAGGACACAATGAGTGAATATTAATGACTAATATTTCTGAAAATGGTAAAATTTTCGTAAAAACTATCAACTTAAAAAAATATATTAAAGACTAATATTTCTGAAAATGGTAAAATTTTCGTAAATACTATCAACTTAAAAATATATATTAAAGACTAATATTTCTGAAAATGGTAAAATTTTCGTAAAAACTTAAAAAAATATTCTCTTCACTGGTCCACCGTAAGTCAGCCCAAAACAAAACGACAAGACATTTTGAAGACTTTTGAGGACGATGAAGAGGTGATTCGCACAGTGCAGAAATGGCTTCATGACCAGAACAAGGAGTGGTACCACAGGGCATACACGCCCTTGTGTCTCGCTGGAAGAAGGCCATAGAACGGGATGGAGATTATGTGGAAAAATAGGGAGTGTAGAAGAAACATAATTCTTTCTTGTGTGTAAGTTTCATTGTGTTCAATAAATAATTGTTGAAGGAAAAAATGCAGTGGATTACTTTTTGGGTGACCCTCATAGATATCTCAAAATCAATTTTTTAAAGATGTCCTAGCGTTGAACTAAGGAAGCGAGTGTTTACACAATTTTAAACCAGTACAGGTACTCATGGCAGCAGCCAGGCCGGGTTTAGCTTAGCAACACAGCACAACTAAGCTTAACATTGGTTAGCACTACGTAACATTCTATGGTAGCCATACAAGTATAAAGCCAAGCTAGATGTGAAAGCAAGGTGTAATTATGTACCTGGAAATTAATATAGTGTTATTGTCACATCATTGGTAGTGGTTAGAGATATTGTATGTCCGGACGGTGGACCAAAATATGTTTAGGAAAGGATATTAGGCCCTTGTGAGGACCATCAATATGATTAAGATTGTCCCAACAAGTATGTAATTAGATCAGGCCTAGGTGGACCATGAAATGTTGGGTTAAGGTACAGTCGGTCAAATAAAAAACGTCGGGCGGTATTTGATTAAGTATCACGAACGAGCATATGCGCATGTACAGGAAGACTTAAGGTTAGGTTCACACACGCCTCTTGTCTATCCATGTATTTTCTTGATTATTTAGTCAGTTTTGTTCCAAAACAAACATGTATGGAAGGCTGTGACTATATGCCTCAAATCCGCCATATTCTTGGTTGCAAATTTGTATAATATTAATAATCAATAGATTCGCGAGGAATATGTTTATTCAAGGAGCATTTTTTTAAGATCTTATTTTATAATACCGGTACTTCTAGTGCAAAATCAATAACTTACGCTCAACTTCTGCAACCAATCTTAGCATCGAAATACGCGTCCGGCCAGATCAACGTTTGCTATGAAAAATTCCGGTCGCATTATAAGCTTAGTAAAGTTTCCACCACTGAGCTGCTCTTTCATAAATATGGAACCTTCTCGTTGCTTCAGAGGCCGAAAAATGCAGGTCAATTACAGCCCTAACTACACTTTCTCTCACGTTAGCATTTTTATGTGGCGATGACACAAAGCAAAATGAACTATGACAATGCATTAAGTTGAATATCGTGTGTTGCGCTTTCCGCGATGTTCATTTTCTCCCACCTTGTTCATATTTTCCCTCCTGCCGCATGGCCTCATATGTTCCGAAAATGGCCTGTATTTTGTGTTTTTTATAGGAAACTTGTGAACTAATGCGTCAAAACTTTAATTTTAACAGCATACGAGTCCCGACGTTTTTTATTTGACCGACTGTACTTCCAGTCTGCGTGGACTAGATTTCCAAGAAGGATATAAATTGTGGACTGTATAAAGAATGATACACAAGTGAAGAACAAAGGAATCTGGTATTGCTATGGTCACACGTGCAATGATGAGGCGTGATGCTCTTTGTATATATATGATATTCTATTCTAAATGTAACACTTAAGATAATATAGATTAGTAGAAACACTGTTGACACTTGATTATACAGAAATACTGAATATATTGATATATATTGTTCACTTTAATAAATTCTGATTTAGTCTCGGCAAAACAGGCGCTAAAACCGGAGCTTGCAGGCTACGCGTTCGTTCTCGGTAGGCTTACAACACAAACTGATTCTCTTGCCCTCGTGTAGGTTTCTTCTAGACGCCTGACTTCCCGCCGAAGTCATGTGAGTCACTGGTGCAAACATGATTTAACATTGTGCAATCTTGAGCAAGAGCTACACTATTACAACATTGAACATGGATACAATTATTAATTCAATATAAAATTAATACTAGCTTTAACAGGTAGGTTAAATAATAATAATAATAATAATAATAAGAATAATAATAATAACAACAACATCAATAACAACAACAACCAAAACCATTCAACATCACTCTCTGGAGTTCCTATATAGATTATAAGTCTGAAATAATGATTCATCACTGACAGTATTTTTTAAAAACATACAGTTGTGTCTAATCACAACCTAGAGAGACGAGAACATTGGAAAGTTGTTCATAACCAACCAAAATCACCACGACTAAAGGGTGACACCAGACAATTTTAAAATTATTTTATTATTGTACTTGTTGAATGAAAGTATATCATTTTATAGATCTTTAATATTATCACAAAAAACTCAAAACAACAACCATTACATCACTGGTATATTAAAAAATAATAATAAAAACAGTCTGATATCACCCCATTTAACGGTGTAATAAAACCTGGAATAACTGAATTGGGAACTTTCCTAATAAAGACATTGTTGGGTCCCTAATCAATAGACCTGGGATTTTAAGGCAAATGACTATTTTGTTTCTTATGAAATAACATGATATTTTTTAAATATGTTGACATTTCATTATACATCACTTATATTTATAGTTTTTTAGTGCCCTAAAATACCTATTTGGACGTTTGGAGCCTATTTTTACTATATTAGTGTCTAAAATGCCTATTCTGTACATTTAAAATAAAATCCAACTTCTGTAACTTTTACAATTATTTAATGGACATCCCTGAATGAAGAAGAGAAAAGCAGAGGGTGGATTTTTCACAGAAACTTGATTTTCCCAAACAATTGTCGCCAAAGGAATGCTGACTGATGGGGGAGGATTAGCTCAAAACAACAAGTAGCAGGTATATAGTAAGAAGGGACTTACTGTGTCAATTTTTCATAAAAACCAAAACTGTTTTTGATAAATATATTTTTAATTCTGTCTTAATTTTGCAATTATTTCTGTTAAGAATAACTTAGGTATACCACGTTTCTTACAGTAAAAATGATCATGTTAGAGTTTAAGAGCATATTGTAGTATTTTAAAGTCTATTTTCTGTCTATTTACACATTTTGAAAGCATATTTTAAGTGCCTATTTTCTCTTTTAAAAGCCCATTTTAGGTGCCTGAAACTAATTTTTTTAGAGCCTAAAAAAATGAGATTGCTAGATGCATTACTGATTTTTGGAGTACACTTTCAAGATGTTTAAAGGCCATGTGGATCATTAAAAAGGGGGGGGGGAATACAATACCGAAGGACCCTGCGAACATGGCGAATCTATTACTGTGGTGAAAATACATTAGCAGTGCATCAATCCAGTTCAGCTGACAGCCCTCTTTACCCAGGCTAACTCAGAGATTGCTTATTGATTTGACAAATTATTGCAAAGAAAAGCAAAGATAAAAACAGAATGCAATCAGTTGTAAAGAATCTTGAGAAAAGTTGAAAATAAAAACACTTTTAACTCCACTTACCTCAAATTATAAAATCGGACTAGTTTTGGGAGTGTTACTCCCATCCTCGGCTGGGAAGGATGGGAGTAACTATAGGATGTCCCAATAAGAACGCCGGATTTGAATTGGCCACCATTTTTATGCTGTGGGATTGGCAACACTGTAGTTAGCTTTTCTGTTTCCTGTTTTTGTTGCAATTACAGTGGTACCTCGAGATACGAGTGCCCTAACATACGAGTTATTTGAGATACGGGCTGTCGAGCGAGTAAATTTTCGTTTTGAAATACGAGCGACATTTGAGATAGGAGGAACGGTCAGGTGCGACGCTGCACATGGCCCACCAGTTTACTGCGCCTGCGTCTCGCGCATTATCCCACTTATTCCCCAGTGTGCTTGTTTACCTCGCTGTCGAAGCATCTTTGCTAAGTTTTTCTAGGGCTTTGCGCTTTTTGTGCATTTACGTACTTTATCACATTTCTTTTTATAACCATGGGTCCGAAGAAAGTGTAACAAATATGTATGTACACTTTATAAAGCCAGTTTTTTTCTTGCTTTACATTCTCTTTTATTATGTTTTTATATAATATTTGTCATTTATAAATACATTTTTCTTATTCAAAAACACGTAACAAAAACAATTGGGGGTAGCATTTTTGGGGCTGGAACGGATTAATGGCATTTCAATTAATTTCAATGGGGAAAATTGCTTTGAGATAAGAGCAAATTGACATACGAGCAAGGTTACGGAACGAATTAAACTCGTATCTCGAGGTATCACTGTACTTGGTATGGAGCGCTACACTGCTGAAGAATGAGTTTTAACTGTCAAAACTCATTGCAAGAATGGTGAGTGCTATCCTCAAACTGTTCGAAGGCTTTGTGCGCTCTTAGGCCGGAATAATGCGCCTAATGAATCAACTGTGATCTGACACAATGCGAATTCTTTCTTTGGGGATTTCTTAAATCGCAGGTACGCGAACACAATCCTCGAACCATACAAGACCTGAAGAAAGAAATTCGACATGTAATCGCCCAAATCCAGGTGCAAGATTGTGCAAGAATTATTACAAATTTCATGGACAGAGTCACTAGCTGCAGAGCAGGACGTGATGGACATATGCCAGATTTCATTTTTCATACATAAATCGGAACATATGTTACTTTGTATTCATGTATAAACATAGCCTATGTCATTTCTTGAAAACAAAATGTATTTTGTGCATTATTAAATCCGGTGTTCTTATTGGGACACTGTTTAGTCTGATTTTATAAATTGACATAATTGGAATTAAAAGTGTTTTTACTTAGACTTTTCTCAAGATTCAGCATGCTCCACTGTTTACATATTTTCATTTGAATTTGTTTTAATTGTAAAGAACTTTCATTTTATTATAGCGCTCTGCTTGATTAGTTTGTTTATAACATTACACAAAGTTTAAGCGAATATGTGAAAGTGGAAATTCTTAGTTACACGTCACAGATGGATTAATCATCATTCACAATGTGTAGTGTTATTAAAACTATGTCCATAAGTGAAATGGGGTTATTTCCATTAGTGGAAAATTACATTTCATTCACTAACCAACCATATGGTTTCCTCAAATTTTCTATCACTCACAATAAACACTCAAAGCAACTGATCTACACCATAAGCGGCCTGTCACACTGAGCTTCGATCGATCAAGACCAACCAACTGCCATCGAGCGCTCTCGACTACATTTCAGTTCCTTGTCACACAGCATCGAGCGTCATCGATCAACGAAAATATTATAGGTTATTTACCTATATGATTTTACTAGGTCTACTCATCACTGTACATTAGAGGTAAAGTATATTACCTTATTAGGCCTGCGTCTGCTTGTCTCCTGCGTAATAACATACTACATGTGTTGGGATGTAGGGTTAAATATTAGGCCTACTACCTCAGGCTTCATCTGTTTACTTTACCAGTTGACCCTCTTGCTTGTTGTTTATCGCTGGCGATCGATGCTATGTGACTGGTACCACTGCTGTCTATAGGTTCGTTATATCGGTCAGTCGGTCGGTCGCTCGATCGATCCAGTGTGACAGCCCCCTGAGGCAGCTATCTCAATATTCTCCTCAACCACATGCCCCGCAACATTGACTTCAGTGCAATATTGAATTATCCCATGACTGACTAGGATAGCAGCCCCACCCCACGTTTTATTAGTTCTACAATAGCTAACCTTGGTCTTCATGTTATTGATGAGTAGGGACCGGATTCTTAGGTTTTTACCTATTTTTTTTCCTTACTTCCAAAACAAAAAGCACTCATACACTTTTCGTATCATGTCCATAGGATTCACCCACATTAATTCTGTGGCACCTAAAAATACCTAAATGGGGTATAAAAACCTAAATATACCTAAACGGGATGTAAAACATAAAATATCTAATTTAGGCTACTTTTTGTCTGTCAGTTGAGAAATCGATATTTTCAGGAGAGAGAATTTTTGTCGGGTTGAAATGAATACCACCAGCGTTTCGTTCAACCCACTGTCGTCTACGATGGACAGTATCAAGAGAGGAAGTGTGGTCACACTGTGAGTTTTAAGAAGAGATGCCGAAACAAATGAAATCAAGTTTATTACGGCAGTGGATTGGCGATGACATGAATTTCTCCTTCGTCTTCTTCTTCTGAGGTTATACTATGACGTTGCACCCCGCGTGTTTCTACGTCTGCTCTGTTGTTTTCCAAGTTACTCCTGCTGTATATGGCAGACGTTGTCATTCAATACAACTCACAGTTGAAAATCTTGAAAGATATTTAGTGATATATTGTAACCAGGAAATGTGAGGCAATCTTAATTTGACTGCTTCTTTTGATTGTTTATGCTTTCTTTCTTCAATTGTGTAATATTGTCCTAAAGTAAGTTTACACAAATTTAAGTTAATTTTGTTAGGTTAAAGTTTACAAGTATTACATATTGAATCCTATGTAGCACATTCAAATTCATTAAACTAATTATTCATTCCGAAAACGATATTTTGAAAAAACCTAAAAAAAAAAAAACTATTTCACCTAATGGAAAACCTAAAACAGTGTTTTTAAAAACCTAAAAATCCGGTCCCTATTGATGAGTTTTGGCCTAATTCAGTTTGTGTCATGCCATGTTTAGACATCACCAATATATCGATCAACAACAAGCGAGAGGGATCAACTGGTAAAGTAAACAGATGTAGCCTGAGGTAGTAGGCCTAATATTTAACCCTACATCCCAACACATGTAGTATGATATTATGCAGGAGACAAGCAGACGTAGGCCTAATAAGGTAATATACTTTACCTCTAATATACAGTGATGAGTAGACCTAGTAAAATCAAACTCAGAGTTTGAACATTTTGATGTACAATTTTTATCTGACCTTTCTAGTTTTTTGAACTCCTCACTACCCTCACCTCATCTTGGAGAGTAGTAGTGAATCCGAATAAGTTTGCCGCGATATGCGCGGGACGACTAGGAGGAGGAGCTATGCAGCGAAAGCTTACGGAGTTTGTCGATGATTTTAGTCTACTTGAGACATCCTACGGGAGAGGTTCCTTGTCAGCTGACAACAACAACAATAATTTATTATGCTTTAAAGAAACTTTCATTACGTACCTTAGTTCACATCATTGCGAATCTGATAGAAGTTCCTCAACCCCAGACATATCCTCACCAGATTCGCTGGAATCAGTTTCAGAGCCGTCATTAATGATTAATGGTCGAACGGCAATGCCATCTTCATAGTCGTCTATTAATCCTTCCCGCTCTAAATATTCCTTTTCGGTCTGCTGCACCCGACGACATCTTGAAGCCCATTCTTCTGCCGTTATTTGGCTAAATTTTTCTTCTGTTAATTTCATAACGTCGTCCAATTTAAATGTCACATTACGGGAAGCAACCCAATTTTTCGCTAGTGCCCAAATCCCCTCAATCGCATTTAATTCTGGGTGATAAGGAGGGCGTCTCAGAACGGAATGCCCATGTTCACGCATTACTTCATCAATACGGTAAGAAATGAAGTTGGGTTTATGCTTCAGTACAAGGTCGTACAGTTCAGGTTTGGTGGAAAATGAATATTTTTTTCTTGAAGCCATTTTTGCATATCTGCCTTTAGTGAATTTGAGGTATGGGAGGGATTTGTTTGAACATTGTGATATGAAGCATTGTCTAATATCAGAACAGAAGATGGTGGTAAATTTGGAATTAATTGTTCTGTGAGCCATTTCATGAAATTCTGATGGTTCATGTCATCATGATAGTCGCCTGACTTTGTCTGGGATTTGAATATTAACAAAGCATTTGGGACAAATCCAGTCTCTCCTCCAACATGAACAATCACTAAACGTCGCCCTTTGGAAATAGGGACATGAAACCCCCTACCCGAATCATCTGACCAGGAAAGTGAATATATGTCTCGTCTGTATATATTATAGGTCGGTTTTCTTGTCTGTATTGTAATATCTGTCTAAAAAATTTTGTTCTCTTGAATCGAATGTCTTGTTTTTCAGTGAGTAAAGTCCTATTATTTGGCATTCTCCACTTAAAACCTAATTTTTTTCAAAAGCCGACGCAACGAGGTTTTACTGCCGGTATATTCTATATCTTCTATTAATCGCACATGGAGTTTTTTAATAGTAGGCATTTCACTTTCCCGCAGAGCATATTCGTATATGTGTCTACGAATGACGTCCTTATTAAATTGGTCCACTGTTGACTTAGGCGTGGGTTTTTGTCTTTTCTTACCAGGGGTAGAAAATGATGAAGGACCTTCTGCAGATTCAATGTTTTTTCTTTCTTTTACAATTTGCCTAATCGTACATTCATTAACGCCTGTGGCTGCAGATGCGCTTTTACCAAAATTCTCAATTTTTAAGCGAACGCCTGATTCAGCTTCTTCTTTCATAAAGGCGTCCACACTTGACACTATTTCCCTAGCTTGACTATGAAGAGTTTTAAACTGTAATTTACTTAGCACAGGGGGCATTTTGAACAATGTGAGGTGCACTTAAAACTGCTAACAATATAAGCTGTAACACAGCACAAACACTGATTCACCGATACCAACAAAAGGAACGCCTACACTCAAGACTGCCTTGCAGAACGAGTGAGATATTCTTAGACGGTGATTCCCCAATGGAACACGTGGTAATAATCAATAAAATGCGGGGAGGGGAATGATGACTTGCTGGGAAGAAGGCGTGACTTAACGGTCTTCTCGTAAATTGGTTACTGCGCTTCGGCAGATTTATACGGCGCGCGCTTTACCAGGGTTTTCGCTTGAGGTCTTTGTGGCTTTCACATTTCCCTGGCAAGTTGAGTCACTTATATTTCCAGTGTAGTGAAGAGGTATTGAACTACGCTCAATTTGTTTGCCATTTCAGCAACCACTATATAAGTAAAATCTACAATTTTTTCGGTTACGTATTGCTTACCTAAGTTTTTCAAGTGAAATCCATGTCTTGTGTGGAAACTACCTCCCAACTGACTTACGTCTGTAAATGTTACATTTTTATGACATTTACACATGTGACGTCTAGCTTCATTTATTCCTTTTACTTCACAATTGATACAGGACCAGTTTGGGAGTTCATGTCTATGTGGCACTTAGAAAACCAATATATTTGTATTATGGAGGTAATATAGCTTGTTTCTCAGGTAGTTTAGTAACCATCTAGACTCCTTTTTAGCCACATTGTTTTGTACCACCAATGAATACAACTACATCATTAAGTCCAAGTTCATCCAGTCGCTCGGTTTTATCTACTACATCTTCAAATCCAGCATTTGGTTTGATAATCGATAAAATATCAAAATAATGATTTTCTCTTATTTTCCATTAAATGTTTTTACTTGGCATGTTTAGAAGATATGATTCCCCTTTTCTTTGCATGTGACCATCACAATTATGGCAGATATCTCGTAGTCCATATAGGCCTACTCACCCTTTTGAACCTGCAAGGGACACACTTGAAGCAGAAGAATTACTTCGCAATAACGGTTTCAGTGACCGTAGATCACAAGTTCCGAGTTCTAGAAATTCTGTGGATTTCCATGCTTTTCCGGGTTTTACGGGGATATGCTGTAATTGATAATGGGAAAACAGCTGAAACCTTAATCTAGATTACAATGCCAACAAAAAATGTAAGTCAGAAGTTCCCTGGGAATATTAGGATCAAAGAACAAAGGTTTAAAAAAAATTAAAACGAACTCATTTTCTTCGGATTTTTGAGGTTTTCGGAGTTTTCCGGGGATATGCTGTAATTGATAAGGGGCAAACAACTGAAATCTTAATCTACATGGCAATACCAACACAAAACCATATGAGTCACCAATTCCCTTTGAATACTAGGAGCAAAGAACTAAGATTTAAAAAATTAAAACAAAGTCATTTTCTACGGGCTTCCGTGGTTTTCGGAGTTTTCTGGGGATTTGCTGTAATTGATAAGGGGAAAACAACTGAAACCTTAATCTACATGGCAATACCAACACAAAACCATATTAGTCACTAATTCCCTTTGAATACTAGGAGCAAAGAACAAAGATTTAAAAAATTAAAACAAAGTCATTTTCTCCGGGCTTCCGTGGTTTTCAGATAATCTACATGGAAATACCAACACAAAACCATATGAGTCACCAATTTCCTTTGAATAATAGAAGTAAAGAACTAAGATTTAAGAAAATTAAAACAAAGTAATTTTCTCCGGGTTTCCGTGGTTTTCTGAGGATTTGCTGTAATTGATAAGGGGCAAACAACTGAAACCTTAATTTGGATGGCAATACCAACAAAAGAACATATGATTCAGAAATTCCCTTTGAATATTAGAAGCAAAGAACAAAGATTTAAAAAATAAAACATTGTCATTTTCTCCGTATAAAAGTGGTTTTTCGGGTTTTCCGGGGAAATGTTGTAGTTTGTAAGGGGCAAACAACTGAAAACTTAAACTAGATGACAATACCAACAAAAAATATGTGAGTCAGAAATTCTCTGGGCATATTAGGAGCAAAGAACAAAGAAAAATTAAATCAAACTCATTTTCTCCAGATTTCCGTAGTTTTCCGGGGTTTCCGGGTAAATGCTGTAATTGATAAGGGACAAACAACTAAAGACTTAAACTAGATTGTAATACCAACAAAAAATATGTGAGCCAGAAATTCCCTGGGCATATTAGGAGCAAAGAACAAAGAAAAATTAAAACAAACTCATTTTCTCCGGAATTCCAGGGTTTCCGGGTAAATGCTGTAATTGATAAGGGGCAAACAACTGAAAACTGAAACTAGATGGCAATACCAACAAAAAAATATATGTGTCGGAAATTCCCACGGGGGGGGGGGATGGGGGGTATACAGTAGCCTACGCTCTATCAGGTTACCTGAAGGACAATCTGTAACCAAACCATTATCTTCCTATAGGTCCCTTAAAAGTTCAGCAGTATTTTCATCCCCTGTAGTTGCAGAGGATCAAACCTATTTTACAGTGGAGGGAAATCCAGTCGATTCATGAGGCTTTCATTTGATTTATTACTCTTGCGAGTAGGGGCTGACTCCCATCTCTCTGGTTGATGTTGGGTCCCATGAATATTAATGCGGTCTAAGTTTTTCATTCTCCTCTTTGATAGCTTTCAAACCCTCTTGCAGCACTCTAATCACCTCTAATAAAGAGCTTACATTGTCCTCCACTAACTTCTCAGTAGATTCTGCTTCAGTAGCATCCTTGCACTACGGACATATCCACTCAATATTCTTGTCTGGTAATTCGTCCTCCCTTATTTGCGCAACCTAAAATGATATCTATCACAATAAGCACATGAGGGTTGGTTTGAACTGAAATCGTTTACTAGCGTTGCCACCTGTCCGGAATTTGGCGGGACATCCAGCATTTTAAGAACATTTTCAGCGTCCTGAATTATGCCTAAGAAAGACGCATTTTTTAATTTTTTTTTATTTTGCTAAGCTTTTCTTACATACTTCTTGTTACTGTTACATAGTTTATTCAGTTTCAGCTTTGTAACGAATATATATCATCTTTCTCTTATTAACAAATTGTTCCATGTACAAATTTAGGTATGAAGATCGGCGATATGCACATATTCGATAATTGTCCCGCCTTAGCCTTACCAAAGCGTGGCAATCCTATCGTTTACTTAGCTACAGTACACTTATACAGCTTTTACTCCTGTATGGGTAAGCAGATGGGTTTTTTATAATAAGAAAGTAGTACGCACAAATTGGCATTTGTTTGTACAATAATGTATGATTGTAATACATGATAATGCTCACAAACTTCGTCACAGACAGTCCGGGCATGGGTCGATTAAAATTTTGCATTGCACATTTATGGTGGTAGCCATGCATTGCCATAGAGTTCACCAAATGACGTAAGCTCCTGGTTTGTATCCGTCCATGCTCTGTTCATCATTGTCTCTCTAGCCTAGAAGTCGGTGCATATCTCCATCCTTTTCTTTGCCCTATCTTGTAGTAGCTTCCTCCAACTATCTGTGGAGGGCAGGCCAAATTTCCATCTCACGTCTTCGATTAGGAAGGGTTCTCTTGTGTGCTCGTAGACTAGCCTTGATTTTGTGAACTAGGAGACTCCGAGGGCAGTCTTCAGGAACCGAGCTTTGACTCTTTCCATGCGGAGTAGGTCGGTATAATTTAGTGTTACCCAAGCAGATTAGTATTGAGATTACATCATATAGAAATATTGTTCTGCTCCACACATCACATTTAAAGCTCTTTCTCCTGTATGAATGAATGAATGAAAATAAATGGGTTGAGCCCTTTCGGTCCCATGCACGTAGGCCGCATAGTTGGGCCCATTGTGCCCCTCATGCCGGAGAATTCGGTCAAGTCCCGTGGCCTTCCAGAAGGACAGGATAGATCTCGGATTTGTTCTCTTTATGTCATCTGGTTGCAATTTATCTGAGCCCAGGAGAAAGTGTCTGGCTGCGGCAAGTGCTTCGCACTCGCACAATACATGTAGAGAAGACTCATCTTCCCTGCCGCACTTCCTATATGTAGAATCCGCACTCAGCTTCATCACATGTAGGTGCCTCTTTAGGGTATTGTGTCCTGTTAGCAGGCCAACTGTACTCCTAAGTTGTACCCGATTAAAGGTTAGCAGAATCCTGCTGTTCTTCTTGCTAGGTCCCTTGATCATGGACCGATTCTCCTGTATGAGTAAGCATATGAGTTTTGAAATGACTTCTTACAGAAAATGTTTTGCTACAGACATCACATATGAAAGCTCTTTCTCCTGTATGGGTATGTAGATGATCTTCGAGAGGACTTCTTTGAGAAAATGTTTTGCTACATATATAACATTTGAAAGCTTTTTCACCTGTATGAGTAAGCAAATGAGTTTTCAGAGAACATCTTCGAGAAAACGTTTTACTACATACATCACATTTGAAAGTTTTTTTCTCCTGTATGTGTAAACAGATGATTTTTGAGATGAATTCTTTGAGAAAATGTTTTGCTACACACATCACATTTGAAAGCTTTTTCTCCTGTTTGAGTAAGCAGATGAGTTTTGAGAGAACTTCTTTGAGAAAATGTTTTGGTACATACATCAAGAAAGGTTTATCCCCTGCATGGGTAAGCAGATGGTCTTTGAGTTAGAGAAAATATTTTGCTACATAGCCTATATCACATTTGAAAGGTTTTTCTCCTTATGAGTAAGCATATGGGTTTTGAGAAGACTTCCTAGATAAAATCTTTTGCTATATATATCGCATCTGAAAGGTTTTTCTCCTGTATGTGTATACGGATGATTTTTTAGAAGAACTCTTTGAGAAAATGTTTTGCTACATACATCACATTTGAAAGTTTTTTCGGCAAAGTCGCAATGTAGGGTGGCCCACCTCGCGATATGCGCAGGTTTCCACGGACGGGTGATGTGTTTTGTTTTCCAGGTTGACAGGTTAACCAACATGACGCTTCTTGTACATTACTTATCAGTTATCAAAGATTCTACATTAGTGGCAGCTTCTGTTAGGTTAGGAACAGCCATATTAATTTAGTAGGGCATTCTGAATTCTCCCAAAATTACTAATTAGTGACAGGTTCTGTTAGATTAGGAATAGTCATATTAATTTAGTAAGGCGTTCTGATTTCTCCCGTTTTGTAAATGTTGTTTGTCCCGCGAGGTTCGTTGTATTGGTGCATCTGCTTCCCAGAATTCTACATGGTCTGCTGGTGAGACGTCAGACCTGTAACGTCCAATCACGAGTTTCTATATAAAAATAAGGCGTCATTCACGGCACTTTTCGCTAGATCGTGTTATAAAAGAAAGTGTAACGTTTAGGGCGGGTGGGTTGAACACAAACATTCATCGAGGCAACATCAGCTCTCCAGAGAACAATCTATAACAAAATAGGTGTGATATTAGGTGCTTTATGACAAGAAAATTGGTTTTGAAAGTGGGCCACCCTACAATGCGACTTTACCGTTTTTTCTCCTGTATGAGTAAGCAGATGAGTTTTGAGACTCTCTCTTATAGAAAATGTTTTGCTACATACACTTGAGCCGGAATTTCTTGGCCCGTAGCATTTGTTTATTGCTACCCTGGAAATGAGTTTATACACAACTACTCACCATCTGGTCCCGCCCAGTTGTCGTTTCGCCCATAGCCTTCATGAAATTTCGGCTCTACTCGTTGACTGTTGACAAGAAGATGTCACACACAAAGACTAGGAGCAGCTCACGGTCTCACACACATTTCCGAAATCCGAATAACCACCATCAAAATCTATGGAGAATCTGGTAGTAACTCGACACCTGACATTTCGTCACTGCTGCAGGCATCACTACCACTATCACTATGATTGTTATTGTCACTATCGCTGTCACTCTCAAGTTGAATTGTTAAGTTCTCAATAACATGTTCCATCAATCCCTCGTGTTCCATGTATTCGTTCTCCATTTTTTCAGCATGATAGCAGACATTTTGCCACTTTTCTATGCCAATATCATTAACCCGCTGTTCGCACAATTTCATGACATCGTCCAGTTTAAAAGTGGTATTTTCTCCTGCTACCCATTGTTTAATATCTGCCCAAATAAGTTCACTTGGATTCAGATCGGGATGGTAAGGTGGTAACCTGAGAACACTATGCCCATGTATAGCTAATAAGTTGTCAAATAAATAATTTTTACAGGCTGGTTTATGGGCTTTTATAAGGGAATGTAGCTCGACCTTTAGTATATTATCCTGAAATGGTACGTTATTTGTTTTAAGCCACTCCTGCATTACACTTTTCGTGCTGTTAAATGTTGGGACCTTATTTACCTGCACATTGTGGTAAGGAGCATTATCAATTACTTAGATTGATTTTGGAGGCAAATTAGGGATTAACTTTTCAGTCAGCCATTTTTTGTAATTTTCTTGGTTCATTTCATGATGATAATCTCCTGTCTTTCTATTTGATTTAAACATCAGAAATGCGCCAGGAACAAAACCTTCATGACCTCCTGCGTGAACGATAATTAGTCTTTGACCTTTGGAAACAGGTGCCACCAAACCAAAAGTAGTTTTTAGGTCTAGTGTGGCTGGTATGAATATAGGTTTCATCTTGATACACTATAGGTCGCCCTTCCTCCCTATATTTCTTAATTGAGCGCAAAAATGACACCTGTAGCACTCTAATGTCATGCCTTTCAAGTAACACACCTCTGTTGTTTTGCGTTTTCTTCCACTGAAAAACAATGTCCCACAAAATTGTTTTCAAACTTGTCTTACCCCCGTTAAAGTCTATACTTTCTCTAAGTACTGACAAAAGTTTACTAATAGTAGGCACAGTTTTTTGTTGTGCGTAAAACTGGTGAATTGTCCGTAAAATTACACATTTACAAAACCGTCCACATTCGTGATCCGTTTAGGTACATGATGGATTTTACCAGGAGTTCCAAACGACGTGCCCTGTTCCTCGCACTGTGAGCCTTCTTTCACAATTCTTTTGACACTTCTTTCTGATACTCCGGTTGCTTCAGCCACTCTTGCCTGTACCTTTTTTAGCGGTATGAGCACACCTCCTGAAGCGGCCTCTCTCTGCATAAAAGAGTGGACATTGTTTATAACTTCACGAGCTTGACTGTGAATTTTTTTTTAAACGAAGTTTGGATTGAGCAGGAGCCATTTTGATTTACACAAAAAAAACACAAAAGATACTAAAGAAGTACGTATAAAGATAATTAAAACTAAACTAAAAGACTATATAAAACTATATTACATGTGACAATATTATTGTCAAAGCATGGGATGCAGACACGTATCAAGCAGGAAGCGACAAGTTCAGTGGCTACGGCAAGACTGGATGGTTAGTTCTTATTGCACACGCGTGGAAATGTTAGGCTCGCTTGCTATGGCAGTCACAAAAAGCCAAGTGCTGAGAATTAGCGGCCTTTCTGTACATCACATTTGAAGGCTTTTTCCCCTGTATGTGTAAGCAGATGTTTTTTGAGATGGCCATATTGAGAAAATGTTTTGCTACATATTACACATTTGAAAGCTTTCTCTCCTGTATGAGTAAGCAGATGAGTTTTGAGATAACTCTTTCGAGGAAATGTTTTGCTACATACATCACATTTGAAAGGTTTTTCTCTTGTATGGGTAAGCATATGATCTTTGAGATTATCTCTTATAGAAAATGTTTTGCTACATACATCACATTTGAAGGCTTTTTCCCCTGTATGTGTAAGCAGATGTCTTTTGAGATGACCATGTTGAGAAAATGTTTTGCTACATGTTACACATTTGAAAGCTTTCTCTCCTGTATGAGTAAGCAGATGAGTTTTGAGATAACGTCTTCGAGAAAATGTTTTGGTACATACATCACACTTTGCAGCTTTTTCTCCTGTATGTGTAAGCAGATGAGTTTTGAGATTATCTCTTATAGAAAATGTTTTGCTACATACATCACATTTGAAGGCTTTTTCCCCTGTATGTGTAAGCAGATGTCTTTTGAGATGACCATGTTGAGAAAATATTTTGCTACATATTACACATTTGAAAGCTTTCTCTCCTGTATGAGTAAGCAGATGAGTTTTGAGATAACGTCTTCGAGAAAATGTTTTGGTACATAGATCACACTTGGCAGCTTTTTCTCCTGTATGTGTAAGCAGATGAGTTTTGAGACTCTCTCTTATAGAAAATGTTTTGCTACATACATCACATTTGAAAGGTTTTTCTCCTGTATGGGTAAGCAGATGATCTTTGAGATTAAATCGTAGAGAAAATGTTTTGCTACATATATCACATTTGAAAGCTTTTTCTCCTGTATGTGTAAGCAGATGAGTTTTGAGACTATCTCTTATAGAAAATGTTTTGCTACATACATCACATTTGAAGGCTTTTTCCCCTGTATGTGTAAGCAGATGTCTTTTGAGATGACCATGTTGAGAAAATGTTTTGCTACATGTTACACATTTGAAAGCTTTCTCTCCTGTATGAGTAAGCAGATGAGTTTTGAGATGTCTTCGAGAAATTGTTTTGGTACATACATCACACTTTGCAGCTTTTTCTCCTGTATGTGTAAGCAGATGAGTTTTGAGATTATCTCTTATAGAAAATGTTTTGCTACATACATCACATTTGAAGGCTTTTTCCCCTGTATGTGTAAGCAGATGTCTTTTGAGATGACCATGTTGTGAAAATGTTTTGCTACATGTTACACATTTGAAAGCTTTCTCTCCAGTATGAGTAAGCAGATGAGTTTTGAGATGTCTTCGAGAAATTGTTTTGGTACATACATCACACTTTGCAGCTTTTTCTCCTGTATGTGTAAACAGATGAGTTTTGAGACTTTGTCTTATAGAAAATGTTTTGCTACATACATCACATTTGAAAGCTTTCTCTCCTGTATGAGTAAGCAGATGAGTTTTGAGATAACTTCTTCGAGAAAATGTTTTGCTACATACATCACACTTGGCAGCTTTTTCTCCTGTATGTGTAAGCAGATGAGTTTTGAGACTTTCTCTTATAGAAAATGTTTTGCTACATACATCACATTTGAAGGCTTTTTCCCCTGTATGTGTAAGCAGATGTCTTTTGAGAGGACCATTTTGAGAAAATGTTTTGCTACACATTACACATTTGAAAGCTTTCTCTCCTCTATGAGTAAGCAGATGAGTTTTGAGATGTCTTCGAGAAAATGTTTTGGTACATACATCACATTTGGCAGCTTTTTCTCCTGTACGTGTAAGCAGGTCAGATTTGAGACTGTTTCTTTTAGAAAATAGTATTTTACTAACATCACCGGCGACACTTTGTACTCCAGTAAGATGACCTGAATCATAAAACTGATATTGTTTTTCACTTAGCATGTGATGATGTGTATTTTGTCTTTCAGAAGTACCTTCGTAATTTTGATGAACCTGAACCAGTTTCTCTACATTTTGTACTGTATTGCATAACGAAGAGTCACTGTGTTCATACAGGTCTCTATTTTCAGTCCTAATGGGCACAGGAATATTCTTACGATCTCCTGTAAACAGAAGCTCTTCGTCATTTCTTTTAGGAAAAGTTTCCAGAATTTTGTCGCACGATGTCGAGGTCTCTAACTTCGGAGCTACTCCTATATCCTCAGTTTTAATTCGGCGTGTCTCTACTAAATTGAAAGTTATGGGTATATCTTCACACTTAACAATATATTCATGTTTTACACATTGCGATTGGAAGTTTTCTTGTTTTATTTCTGTTCCATCGTATTGTAATGTTCCCGTAGCCTCCATTATGTAACGTGGTGACGTACTATGACTTACTTCAAACCCACGCACATCACCAATAACGCAGACTTTCCAAATTTGTAAAAAGATTAAGATTTCGTATTGTAAATCATTATCTGGAGAGTGTTCACAGTTTCCATCAGTCTGTTAGCAGTATTAATAAGAAGAAAACACGCACAAATTCTGGGTATAAGTGCACTTTAGCTAAGTTTACGATTTTTATAGAAACCAATTTTTTTATCGATCTGAAAAACCACCCAAATCGTTCAGGAATTTTCAAAGAATTTTTTTACACGTCACACAGCTTTGTATTTGCCACGAAGGCTTCAAAAAACAGTAATTAAAGTCGTGATTTTCCCCATATAAAATCAGGTATAAGCACACTTTTCGTGTATAAACGAATGCATTTGCCACGAAGGCTTAAAAAAAACTGTAATTAAAGTCGTGATTTTCCCTATATAAAATCATAGTACATAGTAGGTAGGCCTTTAGGTCTAGTTTAGGTACATAAACGCATAAAATTCGAGGTAAACTTCAACATTAGAGTTAGTTGTGATGAGGCGGTCACTGCCTCCCAAATACTACGTCAGATGGAGGAGGCACTACGGAAGTCAAAACGCGTGATGAATGTAATATTATACGGCTGCCAATACTGTAAAAATATAATGTTTTCCATCTTCACCGCCAAATTCGTATGTGTTAAATTCACAATCCACAACAGTATCATAACTTACTTAAAGTTGAGATTACCAATGAGCAGATGCACACGAAACTAAAATATATTTCCTGGGTGGTGCAGTCAGTAAGGCAGAGTTTCAAAATTGGCAGGAACAGTTCAGAAGGTGTACACATAATAAATGAGCGACAGTCCCATGACGGTAGATGCACAAGAATATTAATAAGCAGTTCCTTCCGCACTTCGAGAAAATTCCGATTTTCCATTAGTGTCACACATTTCTCGCAGAAAAAGAGGGAACTATTCAAAGAAAAATTCATTCTGTGTAGGATAAATATTTTTCCGACTTGAGTTACATGTGTTATCTATAATTCGACCCTTCTGAACACGAATATAACAATAATAATAAGCAGTTTCTTCCGCACTTCGAGAAAATTCCGATTTTCCATTAGTGTCACACATTTCTCGCAGAAAAAGAGGGAACTATTCAAAGAAAAATTCATTCTGTGTAGGATAAATATTTTTCCGACTTGAGTTACATGTGTTATCTATAATTCGACCCTTCTGAACACGAATATAACAATAATAATAAGCAGTTCCTTCCGCACTTCGAGAAAATTCCGATTTTCCATTAGTGTCACACATTTCTCGCAGAAAAAGAGGGAAGTATTGAAAGAAAAGTTCCATTGATGGAAAATCGAAATTTTCTCGAAGTATATAAGGAACTTGTTATTATTATTGTTATATTCCTGTTCAAAATGGTCGAATTATAGGTTACACATGTATCTCAAGTCGGAAGAAATTTTTTTCTCCATGTAATGAATTTTTGTGTGAAACTTTCCTATTTTGTTTGCGTAAACTGTGCGACACTATTGGAAAATCGGCATTTTCTCTAAGTGCGGAAGAAACTGCTTATTATTATTGTAATATTCGTGTTTAGAAGGGTCGAATTATAGATAACACATGTAACTCAAGTCGGAAAAAAAATTTTCCTACACTGAATGAATTTTTCTTTGAATAGTTCTCTCTTTTTCTGCGAGAAATGTGTGACACTAATGGAAAATCAGAATTTTTCTCGAAGTGTGGAAGAAACTGCTTATTATTATTGTTATATTCGTGTTCAGAAGGGTCGAATTAGCCTATAGATAACACATGTAACTCAAGTCGGAAAAAAATTTATCCTACACAGAATGAATTTTTCTTTGAATAGTTCCCTCTTTTTCTGCGAGAAATGTGTGACACTAATGGAAATTCGGAATTTTCTCGAAGTGCGGAAGGAACTGCTTATTATTATTGTTATATTCGTGTTCAGAAGGGTCGAATTATAGATAACACATGTAACTCAAGTCGGAAAAATATTTATCCTACACAGAATGAATTTTTCTTTGAATAGTTCCCTCTTTTTCTGCGAGAAATGTGTGACACTAATGGAAATTCGGAATTTTCTCGAAGTGCGGAAGGAACTGCTTATTATTATTGTTATATTCGGGTTCAGAAGGGTCGAATTATAGATAACACATGTAACTCAAGTCGGAAAAATATTTGTCCTACACAGAATGAATTTTTCTTTGAATAGTTCCCTCTTTTTCTGCGAGAAATGTGTGACACTAATGGAAAATCGGTATTTTCTCGAAGTGCGGAAGAAACTGCTTATTATTATTGTTATATTCGTGTTCAGAAGGGTCCAATTATAGATAACACACGGATTTCAAGTTGGGAAAAAATTTATCCTACACAGAATGAATTTTTCTTTGAATAGTTCCCTCTTTTTCTGCGAGAAATGTGTGACACTAATGGAAAATCGGAATTTTCTCGAAGTGCGGAAGGAACTGCTTATTATTATTGTTATATTCGTGTTCAGAAGGGTCGAATTATAGATAACACATGTAACTCAAGTCGGAAAAAAATTTATCCTACACAGAATGAATTTTTCTTTGAATAAGTTAGTTCCCTCTTTTTCTGCGAGAAATGTGTGACACTAATGGAAAATCGGAATTTTCTCGAAGTGCGGAAGAAACTGCTTATTATTATTGTTATATTCGTGTTCAGAAGGGTCGAATTATAGATAACACATGTAACTCAAGTCGGAAAAATATTTATCCTACACAGAATGAATTTTTCTTTGAATAGTTCCCTCTTTTTCTGCGAGAAATGTGTGACACTAATGGAAAATCGGAATTTTCTCGAAGTGCGGAAGGAACTGCTTATTAATATTCTTGTGCATCTACCGCCATGGGACTTTCGCTCATTTATTATGTGTACATCTTCTGAACTGTTCCTGCCAATTTTGAAACTCTGCCTTACTGACTGCACCACCCAGGAAATATATTTTAGTTTCGTGTGCATCTACAGCCATGGGACTTTCGCTCATTTATTATGTGTACATCTTCTGAACTGTTCCTGCCAATTTTGAAACTCTGCCTTACTCGATTTATTAAAAAGCCACTGAAATCGTTTAGGAACTTCTACAGAATCTTTTGACACCTCCACGACTTTGTAATTGCCACGAAAGCTTAAAAAAACAGTAATTAAAGTAGCAATTTTCCCCATATAAAAACATAGGAATCTCTAGCACGGCTATTCGATGATTAAAGATTAAACCCACATCTGTCTGGGGAACAGTACCAACCTGACAGCTAATAACCACTGCCTTCTAAACTGTATTACTCGTGTATACACTGCCTGTCCTATACGGCTAATTTCGCGTACTCGGCGACATTACAAATAGCAGCACCTTTCACACCCAGATTGCTTCTTTGTTTTTGCTACGACATTGATGATTATGTAGTGCTGTCTCGTAATATAGCATAAACTGAATGTTTAAACTTGTATTATTCTAGGTACCGGTACTTAATTACTATGAATAAAATTTTGTAAAATAATAATTATAAAATTGACTATCAATACGTCTAATTAATTTATATTTATTTTAATTATTGCTCCATAATTCCATTTCAAGGTAAGTATCATATACTGGAATAATATTATGTTCTAAACAAATAACACAAGTATCTGTTTCTGTTTAATGCTTATTTTGACGCAGCAAACGCATAGAAGCAATGTACGGTAATATATAGGGCAATGCCTTCTAGAGTAAACACAGAACAACTCTGAACCTGAGGCGGGGTAGGCAGAGTCACGTGACGAAGTGACAAGCGAATTAGGTTGCTGCGGTGTTGTACAGTTAACGAAACGTGCTGCCTCGCTAAAGAGATGTCCCACGCAGCACGATATGTATAATATACGTATATTTTAGAGCTACATATATATCTTACGATTGGTCAAAGTCAAAACGTAAATTATACGTATATTTTATGTCCAATATATACATGTATAAAAACTGTTGTAATTTAATCCTGCTTTATATTTATAATATATCAAAATTAAAGTTACTGTTACATAAGTAAGATTAAATATAAAACAAAATCGATTTGATTGTTCATTTGTAACATCAAATTTACGTACCAACTATACGTAAATTTTACGTCTAGAATTGGACATTGTAAACACCGGTTTATTGTGTTTTACTCTAGTAAATCGATTTGGTTAAATTAAGGGAACGCAATAAAATTTACTCACGCTAATCAGAAATTAATTTAAAAAATGGTTTAAAATGATTACATCCGTACATTCAGTAGGACTATTTTTTATGACTGGCGGCCATCTTGTCTGTGACGTCAGCAATGTAGATCTGCTGGTTCATGGCTACATGGTTGGCTGTTGGGTGCTTGTGTGGCGTATAAGTTTCTCTTTTATAGTGTTTTATTAACAAGAAATTGTGTGTGGAGAGAATTGCACTGTTCTGTTGCAACTACTCCCTATGTATATAACATAGAAATGAAGAATAAATGTACATGTGTGTGTATTTAAAGCTGACGAAATATTATGCAACGTGCAGTGATGTGTAACCTAATTTAGGCCTACCTGAATGTTTGTGAAGACCTGATCCTTCATGTAGAAGATTAAATGAGGCAGAAGAAAAACATTTACACAGAAAACAGTACTGGTAAGTCCCTGTGCAAGATTTGTTTCACACACATAAATAGGCCTATCATAACCTCAACGACTTGCAAACTGATTTATAACACAGATGCTGTGGTAATTAGCTCTGATCATAATAATTTACGATAACGCTGCTAAAGTATTTCTTAATTGTTTCAGGAATTCACAATGCCTAGGTGCTGTAGTGTTGCTGGCTGTAAAAGTAACTACAAGTCACAACATGAAAGTGTTAGTACATTTTCTTTACCAAAAGACGAAGAACTTAAGAAGACATGGCATAGAAAGATTCCTACAGACTTTACAGGGGTAAGCAAGCCTGTTATTTGTGTGAAGTATTTTCCTGAAGCGAGTGTGATAAGAACAGAGACATTTGTAGTTAACGGTGAAATAAAAACATTTCCTAGAACTTGCCCTAAACTGAAACTTGGTGCAGTACCATCAATATTTCCTAATCTGCCTGAGTACTTGTCAAGACCAGGTCCATCATGCAGAAGATTAATTGATGCAGAAGAAGAAAATTTAAACCAAGCAGTTGCAGAAAGCTTAAAAGAACTTAAAAGTTATGCTGAATGACAAGCTCTGCATTGTTTGGAAGATGTGATGCAGTACTTCCTAAGTGTAACAGAAGGACTTAAAGGGCAGTGGATTAGCATAATGGCAGTAGAAAGGCTAGTGCTGTGCTTAATGGATGTTAATGATGATGTTCCGAAGATTCTTGGTTCAGTGTGTATTATGAGCGATCTCAGTGTTTTGCTTACAATAAATAATTGCAAAATACCTCAGCAAGAAGTCCCAAAAAACTGCAAGATAGTAAGCACAAAAAGTGTTCTTGATGACATTTTTAGTTATTGATATCTCATGTATTGATAGTATATGTGAAATGTATGTGAGCAGTGTACATTTATGAACCAAAGGCCCTATATAGGCTACATAAATTATATATAAAATATACGTTTGATAGATCATCTTGACATATATTTTATGTATAGATATTGTACATCAATAGTATGTATGCGATTGTTTGTATAATTGATATATATTATATGTCTGTATTGACATGAATAGACGTACGATATACATCAAAAAGTGGGACATTTGAGCGTATATTATACGTAGATTTTATTTAACCAATATGTGTGATATACATTAACTAGATCTAGGGATAACGCAATTTTTACATATATTTTACGTATGTGTGCTGAGTGGGGTACTTCACTTATTTCTTTGCGCGCTCAAAATCTATTACATATAGGTATTTTCTGCTATCACCATTAGAAAGCTGTATTTTTTTGGAAGCCGACTGTCCAAACATCATGTCTGTAGGACGATCCGTTCGGAAGATAGTTCTTATCCTGCAAATGTTAATACAAACAAAGAGATCCTTTCTTATTTCTACCCTAAAATAATAACACCATCGATGGATTACATTAAGTTTCTGTCTATCTGTTAACATAAACAACAACAAGACCCCTCTCACTTCCACACTTCCACCCAGCCACAGATAAAACACAGACGCAGTTTCAGTTTATATCAAGAGCGTTTCGTGTGTGTTCTATTGTGAGAATTCAGTGTCCGTAATGTCACCTTAGCAAGCCTAGTACGAGTGGTGAAACAATTTATACCAACAAAGTTTTGCGTAAGCAGGCGAGGGCTATGGTTTTCAGTGTTTATAGTTTTTCAAGACTATTTCGGACGACGAAGTGCATAATAATACGAATTTTGTAAGGAATTGACTGCTAAAAAAACTAAACTCCGTGGCGCTACATCCCTGAAGAGACTTGGCCTCCCACCCGACCGCTGCGTCATCTACCACAGGTAGATGGCAGGATTGGGGGTGTGTGGTCAGCATGCCGACACTCACGGCCGTTAATGGTGGTTTTCATGACCGGAATTAACTGCTAAAGCTTGCCAAATTAGTGAACAATCTGTGACTAATATTATTAAGGAGGGAAAACAATCAACTGAAGTAGGGGGTGGGCTCAGTTTTAGATCTCCTGGAAACCATCGCACAGTTAAAAAGCGCAAAGCAAATCTTGACGGTTTGCAAAAGTGTATTTTACGTCGGACAATATTTGAATTGTACGATACGGGGGAATATCCCACAGGTAAAAAATTAGCTTCTTTAAAGCGAAAGAAAATAAAATATAAAGGTTCTGTCTCCTCCATGTATATGACTTTGAAATCCCTAGAATTTAAGTACAGGAGAACCAATGATGGCCGGAAATTTCTACTGGAAAGGGACGACATTGTTGCAGCCAGACAAAAATTTCTGCGTACAATTCACAATCTTAGGGGGATGGGAGATACGAGGCCCATATTTTATCTTGATGAAACATGGGTCAACCAGAATCACTCCAGGAGGGACATATGGCAAGATCCGACTGGAAGAGGCGGCCTTAAAGTACCAATAGGAAAAGGTAGCAGGCTTATAATATGCCATGCAGGCTCAGCTAAAACAGGGTTTATACCAGAAAGTAAATGGGTATTTCGTTCCAATCCTAAAAGTAAAAACACCGATTATCATACAGAAATGACTTCGGACAGGTTTAAAGATTGGTTCACGAACATATTTCTTTTTTTTATCTGGACGCGAGTTGGATAATAATTAAGGATAACGCCAGCTATCATTCTAGGCTATTAAATAAGTTACCCAGAGAGAGAGATCGAGAGAGAGAGAGAGATATTCAGGAATGGCTTCAAGAACACAACATAACATACAGTCCCACAGAAACTATATCAGAATTGCTAGCCCGTGTTGCCCCTTATAAAACTCGCGAAAAAAATATGAAATGGATCAGATAGCGATAGAAATGGGCCACGAAGGAATATACAGGGATGACACTGCTGAAAATATAATTATAAATCTTAGGGACAGTGAAACAGATAGTGACACGAGTGGTGAAGGAAGTGAAAAGGACGAAGACGAAGAAGTTTTATTTGTCCCTTTATAGGCCTATTTCTAAAGCTCAATAAGGTAAGCCTTTCTTCACTTTCTTTTAAGATAATTCATGTTATATCTTACGTGTAATAGGTTTCAACATTTCAAGCTACTTTTGTTCGCGATTTTTCAAAGACGAAATACTTTAAAATAATGTGTGAATGTTTGACGCAGAGCAGCAGTGAGTAAGCACGCGTGTTCTCTCTCTCACTCCTTGTTAGACAGAGAACGTTTGCAGAGTCGCGAGTCGTGAACTTGCAACAGTGCAAGTTGCGTAGCATTCTATTGGCTTATCGTATGTTCAGAGTTGATTTGTGTTTACTATAGACTCTGTTACTCGTGTATTCTCGAGACGGGGGTTGTATAGGTGGCGGTGATTGCTGCAATCTGGGTGTGAACTGTGTCGCCTCTACTGGAGAAATTATGCAGTTGAGCAATACTCTAAACCAACGAGCTAGAATAGAGATTATTCTAGCTCATTGCTCTAAACTCCATGTTAAAATAAAGCATAGGACAGGCAGTGTAATTCTCGAGACGGCGGTGCTAATAACACACTGCTGTTACATAAATTAGAATGGAAGCTTTCGTTCTGTACAATTTTCGGTCGGGATAAGCGATAAGAGCATTCACAATGCTCAGTTATAATAAGTTAAAAACGCTGGGGTTACACAAATCGAACGGAAACTGAATTTTATATAATACATGTTGTAGATAAACCATTTCGAGGTATTGTATGTAATAACTCACATTTGCTTTGTTTCTTATTGAAGTGGAATAGCTAACGAATATTAAATAGTGATCAGTTAACATTAAGCTGTCCGCTATCTGGGGTAAGTCGGTAGAACGCCTGCCTTCCACTCAGGCGGTCCGGGTTCGATTCAGCAGTGAAAAAAACCCTTTCCCGGTTTCGGGACTGGGTGTTTGTGTTAAGCAGTGTTTAATTACTGCTTTACTACATGCTTGAATGAAGAACTAACAGAGAAACGTTTCTCTTACTCAATAAATTCTTTCTTAACATTATTATTATTATTATCAACATTATTATTATTATTAAACAATACTCCGTGACGCTAAATCCCTGAAGGGACAAGGCCGACCACCCGACCTATCTACCGTAGGCAGATAGCAGGATATATGGAGGAAAAATTTTGTTCCGACTCGAGATAAATGTTTTCCCTATAAATCGACCCCTCTGAACACGAATAAGGCAAAAATAATAACTAGTTCCTTCCGCACTTGAGAAAATACTGTACCAATTTTCCATTGACCATTAATAACACATCTTTCGCAAAAAAAGGACCATTTCAAAACAAAAATTCATTGCATGGATGGGAAATTTTTTCCGACCTTAGTTACATGTGTTTCTATAATTCAACCCTTCTGAACATTAATATATCAATAACAATAACCAGTTCCTTCCGCACTTCGAGAAAATATCGTTGTATTACATCTTTTCTTAAAACGCACAAATTCACATCCTTATTTTCCTTTGCATTAATTGGAAAAACTATTTAAAAATCATGTTTTTCTAGCCCCTAGTTTTTCAGCAAAAGTCCTCTTTAGCTCCTAGTTTTCAGCAAAAGTCTACCTTAGGCCCTTTTAGGTCCTTCAGTCCGATTTAGCCCTTTTTAGGTTCTATAAGATTCCTATGTTCGGAATCAAGAGGCATGAAACAGAAAAAAATACGTTAAAATGTTCTAATGAGGAACAATTTTATCTACATGTATCAATTTAACCTGTATGTACCAAAATTAATCTTTTGAAAATTATTTTAAATGCCGAAAGTTAGTGAGGTCTATTGCTGAGCCCAAAAGGATTTCTACTCCTACTTTTCAAAAATAGCAATTTTTCTTCAAGAATAATCTGTTTCAGATTAACTCCGTGTCACCAATATACGAGAGGGCAGTGCAGATAAAATAAATACATAAAACATAACTTAAGTTTCTTATTGATTTTAAACCAATTTTAATTTATAGCAAATTTAGAAGATATAAAATAAAACCTGGTCTGCCCCCTTTTGGGGCCAGGGCTGCCCCTCCCTCTCGATGGGCCTGGTGATACATAACAATAACTTACTACCTTAACGTAAATTTTAAATAGTAATTCTTGAGTTTTGTCCATTCTGTAGCGATAATCTTAATGATTTATAACTTACCCCAAAAATTTATTTATAAAAATAAACAGATCCAAAATGTAATAGATTGTGAAACATAAAACAGTGAAACTGGAATAAATTAAAAGTTACTTTGACAGGTTCATTGCATATTTACAAATCAGAACCGACAAATATTTAAGTATTATGTGAAACTTCACATTTAATCATTTAAAATTGGTTTCAATGAACTAAACATCAATCAATATACAATACTTCAATATAAGAAATATGATGTGATACACATGGAAAAGCAACTTTCCAGAAGTAAGCATGTAAAATTATATAATAGGCCTAAATAACAAAATATGGAGATACGTGAAGAATAAAATGTACTTGGGTTTCTCCAATAATAACAATAACGTTAATAGTAATGATAATAATAATAATAATCAGGACCCGTTTTGTAATGACATGTCATCTTTTTACTGATGCTGCATAGACATTGCCAACTTGTACATAAATTCTAGTCATGGCCTCTAGATTACAGAAATGCATTTTTTTTAGGTAATTTTTTGTCATTTTATGCAATTTTATATTTTTGGGGCGTTAATTTCAATTTTAGGTCATTATTTAGTCATTTGCTTCCTAATTTAGTCATTTTCATGTATTTACATTGAGTGTATAAACTTTTTTTTCATCGCTAGCAGTGCTGTCTTTGAAGTGTTATTTCTTTAATGCAAGAAGGAAAAATTCGGCTTTAAAGTGTTATCAAATCTCAGTCGGAAATGAGAATCAAAGAAACATCAAAATTTTGTATTATATTACTATTGTTATTAGATTGACTTGGCACCAGAGTCTGCCACCTGATTGGATTTGAGAGTGCAAACTACAGTTTACCCTCAATAAACAATAGTATAATCCGGCAGACCACAAAAGGATGTGCCGAATTTTGACTCAGCAGTGCCTCAGTGCCAGTATAAATTTCCGTAAGAAAAGAACATTCACAACATTATAGTTATTTACAGTTTTTACAATAATGTACAAACTACTCTATAACTTTGTGTGTACAATAATATTTTTTTATTTAAAAAATATTGGTTTTTAGGTTATTTTTTTTTATAATTATTAAGTCATTTTCTTTAAAATTTAGGGTAATTTTAAAGGTCATTTTTGAAACAGTTTTAGGTCATCAAAATCCGGGCCCTGATAATAATAATAATAAATTTCTCTCTATAGTTACATACAGGTACCAAGAATGCCACTTAAATGGGCTATAATCAATAAAATCATTATTGTTATTATTATTATTATTATTATTATTATTATTATTATTATTATTATTATTATTAATAATATCATTATGTAGGGCATATTACTTACATATTTAGATCATCTGGGATATTCATAATATAAGATCACTATTTGTTACTTGCATGAAGGAATATTATTTGTTCTACCTTCTGGGATACAAGACGAGCACGCCTGTCACTGATGATTAATCCTGTCTTCGAATATATGAGTTCACAGGGCACTGATGTAGCAACATATTAACCTGATTTCGTACAAGTTCAAAAACAATGGGTACACATGTTGAAACTTATACCACCATTTAAGCGGATCTTCACTCCTTGGGAGTACCGGTTCTTCTAAATATATTTGCACTTCGATAATGGCACCCGACATCTGGGCTGATTTGTAGCTACTGCCTTATCGAAATCCTCCCACACAGAGAATGTATCAGTCGAAGGAATGTTTCTGACAACTGTTTTGTCTAGATATAGATTTTATTTAAGCTCCTTTGTTGCCAGTTCAGTAACAAATGACTTGACGCTGTCGCCAGCTAAAGAATTTGAAAATCCCAGAAGTTTGAATCTTGGATCCGAAAGTTTTGCTCCATTCCCAATTATGAAATCTATTGCTTACACCATTCTTCAGCGCTTGCACGAGTTCAGTGGTTGTCATAATATGAAAATCCTCTTTCAGGAATTTATCACACACACACGATAATCTCCTAACAACAACGAAAACCTTACTTGCAGTTGGGTAGGCTCTGCACTATGTTTCGTTGAAGTTTCTTTGAAGGGCTTCAGAACTTTTGAAACCTCCGAACAATTGCTCCACTGTTCAGATGAAGCACGGGGACTCCTGCATTGAGTAAACCCACCGTGCTGTGTACTGCATCCTGGAGTGATGAAATATGATCTAACATATATAAAGTCGAATTCCAGCGTGTTGGCATGTGTTGCATGAGTTTTTTGGGGGATTCAATTCCCGAATCTCTTTGAAATTTTAGCAAGTTCTGTGTTGCTGTGGTCGATCTCTTGAAGTGAGCCACTATCACTTTCACTTTTTATTGTGGTGGTTTCATCACTTTTACCGTATCTTGCACAATTAAATTTAAAGTATGTGGGAAACATCCTAGATGCTTCCACTGCTACGCTAATGTCACTGCACTGGTAATATTTGCAGCATTGTCTGTCACGACAGCCAGAACTTTGTCAGATTATAACTGACTGCCACTCTTTTGATTTCGCTGGTATGAGCTACATTGAAAGAAGCACATTCCAGTAAGAGGGAATTTAGCTCAAAGTTTTTGTCAATGTAATGGGCAGTTATAGCCATGTACGATTCATTCGCAGAGGATGTCCAGCTATCTCTAATTAAACAAACATTGCCAACATTGCTTAACTTTTCCTGTCCCATATTATAACACATGCAGACAACAGTGCATTTGATAATGTTTTTCTATTGGGTAGTTCGTAAGTTGGATTTAGGCTTCTTACAAAATGCACAAAATCTTTGTCTTCTACTATCAAAATTGGCTGAAAATCAAAAGTAATCAGTTCAAGAAGGTGTTTGTCTATTTTTTTGTTTTTTGTTGGCTGTTCATGTGCTTTGGTACAAACCCAGTAATAGTGGTCTGTCTAGTACGTTTTGTAGCGAGTTCGGTAACTGTTGATGATGATGAAGGTTGTGGCTCCAGGACATCAGGAACTATGTCTTGACTTGTACCGTTAATATCAACTTCTACGGACTCTTGATTCTGCTCTGGATCCACATCATCTGGGTCTTCCTGCAAGCTTGTTGGTCTGCTTCTTCTCGTAAAACTAGAGTTGGATTCAATCTTTGAATATGTTTTATTTTAATTAGTTGTGGTTGACTTGAAAGAAGTCTTTTTTCCACAAATGTCGCACTTGGTGAACTGGTTAACAATATCAGTGAAGTACCTCCACAAAGAACTTTTTTGTACATTTATTCATTGTAACTATCCCAATACAGAAGTCACAATAACAAAGAGTAGAGCCCAGAATTAATTATCATTTCATGAGAAAATAATTTCACTTTTGACACTTTCTGGATGGAACACGTAAAAACAAGAGTGAAATGAAAGGTATGAGGGTCAAGAACTCAGAAGTGTGAATGAATTGAGACTATATGTGAGAAGAGATGAAAAGCTGAATGAAGATAAACTAGTAGAAAAGTGGTTTGGAAAAAAGTGGAAAAGAACTTGTGTCAGACAATTGCATACTTTCATATGAGGACATTATTAACGAGTTTGTCATGAAAAAACTGTTGTATTTGCCTAAATACAAAGTAATGAAAGTGAGTTTAACCGTATTTCAGAAATACTAGTTCGCAGATAGTTCTTAACTCTTCTAAGGCAGGAAAAACTTTAAGTAACATGTATTCTTAAATTCGTACGGAAAATATTATTAACGTCTGAAATACTTCATTTTAACTTTTGAATAAATTGCCAAACTGCCACCCCTGAAAATTTGCCGCTCTAGGTGCAGCCTACTTAGCCTATTTAGAAATACGGCCCTGGGGGTAAGGATTATACTGACCATAACGACAAGAAACCTCCTAAATGGTAGGCTATAAGGGATACAACAAGAAACGAAAGATACCAGTTTGTGTGGACTAAGGATATTTGCTCGCAGAGATGAATTCTTCATATAACATCGGTAAACTGTAAGTAAGCCCGATTTATGACTCTCAAAGTGGTTTATTATTATGACTTTTTTATGTAATATCTGAAAGCACTTAAGTTACTGTCACAACAATCAAACCCCCACATTAGGCCTTGACGATATCTAATTAAGTAACGATTAAATATAAACTCTGCTCCATCCATAAAAAATTATACCACTTAAATGTTTACTTAATTAACAGAAACTTCTTGGAGCTTTGCATTTCATTACAAACTTTCACACAGAACTTCGATATTAAAACTTAATAGACGATATGGTGACTATAATAATTAATGCATTGGTATTGCAATATACTATAAAAATGCTTCATTGTTACATTCGTACTTATTCTATTACTGTAAACTACAGCTAAATGATTTTTTATAGGAACTTTAATTTTGTTGTAAATAACCATGCATATATCACATGTTCATTTTTTAAATCTATCGTACAGTCTACATAAAATGACTGAATGATTCATCAACGCCAAGGCAAAATAGCTAAAGATAATATAAATATATAATTTGGTCAGTAGTTTTATTACATAATGTAGAGGCTCAATGGGAAGGGATTATTAAAATCTAAGTGCTAAGGTTGTCATAAAGTGGTTAGAAGTTTATGGGGCAAAATGTTATTTAATGGTACTGTCGACTAAAAGCTTTGTAAAGTAACTAAAAAATATAAACAATTAAACACGTAGTCTATTACTTTAATATTTGTTTTTAAATCAATCCCTAGGGAGATGAAAACATAAGAGGGGGGAATAAATGTTTGTATTTGAAACAGTAGGCCTACATTCTTTAGGTAGTATTTTCTTGAAATGGACTTAAAAACTTAGATGTATTTTTTATTCTTTTAGAAACTAACTCCGAAAGCGGTGAGAAAGGGGGTATAATGTTTCTATTTTAAATGATACTTTAAAACTTATTTGTGCAATAGTGTATGATTGTTTTGAAGTGTTTTTCACACTGTAATACACGATAACGCTCACAGTCTTTGTCAAGAGTTAATACAGACAGTCCGGACATGGGTCATATTAAAATTTTGCATCGCAGATTTTGTGGGGTAGCCATGCACTGCCATAGAGTTTACAAAATGACGTAAGCTCCAGGTTTGTATCTGTCCATGCTCTGTAGCCTAGCAATCTGTGCATAACTCCATCCTTTTCTTCCCCTATCTTGTAGTAGCTTCATCCAGCTATTTGTGGAGAGCAGATCAAATTTCCATCTCATGTCTTGGATTAGGAAGGGTTCACTTGCAAGTTCATCGACTAGCCTTGATATTGTTTACTTAGAGACTACGAGGGCAGCCTTCAGGAACCGAGCTCTGACTCTTTCCATGCGGAGGGGTTGGTATAACTTAGTATTACTCACGCAGATGACTTTTGAGATTACATCTTATAGAAACTGTTTTACTCCACACATCACATTTAAAGCTTTTTCTCCTGTATGAGTAAGCAGTTGACTTTTTATGGAAAATGTTTTGCTACCTTCATCACATTTAAAAGCTTTTTTCCTGTATGAGTAAGCAGATGTCCCTTGAGATGACTACTTCGAGAAAATGTTTTGCTACAGATATCACATCTGAAAGCTCTTTCTCCTGTATGAGTAAGCAGATGTCCCTTGAGATGACTACTTCGAGAAAATGTTTTCCTACAGACATCACATTTGAAAGCTCTTTCTCCTAAATGCTTTAGATTCTCAGTCTAGGCCAAATGAAATTGTAACCCTTTTGTGGAATGTTCAAGGTTTATATAAGAAATTTTTGAATATTGAAGAATATGTCTCAGAACTAAAAGCTGATGTTATTTGTCTTGTGGAGCACTGGCTGTGTCACATGAAATTAATTTATATGGCTTTAAAGGATATAAACTTAGTAATAGTTACTGCAGGCCTACAAGAAAACATGGTGGATGTGCTATCTTTGTCAAAGAAAACATTTCTCATAGGCCCATAGAAACAGTGAACTGTATGTCAGTTGAAATGGCATTTGAAGTAACTGCTACTTTTTTAAATGATATAAATACAATTGTAGTCGCTGTTTATAGGCCCAATGTAGAGAGCAAAGACTTCAGTCTGTTTATTGAGAGACTGACTATAGGCCTACTCTTAGAGCATCTTTCTTCTTTTAAGGCTAAAATTGTTTTATGTGGGGATTTTAATGTTAATTTTAGGTTAGTTAAGGATTTAGACTGTGTTCTGTTAAACAATGTATTTACATCTTTTAATATGACTATAACCACTTTGGAGATAACTAGGCCAACACTAGGAGGGGGCAGCTGCCTCAGAGGTGTACAAATCTCGATTTTAGCTTGCCCAAACCTGCTTGAACGCCAGGCAAGCAAGTTGCCAGCGTCATAGCTAGGAAGCAGGCAGGTTTCTTGAAGCTTGATGGGTCAGGTCAAACCCAGACTAGGCAAGTCAGAATAAGCTTGCGACATTCCTAACAGCTAAACAACTGTAGTTGCTAATTGTAGGTAATACTTTCTTGCTTTTCTATAGGCTGGTAGAAGAAATTCACCATGCAGATAAATAAAAGGTGGATAAAGTATTAAAAATCATTTTAGCGTCTTAACAGAATTATTATTTTTATTATTAGGTAGATTTCTAATAATCTCAAAGGCATTTATAAGAACTGCAGAAGGAAACTACATAGGTTAGTACATGAAACTAGGATAAAAAATAACGATAACATAATAAATAATGCTAAAAACAAATCTAAAGCCATGTGGAATATAGTCAGAAAGGAGAGCAATTCTTCATACATGAACAAACAAGATTGTTTTAATGAACTAAGTCCTTCTGAGTTCAACAAGTTTTTTATAGAAAAAGTTCATGAACTGATAAGTAAAGTATCTGTGTTATCAAACAATAGAGATTCAAGTTTTTATTTAAATAAGTTGACAAAACCTGATAGTGCCTTTAATTTTCACATTGTAGAAGTCAAGGATATTGAAAGAGCAATCCTAAGAATGAGTAATTCCAAGAGCGATCACATATATAATTTAAGTTCAATTATATTAAAGTACGGGATAAACCATATAAAGGAACCTCTGACTCATATCATAAATTCTTGCATTATTGATTGCGTTTACCCTCAAGAATTTAAGGTGGTTAAAGTAATACCATTATTTAAAAAGGGCAACAGATCCTCTCTTGAAAAATTCCAGTTGTTTCTAAAGTTTTTGAGACTATACTGAATAATCAGATTGTTGAGTATTTTGAGCGAAATGAGTTGATTAACAACTCTCAATTTGGTTATAGATCTGGACTTGGTACAGTGAAGGCAGCTGTTTCTTTTATACAAAAGTGTATCTTGGGGTTGGACAGCAAGGAAAGTGTTAAAGTGAAACTTATGACTTATCAAAAGCATTTGATACAGTTTCTCACTCTCTTCTTCTAGAAAAGTTAAGATTTTATGGTTTTCAGGAGGAGTCCGTCTCACTTTTAAATTCTTATCTAAGTGGAAGGTTACAAAAAGTGGTATTTAATGAAAGAGAGTCTAACTTCTTAACAGTTTCACATCGTGTACCTCAAGGATCCATTCTTGGCCCAATTCTTTTTATTATCTATATAAATGACCTGCCTAAGAATATTTTGACACCCCTATCTAGTAGTTTTCATTTTGCCGATGATCTCAATATTTGTTTCAAATCGCACGATATTGACATTTTAGGTTCTACTTTAAATTCAGTTTCAGATATTGTCCATGATTGGTGTACTGCTAACTTCCTTAGTATAAATACAGAAAAGACCCAAGTTTTAGCACTAACATATAGTAATAGTAATAGTCACAAAGTAGACAATGAGAACGACAGTGTTAATTTTTTGGGGTTCTTGATAGATAAAAATTTAGATTGGGAGAATCATATTATGAGAATTGAATCCAAGGCTTGTAAAGGGGTTTATGTAATACGTAGGTTAAGATTGTCTGTAAGTTTGAAGGTTCTTAAAACAGTTTATTTTGCACAAATACATAGTCATTTGAGCTATGGTACACTACTGTGGGGCCAACAGTCTTCGGCTTTAAGGCTACTGAAAATCCTAAAGAAATGTGTAAGATTAATGTGTGGGCTTTCTTTCGGTGGTCACTGTAGGTCGAGTTTTATTAAGTTGGGTATTATGACAGTACCAGCCATTTTTATTTATTAGTGCCTTCTTTATATGAAGGAGAACCTTTATCTTTATGATGAGTTAGGCTCAACACATAGTTATCAAACCAGAAATAGAAATTGTCTGGAATTACCCAGGTACAATTATAGCAAAACACAAAAAACCTTTTATTACTTGTCTATTAAATTTTATAATGCTCTTCCATTGTCTGTAAAACTGTTACCATACCCCAGATTCAAGAAAGAATTACAAACAATCTTGGGTATAGGTCTAGTTTAGGTTCATAAACGCATAAAATTCGAACCACTTTTTCGATTTTTTTAAAAAACCACTCAAATCGTTCAGGAACTTCTACGGAATCTTTTGACACCTCACACGACTTTGTAATTGCCACGAAAGCTTAAAAAAACAGTAATTAAAGTAGCAATTTTCCCCATATAAAAGCATAGGAATCTCTAGCACGGCTATTCGATGATTAAACCCACATCAGTCTGGGGAACAGTACCAACCTGACAGCTAAAAACACACTGCAGTTACACAAATTAGAATGGAAGCTTCCGTTCTGTCCAATTTTCGGTCGGGATAAGCGATAAGAGCATTCACAATGCTCAATTATAATAAGTTAAGAGCGCTGGGGTTACACCAATAACTGTATATATAAAGTAGAGGAATTCTTCGATATTATAGGCTGTGTGGGTTATCTTGGCTCTGTGGTCATAAAACTACCCGGCTACTATTCAGCAGGTAGCCAAAAGTTACTCACTCCACTATCCCACTCAGCAGAGTGTGGAGTAGGGTTGTGTAGAAAAAATGGGGGAAAACCAAAAATTCGAGGATTTAGTAATCGCCAGATGTGTTAAGCAGTCATATTGTCGTTTAGAAAAGGAGACGTGGCGGCTTGTTACTGTAAATGGTGTTTATGTTAAGTCCTGATGGAAGTGACCAATATAGACTCACAGACCACCACTGCTTCTAGCAGTTACACTGATAGTATTTCTCCCATGCCACCCTCGTCATAGTGACAGCTACAAATTCGTGGAGTGAGTAACCTTTCACAATAGTATGTTTCTATCTCTTTCTGTTCAATAACTGACCTGCCAAACATCTTCTGTCTCAATTTTCTGAACCATGCCAACTTACAACAAACAGGGTATAATTTTGCTGTTTAAAAGTTATGACAATGTATTGATTATTTTAGCATGTTATTAGAGTAATAATTTTGATGTTAGTAGTAGTTTATTTAGATTTGACGGATGTAATACATTTGATGTACTCATTTGTTGCTACAATAAAGATTTATTTATTTATTTATGAATCAGCAGATGATCTTTGAGATAGCTTCTGTGAAAAAAGGTTTTCCCACATACATCACATATGAAGGCTTTTTCTCCTGTATGTGTAAGCAGATGAGTTTTGAGACTATGTCTTATAGAAAATGTTTTGCTACACACATCACATTTGAAGGCTTTTTCCCCTGTATGTGTAAGCAGATGTCTTTTGAGATTACCATATTGAGAAAATGTTTTGCTACATATTACACATTTGGAAGCTTTTTCTGCTGTATGAGTCAGCAGATGTCTCTTGAGATCACTACTTCGAGAAAATGTTTTGCTACAGTCATCACATTTGAAAGCTCTTTCTCCTGTATGAATAAGCAGATGAGCTTTGAGAGTACATCTTCGAGAACATGTTTTGCTACATACATCACATTTGAAGGCTTTTTCCCCTGTATGTGTAAGCAGATGTCTTTTGAGATGACCATGTT
Organism: Ectobius pallidus; assembly: GCA_964059195.1. Lineage (NCBI taxonomy): Eukaryota > Metazoa > Arthropoda > Insecta > Blattodea > Ectobiidae > Ectobius > Ectobius pallidus. The sequence goes on from CAXKWD010000002.1 coordinate 210,192,204, forward strand.
GAGAAAATGTTTTGCTACATATTACACATTTGAAAGCTTTTTCGTCTGTATGAGTCAGCAGATGTCTCTTGAGATCACTACTTCCAGAAAATGTTTTGCTACAGACATCACATTTGAAAGCTCTTTCTCCTGTATGAGTCAGCAGATGTCTCTTGAGATCACTACTTCGAGAAAATGTTTTGCTACAGACATCACATTTGAAAGGTTTTTCTCCTGTATGGGTAAGCAGATGAGCTTCGAGATAACGTCTGTGAGAAAATGTTTTGCTACATATATCACATTTGAAAGCTTTTACTCCTGTATGAATAAGCAGATGATTTTTGAGATGACTTCTTTGAGAAAACGTTTTGCTACATACATCACATTCGAAAGCTCTTTCTCCTGTATGAGTAATCATATGAGTTTTGAGAGAACTTGTTTGAGAAAATGTTTTGCTACATATAACACATTTGAAAGGTTTTTCTCCTGTATGTGTAAGCAGATGTCTATTGAGATGACTTCGTAGAGAAAATGTTTTGCTACATACATCACATTTGAAAGCTTTTTCTCCTGTATGAATAAGCAGATGATCTTTGAGATGACTTTTTTGAGAAAATGTTTTGCTACAGACATCACATTCATAAGCTCTTTCTCCTGTATGAATAAGCAGATGAACTTTGAGATAACTTCTTTGAGGAAATGTTTTGCTACATACATCACATTTGAAAGCTTTTTCGGTAATATTCTTACAATATTCTGTAAACATAAGTTCTTCGTTATTTCCTTCAGTAAAAGTTTCCGGAATTTTGTCGCACGATGTCGATGTCTCTAACTTCCGAACTGCTTCTATATCTGGGTCTATATCCTCACTTTTAATTTGGCGTGTCTCTACTAAATTGAAGGTTATGGGTATATCTTCACACTTAACAATGTGTTCTTGTTTTACACATTGCGATTGGAAGTCTTCTTGTTTTATTTCTATTCCATCGTATTGTAATGTTCCCGCAAATTCCATTATGTGACGTGGGGACCTACATACAGGGCGGGACTATGACTTACTACAAACCCACGCAAATCACCAGTAACGCGGACTTTCCAAATTTGTACAAAGATTTAAGATTTCGTGGTAAACTTCAACATTAGAGTTAGTTGTGATGAGGCGGTCACTGCCTCCCAAATACTACGTCAGACGGAGGAGGCACTACGGAGTGACCGCCTCATCACAACTAACTCTAATGTTGAACATTACCGATTTCGTACTGTAACCATTATCTGGAGAGTGTTCACTGTTTCCAATCAGTCTGTTAGCAGTATTAATAAGAGGAAAACACACCAATTCTGTATAATTTACAACAGAATGTCATGGTAGAGAGTTGAAATTAAATTACCGGATATGTATCTGAGGGGCAGTGACTCCTGCAAGTATAACAGCTTCTCGTCTCAATAACTGGTGACAGAGAACCGTACTACCAGAAAAAGTGTGCATGGAACTCCACGCGAAAGAAGTGAAAAGAGTTTAAAATTTTATTTATGGGACTTTTTAATATTGGGTTTTTCGACTTTTTAAATTTCGGATTTTTGATGTTGAAGTTTTATAAATTTTCAATCTGGGATTTTTTAAATTTTGGATTTTAAAATGTTGAATTTTTTATTTTTTAAATTTTGGATTATTTAATTTTTAATTTTGTTCATTTTTTGGAAATTTTTCTTTTAAATTTTGAAAGTTGTGGATTTTTTAAATTTTGGATACTTGTATTTTTTAATTTTGGAATTTTTTAAACTTTTGATCTTTGAAATTTTTATTCTTTTGGATTTTTAATTTTGGATTATCGATTTTTAAATTTGGGCTTTTAGATTTTTCAATTTTGGGTTTTTTATTTATTTTATTTTTTAAGGTTTGGATTTTTTAATTTTGGAGTTTTTAATTTTGAAATGTTTTATTTTTGATTCTTTCAATTTTTTATTTTCATTCTTGTAACTTTGGTTTTTTAATTTAGTATTTTCGTTTTTATATTTAAATTTTTTTATTTTTTTATTTTGAGTTTTTTATTTTTAAATTTTGCTTTTGGATTTTTAATTTTTTTTAATTTTGGTATTTTAATTTTTGATTTTTTAAATTTTGGATATTTAGATTTTATAATTTTGGACTTTTGGACTTTTTAATTTTGGATTTTTGATTCTATAATTTTTTAATTGGATTTTTTAAAATTTTGGATCTTTGATTTTTTTATTGTTTGGATTTTTTAAGCGCGGTAATGAACCTCCGAGTTCCATAAAATAGATAATATTCCTTTAGCTTGCTTAGGAATTGTCTATTGCTATTGAGCAAGTAAGTATTATTATCATTGTTATTATCATTGTTATTATTATTATTATTATTATTATTATTGTTGTTACTACTACTACTACTACTACTACTACTATTCCCATTTGCAGGTCCTCGTACTAGGTCTGAAAAATTTCCTTCACATCACCTTCTATCGTTAGTTTCCCCTTTGAGTATTTTATTTTGTCCTTTGAATCGTATAGCAGTTGATTACTCCTAATCAATGAGTTGATTCTTTTCTGTGCAGTCCATTCCGTCACACCTTACTAATTTCGTGACGGTTTTACAATGCATAGAAACTGAAAAAAGTGTTTTTGGAATATCGTCCAACAGTCTTCTGTCCATGTACATCAGTACATTTACTATTGAATTAATGACTTTTATAGAATTATATTGAACCGCCCACAATTTGGTTTTTATAATTCAAATATTAAGGGGTCTTTACATGAAAACTTCCTTCCATAAATGATCACTGCTACATCATAATATGTTAACCCGGCATCACTCGCGTATATGGCTGTCACGCTATCACTAACACATTAGATAATAACAATAATAGTAATAATAATAATAGGAATAAATGACCTTACAAAAAAGTTAAATATTTTACATGATTCTGGAATTATAATATTTAATTTCTGTTAGTATATAATACTAATAATAAATATTAAAATAATTAGGATAATATTATTATCATCAACATCTTAATCTTATTAATTATTATTATAGCTGATACTATCGTTTTTTATTACTGTTAATATTTATTAACATTACTATTAATATAGTGTTATTATAACATTTAAAAGTGAAAAAAGAATCAGAGAATCAAAATAACATTATTCAAGAACTTTAGTGTAGCCTAAACTTATTTTTTATACACAGGATGAATAATAGGCCTACCACTGCAGACACGAATGTGATATGTTACAGCTGACTTGCACAAATAATGAAGCACAGAGGTTGTAGAAGGCATTGCTAGCAAAACAACTCTCTCTTTCAAGATATAAGCGACTTACTACAATATACCCATAATTGTTAGTTCCGTTCTAATAGCATGAGCGATCGAACGTTAAACTGAATATGAGTTAAGAATACATCCACAAATAATAGAAACAAATGAAATATTACAAGAGCTTACTGGTAATCTGAAACACATCAAATAAAAATGTTATCCAGAACGTAAAGAATGATTTGGCATAACTACATAATAACGAAGGATATCAAACAAAACTTTATTTACAAAGATACAGTACCTTACTTTATTTCTCAATGTAATTGCCATTGCTGTCAAGGCATTTATTATAACATGGTACCAGTTTTTCAATGCCAATGCTCTTCTAGTGCCAAAGACCTGAACCTGGAGTTTCTGCCAAGAAGGCAAGGAATAAACGCAGAGACCTATTGTGCAACTCTTCAACGACTACGACCGTCTATCCAAAACAATAGACATGGAATGTGGTCTGAAAAGGTGTTTTTCGATTCACGACAATGCTTGGCTTCATTTGGATGAATAAAAACAGGCACAACTTCGTTTTAATTGGGAAATTTTTGGATACCCTCCTTAAAGCCCTGACCTGGCACCCAGCGATTTTCACTCATTTCTGAAACTAAATGACTTTTTGGGTGGAAAAGAGTTTGCAACCGATAAAGACCACAAAGTGGCAGTGACATTACACACATCAAATACCACTACAAGCTATTTATACACCAATATGTAATAATATTTTTTTAAAAGTCCCTTTAGGCAGGCCTACAGGCTGAGGTAGAATTTGAAGTGCTTCTGGTTTAATTTATTGTCGCTGCTCAGCACACTCCTCCTTTAGCCTTGGCATGGCAAACCCGCAATAATAAGAACTGAATTCGGTAAAGAGCAAGAGCCTACAATCATTTGTTTTGACAACAAGAAAAGGATATAATATTCTAGGAGGCCATCCACAAGATCAGCTATGAATAAAATTAGCAAAGTTGCTAAACAAGACAAAATTAATGATATTATAATAATTCTTAAAGAGAGCCATGACTGTGATAACTCTATCAAACTCAAGGCATCAACATAACCGAACGGTAGTCCCATTATACTTTGAGGACAACACTTTCATATTAATAAATCTGAAATCTTTTTTATAAAAAGAGAGTTGTTTATTATGTTTTAAATTTATATTATATTTTATTATTTATTTTTGATTTTGCTATGCAATATTGTTCTAAAGGTGTGTAACTATTATGTTTAATATTTCAAACTCTATTACATTGGTAATTTTATCCTTAGTCGGTCCTCACACATTCCTTTCGGCAGGCCTTCAGGCTGAGGTGTATTTTTAAGTGTTATTGTTTTTCAAACATTCAAATCTCGAGTTATACGAGGGTGTATCAATAAATAACCGGACTGATTTTATTGTATTTAAATAAACCACCCTGGAACGAAACAGCTCCTAGCCGCGGAAAGGTGAATCCCTCGTTTAACAGTGCTGTGAATCCCAGTCATGCAGAACGATTCAGTTAGGAGTTACACCCGGATATCGTAGGTGGTGTTTACTGTACCCAACATGGAACTGAAGTTGCAGCAATGCGCATCGATAAAGTTTTGTGTTATTCTAGACAAAACTCCTACAGAAACCATAGAAATGGTGCAGCAAGCATATAAAGACCATGCTTTAGGCAGGACACAAGTCTTTCAGTGGCACAAACGTTTCAAAGAGGGTTATGAAGACCTTCAAGATTCTCCGCGCTCTTGAAGACCCTTAACAGCAAAAACGAAAGTTAACATCAACACAATTGACGCAACTGTGCAAGAAGATCGTCGCATAACAATTGTGAAGGTTGCAGATATAATGAATTTGTCTTTAGGAACCAGATCTTGCCAGGAGAGGATGGATCTTGCACCAAGACAATGCGCCGGCTCATCGAGCGTGTGGAACTCAAGATGTCGAAGAATTGGACATTGAGATCATGCCTCATCCACTGCATTCTCCGAATCTCGCACCTTGTGATTTTCACCTCTTCCCTAAAGTGAAAAAGGAGCCACGTGGTCGCCATTTTCAAAGTGATAAGGAGTTGAACATCGATGCGCATTGCTGGAATTTCAGTTCCATGTTGGGTACAGTAAACACCACCTGCGATATCCGGGTGTAACTCCTAACTGAATCGTTCTGCATGACTAGGATTCACAGCACTGCTAGACGAAGGATTCACCTTTCGGCGGCTAGCAGCCATTTCGTTCCAGGGCGGTTTATTTAAATACAATTAAACCAGTCCAGTTATTTATTGATACACCCTCGTATGTGAGCTATCGAGAAACTAGTTATTGATTTGTAGAGTACTCATTAAGAGCTAATCAACGATACCCCACAAGACGTGGTTTCACAAATTTCGAATTTCCATCCCTCCACCCCCACCCTCACTCGTACCCCCGAGACGTTGGTGTCACTGTAAACTCCATAGGGAGTACTCTAATTTATTCCAACAAAGTTACCCTCTATACTTCATAGGGGCCGAGATAAAAACTTTTCAAAATTTCAACCCCCTCCCTCGACCCCCCCCCCCCTTTGGGCCAATTTTGCTCAGAAACGAACTTGTTCGAACTATTGGGCCTACTAATAATATAATAAAATTTGGTTCAAATATCTTCAAAATTACGGCCGCTATCGTGTAGAGATATATCTCTATATTAATAAAAATAAAAATAAAAATTAAAATTAAAATGAATTGTACAACGGTGGATGCTTTTAAAACACTATAAAACACAATGTTTCAGCCATGTTCCTGTGGGCCTTCCTCAGGTGACTACAGATAAAGTATCTGTTGGGAGGACTACATAACGTCGTTGCCGGTGAAAAACCTCTTATGTGCAAAAAATGAAATTTTACAGGAGGGATAAAAAACTGTATTCAACAGAGGTAATTGGATGTTTTAGATATATTTTGCAACAGTTTTCTCTAATGTATAATTAGATATACATTTATAAAACTTCTGTGATGTAATTGTGTATTACTTGAATATTGTTGACTTTTTATTATTTTTCATGCACATAGGAGATTTTTCCCTTCCACGAAAGTGACACATAGGAGATTTTGTTCCATGAAATGTTAACAAGTCTGATATTAAAACATGTTCATTCCGCAGAACAATTTAAGGAGAATTAACTTATACATTAAAATAAACTTTATTTATTTAATCGTTATTTTATTCAGTCCTCAAAGTGTCTGAAAGCATTGTCAATAACAAGATCACAAAATCTATAATCACATCTTCCAGATTAACACTTTTCAACTTTTCTCTTTGTCTGGTTTCACCCTCAAATTGTCTTAAAAAGCATGATAATCACGACCTATAACTAGTTTTAACACTTGAAAATTATTAAATTTGAATTATTATTATTATACGAAGAAACTTCCTTAATGCTATCAGCTTTTTCCTATATTAAAGTCTTCTGTGTAAAATAATTAAATGGATAAATATTAATTTGATAATACGTAATAAAATAATAGTAACCAGAAATTTGTAGCACTAGCATTAAGAGTAGTAGTAGTAGACCCGAAGGGAAAAGACCACATGGAAGACCTAGACATAGGTAAGAGGACAATATTAGGATGGATTTGGGGGAAGTAGGATTTGCGAGGGATGATTGGATGGAGTTAGGTGGGCTCAGGTAAGCGCGGCAATGAACATTCGGGTTCCATAAAATAGATAATATTCCTTTAGCTTACTGAGGAATTGTCTATTGCCATTGAGCAAGGAAGTAAATAAGTAGTAGTAATAATACTAACAATAATAATAATAGTGGTACTCGTATTAGCAGTAGTAAAATTTACTAGAAAAGGAGCATTAATTTTGTCAAAATGATAACTCAGCATGCCTGCTATATGATAAATTAGCTCTTCATTATTAATTGTTATTGGTTCAGAACTATACGAAGGAACTTCTTCGGTGCTATCAACTTCATTAATAATGAAGTTCTCTTGTGTAAAATAAAATAAATCGAATGACGTTAGTTAATGATGAATGTATTAATAATAGTAACAGTAATAATAATATTAATAATAATAATAGCTATAAATATCTTATTTAGAATCCGGAAAACTATTCACAATGAAAAAAAAACTTTGATAAATTTGATTGAATTATTTAAATTATGTTATAATTATTTTCTTACCATTGTCCTGTTAATCAGCTGAAGAATCTTGCGATAGTGCCAATTGTGCTAATTTTTTACTTTTTACCACGGTACCATCACGGAAAAGCACAACTACATCCTATAAAGTCAACCCAGTCACTACTTTGAGTTTGTCTCTAGTCTTCACTTTAAAAAATTTATGGCCCTGCGGTCAGAGGAATTTTTCAACACATTGAAGGCCAAGAACCAGCAAAAAATATCGAAACAAAGTAATAAAGAGGGGGCTGGCAAACCACATTCCTTGGCTATTCATAAACCCCTCTGAAGCCCATAATACGTCAAATGTATCTTGTCAGCCAGACATATATACTCGTACATTTACTTCATGAAATAAATTTACAAATTGAAATTTACATTATAGCCTATACAGTAAAACACATAGACAGCGAATCACAAAGGCCCTGCATGTAAATATTTATTAATATTTGTGAATTATAAATTAATGAATATTGTAATAAATCTATTGTGTGCATGTAAGCGTAATCTTACCAAACCTCTTATGTGCGTAGTTGAACACATCAGAGGTGGCTATTTCACGGCAGTCCGGCGAAAATGCATTGGTACCAAACCTCTCATGTGTATAATGTGAGCACATAGGATATTTTTCACGGCAGCAGAACTGCACTGACACATAGGAGGTTTGATATTTTCGTAAATAACATTTTCTGTGGTAGAGATACACATAAGAGCTTTTGTCACAACATGCAGAGCGATCTAAGCTTTCCAACAGAATCAAAACCTCATTTTCGTCAATCGCGACACATAGGAGGTTTTTCACCGGCAACGACGATAAGCTACTCTTGAGACAGTGCCACCACGATCATCACTGGGTTAAAGTTTAAATGTAAGATCCTCATCCATGGAATGCGCACGAATCTCGTCAAATACAAAGGGGGATACACGTACATGGTTATCAATCCACTCCTCCGGAATCTCAAACAAGGAGTCCTTCATACTATTCCTAGGCGGTGAGGGAAACTTCAGAACACATTTCTGTCTGTTTAGCCTTTTTACCACATCCAACCATTCATCCCCCAAATCGTCGTCAAACCTATTCATAACCAAGTCCTTATTACACACAATGTTTTTTGCTTCACATACCTTTCGCCTAGTTATGTCTCCCTCGATTTTCAAAATCTTCAATTCACCCATACGGTGCTTATTTTCAAGCAAATGTTGGCTGAGGCCAACAAGAGTAGCCTATGTAGTCCTCCCAACAGATACTTTATCTGTAGTCACCTGAGGAAGGCCCACAGGAACATGGCTGAAACGTTGTGTTTTATAGTGTTTTAAAAGCATCCACCGTTGTACAATTCGTTTTAATTTTTAATATTGGTTATATATTTTAGCATTCACGGTGGAAATCAGGACCACAATATGTCTAATTGTAATAAAAATTAATTTCCAAAATGTATGTTGCCTAATCACTTGAGAACGGCTCGGCCAATTTGGCTGATTCTTTTTTTTGTTGTGTTTGTAATTGTCAGGACAAGGTTTGTATGAAAGAAAATTTTTGTAAAATCCATGGGAAAAGTCGGAAATGTGAAATGAGGCACAGTTAGAGTTCCGCAGTCAATTGTTTACATAACGAAAGTATTGTTTACGGTGTTCACATAGGGCTTTGGAAACTATATTATAATACTGGGCTTTAACAAATTCTGATACTATCGATGTAATTAATACATTTGTGAAAATAATACTTGAAGAATAAAATCCACTAAAATACAGCAGTCACATAACTTTCTCTACTCGACATGGAAAATATCATATTCTCACTTCACATTTTGATGTCGAATAAGCGGTCGAATAAGCGGTCGTATTGCAGGGACAATTTAAGTGTATGCCAGTGAGTATGCTATATCGGAAGTCGGTAACAAATCCTATCCACTGATAAGTCACTCATAGCTATAGGCTTTGTATTAGTTGAGAAATATGCCTAGGGATGTTTATCAGAGGCCCAAAGCATCTAGAAGAAGACAAAATGGGATGGAACATTTTCAGTCCTACGCGCGCAGTATATTATGTCCCAGGTTTTTGGGAAGGAAAGTATGAAAGTGATATTGAATTTCTTTTTTAATTCAGCCCCGAAACGATTGTATGGTAATATGAGAGTGAGAAATACAATTTTCTGTCAAGACAATACAATCTTATGTAACCGGAATTTCTTTTTCTTCTTATTTGCACTCCTCCCAGGCATGGTGTGTAGAAGAGAATGCAATATTCGACATCCTCTACGCCGGGCCTTTTAAGCTAATATATATATATTAAATAAAAAAAATTGAACGGGCGGTGGTTTCGTACTTGGAGAGGCATGAAACGTAAAGATATGAAAGAATTTTTCGAAAGTCAAATCATGGTATCGATTGCAAAAGGTAGATTTTTCTTCGAAATCTGCCTATAAAAAAAAATCTCATACACATAAGTACATAATATTATACATTGTTATGACATACCCTATTAAATATATATATATATATATTTTTTTTTTTTTAAATTTGACTTTAGCAATGAATGTTTGGAAGGTTCCTGCAGCAAAGATATTCCAATCCTGAATCTCTCTATTTAAAAAAGAAAATTTGGCAATATTTTTTCTCTGAGGTCTACCCCTGATTTTGAGTGTGATCGTTCCTACTTTTGTAATCTGGTTCTTTAATTTTAATGTTAGCTCTTCCCATGGTGATTGTTTCGTGTACTCAAAACTTAATACATTCATTTTAATCTATTTACTTTACTTCTAGATTCTCCAAATGTATATTCTAAAATTCACATTCCCGGGGTGCGTGGGCAAAGAGAGTTAAATCCACTTTCTTGTTACTAAGAATTAGAGTGACTTATCACACTATACCAGCCCAACATAGCTTTAGAGATGGATAACCCATGAGACACACATCCATAACTACCGTACATTTCTGAATATGACTTACTGGACTTAACACAAATGTAGATAACATTTTTATCTATAACTCTATGAACATATCTCAATTTTTTAGGATGGTGGACTTAACTCTCTTTGCCCGCGCACCCCGGAACTTTATTTTGTTTTTATCTTGATACCTATTAATTTTTTAAAGATGTGTATTTAAAAAAATATATATATTTATTTTAATTTTCTCTACAACTTTACTGTGCTAAGTTTTCACTGTAATGGAAATAGCCTAGAAAAATTGAAAATGGATACGAGTAAAGCACCCCCCATGTAATTTTTACACTAAAACAAACATAGCCATTTCATTACTCAATCACAGAAGTTTTGGATTTTAGAGTTTTATTAAAATTGTTAGAGAGCATTTTTTCAAAAATCAAAATTTTGAAAAATGTATTCATGAAAAGTTTCCTTTAAATTTCAGTTATAAAAACCAAATTCTGGGCAGTTTGACAAAATTCAAAAGAAGTCTATAATTCAAAACAAGAAGTAAATGCAATGAACCATTTACCCACTGTGCTTGTCCACAGACAGATGAATAGACATCATTCCAAAATATTTTTTTTCATTTCCTACACATTGCGAATTGTGTTTTCCCTGTGTTATCTCGATTTTGATTTTTGTCACAATCACAGTACTTTCTCTATACTATATGTAGGCCTATATGCTAGAAAGTAAAAAAAGTCTCATGTGAAAATCACACAACTTTGTCTGCACAAATAAAAGTTAGCCTCTTAGTATAATATAATAATTGTGTATGACATTCTCTTCATGTAAATTGGTTGTAAAAATTAAGAGCATGTTGCTACCACATCACATCACATCACATCACATCCCCGAAGGATACATAACTTAAACAAAATCTGATGAATACATTAAAATTGATATGAATGTCCTGTTTCCACTTATCTCTATATATATAAAAGGCTTTGTCCAGGGCCGTATTTCTAAATAGGCTACAGCCTAGAGCGGCAAATTTTCAGGGGCGGCAGTTTGGCAATTTATTCAAAAGTTAAAATTAAGTATTTCAAACGTTAATAATATTTTCCGTACGAATTTAAGAATACATGTTAGTTAAAAATCTGTTTTAGTCCATCTACATAGCCTACTTTCTAAAACTATAACATAATACAAATTCAATCTCGTGTAATTTCATTTCACCGTGTGGGACAACTTAATTAAAATTTAACTCAGTTCTTCAATTAATCAAAAGATAGTCATTAGCATTAAAATATATAAATATGTTTAAAATTCTGATCACTGATCTCCAAGAAGAAATTAATTAAATTTTTTAACGAATCTTAAAAGAAGTAAAAAAAGCAGATAACTAATTTGATTATATAATTTATTACGTAAACCATTAAAATGTTAGATATATAAGCATTCATGTACCACAGATTAATGTCTCTGCTGGACACTACATGAGAATATTATAGGAGAAAAATTCCTCCGGCACTGGGACTTGAACCCAGGACCTTAGCTTAGCTCAGTTGGTAGAGCATTGGCGCGAATAGCCAAAGGTCCTGGGTTCAAGTCCCAGTGCCGGAGGAATTTTTCTCCTATAATATTCTCATTAAAATGTTGTTTTATCTAAACTAAATGAACTTTGTGTTTAAAAAAATGAAATCACCAATGAACTTTATCCTTTTGTTGTATAAAACAAATGTGTTAAGCAAATATGAATTATAGAGGGGACGGCAAATGGACTTTAGCCTGTAGGCGGCATACTCTTAAATCCGGTCCTGGCTTTGTCCTGACTGACTGACTGACTGACAGAGAATCAACGTAGAGCCTAAACTATAACAGGGTAGAGACTGGAATTTTGACAGTACCTTCATTTCACTAAGAAAGGATTTTGAAAAATGTTGATTTTAAATGCCAAAAATGATCAAGTTTTGTCTTACATTCATAATTTGCTAATCAGCAATTACTACAGTGTTATAATCATTTCAACTAACACATCCGTGTGTTACATTCTGTTAACCTTGCTTGCCATTGTGTAATCCATTGTGCACAATGCATCAACCTATATTAGTGTAAATTACGCTTAATCTTAATATTTCGGTTATTTAACATAAATCAACTTACTATATCAACAATTTCAAATGTTTCAATATATAATTTAATATTTGATATAATTACAGATATTTTCAGCCATGTGCTATATTTCCCGCCATTTCTGCATAGTGTATATTTCAGTTTATTATTCACTATATTCATTGTTTTCAAGCATATATTTCATTTATTTCTATTAGTGCATCATGTGATAATAAAGTTGCACTGTTTTTTATGACATGTTATAAATTACATTTCAGATAAGATTCGTGGATCCCTGTATTCCAGTGCCTATTATTGTATACTGCTCTCTACCCTTTTTGGTCAACCCATTTATATTACGATTACGTAATTGGTCCTCCAACCCTAGTTTCAGAGGCTAGATTCCTTACTTATTTTTAACCTAAATTTTTCCTATGTGCTCCCACACAGGCACTTCGTTTTAGTGTGAATCATTCTCTAAAGAAGGACACAACAGGATGTCCGAAATGTTAGGTACTAAGAGCACGAAGCAGACCAACCCGGATAGCCAACACAATCAAATTTAATTTTATGTCAGGAGCTGTAAATGCTTAACTACAAAATGAAAGAAGTTTCATAGTCCTGTCACTATTGTACTCAGTGTAGTGAATTTTTGAAAACCCGACAATCATTTTGAAAGCCCTGTATTACCGAACATTATTATAGTAGCTAATATTATATTACTGTATTGTTCATATTTGGAAATGACAGCAGTACTGTGTTTCTTGTGGCAACCTACCATAATCAAGTAGGGTGCTAGCAGGGTTTGAATTAAGGGGGGAAGGGGGAGTTTTCCCCCTCTCATAAAAAAAATTCTCCAGCTCGTCAAATAAAAATTCCTTCCTTGCCAGGGATTTTTTTCTACACTGCATAAACTTTAGTTTAAAATTCCAATGCAATTACTGTACCGGAAATATTAACTTATGTTTCTTCATAATGGTGTTTATGAATGTAACTTATCACCAGCACAATCCGTATATAGCAATATTTATCTGACAAGCATCTGACATGCATGGAGTAACGGGAAGTGTGACAATCGACTTTTTGTTGGTTTCTTTTTGCTGGCAATAATACGGTCTGCAATGAAGATACCCATTAAAATGATCATTCTGGGTAAATACAGTGCACACTGCTCATTGTGATCACTTGGGGACACAGCTAATCTGATAATATGAACCGATTGATAACAGTAGCTGAAGGAATTAAATTATTCATATACCTAGGTATAAGATAATACACTACAAAACAGAATTTAAAATATTACTCATAAAATAATATGAAACTGTGAATCATTAAACCACTCATAGGCTAATACAGTAATAGACTGCAGGCAACTATTTTTTTAACCATTAACAAAGTTTTTAATTTTTTAAATTTCCTTTAGGAGTCCATTAACCAATACTCCATACTCAGTTACGAGTTATGAGTGTTTTTGAAAGTCTATACTGGGCCCTATACTATAAAGCTACAAGAGATCGCTAGTAAAATTCGCTTTACAAATACTAGAGTGAAAATATGGTATACTATAAAGATATTACTGTTGTAATTTGTAGTTAGTAAAAGACAGCACGCCTTTACAAACCACGTCATTACTGACGTCATGACCGGGAAGGGAGGGCCGCTCTTGCACTCATCTGCGTGCCTTCGACTGCAAACTCTCTTCTTCTCATATTTCTCTTTTTAGACGAATTAGGTCTCGATATTAATGTTATCAGTATCATCATACCATTTTTCCGAACAGAAAACTACAACAAATATTATATAAACACATCTCATAGACCTACAAAGGCTATTCAAAGTCACGAGACGCGAGATGGAGAAGCCTTACCCATTCAGATTGCCAATATGGAAGCGAGATGTCTAATGTTGTTTGTGGCTGTGTGGTTATAGTACTGAACTGTGGTGCGAGAGGTTGCCGGTTCAAACCCCAGTCGCGACTAATTTTTTTTTTCTCATAATATTTTTATTTTTTATTAGTGTAGCGGTACTGTATTAAATTTTAAGAATTCACTGTCACTGCCCTGTATAATTCTTGGTGAAGAATTATATAGGGTAATGACAGAATTCATAAAGTTTTATTCAGTAGACTGTAGTCTGAATCATTGTGACAATTTATTATATTATATAAAGACAGTGGGCGTGAATTTTTAAAATGTTATATGGTAAACTTTATTTACGTTTTAAAAATATTACAAAAGAAAAAAATACACACACACACACACACACACAAAGCAGTGGCAGGGAATTCTGTTAAGTCTTACATGGAACAGTGTATTTAAGTTTTTTAAATATTCTGAAAGCAAAAAAGTATAACGTAGTGGCAGTGAACTTTTAACATGTTGAACGATACAGTGTATTTACGTTCTTAAAATATATGAAAGCAAAGCAAAAGAGAAAATAAAGATGTGGCAGTGTATTTTTTTAAATTCAAGTATTTATAATATTATAAAAGCAAAAGAAAACACAATGTAGTGGCAGTGAATTCTATATAATTTTATACGGACCACTGTATTTAAGTTTAAAAAATACGTAAATATGTAAGATAGTGGCAGTGAATTCCTAAATTTGTTATATGGTACTCTGTATTAAGTTTTAAAAAATAACAAAAACAACACAAGGCAGTGGCAGTGAATTCTAAAAATAGTATACCAATCACTGTATTTAAGTTTTTAAATTACTATAAAAAATATAAGGTAGTGGAAGTGAATTCTTAAATAATGTTACACTGAATTAAAGTTTTAAAATATTATAAAAGCAAAAAAGTATGACAGAGTGGCAATGAATTCTATAAAATCTTATACGTAACACTGTATTTAAATGTTTTAAAAACAAGGCAAAAAATAATTATAAGGTAGTGGTATTGAATTTTTAAAAATGTTATATGGTACACTGTATTTACGTTTTTAAAACACATTAAAGAAAAAAATAATAGGGTACAAGGTAGTGGCAGCGAGTTCTTAAAAAAAAAAAAATTACGGAACATTGTATTTACGTTTTTAAAATGTTATGAAAACAAAAAATATAAGCATATGGCAGTGAATTCCTAAATTTTATACATTTCACTGCAATTAGGCTTTAAAAATATTATGGAAAAAAAAAGAAGTCACCACCGGGGTTTGAACCTGTGACCTCTTGCACCATAGCTTAGTTCTCTAACCACTGAGCCACGAACGACACTAACAAGCGCGCTTGAATATTGCTAATGTAAACCCGTACGTCTTCGCCTGTGTCTCACGTCAACGCTTTAAATCATCTTTGTAAACCTATGAGACGTGTTTCTGTAAAATTGATTGCACTGTTCAGTTCGGAAAAATAGTATCACGATACTGATAACATTATTACAGGGACCTAAATCGTCTGAAAAGAGGGAAATCAAAGAAAAGATGTTAGAAGCCCAATGGCTGACGTCTGCTTGGGCACTGGTATTTCCTTCTACGAGTCTTCATCCATTTGTAAAAATGCTGCCCAGTTTTACAAGTGCCGGGCTACAGTAATAGTTATATAGGAAGCTATCCAATTCAACAGTGACGTATTCGTTTGTCTCCGATTCTCTTGTAACTAGTATTAAGTTTACAGTTGTAAAGCTTTATAAAATTCCATACTTTCGAATCGCTAATAAAAGCACTTGTAATACAAATCCATACTTTTATAGGATAGGGCCCTGGTCTGTAGTGAACACTGTGTAGCAAAACATTTAACGCTTGTCTGTTCAAATCTTTACATTTTACATTAGTGATCATTGCATGTCAACACTGTTATCTTCATACATCAAAAGCTGCAGCTTAACTCTGGAGTGAAACACTTTTTTTCCCCCCTGCCTAAAAGAGAAAGTTAGGTAATGCCACCCCCTTGAATTGGTCATCCTGTGAGCTGGGAACAGAATTGCTACCTCCAGTACAACACAATACAGTTGAGGTAGAAACAAAACTTTTAAAAACCAAATTTTGAATGACATTTAGTACTTGGGAAATAAAGCTGCAAAAAGGTAAATGTAGTAACATAAACCGAATCATTGATCATAATTAGCAGCATTTTTTCAATGTATCAGTATTAATCCATACGGGACTTCTTGAATCCGTTAGCAGTCTCAATTAAAACAAGCCTGTGGACATACAATAAACATATTTGTTTAACCTGGGTTAAAGGACATAGTGGACAATATGGTAACAAGAGAGCTGATGAATTAGCAAAAACTGCTGCTGCCTCTGATTTAGATATCAGTACTGTTATAAACTGTGCCCCTTTTCACATGTTAAAAAGTGCATTAAAGAGCACATTCTGGTTAAATGGACAACAACTGGCTCAGTACCACAAAAAGATTCATTACTAGGGTACTTTCTTTCCAATGGTTGAAGTACGTCTAAGAAGTGTTGTTAATTCTGACTTTATAGTGACCCAATTTCTGTCTGGACATGGGAATTTTGGCTCCTATTTCAAAAGATTCAAAGTGAAATGAGAAAATGGATACCAGTGTATATGTGGCGAACAACAAACTGTCGAACATCTTTTATTTAACTGTCCAGTGTTTGAAAGAGAAAGACACATTTTAAAAGGACATCTGGATTATTGTAAACTTCTTTATGCTAAACCATTATTTCATATATTTCTAAGAAAATGCTGTTCTAGACAATTTATTATTTTCTTTCTTATGTACATAATCGAATATAATTTAAAGTTACCAGGGCAATTGAGTGTAATGCTGAGCACTGCTAGTTATAGAATGGAATGGTATGTCATACCCAAATAGAGAAAGATAAATGTGTAAATTACAAATTAAATTTGTTAAAACAATAACCCTAATGTACCTTCAGGTAAAATAGGGTTCATAAAACTGTATATTCAAAAATCTGATGTGAAAGTCACATAACTTCCTCTGCCCAAATAAAAGTTAGCAGTATTCACATATCCTTGTACAGAATCGCAAGACACAATTTTACGCTAATTATCCTATAAATACCTCTTCTTTCAATGATGCGACTAAAAGCGCAGTCTATATAACAAACTTAAAAAAAAAAAAACAAATGACTGCAGACGTTTATTGAACTTTCTGCCGTAAAATATAATTTCCGAAATTTATCGAATATTTCCCTCAGATACATCTTTACTCTATGCATGGCCAACAATACATCTTTCTCACTTCACATTCTTATATAAGATAAGAGGCCGTGAAAGAGCGCGAATTCAGTTGTTCATCACGTAAGACAAACTTTCTACAAACAGTGGGTGAACAGTGGGTGGCTTGTAACTACCCTCAGAGAATTTTCTCGAAAAAATGTTTCAAATAAAAGTTTTAGCTCTTAGTATAAGCAACCTATTTGCAAAATTTAAAGGAAATCGTTAGAGCCGTTTTCGAGAAAATCGCGATAAACGAAAATTTCTTCATGTAAAGTCCCCTTAAAAATAAGAGAAAATAGTCGCCAATCTTATCCTCACATCTTCAGAAGGTACCTGACCCAAATACGAAATTTTGTTTTCATACGATTTTCCGTTTTGGAGCTAGCTTGTTCACAGATATTTTCCACACAGACACACACACAGACACACAGACACACAGACACACAGACACACAGACATGTTTCCAAAAATAGTATTTTTGGATTCAGGGGGCCTTGAAACGTGTATATATGCTAAAAACTCAACTTCGAATTTTGGGGTCGAAAACAATACTTCCTCTACCTATAGTACCTATGGTACGGGCAGAGGAAGTAATAAATAATAATAAATACCCGATTGATAACATTATCTGCAATTACATTAAGCGGCGTCCACTGTATACCTAATAGTGAAGTTATTGTGCATATTTCTGTACTCAAACTTTCTACAGGTGTCAACATTTCACTGTACTATTTCCTAGTCGTATTAATATAGACTATAGCAGAGAGGAAGCTACTCACATTTCCATTCTCCTGGTGTGGAACATTGTTGTTGGGTGAAACAGTTGTTAGGTCATCTTCTTCATCAGGTATCACATCCATGGAGAGTGGCGTCACTCCAATCATGGAAACTGGTCTTGAGTTCAGTGCTACATCCTCCATCCCTGCACACAGAAAGGACAACAGCTTTTCTTAGCTACATTTAGCTTATAGAAGCTTTGCGGAAGATAATGTTAACCCATACAAACCTCATTTTAGATACTACATTTTTAAAGTTAGCTCAAATCTGCAAATCTTATTTTTATCGTCATTATGTCACTAACAAGACTTATTGACTGAATTATCTTTGCTCAGAAACATTGAAATAAATAGTGACTAAGAAAAAACATAGGGATGGGTCCTCCTCGATACTTTCGATACCTCGATACTCTCGATACTTGCATGTTATCGGCATCGAGCGATACTTCAGAAAACTCACTCGGTACTTTTTCGATACTTTGGTAACTCTGCAATTTAAGGAAATGCGGTATCTCTTTCTACTTTTAGTAGTCTACTAAATATAATAAATAGGCCTACTTCTATTTCTCCTAGACTCTGTTCTCCATATTCTCCAGTGATTGACAAAGGGTAAAGTTTACCCGAAAATCATCAACTTTCTATGTATTTTAACATGCATTATGATGCAAAATCATATTCAAAGAGGGGCCGGGGGCACTGCTGTGTCTTAGGGTAACTTGTGTGTACAAACAGCTTTATTGTTCTTTTTGCAATAAATGGTTTCTTCCTTCTTCTTTGTGGTGTAGGTGCTCTACATATTTTTGTTTAAAAAAACCATAGTTTGGTTAATTTGAAAATTTGTTAATTCTATTTTTTTTAAATTAAAGAGTCCACCATACTATTATGACTTTAAGCTGAGTTATTTTTCTTTTGTGAGACTTCCTGACAAGATGTGATAAACAGGGCCCAAATTTTTAGGTTTTTATAAACCATGTTTTAGTTTTTTCAACATATTAAAAAAGTTTTATTTTAGGTTTTTACCATTTTCAGATGATTTTTTTAAGTTTCACTTTAATAAGTACAATGAAAAAAATATAGGAATTCATTTTATTTTTACTTAAATTTCCATGGCTCTGAACCACAAAATTTTATTAATACTTTTTGCTTAGTTTTAGAACTACGCCTGTCATTTCCAACTCCACCACAAACTCAACAAGAAAGCTTTCAATTAATCAACTTTTAGTATTCATAATTTTCGGCGTCTTGCTGGAGCAAACACTGTGAATAAACTGCAAATGTAAGTTTCTTAAGAATGATTTTAATGTACAGTCGGTCAAATAAAAAACGTCGGGACTCGTATGCAGTTAAAATTGAAGTTTTAACGCATTAGTTCATAAGTTCCCTATAAAAAACATAAAATACAGGTCATTCTCCGAACACATGAGGCCATGCGACAGGGAAAAAAAATGAACGAGGGAAAAAATGAACAACGCGGAAAGCGCAACACACGATATTCAACTTAATGTATTGTCATAATTCGTTTTGCTTTGTATCATCGCGCCACATACAAATGCTAGCTTGACAGAAAGTGTAGTTAGGGCTGTAATTGACCTGCATTTTTCGGCCTCTGAAGCATCGAGAAGATTCCATATTTCTTATAGAGCGGCTCAGAGGTGCGTACTTCACTATAATGTGACCAGAAGCTTTCTAGGATCTGGCCGGCCGCGTATTTCGATGCTAGATTGGTTGCAGAAGTTGAACGTAAGTTATTGATTTTGCACTACAAGTACCGGTATTATAAAATAAAATCTTTAAAAAATGCTCCTTGAATAAACATATTCATCGCGAATTTAGTCATTATTATTATAAGAACTTCTATGCAAGAATATGGCAGACGTGAGGCATATAGCCACAGCCTTCTATACATGTTTGTTTTGGAACAAAACTGACTAAATAATCAAGAAAATACATGGACAGACAAGAGGCAGGTGTGAACGTAACCCTAAGTCTTCCTGTACATGCGCATATGCTCGTTCGTGGTACTTAATCAAATAATGCCCGACGTTTTTTATTTGACCGACTGTACTCATAAAGAAACTGGGGATTTTGGTTTACTTAAGTTTTCCTTTACCCAAACAATGGGGTACAAAATGCAATACTATATTTTATCTCACAAAATAATATACAGGCAACAGTGAGCAAGATGCAAAATGTAGGCAGACATTTAAAAAAAATTAATTTTTAGTAGAACAATAATATTTAGATTAATTATTACAATAAAAATAGCACTTTACTTGAAAAACAGTTTTAGCTATTTTTAGTTTCTAACATCTTATTCAACCATTTTTAGGTTTTATAAGTTTGGACTACATATTTATAAGACTATTATCCTGCCAGTTGTATTATATGGATGTGAGACATGGTCGCTTACTATTTGGAAAGAACATAATCTGAGTGTGTTCGAAAACAGGATGCTTAGGAAAATATTTGGGCCTAAGAGAGATGAAAATGGGGACTGGAGAAAACTGCATAACAACGAGCTTCATGAACTGTACTCGTCACCGGATAAAGTAAGGGTAATTAAATCACGGAGGATCAAATAGGCTGGACATGTTGCATGCATGGGGAAGGAAAGACATATCTCAAAAGTATTGACTGGGAGACCCGAAGGGAAAAGACCACATGGAAGACTTAGACATAGGTGGGAGGACAATATTAGGATAGATGCTGAAAAATAGGTGAAGTTTCATTTTTTTTTCTCAGCAATGAATTGTTCTGTAGTCTTGCAATCTGGCATGCTTTATATTGACTAGTTATACAATTGCAGACAATTTTCAGAATTAATTTAACTATTACAGTTAATGGGAAATTATCATTACAAAATGGGAGCCAAATTTTGTGCACTAAAGTGCTATTTCCATGATAATTTTCATAAATACCAATATTTCTGAGTGATTCTTTTTCTATCTATTTGTAAATATCATATGAACAACATATTCTAGGATCTTTGGATAAACTGCAGTATGAATAATTAAAAAAAAAAAAAATTCATCAATTGTTAATTTTTTTTAGAAATTTTTACATCAGAAATATTTTTTTTTAAATAAAATATTCAAGTTACATCAATGATTCTAGATAGTGTTGTTCAATAGTATCAAATATACTTGCATGCAACTCTCACTGCTTTATATTAATAAATGTTCGAGTTATCAGGGAAACGGCAAAAAAAATTTGGCTGCCATTTTGTAATGATAATTACCCATTAACTATAATAGTTCAATTAATTCTGAAAATAGTAAGCAATTGTAGAACTAGTCAATATAGAGCATGCCAGATTGCAAGGCTACTGAACAATTCATTACTGAGAAAAAAAATAATGAAACTTCACCTATTTTTCAGCATCAAAAATTGTATGTCCCCCGGGACAATATTAGGATAGATTTAAGGGAAGTAGGATTTGTGAGGGATGATTGGATAGAGTTAGCTCAGGTAAGAGCGGCAATGAACCTTCGGGTTCTATAAAATAAATAATATTCCTTTAGCTTGCTGAGGGATTGTCTATTGCCATTAAGTAAGTATAAGTTTGGACTACGTGACTGCCATGACTATGAAACGGATAATTATGTTAAAATGTCACAGTTACCTAGCAAGGAACAATAGTATATTGCAATACAAGTGCCGTAAGCAGTGCATACGAATTGAGGAAAGAGTTTGAAAAAACGAGGCACTTTTGCCGAGTTTTTTTCAATTTCCAAGATCCGTTATGCGCTTACGGTACGAGTATTGCATGCTATTTTTTGGAAGATGAATATTTATATCAATTTATTTATATTAATTGAGATATTAGCTGAAAATATTATGTATATACACTATTGAAGATGGATGTTATATTTCAGAAAGTGATTCGCATGTGTTTGTTGTTATGGGAACTGAATATTTGTCCTGTTCAAGTTGCCACAAACTAGGGGGCCTTGGTTCCGGTCTTCCATAAAGGCTTGTATTATGATGATTTTACTTATGGCACTTGTGCTTTTTGTAATTTTTACCTCAAGGAGATTTCTTTTGTTTTCATAGCAACCAGATTGCGTGTGGGAATGTCAAGTTACGATCTACGGCAACAATATTCATAAGTACCACTAATTAGTTACATCGTGCAAAAATAGTTTAAAACCTAAGAATCCAGGCCCTAGTGATAATACTAACAGAAACTATTACCATCATTGCTGTCTGAAGGAAGTGTTTTATGAAGTCTCAGACGAATCATATGCCACTCCACTGGTTGGTACAGGAGAGCACCAATCACGGAGTTGAGAGCAATGCCACCTAGAAGCAGCATGGTACCTCTGAATCCATAGCTCTGCAACATGGCCTGCACCAAATGAGGAACCACAATGAAACCCAAGCCAATTCCTGCCTGACAAAGTCCCATTGCCAATCCGCGCCTTTGTACAAAATAAGAATTAATGGCCAGGTACGAAGAAGGGGCCACCAATCCCATACCAATCCCTGGAACATACAACATAAGTACTGTACACTGAACTAGACAAGTATCAGTAAATATTTACTCACAGACAAACAAGTGAAAATCGTTGTGCGAAAAAATTGATGAATGAGGACTTGGAAAAGTACCTGCTCTATTTTGCAGCTATATACTATAGTTGTAATTTTAGCTTTTAAATTATTACTATTATTATTATTACTACTATTATTATTGTTATCATCATCATCATCATCATCATATACATAACTTCATTCCTTATTCAATGTCTTTTTTTGGGGGGGGGGATCCTTTTAGGACAGCTGCCTAAAATAATGTCAAGGCTGCCTGTGGCAATCGGACACAGTCAAATCAAAACAATTTTATTATCCAAACGCCAAATATCCAGATCAATTTTACAAAATAATAATAATAATAATAATAATAATAATAATTACAATAATAATAATACAAATAATAATAATAATAACGATAATAATAATAATATAATAACAATAATAATAATAATCAGACTTTCAAAAAGAGAATTATTTTACAAATAACACATTTTAAATAACGTTTGTAAAATTCATATTATATTAGAAAAAATACACAATAACATAAGGATATTATTGAAGTAACTTGTAATGTCAATTTTACAATAATGTACAATAATGAAGTCATACATTATTTTGTTCTTATTATATTGCTGATATTATTATTATTATTATTATTATTTTTTTTTTATTTTTTTATTTTTTTTCCGCACGTGAGCCTATGTGGGACTAAGCAAAGTACTTAGAGGCGTTTCTGTGTTTTCCTTTGACTCCATATTGCTTTATTATTATTACTATTATCATTATTATTATTGTTATTATTGTTATTATTATAATTATATTAATATAATATTGATTATATTATATTATATTAATAATGTTATTATTATTGTTATAATAATAATAATAATAATTATTATTATTATTATCATCATCATCAATAGTATTGTTATTTTTCTGGTTGACTATTATCCCCCATGGTAAAACCTCAGAAAATCAAAATTTTGCTTCAGATTGGACGAATCTCAAGGAAAAAGACCATGGCAAGAGTGATGATGACGAAGTAGGAGCCTGGAAAGGGATGTAGCAATCAGAGAAGGGTGGAAGCAACAGCTGAGAGAAGCCAATGTCCAATTTGGGCTGTAAGCACTACAGAAGAAAAAGAAAAGGAAGAAGAAGCAGGCTATGGGATAATCCCCACTTTGGTAACTTATGCACCGCAGGGCTGTTTAGCGTTAATTATTTCAGTTATACTTAGCATATACTTATACAATACTTACTAAATGTTTACTTACCAGCAACAATGCTGTATGTTATAACAATGTGCACCATGCTACGTGCAAAAATTGTGAGCATAATTCCTAGAGTGAAGATGATCGCTCCCAGAAGAGCAACCATTCGATATGACATCAGTCTGAGTAAATGATTTGTAACAAGACCTAGAAACAAACAAAATTCATTGATATACAAACTGATTGTACAGGGTCCGGTAGAGAAAACTGAAGGTTTTGAAATTCAATTCATGTAGAAGCACCGGAAGTGTCGTAAATGACATTCAGAATAAGAATGCATCATCTCAAAGCATTTCAGTCAGAAAGAAGTGTTGGTCAGTGCAACATCATGCATTCGTTGTAGAAACTGTTTTAAAAACATTTAATTATTGTCACTCAGCACTGCCATTTCAATATACATCAAAATGAGAATGTTTCATATTGGAATACCATACTGTTATGGGTGGAAAATTTTCGGAAAACAGATTTTTCCATAAAGAAGAAACCACCAGGGAAACAGCGCACTGTTCGAACCCAGTTGAATGTTGAATGTGTGTGTTGGGCTGTTCTTCAAAGTTCTTGGTGATCGGCAGTGAAATACGCGAGTGTAGAAATTTCTTGAAGCAGAATATTCATAAAAAAGTTGCAGCAATCTCTTCGCAAGTTCTATAGCGAATAATGCAAAGTTACCCGTTACGACTCCAAGATGTGTTTCAACTCATGGAGACGATGGCGAATTTTCTTAATTAAGTAGGAAAAATGGTCTTTCCATGTCAGACGTTGATCAAGAATAAGGCCAAGATATCTGACTGACTTAGACTCAAGAACCTGTTCGCCTTGAAGTATGATTGGTTGTAGTAGTACATCATGCTTGTATGTGAATTTCACGACGTTTGATTTTTTTGGGTTCATCACAACTCTCCAGTGTTTGCACCACAAGTCTATTTCGCCACAAAATTCTTGAAGATGCTGTACAGCTATTTCAGCGACACCTTTACTTAGTATTGCAATGTCGTTGGCAAAATGTGCAATTATGAGTTGGTCAGAAACTGGAAAGTCTGCAGTGTACGTGATATAAAGTAGAGGTCCAAGTATGCTGCCTTGAGGTACTCCAGATCAAATTGTTAATGCTTTTGATTGAGCTGATTCATATTTTACTGAAAATGTTCTGCTGCAAAGATATGATTTAATGATTCTATAGAGAGTATCATTTAGGTGAAGCTTAACTTTGAAAAGAAGACCGTCATGCCATATTTTGTCGAAAGCCTTTTCAGTATCCAGAAATAGTCCTAGACAAACTGATTTTTCCTCATAAGTATCCAATATAGCATCTACAATGTGGTGGAGCTGCTGTGAACATGAATGCTGTGTTCTGAAACCAAACTGTGTAGTAGGTAGAACGTGTTTTAATTCTTCCAGTATTTGTGATAAGAGCAAACGTTCAAAAATTTTTGAGAAAAGTGGTAAAAGACTTATAGGACGATATCTTTTTGGATCACTTTTGACTTTCTGTGATTTTGGGATCATGGTTATAATAGCGTGCTTCCATTTAGAAGGGAAATAAGTTAAGCGAAGAATAGCGTTGTATATTTGTGTAATAAATACTAGTGCTTTTCGAGGGAGAGCTTCCAGTAGAGGCTGAACAATCAAATCTTGGCCAGGAGCTTTATTCTTAGGTGATCTAGTTATGACATTCCATACTTGATCAGGTGTATAGAATTTATTGTAAGGAGATAGTTGGAGAGGCTGTGAAATTGATTCCTCTACTGTTCTAGTGAATTCAGCATCAGCAATATCGTTCGGTTGAAACTGATTGTACAATTGTTCAGAAAACAGTTTCACTTTCTCTTCTGGAGTCGAGGACCACTTAGTGCCGGTTTTTAAAGGCGGTATTTTTTCTCTGTATTTTAATATTTTCTTTGTTGTCTTCCATAAAGATCCATCCTGTGCATTAAGAGTCTTTAGCTGATTTTCAAGAGCAATTGTTCGTTCCAAGTTTTAATGCATCTTTTAGTTCTTTCGTTGCTCTATTATAAGAAATCTTGTGTTGAGGGTATTTAGTTTGTTCCCAAAGTTTTCTACACTTCTTTTTAATCTCGTGAAGTTGTTGAATATGATGAGGGAAATTACGATTGGTAAATCTGTGAGTATAATTTTCAGTAGAGCTTTTTTTTTTTAATAACATATGGACGCAAAACATTCATAACCCTAAACAAAACAATTAATATAAATAATGAAACAGCTAAAAATCATATTGCAGGGACAGTTTAAGGGTTTGGCAGTGAGTATGCTATATCAGAAGTACGTAAAAAAATCCTATCCACTGATACGTTATTCATAGCTGTAGGCTTTGTATTACTTGAGAAATAGGGAAGTTTATCAGAGGCCCTAAGCATCTAAAAGAAGACAAAATGGGATGGAACATTTTCAGTCCTATGCATGCAGTATAATATGTCCCAGGATTTTGGGAAGGAAAGTATGAAAGTGATATTGAATTTCTTTTTTATTTCAGCCCCAAAACGGTTGTATGGTAATATGAGAGTGAGAAATAAAATTTTCTGTCAAGACAATAGAATCTTATGTAACCAGGATTTCTTTTTCTTCTTATTTGAACCCTTCCCAGGCATGGTGTGTAGAAGCAATGGAATGCAACATTTGACATCCTCTATGAGTCACAAAAAGCTATGTCTAGCATATGTCTATGTCTAGGGAATAGTTTGAGTGTGATATGTTATTCTTCCTCATTTGAAATTCTACATACATATTATATAAGGACCTAGAGTTTCAAAGTTAATTTCAAATTAAAAAATACAAAACCCGGGCAATGCCGGGCCTTTTAAGCTAGTTTAAAATAAAAATAAGTCTTATGACATGCGGCAGAGATTACAGAAATTTACTCACTTCCTAAAACAAATGAGTTCTGTAGAATTATAATTCTTTCACACTGGCGGTGTCTAGGCTAAGATGGAAAAGTTGTCAGACTGAAAAATTCAACATCATAGCTGGGATCTGTGGTTCAAATCCCAGTTATGGCATTATTATGGGTTATTATCTTGATATTGAGAACATCTGGTGGTATACATGAGTCAGTTGGAGAATTTAATGATGTACCGCTATGGCATTGAATTTTTCAGTCTGACTCTACCATTCCAATGAATTGTTTTGTAAAACTGCCTATGGTATGAAATCCAGAGAAGAGTTTTTCTCTGGATGCCACTAACTTAAATTAAATTGGAAATTATATAAACATTAACCTGTAAAGTTAACAGATGCTGTTAGGGCAGTCATGATGATGGTTGCTCCGGTGGTATGCTCACCAAGCTGCTCGAGAATTCCACTGAACAGAGGACCAAACGACAGGTACTGCCCCGTGGTTGAAATCTAGAATCGCAAATTATACACATTGTAATTTGGAATACAAATAACTGGGAACAATAATTACAGACACAAATAATATTAAGGCAGAAGTTAAGTCAAGACTCAGATCAGGAAATGCTTGTTTTTATGCAGTTCAGAAACTCTTATCTTCTGTCAAGAAATCTAAAAATAAAAATTTATATGACAATTAACCTGCCGATAGTATTATATGGATGTGAGAAATGGTTGCTTACTCGTCAGGAAGAACATAGTCTGAGAGTGTTCGAAAACAGGGTGGTAGGAAAATATTTGGGCCTAACAGAGATGAAAATGGGGACTGGAGAAAATTGCATAACGACGAGCTTCATGACCTGTACGTTTCACTGGATGTAGTAAGGGTAATTAAATCACGGATGATGAAATGGGCTGGACTTGTTGCACACATGGGGGAGGAAAGACATAACTCAAAAGTATTAACAGGGAGACCCGAAGGGAAAAGACCACACGGAAGACCTAGACGTAGGTGGGAGGACAATCTTAAAATGGATATAAGGGAAGTAGGATTTGCTAGGGATGATTGGATGGATTTAGCTCAGAATAGGGTTGAATGGCGGACTCAAGTAAGCATGGCAATGAACCTTCGGGTTTCATAAAATAGATAATATTCCTTAAGCTTGCTGAGGAATTGTCTATTGCCATTGAGCAAGTAAGTAAGTAAGTAAGTAAGTAATTTGGATTCAGTTCTTAAAAAATAAAATAAAATAAACAATATTAAAGAAATAATCAAAATTACGAAAATACTAATGAGTCCTTTCTTACTGAAGAAATTATTAAGTGCCAGTATGGTACTTTATGAGATTGTGTGTGGGGAGGGAAAATGTCTGTCCGTCTGTCTGTCTGTCTGTCCGTCCGTGTGTCTGTACGCGTGATAACTCAAATACGCTTAATTGGATTTTAATGAAACTTGGTATATACATTTATAATGTACATGGGAAGAACCCTATTAATAATGGACCAAATCGGTTCACCGGTACCGGAGTATGTCCCAATTTAGTGTCTATTTTAAAGGCGCGATAACTCAAATACGCTTTATCAGATTTTCATGAAACTTGGTATACAAATTTATAATCTCCCTGGGAAGAAGTCTATTGATATTGGACCAGATCGGTTGGGCGGTACCGGAATAATGCCCAATTTAGTGCCTTTTTATGGTAATATATCACAAAGGCGCGGATAACTCATATACGCTTTATCGGATTATCATGAAACTTGGTATACGAATTTATGACGTTTTTGGGTACAAGCCTATTGAATTAGGGCCAAATCGGTTGACCGGTACCGAAGTAACGAGTATATCAGTATTAATTTTGTAATGAATATTCTTTCATGGCCCACAATATATTAAAAAACTTAAATTGCCAATCGTTTATTGATACTCTTAGCAACCTTGATTGATTTGTTTCTTCATAATGATGTCAGTGTGGCTAAATAATAATTTAAATAAACGATTTATAACAACTAGCCGTTGAATATTGATATTATATTGTGTATTCTATGGTTATGTAGACTACCGATATTTACATTAGGCTATATTTTAGTGTGAGTATTTTTCTTATTCGTTCCTGTGCAGCAATATACCTAACGTAATTCCTGACAGATAGATTTCATATTGACTTTTTATTCATTCATAACCTGTAAGGCTGCTTTAAATTGAAACAGAGATATCAGCGAATCGTAGGTCTATTGCATCATTATTATTATTGCCAGCACATCTTGTTTTTGGAGTTAACTCTGAGATCTATTACAAAAATAACTTTTCTGCATGGGCCTATCATAATTGCGTTTATCATTACTGGCACTTGGTTATATCAGTTTACATAATTTTATTAAAATTATAGACATGGCTTACACCAATTTGATTTTAGTCATAATCATTTATTCATGCCATGAGCAACAGTTAGTTGCAGTGGACACGTTTCTTAGTTATTAAATACAATGAAATACAGATAAATATACAGTTAAATTCACACATATATACGATACAAATTACAATACGATCATAAATGAAGTTTCCCTAGGGCTGTTTACACAAACAAAACAAAATTTCATGGAAATATTTATTGCAACAGATATAGCAAGTGTTCAGCTATTTTTCAACATATTCACCACAGGAATTGATAAATTTGTCATACCGTGGGACCAACGTCTGAACACTTGTGTCGTAGAAGTATGCCACCTGGGATTTGAACAACTGTGTGACAACCATCTCCGCTTCTCTGTAATTTATTGAGATGTAGGAAAAGATGGAAATCACTGGGAGCAAGGTCCAGGCTGTAGGATGGATGTTAAAACATCTCCTAGCTGAACTTTTGCAAAAGACTTGCAGGGAGGTCCACCCTACAGCTCGGACCGCGCACCCAGATATTTTCATCTTTTCTTATCCCTTAAGAAATGACAAAGAGTGATAGAGATATGGAGAAATAATCTATGAGTTCATAAATGTGACAGGCCAATGTCTGTAGATTTACAGGCAGGTAAAAGAACTCCTGTGGGGCAAAATTCCAGCACACCGATGATTGCCACAGGCAAGTTGCAGTAAATCCCTGTCGTTAAATAACCATATACCAACCAACCATTATAGACCTACTAATATCATTATATTTAATCTACTATATAAATAAATGTAGTAAACCTTCAGAGAGAGAGATGTATTAATTGCTTCAATTAGGCTACCACGCATAAACATTCTTTAACTGTATTGTTGCTAGCTGGGTTCAAATCAAACGTTTTGACAAGGGGGGAAATTAAATGTGGGTCCAATCTAGGGCTACTAACATAATTGAAGAGTGTAACCCAAATACCTGCTAAGTGCCAAAAAGTTGTTTAGGAGTTACAGTAAAAAAAATGTATTCCAGAAGTTTTGATTTTAAATTTTAATATAGAATATAGTGTACACTAAATTGAAGGATAATTGTAATTAGATTGTTTTGTTTAATTAATGATATTACATGTAACATAAGTAGTATGAAATTGTTAAATTCAGAAATACTAAACATAGCTAAGTGTCAATACACTTTGACTAAAAACTCAGGTAAGTGCCAGAGGTAGTCTCAGTCTTAGCACAGGTAGGCTCAGTCTTAGTACAGGTAGGTCATTTGAAAGAAACTTAAAAACAAAATCAGTCTACTATCCGCGCGCCATATCTTGAGCGCTGGATTTACGGGGAAGTGAGGGTTGGGGGGAACAAAACATAGCTACTCCGCCAGTCTTTCTGCAGTGTTGTCAACCAAAGAAATCATATTTAAGCAGAATCGCGAATATGGTAAGCGCACGTCAACAGCGTAAGTGTGGATGCCGAATTATAATTATTTCCGATGAATCATCCTCGCTATTTTATGTAGTGACATTTAATAGACAAGGATTTTAATGCAGTCCAATAATATAACGTGGTGACGGTATTGCGTAACAATTAATAACACGTCACAAGGCTTTAGTTATGAAATAAATCATTTTCCTCCGGGAAGAGAATGTTATATAAATAGGCTCAATATATTTACACTGCATGACTAGTTTTAAGCATGAAGAAGAGTCTTAGCAGAACATGCTTCACCATTTCGTGTTGTAAAACATAAGAGAGGTAAGGCATCTAAAAGTGGAGAAAATTAGAGGCCTAATTTTAAACGTATTTAATATGTTTTGTGAAAAGTTCGCTCAACTTTCAGTCCATGAAATTGACATCAGAGTTCACGGGAGTGTCAGAAATTAGCACATACGGAATTCTTAAAGAGGTGAGGAAAGTGTTGGATGTACAGTGACGTGTTTGTGAAATAAGCAATTCGAAAAATTGTATTTTTCCACATAACTCCATGCGTCAGAAAAGATAATGTCAATAAATAAATAAGGTTCCTGAGACAGAATGAAAGTTTAGTATTGAAGCCACTAGATGTCAGGGTGTATAGCGTACTTCGTGTTTCAATGTTGTCAGCTCAACCTACGAAGTTGAACGAAACCTACCGAATGAGGACTAGGGAGCCGAGCGCTCAAGATATGGCGCGCGGATAGTACATCAGTACAAAACAAGTTCCCATAAAACGACCAGTATTTTTTGTCCAAATATGGTAGCATTGATAACAAGTCTTTTTTTTTTTCCTTCTTTGCTAAATATTCTTGACCTATCAATTCTGTTGAATGTTACATTTCTGATGGCAGACACCTTCACTCCTTTTTTTAGAATACAAACATTTTTCTTGTTTCACTTGTTTACAGTCTACTGAGTCTTGTTGTGACAGGAATGCAAACTCAAGTTTAGTCTCATTCTTAGACTACGTATTTTAGTAAATTATTATTTGTGTGCGGCAACATGTCAAAAAATATCGGGATCAGCATTCAGGAGAAAAGCCAGAGAAAAGGAAAAAGAAACAAACAAATCATCTTCCTTAATGTCAACTTTGTTAGGTGGAAATAATCAAGGCAAGTGAATTATAATAAAAGATTAAGCACTTAATGCACTTGAGTAAGGTTACTTCTCGAAATCATGTTACCTATGATTTTTATTGAAAACTTATAATGAAAAGTATGAATTATACGAGGCGTGTTTTTTAAGTAAGTACCATTTTGGAATTAAAAAAAGGCGTGCAAAGATATCGCAATAATTTTATTTTTATTGTTACCTACATCTCTTGTCTACGCATTGACGCCATTACAGTCTGATTCTTCATTGTATACTTTGTTTACTGAGTGTTTAAGATGCCTCCGACAATCGTGAGTCCCGCCGATTGTGAAGTACGGGCTGTTATACGATTTCTTAGTGCTAAAGGCGTAAAACCGATCGATATTCATCGTGAGATCTGTGAAGTTTACGGACAAAACATTATGAGTGATGGAATGGTAAGGAAATGGGTGAGAGCATTTAAAGATGGCCGCACAAATGTGCATGATGAAGAACGGAGTGGGCGTCCTTCGGTCTTTAATGAAGATTTGGTGCAGAAAGTGGAAGAAAATGTGAGAGAAAACAGACGCTTAACAATTTCATCAATGTGCGACTGGTTTCCTCAATATTCTCGTAGTGTTTTGTATCGCATTGTGACCGAGAACTTGAATTACCGGAAATTGTCAGGTGGCAGAATTTTATGAGGAGGGTATTCAAAAACTGGTGCCACGTTGTGACAAGTGCCTCAATATTCACGGAAATTATGTAGAAAAGTAGATTAAGGTAAAGGCTTTCATGTAAAAATAAAATTATTGCGATATCTTTGCACGTCTTTTTTAAATTCCAAAACGGTACTTACTTAAAAAACACGCCTCGTATATATTATAAGGCACATATATGCATGAAGAAGTACAGTATAAGCAATTGAATATTACATCAAGTTTATTAAATAGATTAGGAAATAAGATTTGACTTTTAAAATTTACCTTAAACATTCAACTATTCTTTTTTTTTTTTTTTTTTTTTACTAGAAACATCGAAGGATGATGTATTTTTATTTTATAATGGTAATGGAATTACAGAGGAAATTAGCAGAGAGATCTTAGAACACATGTCCATAGACGAGTATCAAGTCCAATCAGGAACTTCAAACTCCTGCAAAACTTTAGACCTTAATTTACTACAATGGATTTCAGGATGCATACAGTGAGGGAAGTGGGGCGGTATGCCCCGGTATGAAATACCGTCACTGGTTTTAAAGGTCCAATGTCATACCGGCACTGGTTTCAATGATGAAATAGCATACCGTCACTGAAAATCAATGGCTATTTAAAGCAAACTGTTAATGTTCCTTTGAGTCGTAATATAATAATTACTTTTCATGATTATTCACCAACTCGTACGCTTTCATCGGTGGCCATTGTCACTATAACTTGTGATGGTCTTTGTTGCCATCTTAATAACTACACCACTAGATTCTATGTTTTAAAATATTTCTCGGTAACAAAATTTTGTGACTTTTATATTCTTTAAATAGGTCTTAAATACTTTTAAAATATCTTTATTGAAGTAAATAAACTAAACTCAGTGGCTCTACATCCCTGGCTTACCATCCGATCGCTACTCATTGGCAGGATAGGGGCATGTGGTCAGCATGCCGATAACCACTGCTGTTATTGATGGTTTCCGTGATTTAAATAAATAAATAAAGGTCTTTAAATCGACAGTACAAGATGTTCTAGTCTTGTGTTGTGCTCCTACTTGGCAATCATCTATAAAGCAGGGTTGGTTAGGCCTACTCATGAAGGAAGTTAATTAAAAACATCACCAAGTGGATATCACATATCCTGCATACCACATAGTCTACTATCTTGTAAAGGAGGGAATGTGCTTTTTTAAATTGAGGTATGTTAGGAAAAAATTTTGGGATAGCATACCGCCTCTGGATTTTTCTCACTTCCTTCACTGGATGCATATATCCAAATGTGGCAACAACACTTAGAATTTTTATAACAATGCTGTCTCAGTTGCATCCAAACACACTTAAGAAACATGACAACACAAAAACATCTTACCTCAGTATTATTAACACTGAACTTCTGTTAGCTTTAAAGATCTCATACGATGATATTATCAAGACTTTTGCAGGAAAGAAAAGCTCATAAAATTAAGTTCGAGAATACAAGTTTGCTCTATTGCTTTGTTTGGGTAAAGAAAATTATGTCCTTCTAAATATTTTATCTATGTATAGTTTAATTGTACTGTACTATTACTTAAAAATATTCTGTATTAAATTAATTTTTTCTGGTAGGCGTTTACGTTTTTTTTTAAAATAATGTATTATTGTCTTGATGTACACTACCTGTTCATTAACCGGTAATAAAAGAATGTAAAGGAACCACAATAAATTGTTTATATCATGTTTTATACTTTATATTAAACTTTCTGTTTGTATTAATTTACATAGTTATGATTAGTATCAAAGAAAAATTTACTGCTGTCATCAATTATGGGAGAGTGCCAATTTACCTTTTTTCCCTGGGAGCCAGACAGCCTAGATCTGTCTCTCATGTTGATTAGTAGGGCAAGGCATTTAATGACCATAAAATAGTGAAAAAATGCAAAATAAAAATGTATTTATGACCTAAAAATAGTGGAGAAATGACACCAAGATTTTTAAAAAATGACCAATAACACTACCAATATTACTTATAATTAGGCTAGATTTTTATGTCATGAATTGCTAAAAACAATTTATGACGGTGTGTTACATACATGAATTTACATTATAAAACACGCTTATTTTGTTACTAAAGAAGTAAGTAAATTTATACTACTTACTTGGACAGTTTTAGCGAAAAAGAAATTCTTTCTGAACTGGCATGCCCATCAAATAGTCCCTAGCATGTGCCATTTAAAAAGAAAGAAAAAAAAATTCTACAAGACAAACTGCTTTGGTGTTTACAATAAATCTGAATTAAAATGAACTATGAACTCTTGGCGGAGATTCTAAAATAATAACGATCGCCTGTTGTCTGAAAGTAACGATTTGTACATGGAAAAGCTCCTCTCTACCTCCACTGAAACATGACCTAACATTCCAAAAATGACCTAAAAATGCCGAAAATGACCTAAAAATGACCTAACACTTGAAAATGACGAAAAATGCAAAATAAAGCAAAATAATGCAAATACAAATTGCCCTTATTTAATCAATTATTTCATGATACACGTCTCAGCAGTATGAGCTCTACCAGGTAGGACCCAGGATAATAGCCTCTGTCGGTGATGCCACAGAGAGAAAGAAACACTTGGACACGTCCTGGGTTCCTGCCCTTTTGGAGAAACTCTACGCAACTCTCGCCATCACACGATCCGCTCTATGATTGCCGAAGAACTGTGATCCATCAATTTTTAGGTCTTTGAAGAAGTTCACTGTTTAGCTACGAACGGGGGTTCGAGGAGAATAGATATGATTGCCATACCTTGTAACAGTGAAGTGGGATACATATTGGATCCCACGATCAGGTTTGAGAAACATAGGGGGCAGCCTGAGGAAGTCAATGAAGAAAAGAAAGCCATATATGTACCAACCGCTTCATACTTAAACAGAAGTACAACTTACAAACAATTGAAGTTATTGGCCTGATGGTAGGGGCACGTGGTACCATCCCACATCACTTCCTCTCTACCTGGAAAAGGTTCAGCCTAAATCAAAAGAAAATCAAAGATATTGTCGTTGCCACTCTGCGTGGTTCTCTCGCTCTTCTTCGCCACCACTTACATCAATAATGTTTAATGTTTAATAATTTAATAATTTAATTATAGGAAAACTTTGACTTTATAGTTATATTGCTGATTTGGATATGTTACACTCTGTCTATATTGGCAACCTGTATCTGCAGGGAGTTGTTATTTTAATAAATATATATATACATTGGAGCTATCTTTTAACCTTCATATAAAAAAGATGCCTTGCTCTATTGATTACTGTAGTAATATTGGCAATGTCACTTTAGAGCTCTTTACAAATAACTGTGATTTATCTGTAGTGTGGCCTTGGAATTATGCATGTCATGCTATCCATAACTTCTACTTTGTCTTTTCCAGTTGTAGGAATTCAAATAATAGATTATGGATTATTATAATGAAACATTTTCTCCATCAGTCAACTAAATCCCAAGAAGTAAAAGAGTGAAATTCAGTGACGGATCTAGGCTGTACGGCTCCCATGGTAAAAAGGTAATTCGGTGCCCCCCTCCGAATTAATAACGGCAGTCAATTTTTATTTGATACTAATCATAACTATGTAAATTAACGCAAACAGAAGGTTTAATATGGGGTCATTCCATGTCAAGTGAACCAATTTTTTGTCAATTTTGAACATGACCATCTCCGATTTTAGTCATACTTGG
This sequence comes from Ectobius pallidus, assembly GCA_964059195.1. Classification (NCBI taxonomy): domain Eukaryota; kingdom Metazoa; phylum Arthropoda; class Insecta; order Blattodea; family Ectobiidae; genus Ectobius; species Ectobius pallidus. Next base: position 210,228,556 of record CAXKWD010000002.1, read on the forward strand.
TTGTCATGAAGTACCACCTGAGATATGTTAAAGTGCAAAATATCAGATTTTTATGTGTTGTAGTTTTCCAGTTATACCCTTCTGAAATATGGAAAAAAACCAAATTTTCTGCATAAGTGCAATCACAAAATGACGCATAAATCAAGCTGGAATTGACATAGATGAGTGGGAAAAGTACCAAAATGTAGCTTATATTATGAGCTTTAATTTGATATGTCACACGAGTACTTTCGAAAAAAAATATTTTCAAGGTTACCCAAAAAAAATTTGAAAACTGAATTTTTCAAAAACCTATATTTTGAAAATTTTGAAAAAAATCTCACAGAAACATACATATTTCAGCATCATGTCCTACAAGTTTTGTTATGGGATCGAAATGGGATCATATTTTTTTACATTTATAACAAATACTATGCACGCTGGGTAAGAATATATGACACAGGAATATTGCACTTAATTCTAAAATTTCATTACAATCAAAAAGAAAAACTTACAGAAAACATGTTACCTTCCCTTCTTCAATGACAAAAACGTGAATTTATTGTCTACAGTAATTTTCTAGAGCCATGGTTGCCGCATCCATCTCTTCCTTCGAGAGGTAATAACTACGGCCAGTGGGACATGTAGGTTGCACAAGGGTGAGGATCTGAGAGAGAGGCACAGTCAGTTTATTTGGACAGTCACTTTTGAAAGTAAATGATGGAGAAGGACCTGCAGGGTGCAGAAACATCAGTTCCACTATCTGTGCTGTCTCATTTTTGTCCACAACTACACCAAGCCACCAATGATTGTTGTTCTCACATGTAACATATCCTTTTACTTCTGCTAGCTTCAGCCTCTGTTGCACACGTGGTCCTAACACTGAAAAAGTGGATGACTGTTCACTTCTTGAAAATACCTTTGTCAACAACACTTTATCTGACAATGGGATGAAACTGTGGAACTTCTGTGTGCCTGGTATTGCTTTTGTAGACAGAAATCTGTCTGCAAGTATTTTTTCCTCTTTGTTGTATTGTGCTTCATTGAAGAAGAAGAACTGCATGGAGTCGATGTTTTCCTCACTCCATGTAAACAGCTGTGCTGGTGTCATGATTTGATGCTCGTATGGCCGCTGTAGGCTTGCCTTTCCTGCAAGTCTTTTCACAGTACCACCCAGACCGTCACATACTCCTTTCCCATGGGCTGTTGCATAGAAATGCCACTCTGCCTCAATTCCAAAATCATGAACATGGTGGCATAAGTTTGAAAAGTTTTTTCTGTTTTTAAATTGCGCAGCTGCACCATCTGAGAAGTAGTAAATTTTTTTCAAATCTCTAATTACTTCCAACTTCAAATGAGAGATAAGCCTTTTCTGGAATAAATGAACAGCAGTGGTGTCATGCTGTAGACATTCAGAGATACATACAATACTTTTGTAGTGTATATTATGATCATTGTAGTAGACTGCTATAGGAAAAATAGTTGCTTGATCATTGTTCCAATGAAAAGACTGGGCTTCATCCTGTAGTACAAACGAATAATTTTCTGCAAAGTCCATACATACCACAGCTTCATTTACTCCAATATTCTGCTTCAAGTGATTATAATATTCTGCCTGTCTTCTTGCAATAAAAGAATGTCTCTTCAAAATCAACAACTGTTCACACAAAGTTTCTATAAACTCATCTGCAGTTTTGATGAAGGTTACTAAATTACATCTGTCAACAGAAACCCACTGCTTGTATGTAATGTTGTCCACCAGTTCATTATCTAGCAGCAACTGTAACTCATCTTTCAAATTATCTACACCTGGACATGAAGGACATTCATTAAGGTGGCATGCTGTGCCTGGCTCTTCACACATTAACTTCGCTAAACAGGAATTATAATTACTTATATCTGTGCCATCATTCAGTGTAATTTGTTTGGATTTCAACACTTGTAGCATTAATTTAACATTCTGATGCACTGTACAAACGCATACTGTGTGGGTACCACTTCCTCCAGCCAAGACGCAATGTTTAGGTCGTAAATCAGCAAATTTCGAAAATCCAATCTTATCAGTAGGATTTTTGTTTTTGAACAGCTCGTACACTTCCTTCAAGTTGCCCATCACTAGCCTCTTCTGTACATGAATTCTACTACTGTCACCCGTTTTCACAGAAACAAAGTCTTTTTTTCCAGGCATAAGACGGCTGACATCATCACTGTTGTAGAACCCTATTACCTTCTCAATCACAGATTCATTTAAAACCTTTCCTGGTTTAGGATTTGGTGTTGCCAGAATACCCTTCGCTTTCACCAATGCTTTAGCTTTTCTTGCCATTCTGTTGCTAACCTGAAATTCATTTTGTATTTCACTGCATGACCAGCTTTTAGGTAGTACTGTTAAAATTTGCAATTTTTCACTAACACTTATATTTTCTTCTTGAAACTTTTCTTTTAGCTGACAAATGACTTCACATGATTCTGATTTATGGTCAACAGTTTTCTCTGTATTTGTACTTGCTGCTGTTAGTACCTTTTCTGTCAAACATTTTTTTATTTTACTGTATTTTTTATCACAGTATGATTTCATTTGCAACTTCCTCTTAGCAACAGGTGACTCCTCTAGAGAGCTTAGAGACTTATTAAGGTACTCTAAGGTAACATCTAAAGCTACAAATGATTCATCAACATTAGTAGGCCTAGTGGTATTGGCTACTGGTACTAAACAGTCATCTGTTGTATCTGTAACCTGTTTCTGCTTTGATAGTTCTTTCCTACAACTGTCACAAATTTTCATACCTACCACAATGGTGTCAAACATGTCACACATCCAGTCAGTAACAGGCCTCACACTTCTTTTCACACCCTGATGTCTGTCTTTCTTGAAAGGGTTGCAGCAGAAAATCTTTGCTGTTTCACTTACTTTTTCAGCCATACTGGGGAAATACACAATGCCTATTTTAATCACTGAACCCACTACTTTACATGCAGCAATACAGTCTTTGTACAGCCTTTGAAGAAAGGAAGCACACTGCATGAGAGTCAAGGCACAACTGAAGCCAGGTCCAACAGGTTACAACTTGCATTCCCTGGCTGACTCACATGCTTGCAGACTGTGTTTACTCATACCCATTTGACCACTTGCACAAGTTGGTATATGCATGTTGGTAAACAACTCCCTGGACAAAGGAATGGATTTTAGAATTAAGTGCAATATTCCTGTGTCATATATTCTTACCCAGCGTGCATAGTATTTGTTATAAATGTAAAAAAATATGATCCCATTTCGATCCCATAACAAAACTTGTAGGACATGATGCTGAAATATGTATGTTTCTGTGAGATTTTTTTCAAAATTTTCAAAATATAGGTTTTTGAAAAATTCAGTTTTCAAATTTTTTTTGGGTAACCTTGAAAATATTTTTTTTCGAAAGTACTCGTGTGACATATCAAATTAAAGCTCATAATATAAGCTACATTTTGGTACTTTTCCCACTCATCTATGTCAATTCCAGCTTGATTTATGCGTCATTTTGTGATTGCACTTATGCAGAAAATTTGGTTTTTTTCCATATTTCAGAAGGGTATAACTGGAAAACTACAACACATAAAAATCTGATATTTTGTACTTCAACATATCTCAGGTGGTACTTCATGACAACCAAGTATGACTAAAATCGGAGGTGGTCACGTTTTTCCATTGGTTCACTTGACATGGAATGACCCTATGAAGTATAAAGCATGATATAAACAATTTATTGTTGTTCCATTACATTCTTTTTTAATGAACAGGTAGGGTATGACTTACATTAAGACAAAAGTAAATTATTTAAAAAAATAAATGCCTAACAAGAAAGTTAACTTTAACACAGAATATTTTAAAGAAATACAAAAATTAAACTATAGACCTACTTGAAAAGATGTGACTAAAAATAGAACACACATATAAAATATTTAACAGGATGTAATTTTCTTTACACAAACATTCAATTTTGATGAAAGATATAAGTTACTCACAACGGCTGTAAAAGTAGACTTACACAATAAGAAATAAATGATAAAACTATAAAAATACAAGTACATTACCTATTAAGTGCCAGTATTTTACTTTGTAAGATTGTGTGGAGGACGGGAAAATGTCTGTCCTTGTGTCTGTACGTCCATTACTCAAATATGCTTTATCAGATTTTCTTGAAAAATGGTATATGCACATATTTACCCTATGGGAAGAACCCTATAAAAAGTAAAGGTGATAGTGCATCTTTTTGCTTCAAGCTGCTTCTTTCTAATGGAAAATCTATCTGATATAAGTTCCCTACGCTGACTCTGCTGTAGGTTTCATTTAGACACATTTTGATCAGCCTAACTAACTTCTTTGGTATCCCAAACTCAATGAGGATATTGTACAATTTGTCTCGCCTAACTGGATCATAGTTTATGCTTTTTAAAAATCTATGTATAGCTGGTGAACAGACTTATTATATTCCCACTTTTTCTCCAAGATTTGCGAATACAAAATATATGATCAATGGTTGATCTGTTTCGCTTAAATCCACATTGGTGACCTCCAATGATTTCGTCCACATATGGGGTTAATCTTGACAGCAGTATATTAGATATAATTTTGTATGATGTTGATAAGAGAGAAATTCCTTGATAGTTATTACATTCGGCCTTATCTCCCTGTTTATGGATCGGTATAATAATAGATTCTTTCCATTCCTTTGGCAATTCCTCCTTTCTCCAAATCATAAGAATGAGCTTATGGACCTCTGAGTTTAATCTATCCCCATCTGCCTTAATTAATTCTGCTGGAATTTGGTCAACTCCTGGAGAAAGGATTCATTACATGATTTATAAATAATATTAGACTGAGAATAAGGCATAGAGATTATTATACACTTTCAATCACTAGTATTAATTACTTTGAGTACCGGTACTGTTTTCTTAAATCTTGTGTTTTTTACGAGGGTGTATCGAAAAGTAACAAACAATAATTTTTTTTACAAAAAGTTTAATAGGTACAATTACAAACAAATGCACACATGAAGGGACATCATTGTCTATTTTTCTATATAGTCACCAAGTTTCTCAACACACTTCTCCCATTGTGATACCAATTTCAAAACACCCTGTTCATAGAAGTCCATTTGGTTGGAGTATAGCCATCAGCGGATTGCTGTTTTCACTTCTGCATCTGATGCAAAGTGTTTACCGGCCAGGAATTTCTTCATGGGACCAAACAAATTAAAGTCTGATGGTGCCAGGTCCCCCATGTTGCTGCAGCTGTTTGTAAGAAAGTAAACAAATTTGGTTGGGAGGTGCTCCAGCATCCTCCCTACAGTCCAGACCTTGCACCGTCGGACATGCATTTGTTCGGCCCCATGAAGAAATTCCTGGCTGGTAAATGCTTTGTGTCAGATGCAGAAGTGAAAACAGCAATCCGCTGATGGCTATACTCCAACCGAACGGACTTCATGGGAGAAATGTGTTGAGAAACTTGGTGATATATAAAAAAATAGACAAGAGATGTCCCCTCATGTATGAATTTGTTTGTAATTGTACTTATTCAACTTTTTGTAAGAAAATTATTGTGTGCTACTTTTATTGTGTTTTATTTTAATAAAATCATTATGTACCATGTCGGCCGCGGTGGTCTAGAGGTAGCGTGCCCGCCTCTAGATCCGAAGGCGCGGGATCAAACCCGGCAGCGGTCGATGGATTTTTCAGGACGTAAAAATCCTGGGCACGGAGTCCTCCGGGAGGGACTTTAAGCTGGGGGTCCCGTGTCGTAGATTTATGGCACGTAAAAGAACTCCAAGCCTAAATTATAGCCTCTGGACAAAATTTCTCGGCCCTTTCACGTCCAAGAAATACTTAGTTTCCAGAGGGGGGTTGCGAGGCGATGGGCTTACCACCTGTCCCTCTACCCTCTCTCGGAAAATAAAGCATATCAAAATTAGTGTAGGTAATGAAACCTCCACTTGGAGGCCCCTTCGCCCCACCTGGGGATCATAGCGTACCAGATACAGATATAGATTATGTACCATAAATTTGGGCTTCAGTATTGCATTTCACTTCAATAAGAGGGCATCAAATAATGTGATTGAGTTGAAACTTATCCAGTACATGGAAGTTCAGACTGAAACAAGGATATGTGATTCTGAAAATATCATTAGCAAGTGCTAACAGCCTTCAAAAGATTACATAAGAACATTGTAAACACCACTTTTGTAGTAAAATTTTCCAATGCATTTTATATGCCTGTACCATGTTTCATACTTTTTATATTAATTTATTACTTTTCAGGTCAGTGTAAAAGTTTAAGCATGGTCTTGTGGTTAGCATTGCTGACTACAGATCGGTCGGCCCGGGTTCGATCCCCGGTACCTCCTCAGATTTTTCTGAGATAGGGAGGTCTGGTAGGGGTGCACTCAGCCTCGTGATTCAAATTGAGGAGCTACTTGATAGACAAGTAGCAGCTCTGGTCATGAAAACCACCATTAACGGCCGTGGGTGTCGGCATGCTGACCACATGCCCCCCAATTCTGCCATCTGCCTATAGGTAGATGACGCAGCGGTCGGGTGGTAGGCCAAGTCCCTCCAGGGATGTAGCGCCATGGAGTTTAGTTTTAGTAAAAGTTAAATGCAGTATTCCCCCTCAAAATCAGAACTGCTGCACAAAAACTTTGCTCCTCAGCTCACTTCACTCGTGTGGACATCCAGTTAATCCGAACGGAATATTGGAAAAAAGCAGGTTAGTGTTGTTTAGAATATATCACTTCTTTCTTTTTTTTAAATTTCCTAACAGAAATGTAGTGCTTTTTTTGGAGGGGGTGTACAGAAAATCAATAGATTTCGAAGATGTTTTGTTTTGTTAATCCTACATCAGTTCGTAGGTTAAAAACTTAGGTCTATGTATAGGTTACAGTAGTACAAAACTAAAATTAAGTTGTAGGAAAAGTTATATTTTTGAAAAATTGATTTTTATAGTTTTGCCCTTCTAAAACTTTTATTACAGTACAGCCCATGCATTTTAAGTCAAATACTGTTTAATCCAGAATTTCAGTGACCCAGACAGGTTGCGAATTCATCTAGACCAGGATTAGTAGACTCTACTGTATTTTATTGTAGGAGAAACATTCTTGGTGACAGCCATAGTTGGTGCTATAAAACATTCTTACAGGAATGTTTTTTTTTTCAAATTCATATATACAGTGAACGCCGCTTAAAGTTGAAACTGGAATTATTCCACCCTTTTGATTTATTTATAAAACAATAGTTAATTAATATTTATTCAAGTTATCCAAATTATTATTATTATTATTTTCCATATCAAAATTCTCGTTCCGATTATTATTATTATTTGTAATTCCAAATTTGAAATATTAACTGTAAACAAAACGTACATATTCAAAATACAACGTACCAAATTCGTAATTCCAGACCGCGAATTGGTTTAACCAATAAAAAGGCATTACGTAAGGGAGAATGTAGCCAATCAGAGAAAAGCATTCTTCAGCGTGAAACAGAGCATCGGTAGGAGCTCACTCCATCACTACTCATCTAACAGCACGGATCGTTGTGTCGTGCTCTCGTGGAGAAGTTTGCGGAAATTAAACCTAAGCTATGGCAATTCCCACAGCCACACACGCAACACATTCAGAATATATATAAGCGTGTGAGTTACCTTTCATTTGTGATTAACATGAAAAATACAATATCATGTAAGTAAATGATAAGTGAAACTAAAGTGGTGACAACGTACAAACAGCTACACAAACTACCAGTTTATAAATAAATTCCGATAGACAAAGAATTATAGTGTAGTTATTATTTCAAAGGTAGTAACTAACTATAAAACTATACCCGAGATGATTCATGCACTACCCCTGAGCAAAGCAGCTGTGGAAGTTGAGGCGCGTAACACAGAATGGACTCCGACGGGGAATTGAAGTAAGTACTTTTACCAAAGAAATCCTTCATCCCAAACTACCCAACCCAGTTCACCTCAAAGTAATCGCAGATAATATATCAGTTGGGTAATGTTATCAATTTTATGAAGTCCCATACGGATTAATACTGATACATTGAGAAAAATGCTGTTTATTGTGATCAAAGATTTGGTTTATGTTATCACATTTTCCTTTTTGCAGCTTTATTTCCAAGTAGGTACGTAATGTCATTCAAAATTTCTTGCTTTTAAGGATTTGATTTCTAACTCAACTGTATTGTGTTGTACAGGAAGTAACAGTACCATTCCCAGCTTACAGGATGACCTGTTTGAGGTGGTTGTATTCCCTAACTTTATCTTTTAAGCAATAAAACACGTTCCACCCCTCAATTATGCTGTTGCTTTTGATGTATGAAGATCACAGTGATTGTTAGTGTAAAATGAAAAGACTTGAACTTACAGACATCATATAGGCGTTAGATGTTTTGCTCAGCGGCGTAAACTTCCTAAACACTATGGGTTAATGGACTCCAAAGGAAAAACAGAAACAATTAAAAATTATTGAATGCAAAAAAGTAGATTACAGTCTAATACTACACTGACCGGCAAAAAAACCGATCACTTTAAGAAATTTAAAAAAAAATTCAGTTTAAATAAAAATGATGTAGTAGGCCTAGTGCTTGAAATAAAATTACTGCAATTGTATATGTTTTTAAGATTAAAATTAAATGACACATTTCACACTTAATTCCCCATGTTGCCTCTTGCACCGTGGTGAATGGTGAGCCTAAGGTTGCAGCGGCATAACGGAGGCTGTGTCCATCATCAATAGAGCAACAGCTTTGGCAACGTCTTCGGGACTGAAAGGCATAATTTTAACTAAACTTACTGAGAGAATCATTTCAATGCGAAGGGAGACAGTTTCCTTTCAGTTTGGAAGGAAATGACGCAATACAACAATGAAACACCTTGCAATGTGTATGACAAGATAGTGCAGATAATCACATCGGAAACGGCCTATCACGATGTTTTTTGTTTTGTTTGTTGATAAAGTGATGAGATATTAAGAAAGCGGATATGCTGTATCTATAGCTAATGGTCCATTAAAAATAATAATTCATCCTCACCAACAACAATGTATGAACATCCAACCAATTTATGTTTAATCTTAAAATTACAACAAATTTTACAGTGATCGGTTTTTTTTTTGCTGGTCAGTGTATATTATGATTGGTTTAATGATTCACAGTTTCGTATTATCTTGTAAGTATGAATAAATATTTTTAATTCTGTTTTTGTAGTGTACTATCTTATGTATGATTAAATATACTTTAATTAATTATTTTGGCTACTGTTATCAATCATTTAGTATTAACAGACTAGCTGCATCCCAAAGTGATCACAATAAGCAGCATGCACTGTATTTAAGTTTACTAATTCCATAAAAAGAAACTTACTTTAAGAAAAAAAGTGTGTGTGTGGAACGCCACGTGACAAAAGTGAAACTTGTTTTAATTTATTGGATTTTTTCAATTTTGGATTGCTGGACTTTCTAATATTGGGTTTTTTTACTTTTTTAATTTTAGATTTTGGATTTTTAAAATTTTTTATCTTTAATTTTTTAATTTTGGAGTTCTGGATTTAAAATTTTAGATCTTCGAATTTGTATTTTTGGGATCAATTAATTTTGGATTTTTAGATTTGATTAATTGTGGATTTTTAATTTTTGTTGTTGTTGAAATTTTGGATAAGCTTAATCATTGAGTTGATTGTTTTCTGTGCAGTCCATTCTGTCACACCTCACTAATTTCGTGACAATTTTGAGCTTAACACTAATTTTGTGACGATTTTGAGCATTACACAAGCTCTCGATTTACCCCTACCGCGGCTAAAGAGGTTTCACCTCAAAAATTGTTCCATACAGCATTATTCTGAGGGACTGTTAATTTGCCTTGAATTAGCATTAAATAGAACTAGTTTCAAATTTATGTACTTACAAACATAAGCGCCATTCCAAAGGCAACCATCCAACCCCATCCTCCTTCAGGTGGGCGCAGAGACTCTTCAATCTTGGTGTGCCCATTTTGTGATGACTGTTTGGGGCAGCCATTCACACCACTTTGCCCTCCCATCAAGTCACACTGGAATGAAAAGCAATACAAACTTATAGCTGACATCAAAACATGTCTGTCCCAATAGCTTTTCCCTGAAGCTATTCTGTGCTAACTATTTACTACCCGAACAAGTAAGTCTGTATTTCTCATTTTCTTTATCATATAACTCATAGATAAATCTACATAATTTACATAAACAAAATTTAACTAAAATAATGGAATATGCATCATGAAAAATCACTTATATTTATAGAGTTTTTTAGTGCCCTAGAATGCGTATTTGAACCTTTGGAGCCTATTTTAACTATTTTAGTGCCTAAAATGCCTATTTTATATATTTAAAATAAAATTCAATTCCTGTAACTTTTACAATCATTTAATGGACATCCCTGAATGAAGAGCATAACAGCAGAGGGTGGGGTTTTCACAGAGACTTGATTTTCCCAAACAATTGTCGCCAAAGGAATGCTGACTGACGGAGGAGGATTTGCTCAAAATAACAAGTAGCAGGTATATAGTAAGAAGGGACATACTGTGTTAATTTTTCATATAAACCAAAACTGTTTTTGATAAATTTTTTTTTAAATTCTGTCTTAATTTTACAATTATTTCTGTTGAGAATAGGTATAAAAGGTTTCTTACAGTAAAAAATATCACGTTACAGTTTAAGAGCATATTGCAGTATTTTAAAGTCTATTTTATGTCTATTTACACATTTTTAAAGCATATTTTAAGGGCCTATTTTGTCTTTTTAAAGTCTATTTACTTGTATTAAAAGCCTATTTTAGGTGCCTAAAACTAATTTTTTTAAGAGCCTAAAATCCCAGGTCTATTCATAAAATTTGGGAATGTTTCCCTCAAAGAGAGAAGTTATAAAATGATTGTAATTGGGGTGGTCAAAAATAAGTTTAAAACCTCAAATTCTCTGAATATTAAGGACTAAGGTGTATCTAAAGTGGTTTCGTGTGTAAAATCTGTCGATTTACTTATTTATTGCATTGAGCTACTTTTCTTTTTTTTTTTTTGCCAGTTTAGTATGAATTAACAATCTTTAATACCAAGTAGTCGAGAGTAATCAGCTATGTCCATTTTCATTTGAGAAAATATACATCTTAAGGTAAAATTTGGTATAAGATTAATTTCAAAGAGTATGTGTGGTTAATTACTATGTAAAATAACAAACAAGTTTCTTTTTGTCCCACCCGTAATGGTGATAGTTTCGTTAAATTATTATTGATGAGTTAAATAAATGTTCTGACATTCTGGAAACAGTTTATAATTTGTATTTAATCCCTCATACCTTCATTAATAACAACATTAAGACCCTAAAACAGTAATAGCAGAACAGCAAATGAACTTGGTTTGCATCATTAAAATCAGTGTCCAAATTATGTCCCACCTGTAATAGATTTTGAAAAACAAATTTAAAATATTTAAAATAAATTTTAAGTAACTTAATGTGGAGGAGAAGGCAGAGTAAATTTTACAGAATGTGAAGAACCAATTCTAGTTTATTATGTAAGATATGTAATAAACAAAAATATTTTTTATAATTTGCTAGAATGTCTCACCCGTAATTATGAAATGGCTGTACTACTATTTTCTCATATTTTCATGTAAACTCTTGTGGGACTGGTATATTGGCTCTTAAGTAATCTATCATGATGCAATTTAGCAATATTCCAAGCAACTATTTTCATAATACATGGCGCGTCCATAAAGTGAGTTTCCCTGGGGCTGTTTACAGAAACAAAACAGAATTTCATGGACATATTCCAACAGATACAGCAAGTGTTAAGCTATTTTTCAACATATCACCACCGACACTGAAACATTTGTCATACTGTGGAACCAAATTTTGAACACCTGTGTTGTCGAAGTCTGCCGCCTGGAATTTGAACCACTGTGTGACAAACATCTCCACCTCTCTGTCAATCCCTGTCATTTTTTTAGGACACAGGAAAAGATAGAAATCACTGGAAGCAAAGTCCGGGCTGTAGGGTGGAAGTTTAAACACCTCCTAGCAAGTCTTTCGCAGAAGTTTGGCTGGGAAGTGTTTAAACATTCACCCTAAAACCCAGAACTCTCTCCCAGTGATTTCCATCTTTTCCTACACCTCACGAAATGACAAAGAATTACAGAGGATGACAGAGAGGCGAAGGTGGTTGTCACACAGTAGTTCAAATCCCAGGCCGCACACTTCTATGACAGAGGTATTCAAAAGTTGGTGCCACGGTAAGACAGATGTTTCAATTCCGGTGGCGAATATGTTGAAAAATAACCGAACACTGGATGTGTCTGTTACAATAAATATTTCCTTAAAATTGTGTTTGTTTCTGTAAACAGCCTCAGGGAAACTTACTTTATGGATGAGCCTTGTATTTAGACACCGTGAATTCTGTTTCATTGAGATTCAGTTAAAATTTCATTTAAGTCTCAACTTAAAAACCAATTAAAGATTTTAAAATAAACTGGAGGAGAAAAGAAAGGAAAGATTTAAAAATTTAATTAAATTATTCTTGCTGCTCCATGTTTATGAAATACTAGCTTAAAAGACCCGGCGTCGCCCGGGTTTTGTATTTTGTAATTGGAAATTAGCTTATGAAGGATTTTCAATTTTAAATTCTAGGTCCTTATATAGGCACTTATAATTTGAAATAGGAAGAACGACTTATTACACTCAAACTATTCCCTCAGAAAACGCTTGATATAGTTTTTTATGGCTCATAGAGGATCTAGAATGTTGCATCCCATCGCTTGTACAGTGCACAGCAAGCCTGGTAGAGGTTTAAATAAGAAGAAACAGAAATTCCTGTAACATAAAATTGTAATATCGAGGCGGGAAATTTCCCACTCTTATGTTACCATAAAGCATTATCACTTTCATACTTTTCTCTCCAAAAACCTGCGATATAATATAATAATATACACATTACCATACCTCGTTTTGTTTTCTCTATGTCCAGGGTAGAGAAAGTTATGTGATTCCATTATTTTAGTGGATTTCATTCTGTAATATTTATTAAAACATGAATTAATTTGATAACTTCTCTTATTTGTCAAAAGTGCATTTCATTTGTTTTTTCCAAGCCCATCATATACCATTTGGCAACAATATATTCTGTGATTTGGAATGGATAATTCTATGTAAAAAGGGATTAAGTATTTTCAAAAACATTTAATTTTTGGCATTTAGAATCAGAATTTTTCAAAATCCTTTCTTAGTGAGCACCTACATTATGAAACGAAGGTACTGTCAAAATTCCAAGTCTCTACCTGTTATAGTTTAGGCTGTACGTTGATTCCTGTCATTCAGTCAATCAGTCAGTCAGTCATTCATTCAGTCAGTCAGGAAAAAGCCTTTTATATATATAGAGATTTCTGAAGTACTGGTACCATACTTTATGTAGAGACAACAGAACACTGCTTATCCAAACTCTGATCACTGGAACCAATTTCCCATTTGCAAAAATTTCTCACTTTGAGGAATTTCTATTTGGTAGATCTGTTATGATCACGGAACGTCAAAATAATGCTCCACAAAATATTAGAATAGCTCATAAATTGTTTGAACAAGTGGAAAAATTCAAATATGTGGGAGCAATAATTACAGACACAAATAATATTAAGGTAGAACAGATATATAAGCTTCATGAACCACAGATTATTGTCTCTGTTGGACACCACATGAGAATATTATAGGAGAAAAATTCCTCCGACACTGGGACTTGAACCCAGGACCTTTGGCTATTCGTGCCATAGGAGAGAGGTTCCATCTGGCGCTGTGAATTGAACTCCGGCTTAGCTCAGTTGGTAGAGCATTGCCGCGAATAGCCAAAGGTCCTGGGTTCAAATCCCAGTGTCGGAGGAATTTTTCTCCTATAATATTATTGTTAACATTATGTATTTCATGTTTTTGCCCTGGCTGAGTGGTAGAGAAGGCCTTATGGCCTTAACTCCACCAGGTTAAATAAATAAATAAATAAACAGAGACAATAATCTGTGGTTCATGAAAGCTTATATATCTGTCTTGAATGTTAACTGTACAATAACAGTGGAAGCCCGGTCACAAAAATCACTAATTAGTGTGCCTCACAGTACTGCATATGACATAACTTGTCTGTCTGTGAGGTGGACCATTAGGGCAATCAGTCATAGGAGAGAGGTTCCATCTGGCGCTGTGAATTGAACTCCGGCTTAGCTCAGTTGGTAGAGCATTGGCGCGAATAGCCAAAGGTCCTGGGTCAAGTCCCAGTGTCGGAGGAATTTTTCTCCTATAATATTCTCATTAAGGTAGAAGTTAAGTCTCGATTAAAATCATGAAATGCTTGTTTTTATGCAGTTCAGAAACTCTTTATCTTCTCGTCTTCTGTCAAGAAATCTAAAAATAAATATCTATAAGACTATTATCCTGCTGATTGTATTATATGGCTTTGAGACATGTGGATGTTAGACATGGTCGCTTACTCTTTTGGAAGAACATAATCTGAGAGTGTTCGAAAACAGGGGGCTTAGGAAAATATTTGGGCCTAATAGAGATGAAAATGGGACTGAAGAAAACTACATACCGGTAACGATGAGCTTCATGACCTGTACTCTTCACTGGATATAGTAAGGGTAATTAAATCATGGAGGATGAAATGGGCTGGATATGTTGCATGCATGGGGGAGGAAAGACGTATCTCAAAAGTATTGACTGGGAGACCAGAAGTGAAAAAACCACTTAGAAGATGTGGAAGGACAATATTAGGATGGATTTAAGGGAAGTAGGATTTCTGAACGATGGTTGGGTGGAGTTAGCACAGAATAGGGTTGAATGGTGGGCTCAGGTAAGTGCGGCAATGAACCTTCAGGTTCCATAAAATAGCTAACATTCCTTTAGCTTGCTTCGGAATTGTCTATTGCCATTGAGTAAGTAAGTAAGTAAGCAAGTAAGTAAGACATGTACAATAGAAGATGGGGCAAAGGGTAACAATGCTGTGGATTCTTGCGGTAAAAACTTCGCCACCTGAACAATCTCAACTGTTCATAAATATGTCTGTTATCCATGTAATGACGATGTTATGCTGTGTTTAAAATATGCACATGTTGAACTCTATGGATGACGCTTGATGTTTGAAGGGCATAAATACTGAATGTTGTATTTACTTGCAGGAGACGTGGGTGACGACCGTGCACATGCCCAGGGTGAAGCTTTGAACCAGAGAAGGATGTGGGCTGGAGAATTCGAGAGTAACAACTGGGATGTGGAACAGAGGGAGAACGAGTGAAGGAGAGAAGTGACGAGGATGACCAATAAATATGATGCTACGTTTATAAATGCACATTCCTTGGGAAAATGCAAGTTTTAAATGAAAATCTGGCATTAAATTACATTTTCCCCTTTAGATAGTTAATAATTACTGGTACTGAATAAATAAAACCTGTGCAACCAATCTATATATTACCCACAAAGCCACTTTTATCTCGCTGGGGTACATGGTTACAGGTTGTGTCATACTACATGGAACATTTCAGTGAAGTAAAAACAGTGGTAGATTCCTTAAATGCAGAATGTTATTCTGAAGATGGCATTGAGAAAAAAGACCTAGTATATTCATATCTGCTTCTCTAAATTACCTGAAATTATAACATGGTTGGAGGCTCAAAATAATTCTTTAGAGCAGCGTTTCTCAACCTTTTTGAACCCGAGGACCTCTAAAATGTATAAAAAAAATGTACGGACCCCTAATTTTACATCCCATTTTTAAAAGCAGGCAATATGTAGGCCTATATTCTTAATATTTGGGGTATTAATTATAGGTCATTATAACGAAATAAATCTAAATACATTTTTTAATTTGACGAAAACACAGTTATTGAATTGGAAGTAAATTATTGACAGTAAAATTATATTTTGAACAGACTTTAATATTTATTACAATTTGATAATATAATTAGGAATTATAGGCCTAACATCACATAGGTTTTCCGGTATCAGACACTCGGGTACCTCCAACAATAAAACCCTTGGAAACAGAGTGCCTCTAATAGCAAATTCCGACAAAGTCTTATTATTCAGGGTTTTGAATGAAAGAGGGAACCATAGACGTCAGTGCATCAGGGGTTTCAAACTGTGGTTCGTAACTGCAAAAGTAAGGAAACTTGCAATAGGACCTGTATTTTCGAAGATTTTAAAAACTTTGACATCTAGTGTCCATTTTATGTGAAAATTTTGTACTTCTTTATTTGCTTTATGATATTTTTTAATTATGTCTGCGGACCATCTGCACCATCTTCACAGACCACCAGTGGTTCGCGGATCATAGGTTGAGAAACGCTGCTTTAGAGTATTCAGTTTCTCTGATAGATCAAATTTCAAATGCAGTCTTCAGAAACTCTCCGTTTTGCTAAAATTGCATTCGAAAAGCTAAAAACTAAACTCCGTGGCGCTACATCCCTGGAGGGACTTGGCCTACCACCCGACCGCTGCGTCATCTCCCATAGGCAGATGGCAGGATTGGGGGGCATGTGGTCAGCATGCCGACACCCACGGCCGTTAATGGTGGTTTTCTTGACCGGAGCCGCTACTTCTCTATCAAGTAGCTCCTCAATTTTGAATCACGAGGCTGAGTGCACCCCTACCAGACCTCCCTACCTCAGAAAAATCCGAGGAGGTACCGGGAATATTCGAAAAGCTAAGTCAGATGTTAAATAAAAATCCTGGTTACAAAACAATCTCTCAAATCTGCAAAATGTTGTCTGGTGATGGTGAAAAAGCTGTAGCACAAGAGGAATTCACTGAAGAAGGGTTGTGGTGTTTTTCATATACGCCTGTGACGTCTCATGCAACATAGAAAGGACATTTTCATTGTATAAACCTTCTTCACTGACATACTTAGGAGCTTCACAGATGAAAACCTGAGGGCAACTTTCCTTATCTACTATAACAGCCACGAATAAGGTAAGATTATCCCCCCATTTGATTTTTATTCATCTGTTTTTGCATATAATGGTGCATATTTATAAAATTATTCATGCATACTTGCATGCGTATTTTATTATGCATACAAATCTGGGCTCTAGATATTATAGTTGTTATCATCATCATAAGTTTGAAGGCCTATACTTGAGATTTTAAATTTCCTTATAAATTTCAATTTTAAAAATGTGTCAGTCTTCTGTGAAGGTTATTTCATGGTACAGTACCTGCAGGTAACTCCCACCATCTGCAATGGCCATGTCTAATTAGTAGGTAACAAATATGTTTATAGTATGCAATACATGGTTGGGTGAGCTCCAGTAAATCTACAATATTTGAGCAAAATATATTCACTATAATATTTATGTATGTGGACCCGAGTTTTAGTGATGAGTAGAATCGAGTAGTCTGTTCTCAAGTAATATAAAGAACTGAATGATCATAGAAATGAAAAAGTTCTCTGAAGAAAGCAGGAACAGAGTACTTGCGATGTGAGAATTCTCTAGTCTGTAGCTGATTGCTTGGTTGGTATATGGTATTTAACGACACATGTACACATAAATGCCATTACCTGGGCCGGGATCGAACCCGCAACCTTGGGCACAGAAAGCCAGCGTGATACTAACTACGCCACCCAGGCCAACTAGTCTGTAGCCGAGAAGGGAGATGTAACTTTAATACGATACCCCAATGAGCGACCATTTATTCTACGAGGGTCATTTCAGAAGTCATGGCAACTATTTTATATATTCCAAATAACTGCATATATGCAATTATTGCACTATATACATTTGAAAACATGGTGTACACAGTATGGGATTCGACCACCAGATTACGTCTGAGTGCATTGGTGTCCAGTAGACAACACATGCAAATGTTAGTATCCTAGAGACTGTGTTCCGAAATGGATGTCGCTAAAGTTGAACAGCGAGCATATGTAAAAATTTCATTTCATTCCAAAAATGAAGATGCCGCTGCGTGGTAAGCGGTTTGCAAACAGGGAGGCCATCCTAACAGCGCATCGAGAGGTGGCACGCATAGATGCATCACACACACCTGATGGTATTCAGCACCTTCCTCATTGTTGGCAAAGATGTGTGGATGGGGGATTATTTTGAAAAGTATTAGCTCATGAGAGTACGAGTATTATGCATACTGTTTTGTGTATAATGTAATACGAATAAAACAATGATCTCCATTTACACATCTTTCAATGTCCCCTACCCATAGCGCCTTGCATCTGGATCCCAATTTAGTACTAGCATTGCGAAGAACATTCCGACTTTCAATCGTATATCCTGATTTTTGTTTCCTGCAGCTTTATTGACTGATAAATAATAGTTGCCATGACTTCTGAAATGACCCTCTATTATTCTAATATAATTGATCCACAGTGCCATTTAGCACAGCCTCATTATAGGGACACCAACCTTCTGTATCTTTACGGCAATAATGGTGTATTGGAATTTCATTTGTTGATGCATTATGGTGCCATATTGCTTGCACTATGGCTGTTCTCATAGCATCAACAGATGTGCAGTTTCTTCTGATTGTATCTATGTTGGTAGAATTGCACTGTTCGATTTTTAGGCATAGCAGAATCGGCCAAATGATTCTTGCCAGATCAAGATTTCTTGCTTAGTTTTCCTCCTCTTTCCTCTTTTAAATTTTCCAAAATTGATGCCCAACATACCAGTATTCAGTTTATTTAATTGCAACATCAGAGCCATATTGTTTAGAAACTGTCCTAAAACTTTTGGTGGGGGATTATACGCATACTGGCAACATTGGATAAGCCTGTGCGCAAAGGACCAATTGCAAGCCTCACACACGTTCTTTACCACACTCCTGGCAGCGTACGGGTAATATTGGAGGAAAGAGCTTGTAGGCAATCACGCACAGTGAAAAAATGCAGCCCAAAATGCATGCATGTTCTTCCTCGCAAGATAGTGTGTCAACAAAAGAGTAAGTTATGCATGGAAGATTGTGTAACTGCCAAACACGTGCAAATTCTCTCTGAAAAGAACAGTGCATGGAGTGTGTAAATTTTGTACACACCAGCTAAGAGCATGCGGTATTGTTTAAAGTTCAATACAGATGAGTTGATGTGGTCTTGGAAAGTTTTGTTTGTTTGTCTTCTGCCTTTACATACACACACATTTCCAGGCGAAAGAGTGCAGCGTTGCACGAATGATGTACTGAACAGTTTCTTTTGTTTGTCTATTGCCTTTACAAGCACGTATGTTTTCACGAGCATTTGAGTGCTCACCTGCATAAACTCAAGTGATAAAGCTTGTGTGTAAGGGTAGCTATTGAGAGAGAGTGGACTCTTACCCTTGACATGTGCAGATTTTACACTGGTATGTCTACAACAACTAACTCTGTACAGACAAATTGGTGCATGTTAATGGAACAAATTGGTCTGTGGTACAGACTGAGTTAGGTCTTTGCAAAGTCTGGCCAAGCTTGAATTTACACAGACAAACTGGTCCAATGTCTGAACATACAAATACAAGACATTGCTGCAGGCAAATAGCACAAAGTTCAAAGATTTTGTGCACCCGTGACGGTGCAGTATACCAAGATTATGCCACAAGTATTTGATTTCCCCCAAGGGTTTTCTCAAGGGCAGAGTGAATATAACAGTGGGCTGCAGTGCTGGCACGGAAAGACTATAGTCCTTTCACATTCGCCAGAGGTTTCAAGGCCAAATGTAGCACGCCTATGATGCCCCCACTTACGGCACTCATGACATCATACCCCTCCAATGCCAGTCACACGACAAGCCAGTAGGGAGTTCCCCTTGGTGTCGTATGAGTGTGTGCGACAGCGCAGCTCCTCCGCACCGAGGGGAATAATGTTGACTGCTGATCAGTGGGGCATATTAGACGTGAGAAGTTGTGGCCTTGAAACCTCTGGCGAATGTGAAAGCACTATAGTGACTAGGGGTAGCACGAGAAGAGAGCCATCGCCATAGCAATGCACAGCCAGAGTGGGCAGAGCTTAAGTGGCAAATCTTTTTTCCATTTTGCCCCATACTTAATTTCATACAGGTTTACTTGTGTTGGTCACTCTGATACCCAACATTCTTGCTGTGTGACGTCACAGTCCCAACATCCATTCAAGAGTTTATTGTCAGTTATGCTACTGAATGGGTAGTTTATGCCATGCACAGGTCCCCCCCCCCTTCTACTCGCTACCCGCCTGGCTGGCCGCTTCCCCTATACACCCACCGGCCGCTGCTCAATGCCTGTAATAATATTTCACAATAAAAAGAAAAAGACCCTTGCACCAAACATAATATTTCACAATTATAAAAAATGCTGTATATATGCCAACAGAACATTTAACAATTATAAAAAACAAAATCATATTTCATAATATAAAAAGACCCTTGCACTATACAGAATATTTTGCAACTATAAAAAAAATGCCGTATTATAACTTAACTTAAAATATGGCTTAACTGATGCAGCAAAATTCCCTTGCACCAACACTGCTCTTTTCATAAATAACAAAATAGCCTAAGTTATCTCAAAATTATAAAAACTGATTCTTGCGTTAAAACTCATGAAACCCATCAATGGAACCTATCATAACTCAAAAATACGAAAGCTTCCTTCACTGCTCAACATTCACTCGTGGCGTAATGGTTAAGGCTCCTAGCCACGGGCCTAGAGGTCTCGATCCAAAATTTACTTAGGAATTGGTCTCAAATAGGTAGGTAGGGTGAAGAGGAGGTGAGAGGAAGGAGACAGGAAAGGAAGAGAGGAAGAGAATAAGAGAATAAGAGAGAAATAAATTATTTTTTCCAGTTTCACCAGTGTGTAGTAGACGGCACTAACGTCGCCACTAGTAGTTCAAATGCAGCCGCTAGGGTCCCATTAAAGAGAAGGAGTGGGGGACTCGTGTGCGGCATAAAATACTTTT
The DNA here is from genome assembly GCA_964059195.1 of Ectobius pallidus. Taxonomy (NCBI): domain Eukaryota; kingdom Metazoa; phylum Arthropoda; class Insecta; order Blattodea; family Ectobiidae; genus Ectobius; species Ectobius pallidus. Next base: position 210,249,482 of record CAXKWD010000002.1, read on the forward strand.
TCCTCGTTATGCTTATAAAAAATGCGGAAATTTCGCCCCCTCCAGCTAGATCATGACATTAAATAAAGTTTTATCATTTATGGCGGGTGAGTTGGCCTAGCCTAAATCATTCGAGAAAACATTTCTCCACAAAACGAAATATAGCCTATGTTATTTATGGTATTTTATGAAGAGCGTCTCGTTTTAAAATATGGGACCCTCTTATTTGGGACTTTACCAAAAATTCAACAACAGAGTTAGCCGTGCGGTTTTTTAGCTGTTGCACAGTTGAGGTTAGGTGAAACACATGGATTTTAAACAGTGTTATAATATTTAACTTTTCATTACCTTTCATTTCTGAATGGTCGTTTCTTTTGTTTATATGTTGCTTTTCGATGCCCCATTATGTAAACTAGTGTTACAAAACGTTACAAAATCACTTTACACAATGATGCAAGAAACTACCGGCAAAAGAAGCAAAATGTGACGACTGACAACTGACGAGTCCATCCGAACTTCCGAAGTCCGAAGCCGAAGTATAATTAGTTGTGCTATGACATCACTTCCTATGACAGAAGACGAAATTCAATTGGAAGAATTTAAAGTGAATATTATGAGCGCCAGTTTCAAATCTGCTACACGAAATGAAATATTTAAAAAGACAGAAAGGATGGATGTGGCGGGTAGGAATTTTAATGGCTATGCAATCTCTCGTATTTTGTTACGGAAATTAAAAAATATGTATGTTATTAAGGATACCCCATTCCTTCACAGCTGTTAAGAGAAAAGTTAATTTATAGTATATTGCGATACAAGTGCCGTAAGGCACGTTTACGGGTCAAGGAAACAGATTGAAAACCCGAGGCGCAGCCGAGGGTTTTTAAGTTTTCGAGACCCGTAAATGCTTTTACGGCCCGTGTGTTGCATGCTATTTTTTGCACGATGATTATTTATATCAATTTAATTATATTAATTGTGATATTACCTGAAAATATTATGTAAATACATTCTTGAAAATAGATGTTTATTTCAGAAAGTGATTCGCATGTGTTTGTTGTTATGGGAACCTAATATTTGTCCTGGGGGCCGTGTCCATAAAGGCTTGTATTATGAAGTGTATCGTAATGAATTATGACGTGGCGCTTGGACCGTAAGTAATTTAACCTCATCGCAACGCCCTTAGCAACACGATTGTGTGGGAATGTCAACTTACGATCCATGTAAACAACTTTCGTAAGTAACTCAAAAAGATTTTAAACAGATGTGAAAAATATTTTTTTCAGCCCTCACAAGTAAAATAGTTTGTGAAATATTCTCTTTACAGTTTCCGATGCAAAATGAGCAAATCTGAGACAAAACGAATTGAACCGTCAATTATAGGTAGGCTTGCCAGACGTCCCGGTTTTCAGACAAAATCCCGGTGTCCCGGCCGGTTTACTTCACGTCCCGGTAAAAATGGCTCAGGCTATTTGGTCATTTCAAGGAGAATCACAAAGCAGCCCCCAATCTGATCAAGATTGTTGAGTATGCCTTCTACTTACCTGGGGCATCAGCACCAGTTGAGATAATATTTTCTTTGATGAACAACGTATGGACTAATGATAGGGGTTTGATGAAGGAATCTACGGTTAAAGGCTTGATGACATGTAACATTAATATCGGATTAGCTTGTGAAGATGTTTACAACAAGATTAAAACTAAAAAAGACTTTCTAAAAAAAGTCCTAGCCAATGAAAAGCACATGTAAATATTGTTCAAATTTTTAATCTTCATTCAAAGTGTTTCTTCTTACTTAGTAACCTTTAAATATTAACATGTTAGAAATAAAATTAACATGTTTAAATTTATATTCTTATGTCAGTTATTACTACCCCTGGTTTAGGTTCCTAATCAGTAACCATTTATTCATAGCATTGAGAATAAACTACCTTATAAAACACTCTAAAAACCCGCCAAGGGTGTGTACCCTTGAATACCCGCGACGCTGGGGGGCATTCCGGTGTCTCAGTTGAACATTTCAGAAATCTGGCAAGCCTAATTATAGGCTATATCTTCCCGGAAACCAAACTCTGGCTCGCGAGTCGTATGCGGCTCTTCTAACATTCTTGTGTGGCTCTTAAAATATCTGGGGCTAAACAAAAAATCGTTTATTTTTTCTGGCCTGGCGATTTAAATTTTTCTCAAAAACCGCTTTAAAGCGAACAAAAGTCCTAGGCCTACTTGTCAGATTTCTAGAAACTGTTTCGTAATTCGTCACAAAGAATGGTTGCCCCATATCAAAGCTCATAGTGATGGATTCAGCTGTAGAGTCGCAACTACTGGAGGTTTAAAGAGGGCGAGGGATTAGAACAGTTGAAAGAAAATGGATATGCCGTGGTCTGGTCTCAGAACATAAAACATAAAACAGTGAGCAAAATGACTCATTTCTATTTTTGGGACAACCTATTCGTGTGAGTCATTGCATTCAACGACGAAGTTCATTAAATCTAAGGGACAGGCAATTTTTTAAATTTATTTATTACTTCCTCTGCCCGTAGGCCTACCATAGGTACTATAGGTAGAGGAAGTATTGTTTTCGACCCCAAAATTCGAAGTTGGGTTTTTAGCATATATACACGTTTCAAGGCCCCCTGGATCCAAAAATACTATTTTTGGAAACATGTCTGTGTGTCAGTGTGGAATATTTGTGAACAGGCTAGCTCGAAAACGAAAATCGTATGAAAACGAAAATCGTATGAAAACGAAAATCGTATGAAAACAAAATTTCGTATTTGGGTCAGGTACTTTCTGAAGATGTGAGATGAAGGATGGCGACAAGTTTCTCTTATTTTTAAGGGACTTTCCATGAAGAATTTTTCGTTTTTCGCGATTTTCTCGAAAACGGCTCGAACGATTTTCTTTATATTTTGCACTTGGGTTGCTTATACTAAGAGTTAAAACTTTTATTTGAAACATTTTTTCGAACAAATTCTATGAAGGGTAGTTATAAGTCACCCACTGTGAATACACACACTTTGCAATATGGCCTCATGTAACGGAAAGTCGTACGAAAACAAAATTTTGTATTTGGGTTAGGTACCTTCTGAGGCTTTGACACGAAGAGTGGCGACAACTTTCCCTTACTTTTAAGGGGACTTTACATGAATAAATTTTCGTTTGTCACGATTTTCCCAAAAACGGCTCTAACGATTTCCTTTAAATTTTGTACATGGAGTGCTTATACCAAGAGCTAAACTACCCATTGTTTGTAAATACTCTGTCTTGCCTGGTGAACAACTCAATACCCGGACATTCACGGCCTCTTATTCTATATAAGTACGTGAAGTGAGAAAGATGTATTGTTGGCCATGCTTACAGAAAAGAAATATCTGAGGGGAATATTCGATAAATTTCGGAAATTATTCTGAATGGCGGAAAGTTCAACAAACGTTTGCAGTCACTTGTTTTTTTTTCTTATTTTTTTAGTTTGTCCATAGCCTGTGTTTTTAGTCCCAACATTCAAATGAGGGGCTATAAGGTATTTACAGCATAATTAGCGTAAAATTGTGTCTTGCGATTCTGTACAAGGATATGTGAATACTGCTAACTTTTATTTGGGCAGAGGAAGTTATGTGACTTTCACATCAGATTTTTTTTTGTCGCTTTAACTTCTTGGGGAACTTTGTACCATTATTTACTCATATTGCCTAAAAAAAATTATGTTACCGTACTGCAATAGGCCTACACACAGTCTTCTGTCACTTAGAGATATCAACTGAAAGCCGGCAGGCAGACTTGTTTTAAAAGCATACCAAAATAGATTGCTTATGAATGGATAAAATAACCATGTGACATACTACTCTGATCACGGAGCAGAACAATGAACAAACTGTTTTAAGGTTTTCAGAGTAAGCAGGAACTTAATCTCCTCAATGGAGAATTGTACAATGAGGTTTGGACAGTCAGCTTGCTTGTTGGTTGTTAATTAAACGTTTGATAGGAAACAATACAATTAAGAATCTCTTCTGTTTGGATCGTAAAAGTCGGAAAGTCTTCATTGATGATTAAAGTCACAGAGTGGTTTTATCCATTTCAAGGAGAAATAGAAGTATTTACTATATTTATTTATTTATTAAAATACAATGAAATTAGGAAAAATGTTAAACGAGATATTCTGGTGGCTTATGAGCAATATATTCACATTATGGAATCAAGAATATCTGAAAACTCTTCTGTAATTTTGGAACTTCGTTAAAAATAAGAGAAAGTCTACGCATGAAGCGAGTGAATTCGAGCATAATGGAAATACATTCAATAATCCACAGGATATTGCAAATATATTTGCAGATTATTTTCAATCAGTGTACACGAATACCCCTGCTACATATAAAATAAATTCTTGTTGTAGTTCTAAGTTCGATAATAAAAATCCCTTAATATTAAATGAGATTAGTTCAGAAGAAGTAGAATTAGCAATAAAAAAATTGAAACCCAAAAAATCTACAGGACCGGATGAAATACCACCATATATAATTAAAGGCTGTAGAGAATATTTAATTAAACCCTTGCAAATATTATTTAATCTTGTGATTAAACAGAATATATTCCCTAATGTTTGGAAACTTACTAAAATTGCACCTATCTATAAATCGGGTAACCCAAAATTAGTGGAAAACTACAGACCAATATCCTTATTATCAGCACCTGCTAAAATATTTGAAAGCATATTATATATCCATATCTTCAATCACGTAAAAATTAATATTTCTACAAATCAACATGGATTCATTCCTAGAAGATCAACGCTCACAAATCTTTTGAATTTTACACACTATGTTTCATCAGGATTAGATAAAAGAAAACAAGTCGATGTGATATATACTGACTTTCAAAAAGCGTTCGATAAAGTAGATCATGACATTTTAATTAACAAACTAACGGACTATAATTTTGCCTCACCCTTGCTAACACTTATTGTTTCATATTTAAGCAACAGAAAACAGGTTGTGACATATAAATGCCATTTATCAAAAAAAATAACTGTCAATTCTGGTGTTCCTCAGGGATCAAATCTAGGTCCTTTATTTTTTCTCCTATTTATTAATGACATCTTTGATCAAGTCTGTTTTTCAAATATTACCGCATTTGCTGATGATATAAAATTATTTAAAATAATTTTGAGTCCTAATGATTGTATGGAACTTCAGAATGATTTAAATAAATTAAGTGAATGGAGTGGACATAATAAATTACCTTTAAACATTAAAAAGTGCAAAATTATGACTTTCTCTAGATCTAAAAATAATATTGCATGGCAATATTGTATTAATGGTATTCAGTTGAACAAAATTACAACTATGAATGATTTAGGTATATTATTTAACAATAATTTAACTTTCTCGAATCATATTAATAATATTATTTGTAAAACTCTTAAAAATCTTGGATTTATTATCAGAAACTCAAAATATTGTAGTATAAGTACATTATTTAGACTATACAGAACCATTGTCAGACCAAAATTAGAATATTGCTCATTAATTTGGAATCCTACTACCATTAAATACAAGAAATTGATAGAGACCATTCAAAATAAATTTCTAAAATATACGTATTTCAGACAGTTTAACTACCTGGGTACTATCCTAAATTTGAATCATATTCAACTATGTTACAGTATTTCAATATCCCTGAATTATCACACAGACGAAACATTCATGCATTGTTGTTTTTATACAAATTAATTAATAATGAAATAGATGATATTAATATTCTCAAAGAAATATATTTTTATGTTCCACGTTATAGATCTCATAAATTGCATAATCTTTTTTTCATCCCAAAAGTAAACACTGACTCTCATAATAATTCTCCTCTTTATAATGTACTCCGACTATACAATCAGTTGCACAAAATGGACAATATAGATATTTTTAATACTAACAATAAGCGGTTTAAAAATATATGTGAAAAAAATTTTAAAATAATAATTAATAAATTTTGCTCCATGTCATTTTCTTTACTTGAATCTTTCTGACATGTATATTTTCCTCCAAAACTATTATAATATTATTTGTTTTTTTTTCATATTATGTTCCCTTGTGTAATTGTCATATTGTTTTGTGTTTGTGTTTTTATTTTCTGTGTGTTTTTTCTTATTGTTGTAGCATTAGCTTAATTATTTTGAATATCACTTGAATTTTTGAATCTGGTGTATTATGTAAGCGAGAATATTGTAATTGGGCATTAGCCTGTAATATTCTTAGTACAATAAATAAATAAATAAATAAATATTTAGTAGGCTACTAAACGCACAAAGAGACAGGCCCGACGAGAGGGAGGGGCAGCTGGGGCTGTAGCCCTGGGGCCCGGGCCTAAAAGGGGACCCGGCCGACCAGGTTTTATTTTTTACTTTCTAAATTTACTCTAAAATAAAATTGGTTATAAGTCAATAAACAGCTTAAGTTATGTATTATGTATTTATTTTATCTGCATTGTCCTGTCATATAACGGTGACACGGAATTAATCAGTTAATCTGAAATGGATTATTCTTGAAGGAAAATTGCTATTTTTGAAAAGTAGAAGCAGAAAGCTTTTTGATAATTTTCAGAAGTTTAAACTGCTTCATACAGATAAAATTGTTCCTAATTAGAACTTTTAATGCATTTTCCATTTCGTGTCCGGTATCAGTTAACCGATTTGGCCCAAAATCAATGTTTCGTCCCATGGGCGTTATAGCCTAAATGGTATACCAAGTTTTATGAAAATACGACAAAGCGTATTTGAGTTATCGCGCTTACAGACACACGGACAGTTCCTGTCTACCAGACAATCTCATAAAATACCGATACCATTCTGGCACTTAATAATTATATAATATAATTACATAATATTTTTGTTGCATACATTATAAAGGGCGAGTTGGGTAGTGAATTTAATATTTGACGGGGCCCAGGAAAATTTGTCCCTGGGGCCCTTGCTCTCTTTCCACGGGCCTGGAAAGAGATACCGCATTTCCTTAAATTGCAGAATTACCAAAGTATTGAAAAAGTACCGAGCGAGTTTTATAAAGTGTCGCTTGATGCCGATACCATGCAAGTATCGAGGACCCATCCCTACCAGAAATCTAAAAATAAAAATTTAAAAGACTATTATTTTGCCGGTTGTATTATATAGATGTGAGACATGGTACCTTTGTCTTCAGGAAGAACATAATCCGAGTGTGTTCGAAAACAGGGGGCTTAGGAAGATATTTGGGCTTGAGAGAGATGAAAATGGGGACTGGAGAAAACTGTAACGACGAGCTTCATAACCTGAACTCGTGACGGGATATAATAAGGGTAATTAAATCACGGAGGATGAAATGGGATGGTCATGCGGGTGGAAAGATATCTAAAAAATGACTGGGAGGCCTGAAGGGAAAAGACCACTTGGAAGACCTAGGCGCAAGTGGGAGGATAATATAGGATATATTTAAGAGAAGAAGGATGGCTGGATGGACTTAGCACACAACCGGGTTGAATGGCAGGCTCAGGCAAGTGTGGCAATGAACCTCCAGATTCCATAAAATAGATAATGGGAAAACGGAACTTTACGCCTCATGCGAGTTCTTCACTTGAACTCTCTAACTCCCTCCCCTAGCGGCGGCATTTGAACTACTAGCAGCGACGGTGGCGCAATCTCTTAAGCAACTGATGAAACAGAAAAAATAATTTATTTCTTCTTTATTCTCTTCCTTTCCCGTCTCTTTCCTCTCACCTCACCTACCTATTTGAGACTTATTCCTAATAGTAAATTTTGGATCGACAGGGATTTGAACTCAGGACCCCTAGCATTACAGCCAGGAGTCTTAACTATTACACCACGAGTGAACGTTGAGCAGTGATGGAAGCTTTCGTATATTTGAGTTATGAGGGGGGGGGGGTTCCATGAGTTTTAACGCAAGAATCGGTTTTTATAATTTTGAGATATTTTGTTAGTTATGAAAAGAGTAGTGTTGGTTCAAGGGAATTTTCCTGCATCAATTAAGCCACATTTTATGTTATAATACGGCATTTTTTATAATTATGAAATATTATGTATTGTGCAAGGGTATTTTTTTGTATTGTGAATAGCCTATTTTGTTGCCAGGGTCATTTTTATAATTGTGAAATATTATGTGGAGGTGCAAGGGGCTCTTTTTATTTTGAAATATTAGGCGACATGTCAATTGCAATTATGCATTACCGGCGTTGAGCAGCGGCTACAGGCATGATGGCATGAGGCACGCGGGAAACAGCCAGGCGGGGAAGCGGCCAGGCGAGTGGAAAGGGGAGCAGCGTGGTGCGCAAAGTTCCATTTCGCCACTAGGGGAACCCCCCCCTTGTCAGAAAGTTTGATTAGTATTTACGTATTTAAGAGGCTTCGAAACTGGTGGAACTAGAAAAACGAATTAAAGTAGTAATAATATCACAAAATTGATTTGTTTTGTTTGTTTATATGCACAACAATAAAAATAACTCTTTTGGCCATTTTGCAACCCCTTATATGTGCGCCCAGGGCAGTCCCCCCCCCCCAGGTCCGTCACTGTATATTACTGTGAAATAATTGGGCCTACGTACATTAAGCGGAGTTCTTTTGCCTGTGCATTTTCTGTAATGTTGACATATTTTAAGAATTTCTTATATCAATGTACCGGTATATGAGTTTCAATTAAGGTTAAGTATCAAAGTTTAGACCTTTATTCTTCCGTATGCTCTCCTTAATAAATTAATCTGGAGCTTAACTTGGAGGTAGATACAAAAATAACTTAGATTCTGCATATGATAATTGCAATTGTTACTGATTAAACTCTAGCATTCTAGGACTTAGTTACATCAGTTTACCTGATTTTATTGTATCTGCAGTCATTTAACACATTCATGTGTGCGGTTTGTGCAATGTAATAAAAATTCTAATAAAATCAGGTAACCTCCCTAGTAGCACAGATCGTTGGGCCAATGTTGGGAAATGATCGCCATGTTTCGTTGGCTAACGGTTAGGAATGTCCGTCGGGGTTCCGTTGGCAAAGTGCATTTTACCCAACCAATTGCCAACTGTAGCCAACCAATATCCAACAAAATCCCAACAGTTGGGAATGTTCGTTGGCGATCTGTTGGGCCATCATTGTAATGCCAACAGAATGCCAACTGTTGCCATCCGAATTCCATCCATAAGCCAACCAAAATCCAACGATTTCCCTACATTCCTCCATTGGGTTCTGCTTTTTGCCTTGGTTTCATGTTTATTTTGTCACAATTAGGTAGTTGATAAAATATTTACCCCAGCAACTGCAATTTAAGAATGACTTATAAATCCATGCAAATCTTTCGCACTTCACCCCTTTTGATAATAGTCCAAGAAAGCCAAGTATTTAGCTAACTAATAAATTCACTCATACAGATTCACAAAAAACAGTATACATTTCTTATGTTGCTCTTAATTCAACCGTATACTGTATTTTGTGAATGTATAAGAATGAATTTATTAGTTAGCTAAATGCCTAGTTTTCCTGGGCACCTATCAAAAGGGGCAAAGTGCGAAAGATTTGCATGGACTTGCTAATCATTCTTAAAATGCAGTTGCTGAGGAAAATATTTTATCAACTACCTAATTATGATAAAATAAACATGAAACCAAGACAAAAAGCAGAACCTAATGGAGGAATATAGGGAAATCATTGGATTTGGATGGCTTATTGATGGTTATACAGTGCTTTCACTGTACGACTTGGCCGGCAATCGCACGGGCCGCTCCACCGTCACAGATAAACCTCATGCGGGGCCAGGCGCGTGACATATCACGGTACTCCCGGCGAATCGTATATATTTCCGAAATTGTAATCACAATAAAATATGAAAATATAAAATAAAAATACAAACTTACCTTATCACAGGAGATGTTGGAAATGCCGTCCTTCTGCATCATTACATCTATGGCACCTAATGAGGAAATTGCTATTCACACGCAGTAGTTCTAATGTATAATTAGGTCGTGGCATTTTTAAAACACTTCAAGCAAAACTAAAAACTACTTTAACCATAAAAAAACACAAACACTGCTGTAATAATTATTCACGTGTGAACGCAATCAGATCACATGCTAGACTTCAGTGGTGAGACGAGGCATCACTTGGGCGCTTGATGCATGAGTCACGGATAGTCGGCCCGTGCAATTGCCGGCCAAGTCGTACAGTGAAAGCACTGTAATACTAATGGTCGAGAACTTCATCCCATGAGGGGACAAGGCCTACTACCCATGTTGCATCTTCTTCCTCCATTCTTCTACAATTGGCAGATGGTGGTCTTCATGACTGAAGCCGCTATTTCTTTATCAAGTGACTCCTCGTCTTCATGAGGCTATGTGCACCCTGGTCCAGAATTCTATATCTCAGAAAAATGGTGATACATGGTATAACATAAGGAAAGAATCTTGGCTATAGGCTAAATAAAATTCAGAGAAATGAATAATGAATAGTTTATTGTTATTGCTGCTTTACAAGTTATGGATAAGTCAGATATATATATATATTATGAACTACATAACATGTATTAATAAACTTCATTTTTAAGCAATGTGAGAATAGTTGATTTATGTAAGTTGATCTTTCCACCTTATGCCCTCAATATAGTCTAGGAAATCCAAGAATGTTACTATTAACGTTTACAATATTATATGGTGTTAATCTTTATATTCTCATATAAGTAACAATGTGCAATCTTTTAGCCTACTGTGATTAGTTAATTTGTTATCCAGCTCTTGTGACCAGATAGCATCACCATTATTAGGCCTATACGTTAGAAATATAATCAACTCTATCAAGTAACTTCCATTCTACATGCCTGTATAATTTAAAAACATAGTTCATAACAGGGTTAAAAGGCGTATTTACATTATGTTTGAAAAACAGTCTAATCTGATTAGCTTAACCTGTAAGAGCTTTATTTCTAAAATGCTGTTCCATCTATTCCTATGCACTTAGATTAGCTTATCAAATAATATTTAAAAGACTTCAATATAGGCTTAAAAAAGCTTTAAAAATTTGTGTAAAATCTCTTAAAAATTCATAATAATTCTATTTATTATATTCTTAATTTACATTCAATTACAATTTTGATTGTAAGATGCAGTTTGTAACATAATCTGAGTGTGTTCGAAAACAGGCTGCTTAGGAAAATATTTGGGCCTATGGGAGAGATGAAAATGGGGACTGGAGGAAACTGCATAACGACGAGCTTCATAATCTGTACTCGCCACCAGATATAGTAAGGGAAATTAAATCACAGGGAATGAAATGGGCTAAACATGTTGTGCGTATGGGGGGGAAAGACATCTAAAAAATGCTGAGTGGGAGACCCACTTGGAAGACTTAGACGTAGGTGGAAAGAAAATATTAGGATGTAGATTTAAGGGAAATAGGATTTGTGGGGGATAGTAGGATGGAATTAGTACAGAATTGGGTTGAATGCCAGGTGCAAGGGTATTTTATTTTTATTGTGAAATATTAGGTGACATGCTAATCGCAATTACGCATTACCGGCGTTGAGCAGTGGCTACAGGCATGATGGCATGACCTGCGGGGAAGCAGGGCAGGCGGCAAGCAGGAAGCAGCCAGGCGAGTGGAAAGGGGAACTCGTGGGGCGCAAAGTTCCATTATTCCCATTTTATTCCATAATCTAGTAATATTTTACTTTTACAAAGACTGAAGTTAGGATCATTAGCGAAATTGATTAGGCCTACACACAACATTTTAGACTTAATTTTAAATTTGATTCTACAAACTGTAGCCTATTGGGGTTATAACCAAAATTGTGACTGAATGTAGGCCTAAATTAAGAATAGAACAGATAGAAGAAATCTGAAGAGATTTTACATGATTTGGTAAAAAAATTTTAAATTACCTAATCTATTAAGTGCACATATAGGCCATTAGGGATAGATGAAACAATTTGATGGAAAAGGATTCTAGCAATCAAGTTAAGCTAATCAGATTTAGACTGTTATTCAAACATAATGTAAATGCATTTTTTAACCCTGTCATGAACTATGTTTTTAAATTATAGAGGTTGAGTTGATTATATAACTAACGTAGGCTTACAGCTCTATCCACAATGTGCAGTTGGCAGTCTGTAGTTGATAGTCAAAGTAAAGTGTGGTGAGTAAAGCTCTATCCACAATGCGCAGTCTGCAGTTGTTAGTCGGTAGACGGTAGGTTGTAGTCGAAGTATAACGTGTGGTGATCAATGGACGCCATTCACAATGTGCAGTTGCAGACGACAGCAGTTGGTTATCAGTAGTCGGCAGACGAGAAATTCATCTCTGACTACGAACTGAACGACTGCAAGTAACATATTACGCGAATGATAATTATTTACTAGTGCAAATACACAGATTAGCATACTACGAGAAAGCAAGATGTGTTTATAACATATATTATCTAATTATAAAGCGATTCCTCCATCTTTTTTATTCTGTAAGATGTTTCCCTAACCTCAATGTCGACAGCATATTGTAGACGACTCGAGTGCTGCTCCCAAGCGGCCGATTGCAACAGCAAACTGCCACCAACTGCCGACTGCGCATTGTGGATAGAGCTTAATGTACGCCATTCACAAAGTACAGTTGCAGTCAGCAGTCGAGAAATTCATCTTCGACTACCGACTGCAAGTTACATATTACGAGATTGAAAATTATTTACTAGTGCAAAGAAATAGATTAGGTTACTATGAAATGCAAGATGTGTTTATTATAGCCTAGATATTGTGCGCTATAAATCGATTCCTTCCCATTATTTGTACTGTAAAATGTTTCCCTAACCTCAATGTTGGCTCAACTTACTGGCAACATTCCCTGGATTTCTTAGACTATATAATGAGGGCATAATGTGGAAAGACTTACATAAATTTATATAACATGCGTTTACATGAAATACTAAGGCCTACGGTAACATGCACGGTATAATAAATCGAAATACTTGATTCTGACACATAACTGCATGCTCCATATATATGCAGGTTTGAAATCTTGAAAATCCCAATTGATCTTGCGAACTGTTCCAATTTAGTTGCTTATGCTCCTTCTCTGCTTTGATTTCCTTCTGCCTTGATTTCAGTAAATCATCTGAAACAAATACAATTATAATTATAATTAATTATAATTATTACAATTCAATTATAATGTAAATTTCGAATAGCCTATAAATGATAGGCCTATTTATTTTTAGAGGCTGTATTTCATGCAACACTCATAATACAGTATTGTGTAAAAATGATAACGTTATATATTCAGAGAACAATCAAAGGGCTTACCTAATATTATGTATGAAATATGAATGAGAATCAAAAGAGTTAACTTCTTTACATATCAAGATGGCGAATGAGGAACAGAGGAATGACCGTTGACCGCCGTTACGGCCTGTGCCGAGACCTACGAACACGCCCGGAAATTGCCGAAGACTGGTGAGAAGATAAATGCGATCATATTCCAATGTTGGCCCACAATCATAAGCCCAACGGTAGGGCGGTAGGTAACGCCAACCAAAAAATGAATGGGCCCAAAGGAGGAAATTACAACGAACCTTTTCCCAACATATCCCTACCATGCCAACCAAATTTCTCCATTGGGCCAACGAAGTGTGCTACTAGGGCTGATGTAACAAGTGCCAGAATGCCTTTGTTTAATCAGTTATAATTTCAATTATGATATGCAGAAAACAAGTTATTTTTTTAACCGATTTCCAAGTTAGATCCAGATTGATTCATTAAGCAGCACTTGCGGAAGAACAAAGTTATAGTTTGATAAGCATAAGCATATGTAAAGGAATATGTGGGCAGTGTTATTTGCCATAGCTAACTGTATTGCAACTTCCAAAGCCATATAATTATGATCACTGTAAAACAATATGTTGTCATGAGAACTGAATTGCATTTGATAAAATCTTTCTAAAATATTACCAAAAAATAGGTACTAAATTGCGCATTACTCCAATACCATTCAACAGATGTGGTCCAATATGAATAGACTTCTTCCCATGGACATGATAGATGCATGTACCAAGTTTCATCAAAATCCAATAAAGAGTATGTAGGTTTGAACATAACAAAAATTTGAACGTTTACAATCACTTCCGTCTCATATAAAATTTGGTCCAAAAAGTGATTTTTTTTTTAAATTTACCCGAATTTCAAACTCATATTTTCATATGAACAATTTTGTGTTGAAGAAAACAATAAAGTATTTCTGAAAGTACGCTTCAATAGTTACAAAATGGTTCATAATTCAAATTTCTAACTCTTATGGTTGTTGAGTTATGAAAATATTCGTAATCAGCTATATTCACAAAAAATGTGTTACACCAGGATTGAAAAATGGACACCCCTGGGAAACCAAGAACACAAGATTTTTTTGAAAACTTGTTTTGATATCTTGAAACATGTATGAACTCATATACAAAAAATTATTTTTTTCTAAAATGGTCATGCAACCATTTTTTTAAAATTTGGATGATTTCATATGGAATGACCCTATTGCTTTTGAGTAAGTAAGTTCTTAGAAAGTGACATTGGTTCTGGATTAATATCACACAAATAAACAAATATTAATTTAACATTATCAGTCTTTGTCAAACTGAGTATATTTCATAATCAAAATACACAAATAAACAAGTAAGCAACATTTCTCCATATTTGAATGAAAACCTGAAGGCTGCATTTCTCTCTTCTAACAAAGAAAAAGGAAAATATGAATGAAACTGTATCGCGCACAAACGTGCATTTCAGATTGTTTAACGCTTGAGTTTTGCGTAGTCACTTATTGAGTTGATTCTTTTTTTACATAATTCAATGTGATATCTGTCACAAAACTGGCCACAGAGTTCACACTTGCACAGCGTTTGTGGCTCATGGAATGCCTTGTTGGTGCACAATAAATGATGGAAGCCATGTACGGCCAGTCTGGTGAAGACATGTCGCATCTTGAAGTTTGAGGAGGTCCATGTTCGGTCAATCATTGCCCCGGTAGAGAAGAATTCCGGCCATATTTGTGCTCTTTTTGTTGTCATTGTTTTCCTTAAGTTTTCGTATGCCTTGGTGGATGGTAGCAGGTGTTGATGTCTTAAGTTTTCTATTAGGTATGGTTCTCTTGCCAGGAGATATACCAGCCTTGATCTTGTGGTCTTAGCTACTCCGATGGTTCTTTTGATATATAGGGCTTTCACTCTTTCCATAGTAGCTAAGTTTCCTTCTGTGAGGTGTTCCCATATGGTTTCGATTCCGTAGGTCAGGATTGGCTGAATTTTGGTTTTGAACAATTTCATTGCTGTTTCCAGTTTGAGTTCTTGTAGGTGTTTGATGGTATTTATTGCTATAACTGCCTGTCATGTTATATGTCATTCTCTCCCATGACACTATCCACAAATCAGTGTGTGGACTGTGGAGTCAGTTATAACAAACACTTGGTACACACATCACATTAAGGAAGGTTGTTCCTCTCATGAGTAACCAGATGTATTTTGAGATACCTTCTTACAGCAAACTTCTTGGCACATATATCACACGTGAATGGCTTTTGTCCAGTGTGAGTGAGCTGATGTGATTTGAGACTCCGTTTTTCAGCAAATTTCTTGGCACATATATCACACGTGAATGGCTTCTGTCCAGTGTGAGTTAGTTGATGTCTTTTGATACTCCATCTTTCAGAAAATTTCTTGGCACATATATCACACGTGAATGGTTTATCTTCAGTGTGAGTGAACTGATGATTTTTGAGAGACCCTCTTTGGGAAAATTTCTTGTTACATATATCACAAGTGAATGGTTTATGTCGAGTGTGAGTGAGCATGTGCAATTTGAGATCCCATTTCTGGGAAAATTTCTTGGCACATATATCACACGTCAATGGCTTATATCCAGTGTGAGCTAGTTGATGTCTTTTGAGACTCCCTCTTTCGGAAAATTTCTTGGCACATATATCACACGTGAATGGCTTATATCCAGTGTGAGTGAGCATGTGTCTGTTGAGACACCATCTTCGTAAGAATTTCTTGGTACATATATCACATGAAAAATGTTTGTTTGGAGTACGAGTTGGCTGTGCAGAGGATGTGTTTGTACATACGGGAGGTGAGTGTGATTGTATCAGCTGATCTTCATTCTTACGAATATAGCTGCATGTTGTAGGATCTTTGTAGTCTGTTCGCCCACTCTCACGTTTTATTTGTTGCGAGTCTATTGTGTCTAACGTCTTTGTCATAGGTTCAATCTTTGGTTGTATTAGAAGAATCTCTTCCTTAATTTCAATCATAGTATACTCCGACTTAAGTACAGGCTCCATTGTGTTTCGATAGCACTACACGGTATTCGCTTACTGAGTGAACTAGTTATGGGTAACTTGTGAGTGAGTCGTTTAAAATGAACGCTACACTCGTTTGAAGTGTGAATGAGTTACTCATTTTTAGTGAACTAGTAGTTCAAACAGTTCACGAGGTTATCCAACTCACCCAAGTGCCAAGTGTCTTTCGTTTATTTTCTACTTCACTCATTCATACACTTCAACACTTCAAAGAGGTTAAATCCAACTCAGTGAATGCTTTACTCATTCCGATCTCGTTTGTTTGTCACTCTACTTCACTTTCAAATTCTTTACTTAGGTTATCGTGGAGCTTTCAGGCAATACCAATAGCTGAAAAACACATAATTTTTGAAGTGAAGCTTCTTTAGCCGCGGTAGGGGTAAATCGAGAGCTTGTGTAACGCTAAAAAATCGTCACGAAATTAGTGAGGTGTGACGGAACAGACTGCACAGAAAACATTCAACTCAATGATTAGGCTTATCCGAAATTTAAAAAATTCAAAATTAAAAAAAGCCAAAATTTAAAAATCGAAAATCCAAAATAAAAAAATTATAAAAAATTCATAGACCCAAAAATTAAAAAAATCCAAATGAAAAAGATCCAAGGATTCAAAATTCAAAAATCTAAAATATAAAAGATCCAAAATTAAAAAATCTAAATATCCAAAATTTAAAAAATTCAAAATTCAAAAAATTCAAAATTCCAAAATTTTAAAAATAAAAAACCAAAATTAAAAATCTAAAGTTTAATAATAAAAAACGTCCAAAATTCCAAAATTTAAAATATAAAAAATCCAATATTAAAAAGTCCAACAATCCAAAATTTAAAAAATCCAATAATCCAAAAATTAAAATTTTGTCGCGTGGTATTCCACGCACACTTTTTTTTAACATGATAACAAAGTCAGTATGTACGTGTTTCTATCAATAATAACATTCGGGAAAAAACATATATTGCGACTCACCCGAGTCCCCCACCACTACCGCGTGGAAAGTAGGGGTTTTGGGTGGGGAGAAAAATAATTTATTTTTCCTCTCTTCTCTTCTTCTCTTTCTTTCCCGTCTCTTTCCTCTCTTCCTCTCACCTCCTCGTCACCCTACCTATCTATCGGAACCCCTAGCGTTATAGCTAGGAGTCTTAACCCACTATGCCACGAATGACAGTTGAGCAGTGAAGAAAGAAAGATTTCATATATAGTTACTAAGAGTGACTTCATGCATTCGCGAGTGTTAACGCAAGAATCGCTTTTTCAAATTTTGAAATGTTTTGTTTGTTACGAAAAGAGTACTGTTGGTGCAAGGGAATTTTTCTGCATCGATTGAGCCATGTTTTATATCATAACACGGCGTTTTTAAAAATTGGGAAATATTATGTAAATTTCGATTTTTTATATTATCAAATCGGTGTTTGAAGATCGTGAAATGTGATGTTTGGTACAAGGGTATTTTTTTAATTGTTCGACATTTTCTATAATTCGTGAAATTTTATTTTGTTTTTTATAATGGTAATTGCAATTATTAGAGCAAGCTGCGGTAGCGGCCGGCATAGCTGCGCGCGAGAAGATGCGCAGTAGGCGGTGAGGGGAAGCGGCCGATGGAAAGGGGAGCAGGGTGAGTCGGAAACTATCTCCTAACATTCAAATGAAAATTAATTAATTGCCGATTAAGATATCCTGCAAATGAAATTATTTTATTGCAGTAACGTTAGTGATGGGTAACTTGTGAGCGAGTCGTTCAAAATGAACGCTTCACTCGTTTGAAGTGTGAATGAGTTACTCATTTTTAGTGAACTAGTAGTTCAAACAGTTCAAACAGTTCATGAGGTTATCCAACTCATCCGTGCCAAGTGTCTTTCGTTTATTTTCTACTTCACTCATTCATACACTTCAACACTTCAAAGAGGTTAAATCCAACTCAGTGAATGCTTTACTCATTCCGATCTCGTTTGTTTGTCACTCTACTTCACTTTCAAATTCTTTACTTTGTGTTACCGTGGAGCTTTCAGGCAATACCAATAGCTGAAAAACACATATAATTTTTGAAGTGAAGCTTCTTTAGCCGCGGTAGGGGTAAATCGAGAGCTTGTGTAACGCTAAAAAATCGTCACGAAATTAATGTAACGCTCAAAATCGTCACGAAATTAGTGAGGTGTGACGGAACGGACTGCTCAGAAAACATTCAACTCAATGATTAGGCTTATCCGAAGTTTAAAAAATTAAAAAATTAAAAAATCCAAAATTAAAAAATCGAAAATCCAAAATAAAAAAATTATAAAAAATCCAAAAGAAAAAGATCCAAACGTCCAAAATTCCAAAATCTAAAATATAAAAAATCCAAAATTAAAAAATCTAAATTTCCAAAATTTAAAACATAAAAAATTGAAAATTAAAAAAATGAAAAATCCAAAATTCAATAATAAAAAACGTCCAAAATTCCAAAATTTTAAATATATAAAATCCAATATTAAAAAGTCCAACAAACCAAAATTTAAAAAATCCAATAATCCAAAAATTAAAATTTTGTCGCGTGGCGTTCCACGCACACTTTTTTTTTTTAACATGATAACCAAGCCAGTATGTACGTGTTTCTATCAATAATAAAACGAAAATTAAAATTAATTAATTGCCGATTAAGATATCCTGCAAATTAAATTATTTTATTGCAGTAACGTATTATTAAATATATATATATATATATATATATATATATATATATATATATATATATATATATATATATAACTATTTTTTTAAACCATAAGAAATTTTAGATTCACGAAGTTGGAAACAGCGATGTTCCCTTTTTACATACCAAATAAGTCAAGTGTTTTATGTCAAGTCACGTATCTTTATGTCCCCCTCCGGTCTGAAAACAACCGTGCTTGCAGCCGCGTTGGATACCCCAAGTATTTCTCCCCAGGTAAATGTGTGTGAAAGAGAGAGCGTGAGCTTTGTGAACGATGTTATGAGAAAGAACACTTCAAAGAGCACTTCATTTTTGAAGTGTTCATACAGAAGAGTGGCAAAGAAAAAATAGCTTATGGGTGAGGCCGGCCAGGAGGGAAAATGTACTTCACGAACGAACTACTTCATTTGAAGCGTTCACAGAGAAGAGTGAGAGATAGGGAAGTAGTTCACATAAATGAACTGGTTCGACCCATCACTGTAACGTATTATTAAAAAATACATAACTATTCTTTTAAACCATAAGAAATTTTAGATTCACGAAGTTGGAAACAGCGATGTTCCCTTTTTACATACCAAATAAGTCAAGTGTTTTATGTCAAGTCACGTATCTTTATGTCCCCCTCCGGTCTGAAAACAACCGTGCTTGCAAACCGCGTTGGATACCCCAAGTATTTCTCCCCAGGTAAATGTGTGTGAAAGAGAGAGCGTGAGCTTTGTGAACGATGTTATGAGAAAGAACACTTCAAAGAGCACTTCATTTTTGAAGTGTTCATACAGAAGAGTGGCAAAGAAAAAATAGCTTATGGGTGAGGCCGGCCAGGAGGGAAAATGTACTTCACGAACGAACTACATCAATTGAAGCGTTCACAGAGAAGAGTGAGAGATAGTGAAGTAGTTCACATGAATGAACTGGTTCGACCCATCACTAGAGTGTACTTTATATCGTTATTTTTGTAGCCAAGTAGTTTCAGTAATAATCCGTTGGAAGTATTATCAGAAAGGCAGTGACTCGTGTAAATACGCCAGCTACTGAAAGCCAGAGTTCTGAGGAAAATGGCGACCTGTCTTCAACGAGCTAGAATAGAGATTGCGAGTGTTCTTAAAGTCATAGGAGAAAATGCGCTTTTTTAAAGCCGATGGATATGCGATGAGTGCGTTGAGCGATGTAAATAAGAACGTTCCGATGGATCACCGTATGTAAACATTATACTGAACATTCCAAATCTTGGCATATTTTGTCGTTAAGCATAAAATACGTCAAAAACATTAAAAATAAACTTATTGGATTAAATAAATGACATTGATTCAGTAAAATTTCCAAAGTTGTTGATATGTCAAATTCTTTAAATTGAAAGAAATCGTCAATTTATAAAAGGGATTTTTTATTAACCAGTCATATAATAAAATATCAATGTTGCTATCACTATCTGAATCTGAAGATTCATTGTAGTTTCCTTCATTGTGTCAACATACTATATAGGTTAAGTGTTACGAGCTACGACTTTCCTATACCGAAAAGCAGACGACCATAGTATCATGGCAGACGACAATGGTCAATCGCATTTCCATCAGTACCAAAGACCGATGGAAGTGTTTGAAGTGCGATGAATCATGCGCTGGAAAGGAGAACAAGCCGATGGATTCCAGCGCAGGAACGCTCTCGATGCATGCGCACTTGATGCGCACGAAAATATAGAGTGGCTGTTGTGTCTGGTGGTGCCTTCGTGAAACATGGCCGCCATGTTTAAAGCTACCTGTTACTCGTATCGTCTGCTATCTCTATATATATATAAAAGGCTTTGTCCTGACTGATTGACTGAATGACAGGAATCAACGTACAGCCTAAACTATAACAGGTAGAGACTTGGAATTTTGACAGTACCTTCGTTTCATAATGTAGGTGCTCACTAAGAAAGGATTTTGAAAAATTCTGATTCTAAATGCCAAAAATTAAATGTTTTTGAAAATACTTAATCCCTTTTTACATAGAATTATCAATTCCAAATCACAGAATATATTGTTGCCAAATGGTATCAGATGGGCTTGGAAAAAACAAATGAAATGCACTTTTGACAAATAAGAGAAGTTATCAAAATAATTCATGTTATAAATAAATATTACAGAATGAAATCCACTAAAATAATGGAATTACATAACTTTCTCTACCCTGGACATAGAGAAAACAAAACGAGGTATGGTATTGTGTATATTATTATATTATATCGCAGGTTTTTGGAGAGAAAAGTATGAAAGTGATAATGCTTTCTGTTTAATTTCATCCCCAAAACGGCTTTATGGTAACATAAGAGTGGGAAATTTCCCGCCTCGATATTACAATTTTATGTTACAGGAATTTCTGTTTCTTCTTATTTAAACCTCTACCAGGCTTGCTGTGCACTGTACAAGCGATGGGATGCAAAATTCTAGATCCTCTATGAGCCATAAAAAACTATATCAAGTGTTTTCTGAGGGAATAGTTTGAGTGTAATAAGTCGTTCTTCCTATTTCAAATTATAAATGCCTATATAAGGACCTCGAATTTAAAATTGAAAATCCTTCATAAGTTAATTTCCAATTACAAAATACAAAACCCGGGCGACGCCGGGTCTTTTAAGCTGTATTTTGATTGCATTTGTGTGGATACTTTTGGTAAAAAATATTTGCTGCTTGTTTACCGCTTCGGAACCAGATGATGAATCTCATTATGCCTCACTTCTTAAACTAATTTTGAAACCGTTTTTCACCTGTAGATTACATGATTTCTCCAGGAACAGGTCTGAGAAGGAAAGAGGAAAGCAACTGAGGGAGATGTTTACAAAATTAATATTGTTCAAAGGAGAGTAAGTTTGAAATAATGTCTAGGCATCTATAAGATTGTATAGATATAAATGTTACCGCCAAGATTCCCCGTCACTGTTTAAATATTTTAATAGTGTGCAAAATTGAAAATTTTTGAAGTGAAACTTCTTTAGCCGCGGTAGGGGTAAATCGAGAGCTTGTGTAACGCTCAAAATCGTCACGAAATTAGTGTTACGCTCATAATCGTCACGAAATTAGTGAGGTGTGACGGAACGGACTGCACAGAGAACAATCAACTCAATGATTAGGCTTATCCAAAATTTAAAAAATCAGAAATTCAAAATTAAAAAATCCAAAAGTTAAAAATCTAAAAATTTAAAATTAAAAAATCGAAAATCCAATTTTAAAAAATTAAAAAAATAAAAAATTCAAAGATGCAAAATTTAAAAAATCCAAAATTAAAAAACCAAATTCAAAAATTCAAAATTCAAAGATCCATAATTAAAAAGTCCAAAAATAAAAAAGTTAAAAAATAAAAAAAAATAAAAATTTATAAAATATAAAAAATTCAAAAATCCAAAATTTAAAAAATTCAAAATCCAAATAATTAAAAAATTCAAATGTCTAAAATTTGAAAACTCCAAAATTAAAAAATCAACAATTCCAAAATTAAAAAATCCAAAAGTAAAAAAGTCCAACAATTTAAAATTGAAAAAATCCAATAGTCCAAAAATGAAAAAAAAATGAAAAAAAAAAAAGGTTTTACTTTTGTCGTGTGGCATTCCACGCACACTTTTTTTTGTATCTTGTCAACAAACATAGGCCTATTTTTCTCTTGTCATTTTATTTCTTTTTATTACCAACACTTTTTCTTCTTCTCTATATTCCCCATACTTACTTTTCTTGTAAACTCTCTCACATTAGATGTATCTCTCACATTATCTTTATTCTCTTCTATTCTCGTTATTCTTACTTTTACGCTGATAATTACTGTCATTTTTCCTTTCTTTTCATTTGCCTATTTCCTATTTATGTTATTGTAACCATATGATGCTGTCTAATGCCTATTGCTACAAGGTGTAATGAAAATAAAATATTAATAAACATAAGAGATTATTGCATCCTTGTTACCGGTACATGCTAGACAGATTTGTATGTAGACTACAGTAATTTGTAACCTCTTCATTATGTAACAATTTTTTTTATTCTTCTGCACCACCGAGTGACAAAATATTCAGTTCTTTGAAGACTGGTTTGGTCTGAGTGTGAATGGTACACTTAAATTTAGCAATTTCTGCTAGGCCTAATATGGCGTTTACTATATTGTAAATTATTCTGAGTAGGCCTATTGCATTACTACATTATTTCCTGAACTGGAGTTTCTGCAGTTTTTTTTTTTTTAATTTACTGTGTTTCGACTTGTTTCCCTAGAAAATAGCCTACCAGATGGGTTTTCTCAACTCTTACGCCTAGGATTTCGAGCCAACATGATTTATATTATTTTACGTATTATTCCTAAAGAAAATTTAATTGCTAATTTGACATAATATGTGATGTGATTAATAGATTGAAGTATACAGTTGTGATTTTTCATTACACAGTATGTGTAGTCCCAGGTTCTAGTATACAACAATACAGTACAGAAGGCTTAAAACATTCAATTTGCTTCAAATATGGCGGCGCGCAAGAGCCGCCATAATCTCTATTCTAGCTCGTTGTTTGTCTTACTATTAGCAGTGGCGGCTCGTGTATAGTCACTGTGGAACTGCAGAACGCCCTATTTCCACTTGATATTATAGGTAATATTTAATATAATGAGTCTTGTACTATATAATCTTTAAGCTTAATGCCAGTAGCCATCCCCCAGTTTATTAAAAAGAGAAAAGAAAATCATTGTATGGAACTGTGTTCTTCACAGTTCCAGCCGCGTGATGTTTGACTGTTGTGCGCATGCCCACATAGGGAGGTGCATGCCGCGGCTGCGAGGGAGAGAGAGAGAGCTCTGTCGCTTCCACAGTGCTGAGGTAGTACCATGGTAGTGTAATTTTTTTTTTGCTCCGCATGTTTTGTTCTTAAAACCCACTTACCATATTGTTGAATGTGATAAAGTGTAGAATTCGATTTTTATCTTGTTTCCAGCTATTCTATTTGATCCACTTTTTCCGGTTCTTTTATTCAACAGAAAACTTAACCATGTCAGATCAAGGAGAAAATTATTTATCTTTTTGCGGAAATTAAAACCAGATTAATGGATCTCATTTTTAAATGAATAGATCACGCTTGAACTGTAACAATTTATATTATTGAAAGTAAAAAAAAAAATGATTTTGTTCTTTTAGGGTTTTATCCAGTTTCTGAATTAATTTTCTTTTTATATACTGTATGTATGTTTCCTTTTATACAATTTTAAAACAAAGGCTAATTTTTTTCTGGAGCGGCACCCCCACTAATTTTAGACACGAGCCCAGGCCCTGGTTCTGAGGTTTTAAACTATTTTGTTCCCTCTTAGCTACCCGGGATATTTTAACTAGTTTCATTTGACAGCTTGCGTGGTTTTGTAGTTAGCGTCGCTGACTACAGATCTGTAGGCCCGGGTTCGATCACCGGTACCTCCTCAGTCTCGTGATTCAAACTGAGGAGCTACTTGATAGAGAAGTGAGTGGCTTAATATCAAAGACGGACATCTGTCGGAAAAATTGAAATTGAGTTAGAAGTGGATTCCTATAGGATTTTGTCTCCTCTTTCCAATGGTGAAATCGGTTTTAGTCAGAAACGGACGCAAGCACGTAATTTTTTGCTTCAAAGTTGAAGGTTCGTTTCAAATTCGGACTCCTACTGTGCAAGTTGTTTTCAACATCGGACATCTACGAAACAGCCAATGCGGGAGCTAGAATCTGATCACATGACTTCCGATTTAGCAATGGCTGCTTCTGTTCCCAATGTGACAATCTGTTTTGCTCATGTTGCGTACTTGTAACATTATTTTGACGCAATAATGTTATTTAAGGTATTATTGAAAAGAGGAAGGTGTTCCCATGGAGACTAATATTTCAGTTAGTGAAGGGAACACAAGAAGAAGGAAAAGCAATTCATAAAAGTGGACAAGAAATGTAGAGAAGCGTAAGGATGACTTCACATTTTGGATATGCTAATTTGATATGTCAAACCAAATAATCTATAGTGTGGTGAAAGTTTGATGTCAGAAATGTTAGGATTATTCATAACGAATATTGTAACGCGGTAAAACTTCGTTAACAGGGCATAGAGTAATAATGAATTAACGTTTTTGCTAGCTGGTGCAATCGCGAGAATCGTGCAGTATTTATAAAATAAAATCTTGTTTAAGGAATTTTGACAGTGTATTGGTATTTAATTTGTACTGTATTTCAGTTTTCACCTCCTTATCTTTCTTAGCAATATTAGGGTTGGTCTGATATGGAATTTCTTAGGTGAGTCATTTGGAACAAAAACGGCACCTACCATAATGTTTGTATCCAAAGCGGACATCTGTCAATTTTTGTTTCAAAACGGCACCTACCATAATGTTTGTATCCAAAGCGGACATCTGTCAATTTTTGTTTCAAAACAGGACATCTGTATTTTCAAAGCTAATTTTCACTGACTTTCTTCATGATATTGATATCAGAAACAGAACAAAGTTTATTTGGGACTTCTAAGCGGAAATATATAAAAGAAGCCATAAAAAAATACATAAATACAACTTGTATATAAGGAACTGGCATTTTTCAGAATTTATGAATTCGTCAGATGTCCGCCTTTGATATCAAGCCACTCAAGTAGCGGCTCCGGACAAGGAAACCACCAATAACGGCCGTGGGTGTCGGCATGCTGACCGCATGCCCCCAATCCTGCCGTCTGCCTATAGTAGATGACGCAGTGGTCGGGTGGTAGGCCTTGTCCCTTCAGAGATGTAGCGCCACGGAAAAAATCGTTTCGTTGTAATCCAGTCACTTAGTCCAATCATATGAAACCTAAAATGGCTAATTAAGTTGCTAAAAATTAAAAATGACTAAGACTTATTTAAATAAAATACAATAAAATACTTAAATTATTAATGAGTAGTTAATATAATTGTTATTGTTATAATATAAATAAATTACCTTTTTTCAATATCTGTCTCTATTTTTCCTTGCTGTTTGTTACCATTGACGACATTTTAGATAAATGGAAAATTTAATAAACCTAGGAATAAGAGTAGATAGAAAAACATGTAAAAATAGTCTTGTATTTGCAGACGATCTGATCATAATTCAGAAGAATGAAAATGATCTACAGAAATCTTTGTATGAGTTAAACAAATTGAGTAAGTTATATTATTTTAAGATATCAGGAACAAAAACTAATGGCCAGTTGCAGAAAAGCAAATCAATTTTGATCAGAGATTGATGGGAGTTTGACCAGAGTTAGATCGGCGATCAGTGACAATCGGGTTGCACAAACGACAATCAGTGCTAATCGGCGATCAGATCTCTGGTCAGAATTGATCACCCATATTTTGCTGGTCAAATAATGATTCTCCAATCAACTCTGCTGGTATTGTGTTTGTAAACAGAGATAGGCCTATGAAATCTGTTTATATGTGAGGTTAGAGGTCAATGCTTATGCTTAATTGAATAGAAAAATACGCCTACGGTATATAATATTCCTTTCGCCAAAAGATCGTGTTATACACGCGATTCTTACAGAATTCATGTGCAAGGGGAATAAGTTACACACAGCACTGTAAGCAAAGACTCCTTACCTAAACATGGTATGCAATACGTAAGTAAAGATAAAAACCACAATAGCCTACTTTTCCATCATAATTTCAGTTGTGCATAACAACTCTGTATGTTATCCAAATCTCTCTAGGCATATACTTCTTAGGTTCTAGGCCTTTCTGGACTGCATCTACTGAAATCTGAAGCAATGTTTTGCCAGGCATTATCTTTCTGCTTTGCCCAAACTGCATCGGTCTTTAATTTTTTTGATGCTCGTGTAACCTTCTTAAATATTCAGCAACAATGCTTTCTCATTCCAGCTCAAATTTGGGCCCCTTGATATCCTTATTGGTCAGACATTTTCACATACGCAAGGAAAGTAAAATAATTAAAGCACAGAATGTCAATACCACTGCCTTCTAAACTATATTACTCGTGTATAATTCTCGAGACGGCGGTGGTCAATACGTATAATTATGCGCAACACAGGGAAAATGGCCGCTGAAACAACTGAATGGTGCACTGCGACCTGGTTTAGCGTTGTTGCCACATATGTTTTTCCGTCAAATCGAGAATCAGTTGACCATAGTGCCTTGATCGAAGATTAGCCATTCTGCAACTCAACACTGAAATGATTGACAATCAAACTAATCATAGATCAACTGATTGGCGATCAAGAAGAGATTTTCTGCAACCGGCCATAAGATTATGGCATTCAAAGGCAAGAATCCAGTGCGATCTAAAATTGTTCTAGAGAGTCAAAGTCAAGAACAAGTATCAAATTTTAAATATTTAGGGTGTGATATCAGTTTTAATGTAGAAAGTGACATTGATAGTAAAATTACTAAATCCCAGGCAGTTTGTGGAACTATACAAAGAACGTTTAAAAACAAAGTAAGGAAAGAAACAAAAATAATACTCTACAAAGTGATGGCAATCCCCACATTGTTGTATGGCTGCGAAACTTGGGTTCCAACGAAAAAAAACAGAAAGATAGAATTCAGTCGGGGGAGATGAGGTTCCTAAGGCAAGTAAAGGGTTGCAGCAAACTGGACAAGATTAACAATGAAAAAATAAGGGAGGAACTGAAAGTAGAATCTTTAAATGAGAAAGTAATGATTTACAGACAAAAATGGATTGAGCACATGGATGGAATGAGCGAAGAGAGATACCCTCTACTTGCAAAGAATTACCAAGCAAGAGGACGAAGAGATGTTGGACGACCCAGGAAGCGTTGGAAAGATGTTTTGTCAAGCCGGAACGGGCAATCGCCTAATACTTGTAGTGATGACTGATGATGATGATCAGGGCCCGGATTCTGATGACCTAAAATTGTTTGAAAAATGACCTATAAAATGACCCTACATTTTAAAGAAAATGACTTAATAATTATGAAAAATGACCTAGAAACTGATATTTTATTTATATAAAAAATATTATTGTACACACCAAGTTATAGACTAGTATGTACATTATTGTAAAAACTGTAAATAACTGTACTGTTGTGAGTGTTCTTTTCTCACGGAAATTTCTACGGGCACTGAGGCACTGGTGAGTCAAAATTAGGCACATCCTTTTGTGGTCTGTCGGATTATATTGTTCTTTATTCAGGGTAAACAGCAGTTTGCACTCTCAAATTCAAGCAGGTGGCAGACTCTGGTGCCAAGCAATCTAATAACAATAGTAATATAATACAAAATTTTGGCTTTTCTTTGATTCTCACTTCCGTCTGAGACATGTCAACACTTTAACGCCTAATTTTTCCTTCTTGCATTAAACAAACAACACTTCAAAGACAGCACCGCTAGCGACGAAAAAAAGGTTAATACACTCAATGTAAATACATGAAATGAGGAAGAAAATGACTTGAAAATGACAAAATAATGACCTAAAATTGAAATAAATGCCCTAAAAATATATAATTGCATAAAATGACAAAAAATGACCTAATAAAAATGCATTTCTATAATCTAGAGGCCATGATTAGGATTTATCCACAAGTTGGCAATGTCTATACAGCATCAATAAAAAGATGACATGTCATTAGAATCCGGGCCCTGATGATGATGATGATGATGATGATGTTTGTTACCAGTAACCTACATTTGTAAGATAAAATATAGCATTGCATTTTGTACTCCATTGCTCCGGCAAAGGTAATCATTAGTGAACCGAAATCCCCGGTTTTGAAACAAATTAAAGGCATTCTTAATAAGCTTACACTTGCAGATTATTCGCAACGATCGCAACTGCAAGATGCTAAAAGTGAAGTATTCTAAAAGTTGATTAATTGAAAAACGTTCTTGTTGTGTTTGTGGTGAAGTTGGAAATAACAGGGGTAGTTCTAAAACTAAGCGAAAAGTGTTTCTAAAGTTTTTTGGTTCACATGGAAAATACAGTACTCTTAGTTAGGAATATTTGTGTATTTGATGATTAAATATACTCAGTTTGATAAAAATTGAAAATGTTAAATTCATTACGCCTTTTTAAATGTTAAATTAATCACGGTGGTCGCAAAAATCGTCATAATTGGTGGTTGAAAAGCGTTGTCAACTCCAATACTAATATTGGCAATCATGCTCCACCTCTGTCTGCGCATGTGTCATGGATGGCAGGGCAGCTCGAGGTTTCCAATATGGCTATCCGGTACCTAATTCATCTGAATAAATATAATGTTTATTATTAATTCACAAATATTAACGACCTATCTGAAAAATAGTGTTTAATACAAGTGGTAAACTGATTTTAATTTGCTCGTAGGAACATACCTACTCGAAAATAAAATCTCTCTTTTACCACTTGTATCATAATAGTTGCTTTCAATTTTTCCAGTTAATCTTGAAGGTGGTTTCGCTGTACTCCTGTCCTAACCTGTACGGCCGTGCTAAAGCTATAATCTACGCGTTCAGTGAATAGTACACAAACATAATTGATTGCCACTGCATTCTATGAAATAAGCATATGTTGTATTTTTAAGCATTTCTTGCATCATTCTAGTTTTTTGCCTCTTGCCAAAAAGGCGAAAGGGTAAAAATTTCGCTTAGGTTTAATCAGCAATGTTGTATTATGAATTGTAGATGGTCCAAGGTAAAAAAAGCACTTTTAACGGTAGAAGATATTAATAAATTAAAAAGAGAAAATTATGCCACTTAGTGGTATAAAATTATAACACTCCAGGGTTACCAAAACAAGAGCCAATTTTTTTATTTTCTGTCGCTTGAACTTCTTGGGCCACTTTGTAACATTATATTAATAATATAATAGGTGCAACAATGACGTAGCCACAAAATAATTTCAAGGAGGGTCGAAATTGCCGGGGGGGTTGGGGACCCACCCCCGGAAAATTTTTGAATATTGAACTAATAAAAATCACATTTTAAGACATGTCAACGTAAACCAGAAATCGTTACCGAAGTTATAATACCTACTACTATTTATAAGAAAAGTTAAGTAACACATGGAACAATGGAAATAACAGCCTATTCATTATGTTATGAAAACAAAATAACTGCTTTAACATATTTGACACACCCACAAAACTTGTTTAATTTAAAAAAATTTATTTTTTTAAATACAAAAATAGAATTTTAGGTTTTTATTTTATTTTTTTGGGGGGGGGATTTTTGGCTGGACCCCCCTTTCCTAATCCATTGTGAATTCTGCTTCCATGTTGTCGATGTGGTAAAACTTCTGCAAACATTTTATGTCTCTACTGACTTTCAAATAATTGTCCTTAAAAAAAAACTGACTACAATTATTAATATACATTTCCCCCCCCCCCGCCCCCGGGCATGGACGCCCATATACCAAAACATTCTTTTAATTAAAAATATTTGCACAAGATTATTAAATAGACTCAGTTTGATAAAAATTGGTAATGTTAAAATTCATTACGCCTTTTCATATGTTACATTTCTCATATGGTCGCAAAACATAGTCACTTGGTAGCTGAAAAGCGTTGTCCACTCATGTTGGCAGCCATGCACCAGAAAAATATAATCTCTGACTGCGCAAGTGCATAGTAGGTGGTAGGACAGCTGGAATACTCCCAAAATGGCTGCACGGCAAGCAATTAAATTATTATTTCAACAAAAATTAACAGCTATAAAAAAATAGTGCATAATACACATGGTAAAACCATTTCATTTTGTTCGTAGAATTGCTATACTCGCGCTCACGGGCTCGTTTCACAAACATACTCAATCGCAAAATAAAATCTCTTTTTACTACTTGTATCATAGGCCTAAATGAAATAAGGTAAACTGATGTAACAAAGTGGCAAATTGCTTTTGTTTACCAGCGTTAATTGAAATTATGATATGCAGAAAAATAAGTTATTTTTATAATACGTATAGATTTCTGAGTTAAGCTCCAGATCGATTCATTAAGCAGTGATTACGGAAGAAGTTCTAAGTAGGGATAGGGGATCTCCAGTCCGCGATCCACCGAGGCCGGTCGGTCGGCAAAACAGAAACAAGCATTGTCGATCCTGAATCTATAGCACTAGAGCCATCTGGTGATACCAACCCCACCCTTCCATCATCCCTCTATCCAAAGATATAACCAAAATAAGAATAGGCCTGTAAAACAGAGACGTGCTTGAAACAAAACATTTAAAAAATCCTATTTAGGCCCTTTTTGACACCCCTCTATCACAAGTTATGGCTACGCACTGTGCTGTCCCCATTCCAAAGCCTTTTGGAACATCTTGGCTTTCCATATGAAACCACCCCACCCCTCCAAACAATAATTAAGATTAGTAAGGTAAAGCAGAATCATGCATATCCAAATAAACTAATAAAACATTTATTTTTAAAATAGACCATACCAAGGAATCAGAACCTTAGTGCATTGCTAGTGTAAGAATGTAATACGATATGCTTTAAGGCATCGATCTAGGTATCCCTATTGTCATAAAAATATGTTAATGGTCAACAGACAAGGATACCAGACAGCCTTCAACGTATGACGTACTTCATACTTCCTTGTCTCAGCATATATAAAGACACTTCCTGAATTAAATTTTCACAGTGCTAAATTTACTTATTGTGGTGTAGTGATTAAGCGTGTGACCTGTGGAGACATCATTTGATTATTCTCTGGTGAGTACACAAAAACAGTATTATTTATATAAAAATGAAATATTATATACGATGTATTTTATGTGTTAAGTCTAGTGTTCATGTAATAAGTCCTAACTCAACCAAAACGTGAGGTTTGTTTTCACCCATCCCCACAACCCCAACTTCAAAATAAGTCCTACATGACCAAATAACTAAAATATAAGGATAAGAGAGTTAGGTCCTTATGACTTAATTTTCAACCCCACTAGAGGAGTAGTTTTTAAGACATAAAGATAAAATCTAGTATTATAATGGACAGTTAACATGATTAAGACCCTAACGACTACTGTATAAGAAGTCTGTTTTCACCCATCCCAAACTATCCCCTAACCTCAAAATAATATTTTTTAGGTTGTTGAAACATAGATCTTAATACAAAAGTAACAAGAATAATATAAAAAATAAAAGGAAATGTTAGGACCTCTCGAAATAATTTACCCCCCTCTAGAGGGTAGCATTTACGGAAAATAAAAAAATAGATTTGATACATTGTAAAATATTTGATACATGATATAATAAATCCTTAACGACCATTTATCAATCATCCCATACCATACGGGTAGTGTGCACCCCCACAACCATTCTAACCCTTTTAAAAAGGTTTTTTCGACATATAAACATCTTACAGAGTAATATTAACTACCTGACATGATCTTCACCCCAAAATAATTTAATTTTCAACCCAACTAGAGGGATTGTTTTTAAGACATAAAGATAAAATCTAGTATTATAATGGACAGTTAACATGATTAAGACCCTAATGACTACCATAGCAAGAAGTTTGTTTTCACCCATTCCCAACTATCCCTAACCTCAAAATAATATTTTTAGGTTGTTGAAACATACATCTTAATACAAAAGTAACAAGAATATTATAAAAATATAAAGAAACGTTAGAACCTCTCGAATTAATTTACACCCCTTAGAGGGAGTAGTATTTATGGAAACAATATAAAATAGTTCTTTAATGCATTGTAATATATTTGAAAGATGAAATAATAAATCCTTTAGGACCGTTTATCAATTGTCCCATACCATTAGGGTAGTTTTCACCCCCACTTGCTATCTAAGCCATTAAAAATTATTTTTTCGACATTTAAACACCTTACAGAGCAATATTAACTATCTGACTTGGTTTACACCCCCAAATGATTTAATTTAACATAGGGGTGGTTTTCCAAGGTCACCCAAATTTTCCACAAATGGACAACTTGAGCCACTGTAAATAGTCTAGAGGGTAGTTTTCATCCCCACTTGCTACCTAAGCCATTAAAAAATCTTTTTTCGACATATAAACACCTTACAGAGCAATATTAACTATCTGACTTGGTTTACACCCCCAAATGATTTAATTTAACATAGGGGTGGTTTTCCAAGGTCACCCAGGTTTTTCCACAAATGGACAACTTGAGCCACTGTAAATAGTCTAGAGGGTAGTTTTCACCCCCACTTGCTATCTAAGCCATTAAAAAATCTTTTTTCGACATATAAACACCTTACAGAGCAATATTAACTATCTGGCATGGTTTACACCCCCAAATGATTTAATTTTACATAAGGGTGGTTTTCCAAGGTCACCCAAGTTTTTCCAGATATGGACAACTAGAGCCACTGTAAATAGTCTAGAGGGTAGTTTTCACCCCCACTTGCTATCTAAGCCATTAAAAAATCTTTTTTCGACATATAAACACCTTACAGAGCAATATTAACTATCTGGCATGGTTTACACCCCCAAATGATTTAATTTTACATAAGGGTGGTTTTCCAAGGTCACCCAAGTTTTTCCAGATATGGACAACTAGAGCCACTGTAAATAGTCTAGAGGGTAGTTTTCACCCCCACTTGCTATCTAAGCCATTAAAAATCTTTTCGACATATAAACACCTTACAGAGCAATATTAACTATCTGGCATGGTTTACACCCCCAAATGATTTAATTTTACATAAGGGTGGTTTTTCAAGGTCACCCAGGTTTTTGCAGATATGGACAACTAGAGCCACTGTAAAACGTCTAGAGGGTAGTTTTCACCCCCACTTGCTATCTAAGCCATTAAAAAATCTTTTTTCGACATATAAACACCTTACAGAGCAATATTAACTATCTGACTTGGTTTACACCCCCAAATGATTTAATTTAACATAGGGGTGGTTTTCCAAGGTCACCCAAGTTTTTCCACAAATGGACAACTTGAGCCACTGTAAATAGTCTAGAGGGTAGTTTTTATCCCCACAACCGTTCTAACCCATTTAAAATTGTTTTTTCGACATATAAACATCTTACAGAGTAATATTAACTATCTGACACGATTCACACCCCCAAATGATTTAATTTAACATATGGGTGGTTTTTCGAGGTCACCCAAGTTTTTCCACAAATGGACAACTAGAACCACTGTAAATCGTCTAGAGGGTAGTTTTTACCCCACAACCAATCTAAGCCATTAAAAAATTCTTTTTTCGACACATAAACATCTTACAGAGTAGTATTAACTATCTGACATGATTTACAACCCCAAATGATTTAATTTCATTAAGGGTGGATTTTAAAGTTTAATCAAGTTCTTCCATAGATTGAAAAATTAAGCCATCATAAATCATCCTGAGGTATTTTTCGATATTTCTTGACCGTGTTTATATAATGACATAATTATCCCCTACAACTAAACTGCTTCATTAAACCAACCAGCAAAATGGGATATTTTCAATAAAGTAAAGGTTATGTAGCGACTTTCCTTGTTTAGTCTTTCCTCAAGGTCAACCCTCCCGCTATAAAAAGCGAGTTGCTCTGATCATCTGTCAGTACAGCTTATTGTGTACTTAGTGAAGTGCTTGGTGCTGCTGTGTTCCAGACTTGCTGCTACTACTACTATTGTCCAGAAAAGTGTAATTTCGAAATGTCTTCTTTTAACATCCTAAGCCAGGTTACTCGCGAGTACAAACGTTTTAACGCTTCGGGGATTCATCTTGTCGTCAAATTAAACAATGAGCAGGAAGGGGACTCTTTCCTCGATCATTTCCAAAACACGTTAACAGAAATTATAAATCAGTCACTTAGAGAAGCTAGCGACTCGGACATGATAGGTGTTACCATCTTCAACGAAATTAATGCTGTAGACAAACCTATAGGCATTAGTTTCAGACGAAAAGATAATTTCACTTCCGAAGTCATTGGTGATGTAATTCAGAAAGTGTGCCAATCAAATACCAATTTTAACGCCACAGACACATTAAGGATCGAAATTGATTGGGTTAAATTACCACAGGGTAACGGCAAAGCTCTTAAATCCAAAGGCAGATCCCAAGATGTTTTAGCTCATTTGAAAACAAGTATCGTTAAAATTAATTCCCTTGTTAACTGTCTAGCATACGCTCTAGTCGTGGCCATTGCAAAGGTTAAAGGGGACCCAGATTATGATGCATATCGAAAAGGCAGGAAAATCCAAGCCAAGGTCGAAGAATTGTTAGGTAAAACTAAAATAGACCTGTCACAAGGCGGTGGACTAACAGAGTTGAAACAATTTCAAAATTATTACTACGACCGTTATAGAATTGTAGTATATTCAGGTTTAAATTTGGAAAGCGTCATCTATGACGGAAATAACGGAGAAAAACCTCGATTAAATTTACTGTACGATGCTCACAATAAACATTATGATACCATTGTCAATTTAACTGGAGCCATGGCAAAGGAATTTATTTGTCCTGGCTGCAGCAAAGGATTTAAACGTGGTGCATCGCACAGCTGTAAATCTATTTGTTTTTGCTGTAGAAACGTACCCCCCTGTTCGACAAATGTTGATAGAGTATATTGCGAAAATTGCAATAGAAATTTCCGAGGCCAGAAGTGTTTCGAAAATCATAAGGAGATTAAAATACAAGGTAAAAAAAACTGTCTGTGATGAGGTGAAATATTGTACCTTGTGTCATCAACTCATAACCCCTAATCATGAATGTTTTAAAAGGTTTTGTAAGAATTGCAAAGAAAATAAGGAACCGGGACACTTTTGCTATATGGCTCCACTGACAGACAGAATGCCCTCGAGCGATAGAGTGTTATATATCTATTATGACCTTGAAAGTACCCAGGATACTAGAATTGCAGAGGCCACCTACCTGCACGTACCAAATTTACTATGTGCAGAACAGTCTTGTTCCGTTTGCGAATCGTCTAACGAGGATCACTGCTCCAAATGTGGTCCTCGGAGGCATTCCTTCTGGAACGACCCCGTACATAGTTTTATGGAGTACCTTAGACAGGATAGGCCTCAGTTCGAGAAAATTGTAGTCATCGCGCACAATGCCAGATCCTACGATCTACAGTTTATTCTCGACTATGCGGTCAAGAGAAACTGGAAGACGGATCTGATATTGAACGGATGCAAGATCCTGTGTATGAGGTTCCACCATTTGGTCTTTCTGGACAGTCTAAATTTCATAGCCCTTCCATTGCGTCTTTTGCCTAAAACATTTGGCATCACCAATGTCTCCAAGGGATTTTATCCCTATTTTTTCAACACTGCTCAGAATTTAGATTACGTAGGTCCCTATCCTGACGTATCGTATTTCGGAGCAGACTCAATGTCCGAGGGAGATAGGAAAGTCTTTATGGAATGGTACGACTCTGTCAAGCACGATACGTTTGAAAACAAGGTGGAGTTGGAAAAATATTGCCAAGCGGACGTTTCCGTCCTCCGCGAGGCTTGCACCTTGTTTAAAAACCTCTTTAGGGACATTGCTGGTATTGAAATTTTCCTAGAATCCATTACTATAGCTTCGGGCTGTAATAAAGTGTATAGGAAGAAATTTCTAGAGCCAAACACTA
This sequence comes from Ectobius pallidus, assembly GCA_964059195.1. NCBI lineage: Eukaryota > Metazoa > Arthropoda > Insecta > Blattodea > Ectobiidae > Ectobius > Ectobius pallidus. The sequence goes on from CAXKWD010000002.1 coordinate 210,285,957, forward strand.
TCGGCCTTATTCCCAAGGGTGGCTATAGGATGGCCGACAAATGCTCGAAAAAAGCCCTCATGTGGCTCATTTACGAGCAAATGAACAGAGGGGGCATTTCCATCCAACATGCTGGTAATGGTAGAGAGGTTCGACTCCCCGAACTACCCCAGTACAAAGTGGACGGCTATTGTAGCGAGACGCGAGAAGTTTTCGAATTTCTCGGCTGCTACTACCACGGATGTCTTTGCATGCCCAACAGAGACGTTTCCATATACGGAATAAAGGAAACGCTAGCCGAGAGGTATGAGGCTACGATGTCTAGGATCGAGGCCATCGTCTCTCACGGCTACACCGTTCACGTCATGTGGGAATGCGATTTCGATGGCATTCTGAAAAAATTCCCCGCTCTTCAAAACGATCCGATAGTATGCAACGCTCCCCTCGTCCTTCGGGACTGCCTCTACGGAGGTAGGACGGAGGCCATGAGATTGTACCATAAGGTGCAGGAGGGAGAAGAGATCCGCTATGTAGACGTCATGAGTCTCTATCCGTGGGTCTGCAAATACTATAAGTTTCCAATAGGCCATCCTACTATTTATATAGGGCAGGATTGTGCAGATACCGACGAAATGTTGAAAAAGGAGGGAGTCATCAAGTGTACGGTGCTTCCACCCCGGAATCTGTACCATCCCGTGCTACCCTACCGTTGTAATGACAAATTAATGTTTTGCCTCTGCCGCACCTGTGCCGAGTCGGGGGAACAGGATAGCTGCAACCACATGGAGGAAACCGATAGGGTCCTCACCGGCACATGGGTTGTCGACGAAGTGAGGGAAGCCGTTGAAATGGGATATAAAATTAATAAAATTTACGAATTTTACGAATATCAGACAACCGAATACAATAAAGATACAAAGGAGGGTGGGTTGTTTGTCAATTATATTAACATGTTTCTGCAGATCAAGGCCGAATCGAGCGGCTATCCGGCTTGGGTTTCCTCCGAAGAGGATAAAGAAAAGTATATTCAATCTTTTTTCAAGTCCGAAGGAATTTTGATGGATCGGAAAAAAATTGTTTTTAATCCGGGTAAAAGGGCCATCAGTAAACTGTGCCTAAATTCCTTCTGGGGGAAGCTTACAGAGCGCGAGGACAGGTGTCGCACCCTCTTGATTTCCGAACCCCAAGAGTTATACTCTATTCTTTCCTCTCCCGGGATCGAGGTGAGCAAACTCATTTTTGCCAACGACCAAGTCGTTTGGTTAACGTGGCGGCATACGGAGGAAGAAACGCCTTCCCTACCCCACACCAACGTCGTCCTAGGGGCCTACGTGACCACGGGTGCAAGACTCAAACTCTACACCCATTTGAAAGAGGTTGACAAGAGAGCGCTGTACTGTGATACAGACAGCATTTTCTACACTCATCAAGGCGAACAGGTTCCTATACCCACAGGTGACGCCTTGGGGGACATGACTAATGAACTATCTGAAATAGACCCTGGCGCGTACATTTCCGAATTTGTTTCTGGTGGCCCTAAGAACTATGCCTATAAAGTTGAGATTCCGAGCAAAAATACTACAAAAACTGTTTGTAAAGTGCGAGGAATCACTTTAAATTACTCTTCCTCAAAATTGGTAAATTTCGATACCATCAAACGTATGGTGCTTGATAGAGAATCGGAACCCTTCAAAGTTAGGACGGAAAAGAAAATTAAGCGTAAGGCCGGGCCTAGCATCGTATCAGAGCCGGAAGAGAAAATGTACCGTATTTGTTTCGGTAAGAGACGAAGGCTAGAAAACAACGACTCGTACCCTTTCGGGTATAAATAGGGGTGAGGAAGGGACATCCCTTTTAGTGATGGACCAACCAGCGTGGAGAGCTGTGATAAAGTTCTTTCGTGAAAGGCATCTCATTAATCATACTGACGATGAATTAGCATTCCTGGACCCAAAGTTTATAGCAGAATGTGCAGCTGAAAGTGTTTACATGGTTTACCATAGACTTCCCGAACATGTGAAACAACTTGAAATCATTAGAGAGTGTTTAAGGTGTGAGGAACATTACACCACCTGCTGTTTTGATGGCCCGAACCCCATGAGAAAAAAGTGTTATGCGTGTAAAATTTGATCATCCCTTCACTTTGATATTAAGTGGGCCTAGCTCATGTGGTAAGACGACTTTTTGCATAAAGTTGATTAATCACTTGAAAGAACTGTGTTCTGTGGAAAATTTTGATCAAGTGTTGTGGTGTTACACGGAAGTAAATTCTGTACCCGCCCAAGATAAATTTAACAGGCGTGTCTCGTTTCACGAAGGTCTGCCGGTATTTAATGAGGACAAACTTTCACCAAAGCCATCATTAATCATTCTAGACGACCTTCTGGACAAGGCTTACTCCAAGGAGGTTAGCTCTCTTTACAAGGGGGTCACATCATAGGAACGTGAGCATTATATTAATTACTCAAAACTTGTTTCACCAATCCGCCCATAGTAGAGATATATCCCTAAATGCAAAATATTTGGTTCTTTTTAGAAATCTGCGGGATAAAAATCAGGTTGCATATCTAGCGAGACAAGTCTACCCCGAAGACTGGAAAGCTTTTTACGAGGCCTACAGAGATGCTACGAGAGAGCCCTATTCCTATTTGCTTGTAGACTTTTGTCAAAACACAAACGATCTGCTTAGATTTAGAACAAAGATATTTCCTCCCGATCTCACTCAAGTGTACACGCCCGTGCAGCATGAAACGGATCAAATCCCATTATCATACATTACACGTTCTGAGAAAAGCAAATCCTAGACTTAGGAAAATCATATTGCAATCTTCAGACAAACAACTCATATTAGCTATTATAGAGTGTGCTTTAAATGTTTTGAAAGGAAACTGCAAGGTTACAGACTGTTCTAAACGTAAATTAAAAAAGCATAAGAAGTTGCTTAGGAAGTTGATCGATAAAAAGGTTTCGCTGTCTAGCAAACGAAAACTAGTGGTTCAGAAGGGAGGATTCCTAATACCTCTACTATCGGCTGTGTTGACAGGATTGACTAGTTTAATTAGGTCGTAATGTTACAGAAAATGCTATTGGTGTCTACCAAGTACTTGGAAAGCTTGAAACGAGGTAGTTGTGTTAGAAAGAGGAAAAGTGTAGATCCATACAAAGAGTGGATTAAAATACGAGAAAAACAGGATCCTATTCTTAAAAGAGCCGAACTTGTTAGAGAGCTTCATTCGCGACCTATTACAGTTGTTGAAACAAAAGAGAAGAATAAACGACACAAACGGCGTAAAAAGAAAAACAAGAGATCTGTCCGTAAGACTTTAGTATATTCTCCGGAGTCACAATCTTATTCTTCAAGGAGACCACCCCCTTTCCTCAGAGGTCCTGAAGAAGTGTACGAGGAGGAGACTGCTAGTTCAGCAGAGAAGACTCCTCTGCCTAGACGTCGTGATAGTGAAGAGGATAGCAATAGTAGTAGTGAAGAAGAAGAAGTGCAATTACGTACTCCTAGGGAAGAAATCGAACATATAGAGACACGTTCGCGTAGCGTTTTAGGAGATGTAGCAGGAAGGTATCTAGCAAACTATTTACACTCTCCTAGGGCTACAGACACTATTTTCGGTATCTACAAGGATAGAAAGACCAACTCGTTTAAGATTGGTAATTCAAAAATAGAAATCGACAACGATAAACTCTTGTTGCACGATAGATGGTACAAACCTAGCGTTGGTCTATGGGAATTGTTAACTAGGAAAAACGTGAACAAAAATCTAGTGACGAAGAAAGATTTAGAGACGTACAAGGAAATCCTAAAACTAACCAACGGACATTTGCAAAATAACGAATCGTTTGGTAAAATTAAGTCTAGCAAGGGTAAAAAGTATAAAGAGATCATAGCTCCTTTGTTTCCCTCTAAAGCTAACGAAGAGCCTGCCGGTTGGATGACTTACAGTCAAAAACGATAGAAGAAAAATGGAAAAACTGTTTTACGATCCGGGAAAACCTACGGCTTTTTCAACTTTGCCAAAATTAAAACAAGCTTCCACCCGATCTACTAAAAACATTCAAGATTGGCTTTTGCAACAAGATGCCTACACTTTGCATAAACCTGTAAGAAAACGTTTTGTTAGAAATCCCTACACGGTCAACAACATTTTTGACGTGTTTGAAATCGATTTGGTCGATGTGCAAAATCTTGCCAAGCATAACGACGGAATAAAGTATTTGTTGGTAGTCATTGATGTTTTCTCAAAATTCACATGGGTGGTCCCTATGAAGTCAAAAAGCGGTACGGATGTGACGGCAGCTTTCAAATCTATTCTCAAACGAATTCCACTGACTGTACGATCGGATAGGGGAAAAGAGTTTCTAAACAAGTCCTTTCAGAATCTGCTCGCAAAGAACGGCATAGAGTTTCAAGTGTGTCGAAATCCCGATGTCAAGTGTTCTGTTGTGGAAAGGTTTAACCGTACTCTGAAAACTAAAATGTACAAGTATTTTACCTACAAAAACACTCATAGGTACATTGATGTCTTGCAATTGTTTGTTTCCGCTTATAATAACACCATTCACTCTAGTACGGGAATGGCTCCTAGCAAGGTCACAGACCGTGACGTTTTGAAAATATGGAAGAGAATGAAGGAGAAACATAGTCGTGTCAGGTCACGTCCTGTTAAATTCAAAGTAGGCCAGACTGTGAGAATAGGAAAGGAGAAAATGAAGTTTGCCAAGGGTTTCGAGCAAAATTATTCCACCGAAGTGTTTAAAATTGTTAAAGTCATCAAACGGTCTCCCCAACCACTCTACGAATTGGTGGACATGAAAAACACTCCTATCGTGGGTCAGTTTTACAGTTATGAAATAACTCCCGTGAAAATTACCAAACGTACCGTCTATAAGATAGATAAAATCCTTAAATCTCGCGTGGTGAGAGGCATTAAGCAACATCTCGTCCGGTGGAGAGGTTACTCTTCGGATTTCGATTCCTGGATCAACGCCAAGGACATACAAAAACAATGAGCGATGAATTTTACATAACGCTATTGAGCGATTCCTCCTCCGATATTTTCACATCAAACACACTGTCCAGCTTTCAGGTGCAACTGGCACAAAATATCTGTCTGGAGAGGGGAGAATGGCTATGCGGGCTGTGTGAAGTATCGTATCCTAAAGGTTATGAAAACGTAACGCTCAATGCCGATGACGTCAGTGGGGGTCAGGATGTTGTATCACAAAACATTTTAATCACTAGATTTGGTAGAATTGTGTTTCCTAAACGAAATTACCGAACGTTCCAAGAGCTCTACGTAGACATCCGGGATAGGATAAAAGACGATTCCCTCAAAGAGTTGTTGGTGGGAGAAGTTCATGCAAATTTACTTAGTCATCAGTCGGAAATTGCAATGATTAAGAAACTGGGGAGGGAACATGCCTGGAGAGCGGTAGCAAACGACGTTTCCGAAAATTCAAACAGCATACAAATGTCTTTAACGCTTCGTGACGAGAGTGGTGCAATAACTAAGAGTTACGTTATATATTTTCCCGTCCGAATATATTACGGTATAGGGGATCTCCTTGACACAATCAAAAATTCCCTACCCACTTTTGAAGCTTATTCCTTAGTTAATAAAGCAATGATAAAATTGATCACAACCGATATGAACACGCATTTCGTGCGTACAGATAAAAAACAGTTTGTTCCGGCGGAAATGGAGACGGAACCCATCTTTGTGTACTGTAGCCTCATAGAACCTCAATTGATTGGCGATTCTTACGTAAGATGTCTAAGGATTATACAATTCCCTAAAATCAACGGACATCACATTTTTGACAAAGTTTATTACGTTCCTGTAGAGAAAACTAGTTTTCAGACGATAGGTATCGAATTGACAGACAAATACAGTGAACTAGCTCGTTCAGTAAAACCCACCATGCTCGTCCTACATTTTAAAAGGAGACGTTCCACCCTTTAACCGATTAGTCGAGATGGATCCACTAACATCGTACTATGTCAACCAGACGGGAGGACGATTGGGGGATCTCGTCGGACCCTTGTACATGGGGTCTCCTTTCATACAACAGGGACAAGGGATCGGAAGTTTTCTCGGTGGTCTGTTTAGAATTATTAAACCTATCCTAGTGTCGGGGGCTAAAGCCGTGGGTCGCGAAAGTCTTTCAGCAGGGGCAAATATCCTTTCTGACATTGCAAGTAAGAAAAGGGATGAAAAAGTTGGGAATATCGTTGCAAACAGGTTAACAGAATCAACTCATCGTCTTGTCAACAAAATGGAAGGAAAGGGAAGGAAAAAGAGGAAATCTAGGGTAGAACCGTTGGTGGCCAGGGATATATTTAGCGAGAACAAACGACGAAAGCGCTCATAACGTTCAGGATGTTCGGCTGTACCAAGTCAGAGTTTGACATCTTTGCCAGGAAACCTCTCCAGTCTTCGGTGTTGGGCAACATCACTACGATATGCAAACCCATCGCTCCCGTCGATCAGTCCGTTTTAGAGTTTGTCATTTCCGCGGATAACGAACACTATACAGACTTGAATATTTTGTTAATGGTAAAGGGGAAATTTGTAAAAGGGGACGGTTCTAGTTTAGGACCCGACGACAGGGTTACCGGTATAAACAATACATTGCATTCGCTGTTTAGTCAATTGAGTGTCAATTTGAATGGTACTTCTGTAACGCCTTCCGAGGACTTGTACAATTACAGGGCTTACTTTGAAACTCTTTTAGCTTACGGACAGGACGCGGCAAAAAGTCATTTGACGACGGCTTCCTGGTATATGGATAATGCTTTATCCGGTCTCACGGGGGACGATGCCAAAAAGAATGGCACTTTGGGGCCGGGAGACTCAAACAAGGGATGGCTCGAGAGATTCGAAAAGGGAAAATCTTCCAAAAACATGATTATGATTGGTAAATTGCACGGGGATTTGTTTAACGTTTCGCAACTCATGCTCCCGGGGGTGAAAATTGCCATTAAATTAACCAAGTCCAAAAGGGAATTCTATATGATTGGCGAAAAGGACGATACCAAGGCTTACTTTAAATTTCAAGATGCAGCACTGTATGTGAAAAAGGTTAGAGCTTCTCCTAATATTTTAACAGCTCACGCTAAAACGTTGGCCCTCGGACATAATGCTCGCTACGATATCACAAGGGTGGATGTAAAAACTTTTACCTTCAGTCAGGGGAGTCAAGCAGTGTCTTTGGATAATGCCATATTGGGCACCATTCCTAAACGTATTCTCTTTGCCAAGGTACAAAACAGTGCATTCACGGGAACGGTAACGTCCAATCCCTATGATTTACGGCATTTCGATCTAAATTCCTTTGTCATGTTTGTGAATGGACAACAGATCCCCCCTGAGGGGCTCTCAATTTCCACAGATCACGAAAAATTGTCGACTTTAGCTTATCATACTCTATTTAGTGGTTCTGGGATACATCATTCCAACAGTGGAATGCAAATCACTCACGATATGTATATAGCAGGATTTTTCATGTTGCTCTTTGATCTTACCCCGGATAGCGCCGCCTCGGAAGGACACAAAAGTCTAGCCAATAACGGAAATTTGAGAATCGAGGCAAAGTTTGATAAAGCTCTCCCTTCTGCAATCACCTGCATCCTTTACTCTGAATACGAAAGTTGTATAGAGATTAATAACCAGAGACAAATCGTTACAGACTTTTAATGAATTCCCTTCAAATTGAACACGCTTTACGACATGTAGATGGATTTTCAGGAGTTTACCCTAGTGATCGTCTGCCACGCTTTATTTACAAAAATCAAAATTTCTTTGTTATCAATTTCGATCCTAGTTCTCTTCCTGGCTCTCATTGGGTTGCTATCAGTTTTGACAAAAATAGAAACATGGGGTTGTATTTTGATTCTTACGGCCTTCCGCCACTTGTTCCCTCTATAAAACAGTTTATTAGTCGAAATTGCACCTACTGGACATTTAATAAAACACAGCTGCAAGAAGAGTACTCATCAGTCTGTGGACAATACGTCTGCATGTTTGTACACTGTATGAACAAAGGATTGGACCTGAAGGAGTTTGTGGACATCTTTGGGACAAAACCAGACCTCCAGGTTGTTTCCATGTTTCGGGCAGTCTTTGGACCTCCATGTGGAAATAGACGAGGGGGCCAAGGATGTCGTTCACGCCTATAAAAAGGTGAGTGCAATACTATTTTATCATTAGTCTTTGTCAAGATGGTTCGAGCTTTGGTGGTCGATTTTGAGTACCTCTATGGAGCAAAGAGGGAGACTATCGTTAAAGAACTAGCCCTTTGCAGTCCAGATGTTATTCAAACCTACCATTTCACCAGCCCATATGGTGGAAATCCTAAAATTTACGAGCAAAACAACGACAATAAGAATGGAATTCATTTCTCAGACGGTTTCATACCGTATTCTGCTCTAAATACTATTTTGAACGATGTAGTGGCTGGCTACACTGCTCTCTACGCTTTTGGTCAAGAAAAATGTGAACTTTTGGAAAGTATCTGCAACAGAACATTTATTAACCTAGAGGAGCTATCTTGTCCTCCTCCTGGCAATTTGCTACATACGTACAATTGTGGGCTACCTTGTCACAAATTTCCAGCCGTTCCCTGTGCCTTGAAACATGCCCACGCCATGCTACAATGGCTTGGTTTTAACGACCTTGTAAAGCAGAACAAACGCTGCCCTACGGACAATTCACTGAGACATGATGCATCCTTTGTTTCAGCATAAAAGAGGCTGTTGTCTTCATCGTCAGAGCAGTTTACGCCTTGACCATGGGACGAAAGGATCTCAGGAAGATTGCTAATCCTAGGTGCAAGAAGAGGGCAACGCCGACACCTGTGCATCATGGACATGCTTTGGTGCGACGGCTGTACTTTTTAAACCCTAAAAGGACCTTGTACCTCAGCTTTGGGTATTACCCATCTATGAACTATTCTGCGGCTGCTGAAATTGGAAAAAGTGGTGGAAAAAGTGTAATACTGACTCCATATTATTTCAGCTCGATCCTTTTGCATCTTCCTAAACTATGTGAACATTTGTGCTCCAAACTACCCTACAAATGTGTTGAAGAGAATGTACAACTAAAGACTAGAAAAAATCTAAAAGGTTGTATCATTCGTTGTGAGGGTGGTTTTGTTATTTTATCTGTGGATGAAATAAACTTTCTTACGATCAACAGTACTTCACTGCTGAATATACTATCGAAATATACATTGATTCAAGATGAGGTGAAAACCATTGCAGACAATGATGGTGAACCCCAACAAAATATGTACAATTTAACAATGTACGATCTGGTGAAGGATGATCTTCAAATAAATAATTTTTACTAACATGTTTCCTTTGTTCTGATTTCAAAAGAGGAACGAAGCATCCTTGAATGCTTCTTTCCTTTTACATTTAACCTTGAATTCCTATCCTCGCTTCCTACACGTCATTGTCATAGTTTTAAGCAATGTAGGCTGTATCCTGTTATGGTGAGTATGATTTTTATTATTTTGGGGTTGGAATGGGATCAGCATAGTGCGGAGCCATGGCTTGTGATAGAGGGGTGTCAAAAAGGGCCTAAATAGGATTTTTTAAATGTTTTGTTTCAAGCACATCTCTGTTTTACAGGCCTATTCTTATTTTGGTTATATCTTTGGATAGAGGGATGATGGAAGGGTGGGGTTGGTATCACCAGATGGCTCTAGTGCTATAGATTCAGGATCGACAATGCTTGTTTCTGTTTTGCCGACCGACCGGCCTCGGTGGATCGCGGACTGGAGATCCCCTATCCCTACTGTTCTAGTTTGATAAGCATATGTTAAGGAATATGTGGGTAGTGTTATTTGTCAATGCTAACTGTATTGCAACTTCCAAAGCCGTATATGAACACTGAAAACAATATGTTGTCATGACGACTGATTTGCATTTGATAAACTCTTTCTAATATATTACTATTAAATAGGCACTAAATTGGGCATTACTCCGGTACCGGTCAACCAATTTAGTCCAAAATAAATGGGCTTCTTACCATGGACGTTATAAACGCGAACACCAAGTTTCATGAAAATCCGATAAAGCGTATTTGACTTATCGCGCATTAAGGTACAAGGACAGACATTTTCCGTCTACCATACAATCTCAGAAAGTACCATTCTGGAAATTAATATGTATTTGACACCAAGCAAACGACCGAGTGACTGCTGTTTGTCACTTATGCCACATGGTAACGGTCAGATTATGAAGGTGCACACTATGATTCTCATTACTATTAATTATTATAATCACTATTAATATATTCTCGATCCGGACTAAAGAGCGGAACATATTTTCCTCTGCCCTGACATTACCAGTTAAAATAACACAATGTGTTTACCACTGTACGCTTCATGACCTTCAAAGACGCCTTGGAGCAGAGAAAATTCTCTTTTGTATAATTATTCCATTATATTCGACAGCTATCGGAGAGAAGCCTAAGAAAATCTTGTCAAATACCTTGGAGATTTAATGAAGGGTAAAGAAAATAGAGTATTATTATTATTATTATTATTATTATTAAGTACCGGTATGGCACTTTATGAGATTGTGTGGGGGACGGGAAAATGTCTGTCAGTCTGTCCGTCTGTCCGCCCGGCTCTCTGTCTGTCCGTGTGGCTGTACGCGCGATCACTCAAAAACGCTTTATCGGATTTTAATGAAACTTGGTATATGCATTTTAATGTCCATGGGAAGAAGCCTATTGATATTGGTCCAAATCGGTTGGCCGATACCGGAATAATGCCCAATTTAGTGAATATTTTGTTGTAATATATTAGAAAGAATTTATAAAATGCAAATCAGTTCTCATAACATATTGCTTTACAGTGTTCATATACGCCTTTGGAAGTTGCAATACAGTTAGCTTTGACAAATAACACTACCCACTTATTCCTTCACATATGCTTATCTAACTTTAGACCTTAATGTTTAGGGCTGAAACGATCTAGAGCTTAACTCGGAAATCGATAACAAAAATAACGTATTCTCTGCATATCATAATTGTAATCATCATTGATTAAGCAAAAGCATTCAGGCAATTTGTTACATCAGTTTACCTAATTTTATTATTGTTATTATTATTAATATTATTATTATCATCATCATCATCATTTGAACTTACGTTAAAAATCTATGATCATCTCGAAACGGGATCAAAAATTAAAAAAAGAACTTTATACAAACGTTGTTTTTAATCAATTGAAAGAACATTATGCCAAATTGGATGAAAATCGAACAATGCATTTGGTCGTGATTGTGTAACAAACATTTTTTACAAACAGACGAAATGCCGGCAAACCATTCAAGTTACGTCAGAATGTAATGAGGACAGTTCTAGAAAAGTTTACTCTGGACAGTGGAAATGAGGGATCTACTATAATTTATCCCATTCTAGTTTGATCCTAGTCAAAACAAAGGGGAGGAGAACTCACAGAGAGTTCGCGGAAAATTCAGCATCATGTGACAAAACGTGATTGGTTAATGTCATTACCATGCGCCATTACCAGGGTGTGACCAACGAGTGTTCGTAAGTCCATGTAACAATAATATCAACATTTACACGTGAAATAACAAACTCTCACTGGCATCGTCATCATTATAGTATATCAATTAGCAAACAAAACAAAGGATTCATTGTTCACGGCGACCCTGTGGGTCAGTTGTACTGAGAATAAACAAACTAACATAAACACGGTGGACACGTGCGTTCTCACGTGCGGGATATGACAGCCACGCCTCTTTGTTTTGAACAGGATCGTTCTTAAATGGGATAGAGAATAGCAAACCCGGCAGTCTCCATTTTGATAAAAGACAGAGATGCTAACTTTTAAAGAAAGTTTAATGGGACTTCTTAAAGCGACACATATTTAGTGTATACGTTTCAAATCTGATATATGCCACAAAAAAAATCACTAATTGGTATGCCTCACAGTACTGCATATGACATAACTTGTCTGTCAGCGAGGTAGACCATTAAGGGCAGTTAGTCATAGGGGAGAGGTTCCATCTGGCACTGTGAAGTGAACTCTGGTTTAGCTCAGTTGGTAAGAGCATTGGCACGGATAGCCAAAGGTCCTGGGTTGAAGTCTCAGTGTCAGAGGAATTTTCCTCCTATAATATTATCAGGTAATGTCCAGCAGAGACAGTAATCTGTGGTATATTAATGCATATGCATATCTACGCTTAATTTCAGCCAGTTTAAGTTCAAAATCCAGACCTGGCTTAAAAATAATTCATTTTATAGTCTTGACGAATGTTTTGATTTTAATTATGCTGATGTTAATGTGTAAGGGGCGATGGGCTTACCACCTGTCCCTCTGCCCTCTCTAGGAAAATAAGCTTAACAAAATTCACATCTGTAAACAGAAACCTCACTTGGAGGCCCTTCGCCCCAACATAGGATGCGAGGGAGAGAGAGAGGGATATATATATACTGTATATATATATATATATATATATATATATATATATATATATATATATTAATGTGTAACCATTGAATTGTGTGTAGCATGTAAGTATTTTAGTAATTGTATGATGTATTATATACGCTTTTAATGAGATAGCTTATTGTATTTCATACCCAAAGGCCATAATAAATTGAATAATTTAATTACAGAACACGGTGATCAAGCAAGTTCCTAACTTAATAAAGTAATCGCTTAACGCATCTATCGCATGACGTCATACCTTGATATTGCGAAAGATTACAGTAAACATCAGTGGATTTCAAATGCTAAAAAAGTGGGAAACTTGAGCGTTGCGTTAGCATTACGGAAGTGTTAATTTCATTTGAGAGAACATGAATCAGTAGTGATTCGTCACTGCACCAACGCCCATACTTGAGTTTGATCTGTATAACGTTTTGGAAATGGTTTTGGTAATTTTATAGAGTGAAACCTCCGTATAATGATAATTGTGGCCCTAGCAGATTATATTGTTATATGAGGGCCATAGTTATATTGAAGGGTTCTGATTGACCACATATTAGAAAGAGGGCGTGAAGAAAACTGTGTAATCTACAGGATAATTCTTGGAACGGACATGCGAAGAAGTGGAAAATAATAAATCACAAATCAAAATCTTAAACAAACAAAATTGAAAAAAAAACCCTAATTATGTTAGGCAACTTGTTGTTTTCCGTTCAATTGTAACCATAGCAACTTTACACCCGCATACTAAAATAAAATACTATTCAGACTGGTTTATCATCAGCAGGGCTAGGATTTATATGTAATTACATATTTCTTAATATCACATATAGACACATTTTTTTCACTTATCTCCATCTATTTATGTTGTCCTCTATTCAAATTAAACAAATTTATTTTACATATTTTTCCATACTTCTGACATTATTACATATTTATATGTAAAATAAATATTTGTCCATATTTAGTGATTTTAATGCAATATTTGTACATATTTCATTCTTAAGAGTAAAACTATATAAAATTGTCGTTTTCAGTGACAGAAAATATGGCAGCACAGGATAAGTTTACAGTTATGTACAGAAATGAATGTGTAAAAAATTATTTGTGTTACATTGAATCAAATTTTTGTAATATAACAAAAATAATTAAGAAACTACAAAATAATAATCTCACATTACCTGGAAATATTGACAATGTGAAAAACATGATTCATGAACTGAAATGTATACGTGGAAATTTAGCCGACCTTATCAAATGTAAAGTGGACAATGTGTCATCAAGAACTCCAGGCTTTGAAGAAATGTGTAAAATCAGCGCAGTCTTAAGGGGCTCATCAAATGTAAAACTAGAATGAGGTAATTTTAAACACGCGCCAATCACTTCAGTAGAACGAAGTTTCAGCCAATACAAATCACTTTTGAAAATTTAAAACAACATTTTGTGGCATACTGTTATGGCAGCCGAAATAATCAATGAATGAATACAAATAAAGTGATCTGAAAAAAAATTGAATAATTTAATTTATGAATCCAGTATTTGTAAAGCATTTTAGTAACAAAATGTAGTGTCTAGTGGTTAAATTTGTTTTGATGTCCATATTTTACAAAATATATTTGCATATATATATATGTATATGTAGGTATTTTTACATTTTTAGTACATATATATGTACATATTTTGACATTTTATAGTACATATATATGTACATATTTTGACATTTTTTAGTGCATATAAATCCTAGCCATGATCATCACGGATCATGGCACGCTTTGAGCCCAGCCATGTGTCAGAAATTTCAAACTCGTAGATGGTGGGAAAAGAGAGAGAGAGAGAGAGAGAGAGAGAGAGAGAGAGAGAGAGAGAGAGAGAGAGAGAGAGAGAGAAAAAAAAGCAGCAAATTTACCACATAACTATGGCAAAATTAAAAAGTTGCTCCTTATGGTGTTTTAATTGCACTTTATGTACATGTTGAAGCAACAACCCAACTCGCAGTATGTTTTAACACACATAAGGGATGATTTTAGCCTCAGTGATCCTATTTTCCACCCCACCCCCCAAAGAACCATTCTTTTATCGAATTTCTAAGAAATGTAACAGATATCAGGCACCCAGAAAACCAACCATAGCTACTGCTTTGCAGTAAAATTTAAACTTCCAAACATCGTTATAAAAGGGTGTTTCTAAAATAGCTTCATCGTTTTATAGTAAGTTACATTTAAGTGAGCATTCACACCGAAGTAGCATAGCATGCGAATCGTACTACGTGGATGCAGGCTGCGCATCGAGTTGCATGGTTCACAGTTTTGCATTCATACCGAAGTAGCGAATGCGATCTCCAGTTTAACGTACATTATATATTTTCACTTGAACAATTGAGAAACCCATTGAGTAATGTAATTTACCTAAAGAGAATATAGTTTCAGCAATTTTAATCCAGGCTTTTTTCCTACTAGTTTCGGTAGCCATATCGTATAGTCTACGCATGTACAAATTGTATGTTAAATAGCTCTCTTTCTAGCAGTATTCATGACATCCTTGCCATAATCGACCGCTACACAAGCGAATATTTGTTGACTTTTCTTAACAATTAGAAAACAGTTGAAAAGGCAACTGTACGCATGCGTCATCCCGAGTAGCGTCGCATGAAATAAGTCCAAATCTGTCGAAAGAAATTAATGTCGCACTCTGCGAGCTGCACTATTGCCACGCTACTTTGGTGTGAAGACTTGAACTTGTTTATTTGGGATTTAAAATGAGTAACGTGCAGCGTGCATCCAGGTAGCACGTCGCAAGTGGCATGCTACTTCGGTGTGAATGCTCCCTAACATTATTAAGAAAGGAAATTCGCCGGGACAAAACAATAATATTGTTATATGCGGGTTTATCGTTATATCGATCTTCGTTATACAGAGGTTTCACTGTATGTGAAGCCTATGTAGTCGTAGGAATTAGTGTAGTGTGGAATATAACACATAGCTTGTCTCTGTTTTCATATACTTTTACTTTTTAAACTCAATACTGTACGTAGATTTTGAACTTGGCGCGTTTGGCAAGATCTCATTTACAGGGATGAAGCCTGCCCAAGTTACCCGGCAGATGTCGTTACTGAATTGCCGAAATGCATTTGCCGTTCGTCTCTTGTCCTCTTCAGACCCATGTATCATTATTATAATAAAATTAGGGTACTTCATGTTTGGGATTTTTTCTTGCTCTATGAACGATTCAAAATAATGACGGCTGTTGGTATCGTACCTAATATAATTTTTGAGCTTATGTTTCCGTGTACTAGAATTAAATGCCAAGTCACCTGACTTTAGCTTACGCAGATGACGTTTGTTTGGTGGGCGACGACATAAACAGAATCGAGAGAAATGCAGAAAGTATTTTCGATATCTCCAGGTATGATGGATTGGAAATTAATACAGAAAAAAAACTCAGTATATGGTAATGATTAATGAAACATCAAAATAATGCGCTACAAAATATTAGAATAGCAAACAAAGCAGTCGAACAAATGGAGAAAATCAAATATATGGGAACAATAATTACAGATAAAATAATATTAGGCTGAAGTTGAGTGTAGACTCAAATAATAAGGAAATTCCTGTTTTTATGCAGTTCAGAAACTTTTATCTTCTTGTCTTCTGTCCAGAAATCTAAAATAAAAATTTATAAGAGAATTATCCTGCCGGCTGTATTATATGGTTGTGAGACATAGACGCTTACTCTTCGCGAAGAACATAATTTTAGACTGTACGAAAACAGGGGGCTTAGGAAAATATTTGGACCTATGAGAAGTGAAAACGCGGACTGGAGAAAACTGCATAACGACGAACTTCATAACCTGTACTCTTTACCGGATATAGTAAGGGTAGTTAAATCACGGAGGATGTAATGGGCTGGACATGTTGCACGCATGGGGGAGAATATTGACGGGAAGACCCGAAGGGAAAATACCACTTGGAAGACTTAGACGGAGGTGAGAGGACAATATAGGATAGATTTAAGGGAAGTAGGATTTGTGAGAGATGATTGGATAGAGTTAGCACAGAATAGGGTTGAATTGCAGGCTCAGGTAAGCGCGGCAATGAACCTTCGGGTTCCAACAAATAGATAATATTCCTTTAGCTTGCGGAGGAACTGTCTATTGCCATTGAGTAAGTAAGTTTCCGTGTACATTCAATGCTACCTATTAACAAGAACGTATTCGAATGTGAAATTAACTGAAGGTGCAGGTAGGCCTAATTGGTTTTTTAATAACTTTTTTTAAAGAACGTTATTGAGACGATATGACAGTGCATACGGTCCCATCAAACAGTCACATACCGGCCGAGAGTTGTAGATAAAGGAGTCTAACCAGGGCCCTATTTCATAAAACTCTACAGGCGTGACATATACGACAATTATGTCAAATCTGACAAATTTGTCAATATGTGATGACAATTCTATTTTTAATAAATAATACAACTTTTCCTTACATTACAGGCAAATTAATGTAAATTGTCAAGACTAAAAGAGCCCTTTTCACAAACGCGACAATTTTATGTCAAACCTAAAGATTACTTTAGTACACTGTAGATGGCTCTCATATACGCATGCGATAATCGATCTCCACATCGAATGTGATACCTAAGTAATCGATTATTACTATTGAAAATAATTGAATTACAGTATATTTGGAATTATAATTCTTTCACACTGGCCGTGTGTAGGCTACAGTATATTTTTCTTTGCAAAGTCACTGAAATTGAAAGTTAGGTTAACCCGTTGCCTAAAAACCCTTTTTTTCATCACACTCACTACTACCAATAACACTACTACCTAGTTTTCATTATTAACAAGACAATTTAGCAAGTTTATTAACAAGAAAGAGTTTGCCAAGTTATGCCACACATTTACATAACCTACTGACTTGGCCTACATATGAAAGATTGCCTGTCACTTCTGTAATGACAATTCTACATTTTTTTGTAAACTTGTAAATATGTCAGCAAAAATTAATGTTTCATAAATGGTAGGTATCCTAAGATTTGACATATTTGTCGGACTTTTACCTGTAAACTGAAAAGTTTTGAGAAACAATATGTAAAATTGTCATACAAATCTACAAAATTGTCATGATATTTATGTAAAGTTGTCAGCTTTTATGAAAAACGCAATTGTCAAAATGTAAACTTGTAAAACAATTATATGTCACCTGTCACATGTAATATTGTAACTTTTATGAAATAGGGCCCAGGAAATAAAGCATTTTCGGACCCATGTTCATACAATATAATTTCACCCTCTATATGCAAGGAATGTTTGCCCAAAGTTTTGGCCTATCTTTTTGTTGCATTCTGTATTACACGAACGGGAAATTAATAAAAAACCAGTAGAGGAGAAAACGCGTATTTCCTGTGACATGTGCACCACGTTGTTAATAAAATATTCCATCGCGTCTTCAGGTACAGAAAGTTTTCCATCGATTAAGTTGGATGCTTTAGGCAATGTTATTCTTCATGTGTTTTGTTGCTCTTTACGAATGTTATGAGGTATCCATGTTCCGATTGCTATTATCCTATGTATTTTCCTTCTCCAGCCTCAAGAGGTCCTAGGGCAATATTACCGTATATTTCCGAAGATAAGACGGCTTTCAGATAAGACGAGGTATAATTTTTTTTCAAAGTTTTAGTTGTCTTATAAAGCCGCGTACACACAGGGCCAACGAAGGCCAACGAATGACAACCAACCGCTTCGTTGGCCCTGTGTGTACGGGAGACAAATCTGAGCAACGAATTCGTTGGCCTTGGTTTAGGTTCGAACTTCTGGCGGTAACATCAAACGGTTGGCGTTGAGTCCCCTCTCCTGGTTTAGACGGAATCCCTTGACCAAAACCCCTGGTTTGATGTGGACGAACGCCCTCGGCCGAACGCCAACGCGTTGGCGACCAACATTCGCCCCAATTCATTGGTTGTCGATAGTTGGGCCTGTGTGTACGCAGCTTAAGACGACGCCCAAACTATCAACGGCCTATGAATATATTAATGAATTTCATTTTGATCCTTTGAGGGCAATTTTATATTATCAAGTTCAAAATTACCACCTGATTCCCTCAATAAGTCAGCGTTAGGATTACATGAGAATGTTATCAAGATATTTCAATAATATAAATCTATGTTATTCACTGAATACAGGATATAAACTTCTTTGTAACTTGAAGTTATAAGCCTATATCAATTCCCAATACTTGATCAGAATACCTGTATTATGAGGCTATTCTGAGGTATTTGCAGACGACACCGCTATTATAGCTAAAGATGAATTCTCAGCAGTAGAATTGACAAAAATGACTGTTCAGCACTTCCTACAAATTGGATTAAACATCAACCATGGAAAGTCGGTTGCTATCAACATATCAAACGGTAAACTAAAGAGTGGCCACCTAAATATCTCTGATGATATTAAAATTACTTGCTTGTCATCTAAAGACTATGTGCCTTACTTGGGTGTAAACTTTTCAGATGAACCCTTCGAACAAAATTTGATCTGTTAACATCCTCGCCACTTTTACACCCTGATCAGAAGTTTTGTATTATAAATACAGCAATATGCCCATCTCTAATTTATACATTCCAAACCATTCCACTCAATAAAATACCTCATAGAGTTCTTGCTGACCTCGATAAAATGATTAAAGGAGCTGTAAAAGAAATATTACAGTTGCCTACGGACACTCCAGATCATATGATGTATTCCTTTAGGAAATTCAAAGGACTTGGATTATTCAGAACACAATGGGAAGCAGCACTACAACAGATTAATGGCTTACGGTTATTAAATAAATCGCAAAACTCTTTCATCCTGAACACCAGGAAACTGAAAGATCGACTAAGCATTAAAATGGAAACTTCTCTAATAAATACAAAAGAAAACTTCTTGGATGCAAGAAAGGTTAGAGGTTCATTGAGAAACAGAGAATTTGACCTATGGTGCCAGCTCCCTCAGAAAGGGAAAGGCGTGATCTTGTTTAAAGAGTATACTCCAGCTAACAGATGGATTTACCACCACGAAGGCTTAACTTGTTCGGAGTGGAGAGATGCAATTAAGATGGTTGGCATTGTAACAGCAGTGCGTGCCATTCCTGGTAGGAGCCTAGATAATAACCGTTGTCGACACTGTCACAACGAGATCGAGACATTAGCTCATGTTCTTGGTTCTTGTCACCATGGTAATCCACTTCGCAATGCGAGACACCACTCCATCAGGACTGTCATTGCAAACGGTCTCCGGCAAGTTGGCTATGTAGTCCATGAAGAAGTTCATAGTTTAGCAGAGAAAGGAAGTGTTCGACGTATTGACATTATTGCCTACAAAGAGAACTCTGCTGCTGCTTACATCCTCGACCCAACAATAAGAATGGAATCTCATTTAAATCAGCCTCAGGAGGTTCATGAAGAGAAGCAAGCCACATATCAGCCTACAACACCTTATTATACGGCCAAATACAAACTTAAAAAAATAGAAGTCATCGGTATGCTCTTCAATTGTAACGTGATCTTTTTTTACTTTAAAAAACATGGTGTACCTATTCTTAACACAAATAACTGCAAAATTAAGACAGAATTAAAAATACATTTATCAAAAACATTTTTGGATTATACGAAAAATTGACACAGTATGTCTTTTCTTACTATATACCTGCTACTTGAGCGAATCCTTCCCCGTCAGTCAGCGACAATTGTTTGGGAAAATCAAGTTTCTGTGAAAAACCCACCCTCTGCTGTTCTGCCCTTCTTTCAGGGATGTCCATTAAATGATTGTAAAAGTTACGGAAGTTGAATTTTATTTTAAATGCACAAAATAGGCATTTTAGGCACTTAAATAGTAAAAATAGGCTCCAAAGGACCAAATAGGCATTTTAGGGCACTAAAAAACTCTTTAAATATAAGTGATTTATCATGAAATGTCAACATATTTAAACAATTTCATGTTATTTCATAAGGAACAAAATAGGCATTTGCCTTAAAATCCCAGGTCTAGTCAGTGGCGGCCTCTGATCATGTTGCAGTGTTGCACAACGACCAGTTTTTAATGTAACGAATATTTAGATTTTTTTTATTATAGTACTGCATATGCCTACTATTAAACTACTTCGAAATCGTCTTTGTGATAGGTTCTTATCGACTGAAAACATGCTACACCTGATATTTAACAATTTTAAGTCACGTGTAAATGCGCGGAAGTCGTCGCATTAGAAAAGCCACGACTTGCTGCCTCATCTTGCCGGCTAGTAACGGGTGCGAGAGGCTTGACTTGGTGGTAACACGCCCGGGGTTTAAAGGTTTTCGTCGTCGCTTTCACTCTGCGAACAACCGCTAGAGCACGTCGCGTCGGCTGCTGTCTGCAAGCAAGTTAGGGCGCGAGCTATGAACTATGAAGTCCCTCACAGAGATGCTAATTGCCAATGTAGTCACTTTGTGGCGAAACCTATATTGCTAATTTCATCTATCTATTAGACACTAAACTAAACTCTCTGGCTCTACATCCCTAGAGGGACTAGGCCTACTATCCGACATCCTACTTCTCAATCAAGTATCTCCTCAATTTGTATCAGGAGGCTGAGTACACCCCATTCCAGACCTCCCTACTTCAGAAAAATTCGATTAAGTACCGGGGAACGAACCCAATCTAATGTTTACCCACTTACACATGAGCTAGAAACATGAAATTTGGCAGCTTTTAGCCTACAACCGATGGAAAATTCCAAAAAGTTCAAAATTTTATATTTTACCCTCCAAAAAGAAACTTAGAAAATCTTTACAGGCATTAATGTTGACCCACTTCCACATGAGCTAGAAATATGAAATTTGACAGGCTTATAGCTTTTAGCGTGTAACCGACGAGAAAATTCCAGAATGTTCTAAATTTTAAATGTTTACCCCAGAAAAATCTTAAAGTCGTTCCACAGTTTTTTTTTTGTTAAGGTTTAGTATGGTTAAGTAGTTATTATGGGCAGTCTAAATGCAATTAATGTATCTCTTCTATAAAGTGTCAGTTAAAAAAAAAAACAAAAAAAAAACTTTTTCTTAGAACCACACAGAGAGGCAGAGCCCCACTGGGAGTTTGAAGGTTTAGCCCCGAACGAGCAAAGCGACTATTTATATATTATCAGGTTATGCGTTTAATTCCTGTAAAACCACCCCCCCCCCATGACTGAGTGGTTACATTGCTCGCCTTCCACCGCTGGGACCCGGGATCGATTCTTGGTGGATCTATGTGGAATTTGTGGTGGACAAAATGGGGTCGGGGCAGGTTTTCTCGGGGTACTTCTGTTTCCCCTGCCACATATTCCATCAGAGCTCTATTCATCATACTATGGCCATTGGTTGCAATAAAGGAATTATAATTCCCGTAAAATAGTGCAACACCCTGTTCCTACACCCACGATCCGCCACTGGGTCTAGTTATAAGTTAAGGCAAAAATGTTGCCAACCATCGCACTATTATAATCCATAGCGCTGGCAGTAGAAGTTAGGGAAAATAGCTATACGCTAGGGAAAATTGTCGAGGATGTTCCGCTTAGGAATTAAAGGAGCTAGAAGATACATCCCAATCTAACATTTTCCAAAGACAACATACAGTATTTACTCCAATATAACGCGCACCTTTTTTGTCCAATTGTAGCAGCGTATGGTAGGTTAAGTCTTAGGTTAAGATAATGCACATTGTGCGCGATTCCTTAATTATAAAAATACTAGTAAGTAGTCACGAAATGGAGGGCAAGAAGAGAAGAATATCTTATGATGCTGCTCTTAGCCAAGGCTGGGCTCTTAGCTCTTAGTATGAGCACCCCATGTGTAAAATTTAAACAAAATCGAGGATTCCAATGACGAACACGCCAGTGAATATACTTGTAGGCCTAAAACTGGCAGTTAAATTTAATAATAATAATAATAATAATAATAATATAAATTTTATTGTCTTTAGGCCATACAGCAATAGACAAAGTCAAGATTACATTAAATTAGAAGATTAAAAGTACAAATTGTATATATAGTGTTATGTATAATATAAATGAATCCTATAATGGACATTGTCATCACACTCTCACTAGGATACATTATAGATTATAATAAAATAAATTATAGTTTAAAGAAAAATAAGTAGAATATAGTAAATTTACTTATAAGTTTATGAAGCCTACTTTTTTTGTATTACACTGTAACTGTCATTGTTTAATATAATTAGGCAAGTATATATACACACAGTATACATTCATGTGAAGTTGACATAAGATTTTTAATTACATTATAATGTCACATTAAAAAAATTCACTTAATGCGTAAAAAGGTCTGTCAATCAGCCAGTCATATAACTTTTGTTTAAATCTTGGTAATGCTAAGTTCCACATTGAGGAGGGTAGTTTATTATAAAGTTTCATGAAATGGTAATTTCATATGTTTACGAGGTGGTTCATTATTTCCTTAATAAAAAAAACTAAACTCCGTGGCGCTACATCCCTGGAGGGACTTGGCCTACCACCCGCCCGCTGCGTCATTTGCCACAGGCAGATGGCAGGATTGGGGGGGGCATGTGGTCAGTATGCCGATACCCACGGCCGTTCATGGTGGTTTTCATGACCGGAGCCGCTACTTCTCTATCAAGTAACTCCTCAATTGGAATCACGAGGCTGAGTGCACCGCTATTATTCCCTTAATACTATCACAAAATCTATATTAATAAAAGGAAGTGTCGGTCTTCCTTCTGTCTGTCTGTCCGCGATGCCCAGCGAAATCTACTGAACGCAGAGATCTGAAATTTTAAACGTAGGTAGACTGAAGGGTCGGAAAATGCACCTCGAAGCCGGAATTTTAATTTTCGCTTTCGTTCGTGAGTTATGAGTGAAAAACGGGCAAAAAAACGTGCATTTTTTGCGTTTTCGAAGCATCAGTTTTCAGTTATACATTTCAATGTCAAATCAATTACAGTTGGCTTTGGCTATTTTTGTTATACCTTGGAAATAAAACTATGCGATCGCTTGAATGTTGTAAGCCCTAAATATGGGCAAACATTGTTTTATTTGGACGAAACTCACTATGCAGGGGTTTTATGAGCCAAGGAACTCGAATATGAGGTCGCGTTTACCAGGCGACGCTGTCTAATCATGGTATGTAGTCCACGTGATTTAGGTGTTAATAAATATAATGATTTAACTATTATGCTCTTAATTTTTAATTTTTGAAATAATTATCGCGGGCGAAGCCGCGGGCACATGCTAGTTCCAAATAAAATAAGTTATTTATCCTACCATTGATGCGCAATACATTCGCCAAGAAACTTATGTTTTCAAGTTTAAAATCGGGGTGATCATTATATTCGAGTAAATACGGTAAGTTTAAATTCGGACGGGGTCACAGCGACTACTTACATATGAAAACATTGACCTCACCAGTCAAGGGGTAAATACAACAGACTGCTAAAAGCAATAAACCGGATATCGACTTGTATTATTATTATGCTAAGTGAACGAGGCGTCAAGTTCAACTACGAAGTGTTAATACATTGTGAAATCAGCGCTCCAGTGGTATTTTCAGGATTTTACTACGGAATCCTATGTTCTCATGCGCTTGTACAACTACTTTTTCACCGAGCGAAGTGACCGAGATGGTAACGTCCTGACTCGCATTCGGGAGACCCCTGGTTCAAATCCCTTGGCCGGCCAATTTGACATGGGTACTTTCCTGGTTTCCCCGGTCGTAAAGGGAAATGCAGAATTGGATATTTACATACCATGAATCTACCTCACCATTTCATCCTTTATCATATCTATTTAAATTAATATCAGTTGAACATTATTCCGCGAAAAATACACTAACAATAGAACAAATTGACAAGCAATAGTTCCATAGCCTAGCCTACTGTATAGACCAGCGGCCACCAACTCGTTGCACAATGAGTACAGCAAGTGCAAGCTTACCCTTTGCAGGTTAGAATCATTTATTGTGCACACACCGCGTGGTATACTGCCTCTCTTGAGTTCAGTGGCTGCATGCTCATTAGGCTTTTGAAATTCACAAATTATATTGGAATATCAACAGATGATTGTTGTATAAATGTGTTATTACATTATTATTTCATTATAATTTACTTCTACAAACAACATTCGTGAAGTCTTGATGTTTGTAACAATGCAAATAATGTACAATATATTCTTAGCAAAATAATACACACAAATAAATTATGTCGTTTTGAACATAGTTGAAAAGTTCCTGATTTTATTCAATTTTATAATAATTAAATTGTAATGCCACAAGTTCTGTGAAATGAAAACAAAATCTAGACTCATTCCTTTAAATGACACACTTCCACATTTATGTTATTGAACATAAATATTAATACCAAAGTTATACTTCAAACAAAATTCAGAGAAACTATAATCCCCATGTAATAAAGCAGCATTAAAGAACAGCTCAAATAAAGCATTTCACACTACAAAATTACTCACTAGTGGAAGCTACTTTTCTTGATTTTTATTGTCTCTTTTGATGAACTACAGTGAGTCCCACGCAAGAGTTGGCCAATGACGCGGGTTTCTGCGTCGCGGCTGGCACAGCTCCAACTCCCGAGCGATCGGGTGAAATATCTACGCAAATAATGCCGCGGTTAGTGTAATGATTCAGGTTCTCGCATTTACAGTTAAAATTACAACGAAAATAACCACGTACCTCATCACAAGAGATGTTGGAAATGTTCTCCTCTTGCATAAGCACAACACTGACACCTTTTTAAGGGAATTTTCTTTCACGCGCGTAAGTTCAGTTTCCGACATAGAGTTAATTTCTCTTGTGATATTGTCTTTAAGTTCTTCTTGTGTATAGGAAATTGACCTATACACTTTATTTTTCAAGTTTCCCCATAAATAATATTTACATACTGTTAGAAGAACTGGATGACAATATCAGATAAGCCTATCACAAGAGAAAGTAACTCTGTCTCGGAAGCTGAACTTATGCGCGTGAAAGAAAATTTCCTAAAATGGTGCCAGTATTGTCTGGATGCAGGAGGAGAACATTTCCATCATCTCTTGTGATGAGGTACGTGGTTATTTCCATTGTAATTTTAACTGTAAATGTGATAACCTGAATCATTACAACGACCGCGGCATTATTTGCGTAGATATTTCACCCGATCGCTCGGGAGTTGGAGCTGTGCCAGCCGCGACGCAGAAACCCGCGTCACTGGCCAACTCTTGCGTGGGACTCACTGTAGTTTTTCAACATCTGGAATAGATGTTTGTGCAGCGGCCAGTCTAAGTTTACATTTTACGTTTTCATCTGACAGTTAATTGAGTTCTGCTGCGGGTTTTGTTTATTTTCATCAGTGAAAAAAAAAAAAAAAAAAAAAAAAAAAAAAAAAAAAAACTGATCGCATATGTACGTAGATCCGCACATAAACAAAATACTAGCAACATGTCTATGCAGTCGCGGAAATAAAGTTCGGGGAAACCATTAATGAAGGGGTCGATTGTCTACGTATTGGATTACGTTCTACACCCGACGTAATGCTTGGAACTTGGCGAAAGAGACGACCCACCCTGTCAATGGAAACCCGCCTCAGACTGACGTAACGTGGTGCACAGGGGTCGCTCAGTGCAAGCCTGTTTGCACGCGCACGAAATACAGCGAGTTGGAGACCACTGGTATAGACACAGATCTCCAACTCCTGATATGGCCTCACAGCTAAAAGGAGTATAAACACAGCGAATTTAAATAAATAAATAAATAAATATATATATATATATATATATATAAACTTTTTCATATCGTCCTTTTGTACAGATTATATAAATAAGGGCTCAAAGCCTTTGCTATAATAAACTTGGGGATTTTAAGGGGGTGGATTTGTCCAGTAACAATTGATGCCGAGCAATTGCAGTGCCGTTAACTGTACACAAGATAGTAATACAAGATCCAAATGGAAATTTATGTTATAGACTAAGCGCTAGATATACATAATTACTTTAGACTTTACTTTGTGCATAATTATCATAGGTATTCCCAACAGAGTTTACGAGTTTAACGACAGAATTTATCTGA
Source organism: Ectobius pallidus (assembly GCA_964059195.1). Lineage (NCBI taxonomy): Eukaryota > Metazoa > Arthropoda > Insecta > Blattodea > Ectobiidae > Ectobius > Ectobius pallidus. Next base: position 210,312,500 of record CAXKWD010000002.1, read on the forward strand.
TGAAACTCGTCAACTCGAGTTGGATTTATTAAGACTATTCCATTCATAAAAATGTAAGGAATTATACAAATAATAATTACTTTCTTACTTTGTTATATAAACACAAAACTAACGGCTGCGAGATCACGGCATACCATGAATCAACCATCCATGAATCGATTCGAGTTATCATGTTGTGACCAATGCTTTCAATGGTGCATATAAGACATAGTCAACCTAATGTACGTAAGCTAACAGCAGAACAGAATAAACGCACACGAACTGGCTTGTACCGAATTGAAATTGTGTTTTTATTTAATGTACATTTATATTATTTCAATTTCCAAACAAGTTATGTTGAGTAAAATAATGTGTTTTTATTGCGTTCACTTGCAGCATTTGACGTATTTATCACTGCACGTTGATACCTACATTTCCATAACGAGTTGACGTTTTATCAGATAAAATCGCATCCTCATTTTAATAGCAAGCATTTTATAAGATAAACGATCGTGAATGGTCTATATCCGAGGAATTGTTAAACGTTATTGGTCAATATCAAACACGCGGTGTATGGGCGGAATAGTCATAGACAAATATTATGTATTTTAGTGATAGCACTTTCAACAAATTCTACAATGCAGGCAGGAGTCCAATAAATCTGACGGTAAAAAGACTTAAGTTTGCGTCGCACTTATAGATGAAGTCCAGATGAGGTCTCAATTCCTAGTCACACGTGTCGTATCATGAGATCATTCTGGCATCCTAGAATATTCCAACTAAAGAAATGATCGCTCCAAAGAGCTTTTACACTAACCCAATATGACAGCCTAAATTGCATGAAGGATCCTAGAACCTCGACGGATGTTTCTTAGATAGGGAACTGAAACGAGAAGCACCCAGTCACGTGAGGATTCAAAAGCTACTTGATAAGTAAATAACGACTCCAGTCAAGAAAACCTTCAACGAAGCAGTAGGGCTAGGCATGAACATATGCCCCAATCTTGCTCTCAACCACTGAAGTCGGTGGACGGGAGATTATTATGCAGTGCTCGGATAGTGCTCTATCCCTCTAAAGTATGCAGTGCCACAGAGGTTTTATTACAATTACAAAAACAATTTATTGTTCCAAATTACATGAAAAATACATACAAAAGTTGATACACCACTCGAAGAAGCAGAGCTTGTGTTCGGGGGTGGTTCAGTTCAATATATTAGAAAACTTATACTAAATAATTACTTAAAACAATACATAATTTGGAGAAGTATGACAAAATATTATGTATAAAAGGTTAGAACATGTTCTATTTACAATACAAAGGTACGAGGTAATACAATAATAATACATAACAATTTATTTGTTCAAATTTTAGTAAAAAACAAAGAAATTAAGTTCTATCCAAATTTTAAAGTTTAATATGAAAAATGTTATAACAGTAATAGTAGAAAACAGAAGTAATAATTATATAAATTTTCTAATTTTAGACCTAAATTGTTCGTTGTTTAAGCTATTTAGATCAGGATGGTTGGTAATAATTGAATTGAAAAGTCTTGGGCCAAAACTTGAACAGTGCTTGAACTTCTATTAACATAATACTTGGATCTTATCTCCTGTGAACTAGTGGCAGTTACTCATCCAGTAAAAGCATACGGGCTCCCCATCGTGGTTTTAAGTCCACGTTTCTACTGTAAGTTGCGGCTACTGTAGTAACAGATTCAATAGTCGACAACACACAATGGTGGAAACTCTCGATAGCAGCGATATTCAGCTATTATTAACATTCACACCCTGTAGAAAATAATGGAGAATGTGACTGTTCAAGTAGACGATAGAATTGCCAAGAACGGTGGTCATAAATGATGTTAGATTTTTACGAGTAAACGTCTTTAAAATTGATCTGCCTACTTCCTGGCCATGGAGTTGGCACTATGGGAGTCAGTTGCTGAAGATGTCTGCTTAATACAGTTGAAAGCGATCCAACGAGGTAATTAACATTGTCTAATCGCAGTAGGTCCGCCGCCGTGGGTGAGTTGGTAGCATGACGGCCCGGGTTCGATTCCCGGCCGGGTGGGGTTTTTTACAGAGATGTAAAGTTTCCTTCCTGGGCCAGGACTGAGTGTTGTGTCGCATTTCCATCCCGCGAAAAGAACTGGCCACCCTACGCAGTATCATCCGGCCTAGTGTCCCTCGGTATCCCCCCACGGCTCGGTCCCGGGACAGAACCGGCCTCCGGGCCGAACATTTCATCATCATCATGAATCGCATTAGTAAGTGTCAAGTAAAAAATGAAATGTTGCACTCAAAAATGTTTCTGCCGGTTTTAAATATTTCTACACAACACTTACTTAAAATTTTCAGGTTTCTCCCATTTGGTTGTGTGACACTACAATAAAATGAATAAGATTGTGCAATAAAATGAATAAGTTTTTTTATACTGAAAAGCATTAGTTGTTTACCGGATTCAAGACCCATGTTGTCTATAACTACATTGTTTGATGTAAATTTTTGTCTCCGGTGTAGTTCACTGATGGTATAAAATTGTAAAGTAAGTTAATTTTGTAGTCTACGTAGGAAAATGTGTTCTACATACCGTTCATGGATACTAGAGGTGCTAGATTGTGATGCTTCTTTAGGAAGGGAAGTAAGTCCTCCGAATCTGCTACGTCCTCCACATCTCCTGTCAGGATGTACTCCACTTTGTACAGAGATCACATTGAGATCTGAAACAAACAATTGTAAATATTATTAACACAGTTTTTTCATATTTTGCAACTTTATTGTAGGCCTATACAGGGTGTTAATGAATAAAACCGAAATATTTTACCTGTGTATAGAGGGGAAATAGACAAGCAACTTTTATTAGGAGATTTTTGCTCTATAGATTCAATTTTTTCTGTTACAGCATAAGATCTCCCAGGGCATGGCCGCCACTGGCTTCTAACATTAGAAAAAAATGCAAAACAAAGGAACTTCGTTGTTAACACTGTAGTCAGTAGTTATGAATAAAAGAAGACTAATGCAGTGGTGGCCAGTCATGTGATTAGTGTGTAAATTTTGCAGATTATGAAATATCTAAATTATGATATAGCTGTGGATGAATGATTAAGAATCAGGTTTTTATCGATCACTAGAAAGGCATGAAGTCAGTTTAATGAAAATTGTAACCCTATTTCGCGTAATTATTGACTTATGAGCACCAAATTATAATGACTTTAATACCCCGTAGCACACACATTTTACGTCATAGAGCAAAAATCTTCTAATAAAAGTTGCTTGTCTACGTCCCCTCCATTTACAGGTAAAATTTTTCGGTGTTATTCATTAACACCCTGTATAATACATTACAGTTTTCGTAATTACAGCAGAAATAAAAGAACTTGACACTTGTTTCTGGGATTGTGCCCAGCGCCAGTCCCGGTTGTATTACAGTTTTAGTAAACGTTGATTCTCATAATCTAAGATCCGAGTGTCTTTTCTTTTTGACTCTTTTGAGTTGTGGGTATGGTGGATAGTGAGTGGGAATGTCCTGGATCAGTGGATTGATGTGGCAAGCTTTGCTGAGTACTGTTGTTACATCTGGGATGTTTAGATATGAGTGAACGGTTGAGTTTCTGTGATATCATTGGGCATTGGTTATTAATCGAAGGCACCTGTTTTGAATAGTCTGAATTCTTTGTAATTGTGAAGTTGATGCTGAACCCCAAATTGAACAACTGTACATCGAGATAGGCCTGATGTACATGTAGGGGAAAAAAGCGGACCTACTAGAATATCTAAGTTGCCGATATAAGCCACTGTGCATGCCTAGAACCCAGTAGGCAAGCGCAGTGGCTCATATCAGCAACTTAGATACTCAATTTCTTCTACTGAAGGGAAAGTGAGGATTTAGAAGCTAGGATGTGTTTCAACTCATGAAAACATGGAACATATTAACACAGTCTTGCATACAAAATAACTTATACATACATAGACTATAACTAAAGTCTGTCTTGCTCTGGATCAGTTGACAAAGCTCAAGGAACTGAAACTAAACAAGTAAGCCAGAAAGGAACTGCTACAGATTCAACGAATGAAAACTATCTCAACTGAAGCCACCCTGCCCTAAATTTCAAATACTTACGAACTGCACCCATCAGTATGAAACAGTGAAACCTCGGCAAAGACGCTCTTCGTGGGGCAACGTAAAAATAGCGTACTACACGGGTTCTCTTATTAGGAAGAGGGAAACAATTTTAGATTTTAAAAATTGTAAGACAAAGGCATAAATCAGGATAAAAATTTGTTGAAGTAAATTAAGGATTAATAGGTTTTTCATCATGTTTATGGAGAATTTGTAATTTTTCCGATATCGACAAAGCTTTCCCTTTCACTAATTTACTCTCTTCGCACTTCTACCAAATACTCTCAATACACACAATACACAAACAATATTGACAAACCAAGTTTTAACATACCATATTTTATATATCATCTGGTGAAGTTTTTGATATTAATACCATTGTATATAACTTAATGGATTTTTAATTTTGTGTACTATAATAGGCCTAGATCTAATTTTTAGAATAATATTGACAAGCCAAAGTTTTAATCTACTACATTTATACATATCACTTTGGTGAATTTGATTTTTTAATATAAACAGCTATATAATTTTATTTATAAACAAATTTCATTTTTATAACTTATTGACATGGCTTTTATATACCGTCATATACAGATACACAATTAATAAAATAGATTAATTACTGAAATATCTTATTATTATTCTCAAGTAATCCTAAGTTTGATTTTTTTGAGGGAATAAGGTGGTGATATTGAACGTAATTAAATATTTTATTGTCGTTAAGCCAGAAGCAATAGACAAAGTCAAAGTACAAGAATATACAACAAATGCACTAAGTGAAGAAATCATGAGAAATTATAAAAGATTTACATTAGAAAAGCCCTAAACATGTAAACAACACCAAACATCCCATCACATGCTATTATAATATCAATATAAAATTACAAAAATATCTACAAGAAAATAACATTAATGAACAGTAGTTTATAATGTACTGATATTAATTTAACGTAAGCAAGTTTACAATACAGAATGTGTGACATCACATTATGGGAAATAAGGATAGAGATATGTGTGATAGGAAATTAGAACTTTATATGTGATAGGAAATTAAAACTTAGTCTACTGTCAATGTTGTGTCAAGAAAATCTTGCAACGAATAAAAAGATGTTGTAATCAGCAAGTTATATAATGCTTTTTTAAAAGAATTTAACGGTTTATTTGTTAAAGTTAATGGTAGTTTATTACATAATTTTAAACCTAAAATTTCATAGCTATTTGCAGATTTCGATAATCGATAGTGGGGAAAGTTTATGCATAAACTGCTTCTAGTGTTGTAGGAGTGGATATCATGTCTTTGCTGAAAATTATCTAAATTATTTTTTATATAAATTAGAACTGTATATATGTAAAGATTATTAAAGATTATTATTCACTATCGTGGAAAAAAATATTATGCAAAACACATTGGAGAATCTCGAAAGTTTAATAAGCCTCACTCCCGGCTCGTCAGATGCACTTGCCGAACTTGTTTATCAGTGACTATTCCACTCATATACCGCGAGTTTGATATAACGTTTAGCAATTCCTCGGATATAGACTAATCAAGATCGTCCTCGGAACGCAAGGATGCAATTTATCTGATAAAACGAAGTTCGTAACTGGACATGTAAGGCATCAACGAGCCGTGATTATTACGTCACATGCTGCCATTCAGCAGAATGAAAACACATTATTTTATACAAATACCTTGTTTGGAAATTGAAAAAGTATAAATGCCCATTGATTACTGTGGGTGAGTCGGTAGCACGCCTGCCTTCCACTCCGGCGGCCCGGGTTAGTGATGAGCAAATGCAAGACCGAGACCAAGACCAAGGCGGTCTTGGTCTTGGTCTTGGTATTGCACTCTCAGTCTTGGTCTTGGTCTTGCATAGTTAACCCTGGTCTTGGTCTTGGTCTCGGTCTTGCATCAGTGGTCTTGGTCTTGGTCTCGGTCTTGCATACTCGGTCTTGGTCTTGTTGCAAGAGTCTTGCAGTTTTCTTTTACGCAACTGACTGTGATCGATGATTTAAAGTTACACCGATGACATGTGTGTTATTGCTTGCGAAAGTAACGAAAGCTAATTGCTTTTAGTTGCTTTGACCTGTAAACAGTAACAAAACAATTAAAAGCTATTCATCTATAAGTACCCACCTAAATTTAGCCATTAGTTACTTTTTCTTGTTTATGGCCTGCAGCGGTTTCAGTTATTTTTAAGTATAGGTATATGATACTGATAGTGTACTTACATAGTAATCACCTATTATGTGACGGACATAAATAGCGTTCATAGCCCGCTGGGTCCTGCTCTACTGCTCTCTTCCAAACCAGACCTATTATTGATATCATTCCTGAGGACAGATGCTTCTTCAGACCTGAAGTATTTCGATTTGTCATATGAATATTATAGTGTAAAGTTTCAAATTGAACGGCCGTGGAGACAATAAGTAAAATTAACAGGATGTGTATGAAATGTTTAAACGATTTCCGCATAGGAGAGAGGTTCTATCTGACCTGTTTAAAACTGTATAATATAGTAACAAAACATAACGGTATTGAAGCAGATGCTTTAGAAATTGTGCAATCTATAGAAAATCATACAATGTCCATTCGAAACCCAAACCCATAGGCTGCATATTTCTCTTTCCATATACCCTAATCTTATTTATAACACATCGTGAACAGAAATATTTCCGCCACCCCCATAAATTACTTTCTACTTGCTTTCAAGTTTCGGGCCTTCAACCAATTGGGTCATAAATAATCATAACTATTCTTCATGCAAGCAAATATTTCTAGATCAGGCATTTTCTAGTTTTAGTATCTTTCCCCATTCGATATGCATCCTTAATATGAATCAGCAGCAAGAACTTAAACACCGCCACCGTTATGTGTCAATAACAAAATTGTAGTAATAAAAAATGGTTTTCAATGGATGTAGTACCTATCATTCGCAAAATGTAGGCCTGTATAGCTACAGTACAATCAGAAAGGCCTACGTAACTGTAAAGTAATAACTAGCAAATACCCGTCAAATAAGTTCCTGTTTTAATTAATCTACGGTTTAATGGTGTTTTATTGAATAATTATAAAGGATACCGGGCTTATAACCTGATTTTTTCAGACATCACTTTATTTTTAAATTTTCTGCAAGGAGAACGGAAAGAGCTGAATAGCTATGTTATGTTTTGTTCAAGTAGACAGGAAAGATTCTATATGTGAGAGTAGGCTATGAGTATTAATGATAGGTGTAAAAAAGGATATCATCATTAATGAAATAGGCTGCTGAGCATGGTAATAGGCGTTTTAAGTTACGGGAGTTATTGTTTAAAGTTTCAAATCCTCAGTCATAGGCCGCCCACATGGCTGAGTGGTTAGACCGCTCGCCCTCCACCGCTGGGACCCGGGATCGGATCTCTATGGATCCAAGTGGAATTTGTGGTGAACAAAGTGGGGTTGGGGCAGGCTTTCTCGGGGTGCTCCGGTTTCTCCTACCGTATATCCTTCCATCGTTGCTCCAGTCATCATAGTATGACCATTTGGTTGTAATAAAGAATTATTATAAATCCTCAGTCATAGTTTTCTTTTAACCCAGTGAGAGGTTAGAGAAACTAGTTATTAAATAACTGTATGGTAGAATTTTTACAGTTTTATTGATAAACTATGTGGTCAGTATTTACACTGTACGCAAAATGAAATTTCATATATGTCTTAGGTCCCTTGTTACATCTGTTTGTCTTTCGTACCATAATACTAGAGAACTATTGCAATTAAACATTTTAAAAATGAATATGGAGTGTTTATCGTAAATTCAACTCCCACCAATTGAAGGAACTAGCTGTATGGAATGCCATTCAGAAAAATCCGTCAGATTAACTCGAAGTTTTCATTGCAGTAATTTGTTTTAACGTAGTGGTGAGAGAGGTTGTATACGGATTTCACATGTATTATTTGAATGGTGCGCTCGTTTTTGGATACGGACAGCGTCACGCACCGGGTCTGCTCTCATTGGTTACCGCACGATGAGGCAACCTCTACAGAGTGGGCCAAAAGTCGCGATCGGATATTTTGTATGTTAGTCAATGCAATAATAAAATGCCACAATTGACGTAAAAACTTTATTTGAAGTAGAAAGTATTAAGGGATGGAAATATGGTAAAATAAAGTTCCCTGGGCCTGTCAGCGTCATTGTTAACCGTCCCAAGTTTCGGTATGTGCACCATCGTTTCCCGCGCACAGTTGAATGCGCCGCCCGCCTCAGCATTTCGGGAGTGATCGTTCTGAAGATACGGACGATCTCTCTCTTCAGTTGTTCAACAGAATCAATCCGAATCATCCTAAGATTTTCTTTTAATTAGGACCACAGACAGTTGTCGCACAACGAAGTTCTTGAGAACTGCATTTCTGCCGATCGCTTCCTTGTTGATTTCATCGGTAAAGGCTCCAATGATCCACTCAGACGATTACTGACATCATCGCCGCAATATTTTTTAGGTCCAATACAGAGCCTGTTGAGAAAGTCTTTTCCTGTTTTCGCAGTTTGGCTTCAGTGAGAGCTGTTTTATTGAAACGAAGAAAGAAGTGCTCTCTGATTTCTTCGTACGTTTCGCCAGTTTGTTCTTTTCATGAACCCACACTAACAATGAGACGTTCCTCAATCGTATATTTGCTTGTATCCGCCATTGCTTACAACACAAACATAACACAGATTTTCACATCGACAACAATCGAATAATAAACCCGCGCGCAAGAAAAATCTGGCTTGACACTAAAACATAACAATGTCCGTGCTCTATCGAAAAATCGACAAACTAATCTTACAAAACGTATATGAAGGGGGTAAATATTCCTCTCAGCCTAGGAATAGTTTTAAATTAGTTTTCGGTTTCGGAAAATGAGTTATTTCAATATGAACATTATCCGATCGCGACTTTTGGTCCACTCTGTACATTATAGGCCTACCAGCCTTGGGACTACCCCGGCTAGCGACTCTGCGGCGCCTTTGAGTAGCGGTTGCTTCCTCGCTGCATACACAACGGGGCTTTATAAAACTTTTTCGAGTAGCAAGACTGCAAGAGTCTTGCAGTTAGGTCTTGTTCTTGCCAGAGTCTTGCAGACTTGGTCTTGGTCTCGGTCTCGGTCTTGCATGGTCGGTCTTGGTCTTGGTCTTGCTAACGCTGATGCGGTCTTGGTCTTGGTCTCGGTCTTGCATTTTCTGCAAGACCAAGACCAAGACTGCAAGACCAAGACTGGTCTCGCTCATCACTACCAGTTCGTGTGCTTTTATTCGGTTCTGAAGTTAGCTCACCTGAATTAGGTTGTTTTTATATAACAAAGCACGAAAGTAATTATTTGTATAATCCGTTACATTTTTACTCATGGAATAGTCTTAATAAATCCAATCATGATCGTTTGTTTTACATTATTACTTCCTCTGCCCGTACCATAGGTAGAGGAAGTATTGTTTTCGACCCCCAAATTCGAAGTTGAGTTTTTGACATAAATACACGTTTTGAGACCCCTGAATCCAAAAATGCTATTTTTGGAAACATGTCTGTGTGTCAGTGTGTGTGTGTGGAAAAAGTCTGTGAACAGGCTAGCTCCAAAACTGAAAATCGTATGCAAACAAAATTTCGTATTTGGGTCAGGTACCTTCTGATGATGTGAGCAGAGGATTGGCGATAAGTTTCTCTTATTTTTAAGGGGACTTTACATGAAGAAATTTTCGTTTTTCGCAATTTTCTCGAAAACGGCTCTAACGATTTTCTTTAAAATTTGCATATGTGTTCCTTTCACTGAGAGCTAAAACTTTTTTTTTTCGAAAAATTCTCTGAAGGGTAGTTACAAGCCACCCACTCTTCACCCACTGTTTGTAGAAAGTTTGTCTTGCGTGGTGAACAACTGAATACGCGCTCTTTCACGGCCTCTTATTCTATATAAGAATGTGAAGTGAGAAAGATGTATTGTTGGCCATGCATAGAGTACAGAAGTATCTGAGGGAAATATTCGATAAATTTCGGAATTTATTCTTCTAGGCGGAAAGTTCAATAAACGTCTCCAGTCACTTGTTCTTTTTTTTTTTTTAAGTTTGTTAAATAGCCTGCGCTTTTAGTCGCATCATTGAAAGAAGAGGTATTTATAGGATAATTAGCGCAAAATTGTGTCTTGCGATTCTGTACAAGGATATGTCAATACTGCTAACATTTATTTGGGCAGAGGAAGTTATGTGACTTTCACATAAGATTTTTCTTGTAGGAATCGCGATGGCATTTTATCGGGTAAAACCGTCAGTCGGCAGTGATTAATGCGTCACATGTTACCATTCAACAGCACGAAAACACATTATTTTATACAACATAACTTGTTTGGAAATTGAAATAACAGAAATGTGGCCTACATAGATTAAAAACACAATTTCGATTCGGTGCAAGCCAGTTCGTGTGCTTTTATTCTGCTCTGCTGTTAGCTCATCTGAATGAAGTTAACATGTCTTATATGCACCATTGGTAGCCCCGGTTACAACATGGTAACTCGAATCGATTCATGGATGGTTGATTCACAGTATGCCGTGATCTCGCAGCTATTAGTTTTGTTTTAATGTAGGCTATCAAAGTATGAAAGTAAATATTATTTGTATAATCCGTTACATTTCTATTCATGGAATAGTCTTAATAAATCCAACTTGAGTTTACGAGTAACATCAGATAAACTCGTAAGCTCTCGTGGGATTGCCTGTGATAAAGAAAAAAAAAGTGTTGAGAGCGTTCCTGTACTGCACGTGCTTCGCAATGACCTGATATTAACCTGCTAGGCTAATGAATATTCTTATGAAGGCAAACTTGTTGATCTCAAGCCTTATTAGCATCCCAGGGCACAATAATATGTTATGCAAGTGAACACTCTTGTGAAAGCTTCTCTTTCAACATTATTTCAGTTTACACGGGATAATATCTCTTAGTTCCGCGTATATTTTTTTAGGTAGATTTCGAAGAAAAATCTACCTATTGCAATCGATACAATGTAATGAATTTCGAAAAATTCTTTCATATCTTTACGTTTCATGCCTCCCTAAGTACAAAAACACCGCCCGTTCAACTTTTTAAAAAATATATTTATATGTATATTTATATATCTCTCTTACACGCTAGCGGCCGTAATTTTGAAGATATTAGAACCAAATTTTATTATGTTATTTCTAGGCCCAATAGTTCGGACAAGTTCGTTAATGAGAAAAATTGCCCCAAAAGAGGGGTCGGGGCAGGGGGTTGAAATTTTGAAAAAATTTGAATCTCGGCCCCTATGAAGTATAGAGGGAAACTTTGTTTGAATAAATTAGAGTACTCCTTATGGAGTCCACAGTGACACCAACAATTCGGGGGTTTTGGGGGTTCGAGTGGGGGTGGGGATGGAAATTTGAAATTTGTGAAACCACGTCTTGTGGGGTATCGTTGAAAAGCTCTTGATGAGTACTCTACAAATCAATAACGAGTTTCTCGATAGCTCTCATATAAGGCGAGATTTCAATGTTTGAAGAAGTGCTCTTTCCTCTTTTTTGCAATTATTATTGCGGGTTTGTCATGCCAAGGCTAAAGAAGAAGAGTGCTGCTCAGCGACAATAAATGAAACCAAAAGCACTTCGAAATCTACCTTAATCCTGCCTAAAGGGATTTTTATTTATTTGAATGCCTTTATTCCGAGAAATTGAACAAAACATACAATAAATATACGATGCATCAAGAAATACATTCGTACATCTAAGTATATGTATACAGTGCACGCCGCTTATTGTGATCACTTCGGGAGGCAGCTAATCTGATAACAATAACCGATTGATAACAGTAGCCGAAGGAATTAAATGAAGGTTATTTATACATATATAAGATAATAAACTACAAAATATAATTACAAATATTTATTCATAAAATAATACGTAACTGTGAATCATTGAACCGCTTATAGGTAATACCTTAACAGACTGCAAGCAACTACTCGTATTTTTTTCAACGAGTAACAAAGTTTTTAATTGTTATTACTTTCCTTTAGTTCATTAACCAATACTTCATATTCCGTTACGAGTGTTTTTGGAACTCTATACTGATCTGTGGTGAACACCGCGTTTCAAAACATTTAACGCCTGTCTGTTCAAGTCTTTTCATTTTACACTAGCCATCACTGTCATTCATGTCAAGAGTGTTATCTTCATAAATCAAAGGCTGCAGCTTAACTGTGGAGTGAAACATGTTTTATTGCTTAAAAGAGAAAGATAGGTAATGCCACCCCCTGGTCATAGTGTGAGCTGGGAACATTATTGCCAGTACAACACAATACAGTTGAGTTAGAAACGAAACCCTTAGGGCTATGTTCACCAATGCCGATAGTCTGTCTGATCCTGGTTTTTAGATTGAAAAGCTGCGATGTTGTCCATTTTGCGTTTCAACAGCTACAGTAACTTGGTTTTTCTATAATATCCAAGCTAATGCTTTACCGGTGAAATATCGACCGGCAAAACATGATAAACTAAGATAATTGCGACATCAAGATGGCGCGTAGGCCATTGGAACATCTGATCAACATGAAAGATGATCACAGCGACGAGGAATATGAAGCAGAACACAGAATAAGGCACCCTAATAGATAAAGGAATGTATGCCGTACTTGGACATTTATGACATTAATTTCTGCACATGATTCAAGGGAAAAACGAAATTATCTGCTACACGCCACGCCCCCAAAACAGTGAGACATCTAGTGACCATTTGTAGAACTACTAGCTAGAGACAGCGTGAGAGGATACTTTCTGTTGCTATGGCAACGTGTACATTTCAGGCCCGGACGTAGCCAATAGACAGTCTTCTCTCTGCTGTTTCACACGACCGCCGCCAGATGACGTTCATTCTTTTAAGAAAAATTTAAGGGTCCGACAAGTAGCAGACAAAAACCAAGCTTTTGAAAACCAAAGTGACAAACTATGTGGTGAAACCCGGAAGGTTTACTATTTGAGATAATGGATTAATCGTAGTTTTTATTATCCACGATAGCGAGAAATTTTATCCGTGTTGGTGAACACAGCCCTTAGTGAACATTCACACCGAAGTAGCACAGCATGCGAATCGCACTACGTGGATGCAGGCTGCTCATCGAGTAGCATGGATCACAGTTTTGCATTCATACCGAAGTAGCAAATGCGATCAGCAGTTTAACGTAGATTATTTATTTTCACTTGAACAATTGAGAAACCCATTTAAAGTAATGTAATTTACCTAAAGAGGATACAGTCTGAGCAATTTTAATCCAGGCTTTTTTCCTACTAGTTTCGATTGTCATATCGCATAGTATACGCATGTACAAATTGTATGTTAAATAGCTCTCTTTCTAGCAGTTTTCATGACATCTTTGCCATAATCTACCGCTACACAAGCGAATATGTGTTGAATTTTCTTAACAATTAGAAAACAGCTGAAAAGGCAACTGTACGTATGCATCATCCCGAGTAGCGTCGCATGAAATAAGTCCAGATCTATCTGAAGAAATGAATATCGCACTCTGCGAGCTGCAATATTGCCACGCGACTTTGGTGTGAAGACTTGAACTTATTTATTTGGGATTTAAAATGAGTAACGTGCAGCGTGCATCCAGGTAACACGTCGCAAGTGGCATGCTACTTCGGTGTGAATGCTCCCTTAAAAACGAAATATTGAATGACGTAGCCTACTGTACTTGGAAATAAGGCCGTAAAAGGGACAATGTGATAACATAAACCGAATCTTTGATCACAATGAACAGCATTTTTCAATGTATCAGTAACAATCCGTACGGGGCTTCATAAAACTGGTAACATTATCCTAGATTACATTAAGCGGCATTCACTGTATATTCATTCCTCAGTTCTCTAAAAACTGTGAACGACTTCCTCCCTAGTGAACTAAAGAAACGTCTAGTCCAAGCGCTAGTGATGCCTCATTTCGATTACTGCGATATTCTGTTGACCAACTTAAACACCAGCCTTACTGACAGACTTCATAACGCTTGTGTTAGATTTATCTGTAATCATAGGCGTACCGAGGGGGGGGGGGTTTGGGGGTTTGAACCCCCCCCCTATTGATTAAAAAAAGGAAAATTATATAATTTTTTAAGTCTGCCCATAAATTACTTAATACAAGTATAAAGCGTGGGAAGCTTAAAACTCGTTATTTTGCGTCTTAATTTTTAAAATTTTCCGGGGGCGGACCCCGGAAGCTTAAAACTCGTTATTTTGCGTCTTAATTTTTTTTAATTTTCCGGGGAGGACCCCGGAAGCTTAAAACTCGTTATTTTGCGTCTTAATTTTTAAAATTTTCCGGGGAGGGGTTCCCCGGAAGCTTAAAACTCGTTATTTTGCATCTTAACATCGCGGATGTTATAACCCCCCCATATGGTCGGCCTGGTTACGCCTATGTCTGTAATATCAGACGATTTGACCATTCGACGCCGCAAACAGCGAAGAATTATTCTCTTATTTCCATTCAATCTTCTTCTTCTTCTCCTTATTTACAATCTCGTTTTAAATCTCCTTTCGCACAACCAAAATCTACTGCTTGTTCCCCGACATACGTCTTTGTCAATCCCTCGCTTTTGGAATTCGTTGCCTCGTCATATCAGAGACTGATATGACGAAATGTAGGCTACTACAATTTAGAAATAAATTAAATATACATTTCATTAGTCATTAATTTTGTTTTAGTTTAGTTTACCAAATTTGTAATTAAATCCTTGTAATTTTTATTTAGTAAGGGTAATTAAATCACGGAGGATGAAATAGGCTGGACGTGTTACACGCATGGGGAGGAAATACATATCTCAAAAGTATTGACTGGGAGATCCAAAGGAAAAAGACCACTTGTAAGACCTAGACGTAGGTGGGAGGAAAATATTAGGATGGATTTAAGGGAGGTAGGCTTTGCGAGTGATGGTTGGATGGAGTTAGCACAGAATAGGGCTGAATGGCGGGCTCAGGTATGCGCGGAAATGAACCTTTGGGTTGCATATTCCATTAGCTTGCTGAGAAATTATCTATTGCTATTGAGTAAGCAAGTAAATTTTATTGTCTGTAGCATGTTTAGTTTTAATTTCTAATTTATCAAACAAACAATATATAGCCTATATATATATATTAATTCAGCTGTGTTTGTACTCCTTTTTGCTGCAAGGCTATGTCAGGAGTTCGGGATCTGTGTCTGTACAGTAGGGTAGGCCATGGAACTAATGATTTAATTATTTTCTATTGTTAGTGTATTTTTATGGAGTAAATTTCAACTGATATTAATTTAAATAAATATGATGCAGGATAAAATGGTGAGGATGATTCATGGCATGTAAGTATCCAATTCGGCATTTGTCTTTACGACTGGGGAAACCATGAAAAAAAAAAAAAAAAAAAAAAAAAAAAAAAGATGTCAAATTAGCTGGCCAGGGGATTTTAACCTGGGACTTCCCGAATGCTTTAACAAATCTTATATTATTTGTAATATGTACAGTTTTACTGGTGCAGTGGAAGAAATGCCTTATGGCCTGAACCTCGCCAATATTAATAAATTAATAATAATAATAATTACAATAATAATAATAATAATAATAAAAGTAAAGGGAGTCTCATAATACTCCTCCAAATGATACGTTAAAGTAAAAACCTTTCAGAGACTCCTTTATGCAGTACGCGCCAATAAAATGTACCTGTTTTTCTCGTTTAATATTTCGTGAAGTTGGTGATATTTCTTTATGTTCTTTTCTTCACATTGTTGTGCAAGCCTGGGAGAAAATTCCACAATGGTTTTCACTATGCCAGAGAGAATTATAATAGTCAAATTTTATTTGGAAACAAAATGCATAGTAGAGGCACAGAGGAGAATCCGCAATCACTTCCATGTTCGAGAAGCTCCAACACCAAAGACAATTTGCAGATTTCCTCTTGTGGGGCTACACAAAAGCCAAAGTGTATGCACGACACCGAACACAATCTGCCAGCTCAAGAGAAGAATCAAAGAATTTATTCATGCAATTCCGGTGGAAATGTGTGCTAGAGTGATACACAATTTTGGGTTTTGTTTGAATCATTGTATGGGCCTTTATGTGGACATATTGAACATGTTGTTCTTAACAGATGATTCTCCCATCTTTGTTCTCCATGTCTGTATTTTACAATTGATTTATGTCATTTATTTACGAACTTATGTGCATTTAAAAACAGGTAGGGCCTACATTTTATTGGCGCTCTGTATGATGGAACAGCCAACCTTTGAACACACTCAAGTAAGTGGTTGAACAGCTTAATCACAGTACATTTAAAACTGGACTGAGTTACACTATACAAGCAAAAAAAAAAAAAAAAAGTTTTTATTTTTATTTTGAATCTGTTTCTGGTTTCATATTCGTGTAAATCACTGTTACGTGTAAAAGCTGCCTATTATTTTTAACAAACACACAGTGGCAGTTCGTACCTAAAATTAGTGGGGGTGCTGCTCCAGAAAATGTTTAGCTTTTCTTTTAACATTGTGTACATATCTATAAAGAAAATTTATTCAGAGACTTGATAAAACCCTAAAAGAACAACAACAAAAAATTGTTACTTCTTTAATCTAAATTATTACAGTTCAAGCTTGATCTACTCGTTTAAAAATGAAATCCATTCTTCTTGTTTTAATTTCCGTGAAAAAATCAATAATTTTCTCTTTGACCTGCCATGGTTAAGTTTTCTGTTCAATTAAAGAACCGAAAAAATTAATCCAATAGTCTCTTATATTAGCACTACATTATTAAAATATTAATATTTGATCTGCATTGAAGCCTACTAATACTGTACACAGAAAAACAGAAAACACACAATATACAATTACATATTAATAGGAATGTAGATATTTAGGCGATAAAAAATACAATATAATAGTTATGGAGAAACATGAAAAAAGAATAGGTTTTGAATGAAGAAAATGAGGAGAGTATAATTATATTTGATTACAGAAAAAGTTTTTTATACACACAATATCTCCATGTAAAAACAAAGTGGAAATAATGTTTTATTTTATTAAAATTGTGTACAATATTTGTTATTGTACTGTTTCTTTAAAAGATCACTATACAAGTTTGATTTGTGTAACTGTACGTAGTAAAGTAATATATTTCCTTCTTTCAGTGAGAATTCATGGCAGTGTTAAGTAATACCACCATAAGCCACACAATTTTTGGTAACATTTTTAAAAGAAAAAGATTGAGAATTAAAAAAAAAAAGTGTGAGTGGAACGCCACGCGACAGAAGTAAAACTTGTTTTAATTTTAATTTTTTCAATTTTTTATTATTAGATTTTTTCAATTTTGCATTATTGGACTTTTTAATATTGGGTTTTTGAACCTTTAAATTTTGGATCTTTAATTTTTTAATTTAGGAATTTTGGATTTTTTAAATTTTGGATCTTTGATTTTTTTATTGTTTGGATTCTTTAAGCGCGGTAATGAACCTCCAGGTTCCATAAAATAGATAATATACCTTTAGATTCTAATCATTAAGTTTATTGTTTTCTGTGCAGTCCGCCCCGAATCAGTCTAGTGAATTTCGTTCTGTTTTGAGTGTGACACTAATTTCGTAACAGTTTTAGCGTGACACAAGTTCCCGATTTATTCCTACCGCTGCGAAAGAAGTTTTACTTCAAAAATGTACAAGCTATCATTTTGGACTCTTTCATGGACTTAACTGAAGTCTTACTACAAACTCTGTGTATCCTCATTGTATCCTGTGCCTAATGAGAACAATAGAAATAACGAGGACATCAGCACCATCTGAGTAATGTCATACTATGAGACCACCTTGCCAGTGTGTGCATTCAGTTGTATTAGCCTCATGAAAGACAAACACTTGATGCACACATTATATTAGAAAAGGTTGTTCCTAACATGAGTGCTCAGATGCCTAGTGAGATTCTGTTTTAGGGAAAATTTCTTTATACATATATCACACGAGAAAGCTTTGTGTCCAGTGTGAGTGAGACGATGTCTTTTGAGACTCCCCTTCTCTATGAAATTTTTATTACATATATCACACGAGAAAAGTTTGTGTCCAGTGTGAGTTAGAAGATGTTTTTTGAGAGACCCCTTTTCTGTAAAATTTTTATTACATACATCACACGAGAAAGCTTTGTGTCCAGTGTGAGTGAGACGATGTCTTTTGAGACTCCCCTTCTCTATGAAATTTTTATTACATATATCACACGAGAAAGGTTTGTGTCCAGTGTGAATAAGCAGATGATGTTTGAGTCTCCACTTTTCTGTAAAATTTTTGTTACATATATCACACGAGAAAGGTTTGTGTCCAGTGTGAATAAGAAGATGTCTTTTGAGATTCCCCTTTTCTATGAAATTTTTATTACATATATCACACGAGAAAGGTTTGTGTCCAGTGTGACTGAGCAGATGCTTTTTGAGACTCCCCTTTTCTGTAAAAGATTTGTTACATATATCACACGAGAAACGTTTGTGTGCAGTGTGAATGAGTACATGCTTTTCTAGATAATATCTACGAGAAAATTTCTTGGTACAAATATCACACGAGAGAAGCTTGTGTCTTGTGTGAGTGAGATGTTTTTTGAGATTCCCCTTTAATGTAAAATTTTTTTTACAGATATCACACGAGAAAGGTTTGTGTCCACTGTGAGTGAGCAGATGCTTGTTTAAATCACTTCTTTGGGAAAATTTCTTGGTGCATATATCACACGAGAAAGGTTTGTGTCCAGTGTGAGTGAGAAGATGACTTTTGAGATGATCTTTTCGGAAAAATTTCTTGGTACATGCATGACACGAGAAAGGTTTGTGTCCAGTGTGAGTGAGAAGATGATTTTTTAGACTCCCCTTTACTGTAAAACTTTTGTCACAAATACCACACATGAAAGGTTTCTGTCCAGTGTGAGTGAAAAGATGATTTTTGAGAGTCCCCTCTTCTGTAAATTTGTTGTTACATATATCACACAAGAAAAGTTTGTGTCCACTGTGAATAAGTAGATGCCTTTTTAGATTCCGACTTTTGGTAAATTTCTTGGTACATATATCACACGTAAATTGCTTATCACCAGTGTTTGTGAGCTCATGTGTTTTGCGACGTTTCTGGGACAATTCCTTTGTACTTATATCACACAAGGAAAGTTTGCTTGTAGAACCAGTTAATTGTTCATTAGGACCCACATGATAGGAATCTGAATGCATCACCTGATCCTTTTCCTGATTATTTGGTGTGTCGGGTGTCGAATCGTCTATTTTTTCACATTTGTTTTGCTGTGTCTGTATTGAGTCAAATGTAATAGGTTCAGGTTCACACTTTTGAATGGGGCTGCATTTTGTTGAATCGTTGTTGTCTGTTTTTTCACAGTTCATTAGCTGTGTCTTAATTGTGTCAAATGTAACAGGGGCAGGTTCACTCTTGGGTTGTATTTCAGAAATCTCTTTCTTAATATCTGTCTTATACTCCGATTTAAGTGGAAATTCCATTTTATATTATTCGCCTAATATTGAACTGGAACTAAATGAAAGACACAGCCATACCGTAGCTTGCTGGCAGTTGTGTATCCCTTGAGCTGTATGCATTATCCAACAGGTGATGACTTGTGGAAATACATCACAGTGCGTTTCTTTTTAAAGCAAACCTGTAAAGTGCTTTACGACCGCTGCAGACAAAAAAGAACGGCAAAGTCGATCACCTGAGAGCATGCTGGATGAAACCGGCAATGTTTACAACCGTTTAACATGGTTAAGACACGTGCAAATAATTATACCGGGATGGGAATAATAATCTACTCTTATACAATTCAACGACCCTAAATAGCGTGCTCACTCGCCCGCTTCGTGAGTCCATCGGGTATACTCGGCGACGCTCGTCTCTCGCATAGTAAACTTTCACGACGAATACAAAATTAGGAAAAGTTTCTTTATTATATAAGGCCTAAGTGAAATGAACATAATGAACAAATATTACAATTTTATTTTTACTTACAATTTTCATAGCTCTGAACCACAAACATTTTTAATAAGCTGTCAGTATAAACTTCTTAAAAATCCTGGAGTCAATTAATAATGGCGGGCGAAACCGCTGGCACATACTGTACAATATTGATGGTTTAACGCTTGAAATATCGCTGATAATAAAAATACAAAAACAAACCATTCCTTCCCTTGAAACATTACATAATTTCTTAAAATTTCACTGAATTGATGAAATAAAATTCACATCATATTCATCTGTCAACAAACAGTTGAGAAACAATACGTATTATCATGTTAGGTGGCTTTGGGACTGAATAAAACTTAAGATATAATTAATTTCTGTAATCTACATACTGATAGGAATGTATTTTGAAGGAAAAAAGCGTAATATATCCAGATAAGTTTCGTATTTAAGCATCATTTTAACCGTGGCAAAGCCACGGGCTATTTTCTAGTTATTGTACAATATGATGTACATGTAAAATCAAATGATACTAACTGTGCTGAAGAAGGCGTTCGTACTCGGGAATTTGAACTATGATGTTAAATCCATGAGGGAAATTTTCGATGATCACCTAGTCCGCCATGACAGTTCGTGCAGCAATACTGTAGTAGAGCGTGAGTTAGCTGCACGGGTAGCAGAGTGGGGGTAAAGCGAAGCTGCAGCAAAATTTAAAAAAAAAAGAGAGAGAACGGTTTTGATGCAGCAATGGTAAAGCGATTTTGCTTCGCTTTAAAAAGAAACGCACTGATCCTGCGTAGTCAAAATAAAATGAGGTTAACTGATGTATCAAAGTGCCTGAATGCTTTTGTTTAATGAGTTATAATTGCAATTATGATATGCGGAATAAGTTTTTTTTTTAACGTTTCTGAGTTAAGCTCCAGATTGATTCACTAAGCAACAGAGCTTATGGAAGAACAAAGATCTAGATTTTTTTTCCGTCCAGCATCAGCAGAATTATACTGATTTGTGATCTTGACAATCGCACACTCACATAAAAACGTCAAACTGACCGGCTACGGGATTTGAACGAGGGACCTCCAGAATGCGAGTTGAATACGTTACCATCTCGGCCACCTCACTCAGATTAACGGTCTAGTTTCATAAGAATATGTGATGAAATATTATTTGTCAAAGCTAAATGTATGGCAACTTCCAAAGCCGTACATGAACACACTAAAACAACATGTCATGAGATTTGCATTTGATAAATTACGTCTAATATACTATCATTACGCCGGTACCGGTCAACCGATTCGGTCCTAAATCAACAGGTTTCTTATGTACTGTAAATAGATTATTGGGCAACACTCACCAATGTTTGTTGGTCCCTTTGTGAAGCCGTTGTCAATAGTTGCTTAATCTTGCGTGAAGCCTTCGTCTTCTTAATAAAATAATAAAACACACACATTATATAAAACGTAAACATTAAAAATTGCAACTTCACAACAGGAATCACATCACAACGTTTCACGAGACCAGAAAAATGACTCGCGTTTTCAAGTGAATATTAGCGACGAGATGTTCGGTCGCGAAGTCTTCGTTTAGTGTTTACGTTTTATATAGTGTGTGTTTTATTATTTTATTAAGAAGACGAAGGCTTCACGCAAGATTAAGCAACTATTGACAACGGCTTCACAAAGGGATCAACAAACATTGGTGAGTGTTGCCCAATAATCT
Source organism: Ectobius pallidus (assembly GCA_964059195.1). Lineage (NCBI taxonomy): Eukaryota > Metazoa > Arthropoda > Insecta > Blattodea > Ectobiidae > Ectobius > Ectobius pallidus. The sequence goes on from CAXKWD010000002.1 coordinate 210,334,260, forward strand.
ATTTACAGAACATATCATTCCTCACCATAAGAAGAAGAATGTCATTCAGGAACAACAGGTTTCTTGCCATGGACGTTATAAATGCGTATACCAAGTTTCATGAAAAAGACATTTTCCCGTCCCCACACAATCTCATTCAGTACCATTCTGGCACTTAATAAAAAGTATGTCGTTCAACACAAAAATCCTATTGACGTTGCAAAGGATAATAGTATACATAGGATCCGTATGACGACCTGCATATTTGAAAAGTTACTAGCATTATAGAAGGTCCTCTGAGTTAGCGAGTCAGAGATACGACTCCCACTGTGAGATGTTATTTGGAAACTTGTGAGGCCTACATATTTTTGTAGCCATTCCTGATAAATTACGCAATGTTTACTTCAACTTGCATGAGAAGTCCCAGAGTGAATTTGTTGTCTAAGTTCATAAGTATGAGAGAACGGAATAGTAGCAAATTGTGAAGATGTCATTTTTCTAATCAATAAATTGCAGTCTGAAAAGAAAATGGCTGTCGGAAGGTGAGAATTACGACTAGCAGTGAGTTGCGCATTGGTCACGTGATCAAGAAACAGGGCTGTAAACTTAATGGCGATGAACACTAATATCGTTATTCCTAACTTACCTGTCACTAACTTAGCTCTATATGTCACGAACACTTATATCACTATTCCTAACTTAACTGCAATTTATCTAGAATCTCGGATGGAAAGCCCGGGAAACGTGTGCTTTGAATCATGGCAAAAAAAATGCAGCAGCAGCGCTGATAACGGGCAACCAATGAGATGCCGGATTGTGTCAGACAGTGAAAGTAATTTAGGCCTACGGCAAGCATCGCTATGAAGTGCGTTATGACCGGCCTGACTGTAAAATGCTTTGAAAATGTGCAAAATAAGCCCCTTAAGTGGTACACACACTATAAATTCTGATGAAATAATATACATGCAAATGAATGTAATATCTCTCTCCTTGGTAACAGCAGGCCTACTGTCTGCAAGTACACCAAGTAAAAAAGGAAATATATGGAATTGTATAAATTATGCAGAATGCTCTCACTAGATCAATGGACAACATGGACTGCATTCAATCTTGATCCGCCATTGCTCTGACTTCGGTATACTGTAGGCTACTATGTAGTAATGTAGAATATTACTAAGCCTAAGTGGTGTTGGTAATTTGTTTCCGGGCGTATTCGGTAGATCACCATGTTATGTCTAACGCAGGTTCAAATCCATTACTGGAGGTATGAAGGGTATGAAATACCGTAAAAAAGGATGGGGTCTGTTCTCTCCCGAAAAAAATGGAGTTAAAAATAATTAGTTTTTAGGTCCTCTGGGTGATTACTCCAAATTTCTCATCAGACTGTAAGGGTCTGTGTTACCACCTGTCGACAACTCCTCCTGATACGTGACTTCCAGACAGCTTAACTAGAAGATGTCTTGTAATACCACCGCTGAACTGCTATCGGCAAGAGCGCAGTAAAATTTTGTAAAATGATCCTTAGCTCATTGAGCAAAGAGGTATGTTTGTTGTAGTTCGATAGGTATCCGCTAGGTGCGGCAGCTTGAATTTGTATTTGTACAATTAAATTACGTAAGAAAATATCGTTTTAAGTGCATTAATCGATTTGTGCAATTCTATTTCATTCATATGTGACCCTAAAGTGACATTTTTGTGTAAATTAAATCTTCCAGCATCAATTCTGAAATTCAGGTACCCAGGAAGCTTCGGAGTAGTGCCATCTTATTTCAACCAAGTTCCCTAACTAGCAGTTGGGAGTTTGTCAGCCACTCCATCCTCCTGCTAGCTTAGCTGGGAGTTGACTTCCCAGACAGATTTTGTCAGGACATCATTTATTTATTTATTTATTTAATCAAGAATGAACATTACAGGTATACACCCAATTAGAATGTTCATGATTATACTAGCAATACATCATGTACTTACAACAACACAAATACTACGCAATTCTTGGCCAACTTCCAGATAGGTTCTCTATCTGGCAGATAAATATGATATCAGGTGGTCGTCGTACAGGCCCTTAGTCTTATTGCCTAGAGTTTTGGTTGAGTTGAGAAATTTATCGGTTTTACATATTCATAAAAATTAAAATCATTAATCAAATATCAAAATTTTAGCCTTTAATTTTAAGTAAGTCCTGGTCTGAAATAGTTCATAAGAAGTCAATCATTTATAATAATAAGTGAAGATAAGGATCTCGAACACCTGCTATCCTGTGGGTTGTCACAAGACGTCTAGAATATAAATACTATTTATTCAACTTGTATTTCACAATCCCTAGGTTGAAATAGGGCGAGTACGTATATGCTTCTATTTTTGTTTTTGTATTTAATTACATTTGAATCCTATTTTATGAGGCAATTATTTTCGACGAATAAAAAGAAAATTCAAATCAACGTAAAAGAAAACAAGAGGGGTCACTGGTCCATTATGGAATGCATATTACAGACCTGAAGATGATGTACTAGCATCGAAACGCGTAGTAGGGAGAAGACATCATCTGGACTTTACTATAAGACTTTTATTTTATGGATTTTAAATACAATTTTAACAGTTTTAAGAATTCTTAGTAATACTTATGACCAGGGCCGGGATTCTGATGACCTAAAATTGTTTGAATAATGACCTATAAAATGGCCCAACATTTTAAAGAATGACCTAAAAACTAGTATTTTATTTATAAAAAATTATTATTGTACACACAAAGCTATAGACTAATTTGTACATAATTTTAAAAACTGTCAATGCAGGAAGGATGTTGTAGATTTAAAAACTTTGTTATTTGTTCTTGATTGGAGCATTTGAGAAGAAAGGTAAGAAAATTGTTTTTCAAATAGGTCCTACAAAAATGCTGCATTATTTTTACTAGCCTAGTAATTTATTCAAGTATTACCCATATGGAAAAAAAACTTCAGCATTTCCTTTTGCGGTCTGCCAGATTATATTATTGTTTATTGAGGGTAAACAATAGTTTGCAATCTCAAATCCTAGCAGGTGGCAGATTCAGGTGCCAAGTCAATCTAATAACAACAGTAATATAATTCATTCTTGTGTCCGACTTGAGCGTTGTGTGTCAAATAGTTTGAATAAAAACACTTTCCTTAACGCACTTTATTTACCTTGGTAAACTTCTGGACGGCCGTTTCGCACTCCACTATACCCCCACCATAACAGACACCCTCACAAACACCTGCTCCAGGGACCTCAGTTGGCACACTGCTGATGATGCAGGAACACCACGTGCGAAACGGCCGTCCAGAAGTTTACCAAGGTAAATAAAGTGCGTTAAGGAAAGTGTTTTTATTCAAACTAAGCAATATAATACAAAATGTTGGGGTTTCATTGATTCTTATTTGCGACAGAGACAGGACAATACTGCAACACCGAATTTTTCCTTCTTGCATTACACAAACAACACTTCAAAGCACAGAACAGCTGGGGACGACAAAAAAAAGTTAATATACTCAATGTAAATGCACGAAAATGACTAAATAAGAGAGCAAATCACACGAATATGAAAAAATAATGACGTAAAACTGAAATAAATGCCCTAATAATATAAAATTGCATAAAATGACAAAACAGACCTAATAAAAATAAATTTCTATAATCTAGAGGCCATGATTTGATTTATCTACAAGTTGGCAATGTCTACGAAGCATCAATAAAAAGATGACATGTCATTAGAAACCGGGCCCTGCTTATGATTAATTTAATGTATGAACACGTTTTATATTTTTAGACTAGTAGCCTATGCTACTCATATCTGTTGACTATAATAACGAAAGTTATGACTTTTAAAGTAGGTTAGATTTCTAATGTGTTAAATACTGAGCTTAGGTGGAAATTGTCATTTAAAAGCAAATTGTATAGCTCAGTAGGAAAATGAAAATAAATGAAATTTTAAATTAGTCCTTGTAAAATATACTTAATACATTAACAGCCTTACTAATAAAAGCTGCTGTTGAACGGTTGTTTGGTTGTTCTCCGCACAAGTTCTACATAAGCCATATTACCAATAAACGCAGTGTAACTGCCGAGGTTTACACCGGGTTTGTATGTGCAACGTCATCAAACATGTCACTTTAGACGTGACGTTACTAGCCCCTGGCTATGAAGGGACTGCTGAACGCCATCTGTCGGAGCAGCGAGCAAACAGCGATGGATTGTCTGCCGACAGTAATTCTAGTTTCAGTATTTCATTATATTGTTTTCGGAAAGCTGTAATCATGGGTACAAGAATGGAAATATGCCCCGCAAACAAGGAACAATGTTTATAATTCCGCAAAAGCAGCCTCAATCAGCCTCAATTGCATAGCCTCAAAATTCAATCTCAGACATCTACGAACGACCGGCTGTTACGGATATCGGCCATCTTGATTATTTATACAAGAGGGCCAGGCTGTGTAAAGCGTTGCACACATTCAGCCTTATGCAAGTATTATTAGTACACTTTTTCTCCTCAGCTGTGTATATTCCTGGTATAAATGTTACAACTGGATTATTAGTAAGACTCTAAATCTATATCAGACAGTTCATTACACGAGCACGAGCTTTTACTCATTCGGGCATTAGTAATGATTGTATTATGTATTAAAAAGGTTTTACAAAAGTAAAATTTGTCTTGAGAATATAACAGTTAATATTGGACAGTTACAATATTCTCTTATCAGCGGCGGCTCATGCATAGGCACTTTGGAACTGCAGAACCCCCTATTTCCACTTGATATTATCGATAACATTTAATATGAGTCCTTTATTTTCTTTAATTCCTTCTATATACTTGTACAATATATAATTCTTAAAGTTAATGCTAGTAGCCATACCCCAGTTTATAAAGAAGATAAAAGAAAATCTTTGAATGGAACTGTATGCTTCACAGTTCCAGCAGCGTCGTGTTTGACTGTTGTGTGCATATCGCACCGGCTGGAAGGGAGAAAGAGCACTTTTGCTTCCTCAGTGCCTACCCTGGCATATTGGTCAAAGGTAGTGTTTTATTTTTCCTTCCTTTCTTTTTGCTCTGCATGTGATGTGCTTAAAAAACCAGTACCATAGTCTTGAATGTCTTATTATCTTGTTTCCAGCTATTCTATATGATTCACTTTTTTCGGTTCCTTTATTTAACAAAAAATTTGATTCTTGGCAGATCAAGGAGAAAACTATTAATCTTTTTGCAGAAATTAAAACAAGAAGTATGGATTTCCTTTTCAAACGAATAGATCAAGCTTGAACTTTAATAATTTAGATTAAACTAAGTAAAAGTTTTTGATTTTGTTCTTTTAGGGTTTTATCAAGTTTCTGAATACATTTTATTTTTATATATTATGGTTCCTTTTAGACCATTTAAAAAAAAAAAGGCTAAAAATTTTCTGGAGCAGCACCCCCACTAATTTTAGCTACGAGCAACCAGTGTCTTATATTAACACTGCATTATTAAAATATTAATATTTGAACTGCACTGAAGATTACTAATACTGTACACAGAAAAACAGAAAACACACACAAAGTACAATTACATAATAATAGGAAAAGACATATTTAGGCATTAAAAAATACGGTAAAATCGCATTGTAGGGAGGGCCCACTTTGAAAACCAACTTTCTTCTCATAAAACACCTAATATCACACGTATTTTGTTATAGATAGTTCTCTGGAGAGATGTTGCCTCGACGAATGATTTGGTCCATCCCACCCGCCCTAAAGAATACACTTTCTATTATAACATGATCTAGCGAAAAGTAGCGCGAATTCCGCCATATTTCATATATAGAAACTTGTGACTGGACGTTAGAGGTGTGACGTCACACCAGCTGAACATGTTTAATTCTGGGAAACAGGTTCACCAATACATCAAACCTCGCCTTCTGCAGAATTCAGAATGCCCTTCTAAATTAATATCATCGTTCACAACCTAACAGAACCTGTCAGTAATTAGTAACACCGTTCCTAACCTAACTGCCACTAAACTACAATTTCAGGAGAATTCAGAATGCCCTTCTAAACTAATATCACTGTTCACAAGCAATGTACAAGAAGTGTCAGGTTCGTCAACCTGCCTTGCTGAAAAACAAGAAAACATCACCCGTCTGTGGAAACGAGCACACATAGCAAAATGGGCCCCCCTACATTGCGACTTTGCCAAAAATATAATATAATAGTTATGCAGAAACATGTAAAAAGAATAAGTTTTGAATAAAGAAAATGAGGAGAGTATAATATAATTGATTACAGAAAAAGTTTTATAAACACAAGATAATCTGCATGTATAAATAAAGTGAAAATGGTTTTATTTTATTAAAATTATGTACAATATTTGTTACTGTACTCTTTCTTTAAAAGATCACTATAGAAGTTGGATTTTAAGTTACTGTACATAGTAAAGTATATCGTTTTTTCAGTGAGAATTCACTACAGAGTTAAGTAATACCAACCTAAGGCAAGCAATTTTTGTTAGCATTTTTAAAAGAAACAAATTCACGAAAGATAAAAAAAATATGTACAATCTATAATTTTACAACTTAACTGAAGTCTTACTGCAAACTGTGTGTTACACTTCATTGTATCTTGCGGCTAATGAAAACAACAGAAATAAGGACATTAGCAACATCTGAGTAATGTCATACTATGAGACCACCTTGCCAGTGTGTGCATTCAGTTGTATTAATTAGGAAATCGCACTCAAATGAGCATTTTTATGATAAGAGTTTACTGCTCTGTTGCATACTCCTTGAGCGATCTCTTTCTCCTTGTGCACATTTCAAGATGGTACTTTTCACATCTCTTCCCGCACAGCTCACATAGGCTACATATTTCTCACATGGATTGTGCCACTTCTTCTCGGTGCATATCTTGTAATGAAATCCGTGCACTGCGTAGTGTGTAAACATATGTCTCATTTCAAAGTTAGCTTTTGTTCAATTTCTGTCTATCATTGCAGCCGTCCCATAAAAGTCTCGGTCTATTTCTTTCCTCTTTTCTCGTCTTCTGCGGAGAGCTTCTTCTGAGTTGTCAGTAGATGGCAGCAAGTGTTTCAGTCTCAAATCCTCCAAGTAAAATGTCTCCCTTGCCATCTCATATACCATCCTTGATGGGGTGTACTTGGAGAGCCCTAATGCCTTCTTCAGGTAGTGGCCTTTATACTCTCGATTCTTTCTAGCTGGGCAACAGTTAGGTGATTCCATATGATCTGTATTCCATATTCTGCACATGGAGAGACCTTCGCTGCGAATAACTTCATGGCTGTGTCTAATGATATTAGTCTCAAAAGCTGGATGTCGTTCATGCTTCTTACTGCTGCCTCCATTTTCTCGTTTAGGTGCATGGAGAAGCATCTGGCTGTAGTCTGAAGAGTGATTCCTAAGTATTTGTAAGTTTTCCCCATTGCAGCGAATTTCTTCTTCGTTACGGACTTTGCCTCCATTTCGAAACACTACCATCTCTGTCTTTGTTGTGTTTATGTTTATGTCATTTGATCTTGCCCACTCTGTCAGTTTATTCATTGCCGTTTGCAATTCATGGTAACTTCTTGATGACAGTGCCATATCATCAGCATAGATGTGAAGATTTGCTTTAACGTAAGTTATGATACTGTTGTGGATTGTGAATTTAACACATTCGAATTTGGCGGTGAACATGGAAAACATTATATTTTTACAGTATTGGCAGCCCTATAATATTACATTCAGCACGCGTTTTGACTTCCGCAGTGCCTCCTCCATCTGACGTAGTATTTGGGAGGCAGTGACAGCCTCATCACAACTAACTCTAATGTTGAAGTTTACCAAAGATTGTTCCTATCATGAGTGCTCAGGTGTCTATTGAGCCTCTGTTTTAGGGAAACATATCACACGAGGATGGTGAGTAAGCAGATGTCTTTTGACACTCTTTTTTTCGGAAAATTTTTTGGTACATTTATCACAAGAGAAAGGTTTGAGTCCAGCGTGAGTGAAAAGGTGTTTTTTGAGACTCCCCTTTTCTGTAAAACGTTTGCAACATACATCACACAAGAAAGGTTTGAGTCCAGCGTGAGTGAAAAGGTGTGTTTTGAGGCTCCCACGTTGAGCAAACTTCTTAGTGCACATATCACAAGAGAATTGTTTGTCTCCGGTGTGAGTGAGGAGATGCTGTTTTAGACTATATCTTCGGGAAAATTTCTTGGTGCATATATCACAAGTTAATGGTTTTTGTCCAGTGTGAACAAGCAGATGTTTTTTTAAACTATCACTTCGGGAAAATGTCTTGGTGCATATATCACACGAGAAAGCTTTGCGTCCAGTGTGAATGATCAGATGTGTTTTAAGACCTCCTTTTTCGGAAAATTTCTTGGTACATATATCACACGAGAAAGGTTTGTGTCCAGTGTGAGTGAGAAGATGTTTTTTGAGACTCCCCTTTTCTGTAAAACGTTTGCAACATACATCACACAAGAAAGGTTTGTGTCCAGTGTGAGTCAGCAGATGTGTTCTGAGATGATCTTTTCGGATAAATGTCTTGCTACAAATATCACACGAGAGTATCTTATCACCAATGTTTGTGAGCGGTTGTGTTTTGCGACGTTTCTGGAATAATTCCTTTGTACTTATATCACACAAAGAAAGTTTGTTTGTAGAACCAGTTAGTTGTTTATTAGGTACAGAAGATGTGGTTGGACCCACATGATAGGAATCTGATTGTATCACCTGATCCTTTTCTTGATTATTTGGTGTGTCTGGTGTGGAATCATCGTCTATTTTTTCACATTTGCTTTGCTGTGTTTGTATTGTGTCAAATAAAATAGGTTCAGGATCACATTTGTGAATGGTGTTGCATGCTGAATCGTCTGCATTCTCATATTTGATTAGCTGTGACTGTATTGTATCAAATGAAATAGGTTTAGGTTCACATTTGTAAATGGTGCTGCTTGCTGAATCGTCGTTATCTGTCTTCTTCTCACATTTGATTACCTGTGACTGTATTGTACCAAATCTAACTGGCACAGGTTCACTCTTTGGTTGTGTATCAGAAATTTTTTCCTTAATTTTAACCTCCGATTTAAGCGGAAGTTCCATTCTGTATTATTCACGTGATATTGAACTGGAACTAATGAAACACACAGCCCGTAGCTTACTCCCTCGAGCTCTATGCATTATCCAACAGGTGATGACTCGTGGAAATAATCACCTTCTGCGTAGTCAATTTTTCAGTAGTGAAAAATCCCTTTCCCGGGTTCAGGACTGGGTGCTTGTCAGAATGTCAGTAGGTTAAGGCTTAGGTTAAGATAATGCACATTGTGCGCGATTCCTTAATTAAAAATAAGGTTTGTTCGCAAAGCAAACAGTAGTTTTATATACCTTGAAAGCAAATCCGTGACTGCTTGAGAAGTTGTTGTACCGCGCATGTCCAGTCTGTAACTTATCCTTGATTTGCACTTTGCGAACGGTCAGAAGAATTTGGAATCGATAGTTTCTGCGTTTAATCGATATGACATGCGAATATAATACGTATTTCCCTTTAATATGTTATACATTCCTTAAACATCGCCAGTATGAACTATATTTTGGGAAACTTTTAATTATTCATACCTATAAGTAGCCCATTCTTATAAATTAGGCGCAAGCTTATTGGAGGGAGGAGTTAGGCGCGTGAAAATAGGTTACTGCGCATGTCTCTGATAACAATTCATGGTAGAGCCCACGAACTTTTCTTATAGTACAGAAACTGTCCGTGAGAACAGGGCCGTGGAAAGAAAGCAAGGGCCCCAGGCATAGGCGTAACCAGGCCGACCATATGGGGGGGTTATAACATCCGCGGGGTCTGGCGAGTATGGAAGGAGAGGGGGGTCCGGAGGCCCTCCCCCGGAAAATTTTAAAAATTAAGATGCAAAATAACGAGTTTTAAGCTTCCGGGGGTTCTCCCACGGAAAATTTTAAAAATTAAGATGCAAAATAACAAGTTTTAAGCTTCCAGGGGTCCTTCCCCGGAAAATTGTAAAAAATTAAGACGCAAAATAACGAGTTTTAAGCTTCCCACGCTTTATACTTGTATTAAGCAATTTATGGGCAGACTTAAAAAAATTATACAATTTTCCTTTTTTTAATCAATGGGGGGGGGGTTCAAACCCCCAAACCCCCCCCCCCCTCGCTACGCCTATGGCCCCAGGGACAAATTTTCCCGGGCCCCCGTCAAATATTCAATTCACTACCAACTCGCCCTTTATAATGTATGCAACATAAAGATTATGTAATGATATCACACAATTAATGAGTGCCAGAATGGTACCGGTACTTTATGAGATCATAGGCGTAACCAGGCCGACCATATGGGGGGGGTTATAACATCCGCGGGGTCTGGGGGGTATGGAATACCGGGGTCCTCCCCCGGAAAATTTTAAAAATTAAGATGCAAAATAACGAGTTTTAAGCTTCCGGGGTCCTCCCCGGAAAATTTAAAAAATTAAGACGCAAAATAACGAGTGTTAAGCTTCCCACGCTTTATACTTGTATTAAGTAATTTATGGGCAGACTTAAAAAAAATATAAAATTTTTCTTTTTTTAATCAATGAGGGGGGTGGGGTTCAAACACCCCCCCCCCCAAAAAAAAAACCTCGGTACGCCTATGTATGAGATTGCCTGGTAGACAGAAACTGTCTGTCTGTCCGTGTGTCTGTAAGCGCGATAACTCAAATACGCTTTATCGGATTTTCATAAAACTTGGTATACCATTTATAACGCCCATGGGACGAAGTCTATTGATATTGGACCAAATCGGTTAACTGATGCCGGGCACGAAACGGGAAAATACATTAAAATGTCATAATTAGGAACAATTTTATCTGCATGTACCAGTTTAATCTTTCGAAAATTATGATTTTAAATGCCGAACGTTAGTGAGGCCTACTAATGAGTCCAAAAATATTTCTGCTTCTACTTTTAAAAAATAGCCATTTTTCTTCAAGAATAATCCGTTTCAGATTAAGTGATAAATTCCCTGTCACCGTTATGCGGTGCATTCCAGGACAATTCAGATAAAATTAACACATAAAACATAACTTAAGCTGTGTATTGACCTAAAACCAATTTTATTTTAGAGTAAATTTAGAGAGTAAAAAATAAAACCTGGTCGGCCGGGCCCCGGGGCTCAGCTCCTCCCTCTCGTCGGGCCTGCGTGAGATCACATTGAACAGAAGATTGACAATCAGAATCACGAGTTCTCGCTTTGCGAACGCGTGTGGAGAAAGAGCGCATGCGCGAACGATGTGTTCCTGGTTTCTGACTGCTTTGCGAACAAACCTAATCAAATCAGGTAAACTCATGTAACAAAGTGCCTGAATGCTTTTGTTTAATCAGTTATAATTGGAATGATGATAAGCAGAAAATAAGTCTTTTTATTCTATTTCCGAGTTAAGCTCCAGATTGATTCATTAAGCAGGGCTTACGGAAGAACAAAGGTGTGTGTGTGTGCCCACCCTTACCCCCGGAGTGCCAAGCAATTAAGCCTAAACCTCCGGTCAGACCAAATTTTGGTAACCATATGTGATGTGTGTATACCTATTGTGCCCTTATGTACATCCGTAGGGGATGTTGATGGTGTGACGTGTTTGGGCTGAGTACTTGTGTCTTTGTACTTTGGCGCAGGATAGACCTAAGTGCGGATAGGTCTTATGTGCAATATTTCCGAGTGTGTTTCTTTTTAGTGACATGTAGTTATGTATTCTAGAGATTTGTAGTGCGTGTATCTGTTTGAGGGGATTATTGACCAGTCCGGCATTCGCCTAAGAACGAGGGAAACCCCTCAAAAACCTCGTTCGGACTGGAGCAGTGGCCAAATGACCGTCTACTTTGGTGTGTTAATTTACTATAGACTTTTCGAGAAGTGCTGTTTTTGCAAAGGTTTTAAGGGCTGGGAAGGTGTTTTTACGCGTCCAGAACGTGAGGTCCGGTGCCCAGGCTTCCTCTTCTGCCCTAGCGGCTTCGTGGAGGAGTAGTCGAGCTTCTCGATATCGAGGACAAGTATACAGCATATGATACATGGTGTCTGGTTCGCCGTCCTCACAAGCGCATAGATCGTCGTCTGTGAGATTGAAACGGATTAAGTTAGCGGCAAAGTTGCCGTGGCCAGTTAATACCTGTGTGACGAAGTGGTCCAATTTAATCCATGGCATAGTTTTTTTGTCACGCATCAGCATAACTATACAGATTTGTGATACCTTAACAATCGCACTCTCACATAAAAAAGTCAAATTCGCCGGCTACGGGATCCAGGTACCTCCAGAATGCGTCCAAGACGTTACCATCTCGGCCACCTCACTCAGATTAACGGTCTAGTTTGATAAGCATATGTGATGGAATGTGTGGGTAGTGTTATTTGTCAAAGCTAAATGTGTTGCAACTTCCAAAGCCATGTAAGTTATGAACACTCTAAAACAACATTTATTCATGAGAACTGATTTGCATTTGATAAATTACGTCTAATATACTACCATAACATAGGCGCTAAATTATGCATTACTCCGGTAACGGTCAACTGATTTGGTCCAAAATCATTACGCTTCTTCCCATGGACGTTATAAATTCGTATTTGAAGTTTCATGAAAATCCGATAAGGCGTATTTGAGATATCGCGAGTACAGTCAGACAGACGGACAGATATTTTCCCTTCCCCACGCAATCTCATAAAGCACCATTCTGGCACTTAATAAAGAGCATGTCGTGACGTTGCTCTGTTTCTGGTATCCGTTACACTATTTAAATTCTGAGGTTGTAAAGGATAATAATATATCTATATATAGGATCGGTATGACGACCTGCACATTTAAAAAGTTACCAGCATTATAGAAGGTTTTTTATTGTATGGACTTTAAATACAATTTTAACAGTTTTAAGAATTCTTGGCAATACTTATGATTAATTTAATAAAAAACGTCGGGCAGTATTTGATTAAGTATCACGAACGAGCATATGCGCATGTACAGGAAGACTTAAGGTTAGGTTCACACACGCCTCTTGTCTATCCATGTATTTTCTTGATTATTTAGTCAGTTTTGTTCCAAAACAAACATGTATAGAAGGCTGTGGATATATGCCTCACGTCCGCCATATTCTTCCATGGAAGTTATTATAATTTTATTATAATGAATAAATTCGCGAGGAATATGTTTATTCAAGGATCATTTTTTAAAGATTTTATTTTATAATAGCGGTACTTGTAGTGCAAAATCAATAACTTACGTTCAACTTCTGCAAAAGCAATCTAGCATCGAAATACGCGGCCGGCCAGTCCTATGAAAACTTCCGGTCAGCTGCTCTTTAAGAAATATGGAACCTTCTCGCTGCTTCAGAAGCCGAAAAACCACCAGACTACGGCCTAACTGTAGTAAAAATAAACATTAATACATTACAGCCCTAAATACACTTTCTCTCAAGCTAGCATTTGGATGTGACGCAATGACACAAAGCAAAATGAATTATGACAATACATTAAGTTGAATATCGTGTGTTGCACTTTTCTCGTAGTTCATTTTTTCCCTCGTTGTTCATTTTTTTCCCTCCTGTCGCATGGCCTCATATGTTCCGAGAATGACCTGTACTTTATGTTTTTTATAGGAAACTTGTGAACTAATGCGTTAAAACTTTAATTTTAACTGCATACGAGTCCCGACGTTTTTTATTTGACCGACTGTATGTACACAAGTTTTTATATTTTTAGACTAGTAGCCTATGCTGGAGTATTGCTTTGTATGGATCAGAGACATGGACTTTGAGGAAATTAGAGAAGAAATATTTAGAAAGTTTTGAAATGTGGGGCTGGAGACAGATAGAAAATATAAAGTGGATGGACATGGTGACAAACGAAGAGGTTCTGAGTAGAGTGGGTGAGAAGAAGTCAATCATACACACAATTCGTCAGAGGAAAGCAAACTGGGTTGGGAACATTATCAGAAGGAACTGCTTATTACATGATGTCGTAGAAGGAAGATTGGAGGGTACAACTAGACTTGGAAGAAGAAGAATTCAGCTGTTGGACGATTTAAGGGAAAAGCGGAAAAATTGGATGCTGAAGGAGGAAGCAGAGGATAGACAGTTTTGGAAAACAAAATTCGCGTACCAAGTTTGAAAACCTGCCGGAAGGCAGAATACTTACTACTACTACTACTAGCCTATGCTACTTATATTTGTTGACTATAATAACAAAAGGTATATTTTTTTAAAGTAGGTTATATTTCTAATGTGTTAAATACTGAGCTTAGGTGGAAATTGTAATTTAACAGCAAATTGTATAGCTCAGAAGGAAAATGAAAATAATTGAAATTATAATTTAGTATTGTAAAATATAATTAATACATTAAGTCTATGTTAGACAGTTCATTACACGAGCACTAGCTTTTGCTCTTCCGGGCACTAGTGATTATTGTATTATGTTTTACACAGGGATGCCCGCAGGGGGGGGGTTAAGACGCAGACTGCGTCATTGAAATTTTTTGGGGGGTGCAAAATATTAGCGTTTTATCAATTTTCTGGGGTAGGGGCAAAATTTGTGTTTTATATGTTAAAAATAAAAAACGGTTAAGTTTTATAACTTCAAAAGGTCTCTTCTAATTCTTTAGAAGTGAATAGTCAATAAATTAGCGAAACGCATTTGCTTGTAAACAACAGCCGCGCCAACGGAATCGATCACACTGTGCCGATAGCGGCGACTGCAAACTGAACCATTGTTGGCCCGTCACAGCCCCCCACCTCCCTCACATGCAGGTAGAATTGGAGTATTAGTTTTTACTGGGTTGTTACAGTCTTTGTACAATGCACCTGCAAGAATAATTATTTTCGGAAGTGATTTTACTGCACTCAAAAGTGCTTGCCACCTTATAAGAAGGGGAGCGAAGGTGTGGAAAAATCTGTCTATAACCAATGCTGCATTCTTAATTTGAAATTTGGTTACGACTACTAGTTTCAGTCCATCTCGGCATCTCGAAAATGCCGAAAAACAACAGCAATTTAAATATAAGTGTTTAGAATTATCGTGCTATTCCTTTATTAGGCATGACAAATGGCAAGATCACTGCAGAAAGAAGCATCCTTATAAACTGATACATACTTGTTCCACAATTCGTACCGGGGGGGGTGAGTCATGAAGTTTGGGGAGTGGGCACGAAGGTTTTACAACGCTAAAATTTGTCTTGGCCGTGGTCTCGTGGTTAGCGTCGCCAGAAACAGATTCTCTGGCCCGGGTTCGATCCCCTTTACCTCAGACTCGTGATTCAAACTGAGGAGCTACTCGGTCATGGAAACTACCAATAACGGCCGTGAGTGTCGGTATGCTGACCAAATGCCCCCAATCCTGCCATCTGCCTATGGTAGATGATGCAGCGGTCAGGTGATAGGTCTTATCCCTTCAGGGATGTAGCGCCACGGAGTTAAAATTTGTCTTGAGAATATAACAGATATACGGCCAGTTACAATGTTCTCTTATCAGTGGCACCTCATGTATAGGCACTTGGGCACTGGAGCACCCCCTATTTCCACTTGATATTATCAATAACATTTAATGTAATGAGTCCTCTTTTCTTTAATTCTTTCTTTATACTTGTACAATATATAATTCTTAAGCTTAATACAGTAGCCATCCCCCAGTTTATTAAAAAGATAAAAGAAAATCTGGCATATTGGTGAAAGGAAGTATTTTTTTTTTCTGCTTTGCATGTGATGTGCTTAAAAAACCAGTACCACAGTATAAGTATTAATACAGTAAAGAAACTGTGTGTTAAAAGTCCTATGACAACATGTTGGCTGGACGACACTAGTGCTCCATACGGAGATTAGGTAAAACTACATTCTCATCTTATCAAATGACTTGGGAAAATACATAATCACATCGCAAAATATGTTATGTAAAAGAGAAAAATTACTGGATTTTTTTATTTAATGCAAATCTAATTTTAAATTTAAGAAATAATAAAACAGATACTGTATTATATTCTAGTTAAGAAGAGGTAAACAATACCTAAATAGGCTACTGTTAAGGACTGTATCTAGGCCTAGTACTTTTCCTTTAAAATCATTGCCCTTTAATATAACTTATAATTCAAATTATGATATTAAATAGCCTACGTATTAATTATGTCAATTATATTATAGGTCTGTCACGTTGTTCATCCTGCACGTCACTGTTGACAGTGTATTTTAATTCTTTGCCTTTTATGGGAATATACGACTAGAACTAGACATCAATACAGACAAAACTGTGTCCATGATATTCTGCCGAGGAGGAAGAAAAGCAGCAGAGGATACATTCTGTCTGGAGCACAAGGAGCTCCGTAATGTAACCCAATTCAAGTACTTGGGAAAAACCCTCCAGACGCATGGGGATACGTACACCCAGGACGTAAGTGAAAGAACCATACATGCTGTAAAAGCAATGCATGAAATACAGCATATGAGTAAATTATCACTGGAGACAATCATGACATTGTTCAGAGTCAAAATCAGTCCCATATTGCAGTATGGTGTGAACATCATATGGGAGGACCTTACAAAGAACAATCTAAAGTGCAAAGAACGAGTGAAGACAGCATTTATTAAAATATGCTCCATCACAGCAGTGATATGTAATGTCCAGGGAAACCTTCTGTATCGAAGATCTGAGACACCAACTACTGCTCAGTACGACAATCTGTTACAGGAACTCCAAACGAAGAGGTCACAAGTATGGAGTGACTTCTATACAACACAGGCCATACTGTCAGACGAATGGAAGGGTCCATGCTACGAACTCAGACACACCATCACGTGCTTTGCAGTGCGTGGTTTTTCTTTCAAGATCTGCAAAACGAAAGGCTACCATGAACCCAGTGTAGAGTGTGTATGCAAATTGTGCGAAGGTACCTGTGATAGATACCAAGCCATCTCATGCAGCCGAAGAGTGGAGTCACTAACTAGTTTCTGCAGTGAATAAACACCCATGGAATAAACACATCAAACATGCATATTTTGCGCTTTTCTAACTATTATTATTATAAGTCACAACTCTGTTAATTTCCTATGTCTAAGCGAACATTGGTTAACCAAACCGAAAATAGAATGTTTCAACATCACTGGTTACAAATGTGTATCTTTCTACACTAGATCATGTTTAAGAAGAGGTGGTACTGCTATTTATGTCGGTGACGATATCATCGCTAGAAAATTAGACATACAGGATTTTACTTGTGAAAAACATTTTGAGGCTTGTGCGGCTATCATAGATAGTGTTAAGTTGATTATTGTGACTGTCTATCGTACTCCAGTTGGAGATACCAATGTATACTTACTCAAGCTAAATAGCCTTTTAATTTACTTGGAGCAATGGACTAAATACAAAATTGTTATTGGAGGAGATATAAACTCTGATTTTGATATTACCAAAAGAAAACGAACAGTAACCGATTTTAAGAATTTGCTCTTGGAATTTGGATTTACACGTCACAATTTTGAACCCACATGAGAAACTGCCTGTTTAGATAATGTTTTCTCACACACTGCTCCATTAATATATCTGACTTTTTGTACTCTGAACACTCCGCTGTTATTTTCTCAACTGACTTATCGAACATAAGTCAAACAGAGTATAAACAAATTACTCACAGAAGTTTTACTGATTATGAAGTTGTGAAATTTAAAATTATGATGAACTCAATTGGCTGGGATATATTTCTAAATGATTTTAACATATCTTCAGAGGAAGTTTTTTGATGTACTACTTAATCGATTTAACGAATGCTTTAAGATTAAAAAGAAATTGCTAAGTAATTGTAGAAAACGAAATAATTCTTGGTACACCAATGTTAGATCAAGAGTCTATAAGTGATAGTGTTTCAAATTGGCCTCTGTATTAATTGGCGCTACCGCCAATTATTGCCGCGCTGAGTTAGTCACATCCTGTGCATGTTCTGGCTTGTAGCACGCCACGTCAGTGCGAAGTTAGTTGGGATCGAGAAGTCGTAGTATATAGACAGCGTCACAATTGCTCCTAGTTGTCGGAACAGTTTTCGCTCTATATTATTAATACTCATCTGCAACTCCACACCTATTAGGCTCCTGTAGTGAAGGCAGCTGTGCGTGTGAAATTTCGGGAATCACATTGTATTTTTAGTGTAATTTACAATCTTTTCCATTGTCTCGTAACCTAGACGACACGTGCAGTGAACGGTGCTTTGTCTAGCGTTTTCATACATTATCGGGCGGGAGCATTTGCTTGTTCCTATAATAGTAAATGTATTAATTCATATATATCTTATTGTGTCAAGTGTTGTATAATTGTTTTAGTGTTCAGAATTCAGGCTTCCTGAATATATATTATTGCAAATCGCCCAGGTCTAAATCTCTGTTCCAGCTACCTACAGTCCACTCTCCCTTCGTTTAATTTAATTGGTTTTCCTCCGTAGTGCATTTACAGTCACATGCTCCTCACGGACCGGATCCTATTAAATTCCCTTCATTTTGGTCCTCCGGGCCGGATCTGAGACATTATTTGCAATAATTTTCTGAATATTGAACAGTGTGCGACACGTACTTGATTTTCGTGTGTGACGTTCGCGCAGACTTCGTATTGCTTCGTGGCTCGGCTCGACTGTTGACCTTCAAGCTGCTCGCAACGCGCGCGCCAGCTGGGCTGCCGCTCCGCGTGTTTCATGGCCGACGCAGCGAGAAGAAGACAGCCACCTCCGACCGCCCCCAGTGTTTACAGTTGACTGTCTAATCACTTCTCCTCTGTCAATGTTAATTGTTTCATCTCAACATGGAAGCAGAAATTTCGGCTTTAGTCAGACGTCGAGGCGTATGTAAAAGAAAGTTTACATTGACACAGAACTTTCTCAACGACGTACGTGAAGATGTTAGTATATTTGTGATTAAAGCACATTACGAAAAGCTGTTGATTGAAATTGAAAAGTTTGAAGCTGTGCAAACGCAGATTGAATCTATGGTGGAAATTGATGCAGAACTTGATAGTCACATACAATATGCAGACGAGGTATCAACGTTGTACATTAATCTAAAAGCAAGGTTAAGTGAGTTGATGCATGCTCATGAGCCTACTTCAGTTAGTGTCAATTCAAGCAATAGTGGCACACGACAATCAGTGAACTCTAGTGCTTCACAGTCAAGTAATATGATAAAGTTACCTACGATTCAGATTCCAGTGTTTGAAAGTGATGTAACTAAATTCAAACATTATTTTGACACTTTTTCGAGTTTGATTGTAAATAATAGCAGTTTATCACCCATTCAAAAATTCCATTACTTAATTGGTTCACTAAAGGGTGAAGCTAAAACATTATTGGAAAATTTGCCAGTGACGAGTGATAACTTCCAAGTTGCCTGGGATATATTGTGTGCAAGATACAACAATAAACGGTTAATTGCTATATCCCATATCAAGCATCTGTTGTCCCTACTTGTAGCGCGACAAGAGACAGTTGCAGACTTGCGAAATTTGTTGAATCAATTCCAAAACAACTTGCATGCTATTGAAGCGTTAGAATTAGAAGTGCCACTTCATGAAGTCATTCTAATGCAATTGTTATTGGAGCATTTGCCAGACAGTGTGCAGCGTGAATGGGAATCCAGAATCAATTCTCAAACATTTACTCCATTAGGTGAACTTGTGTTATTCCTAGAAGCGAAATTTTATTCTCTAGAGGTGCTGTCGAATAATTCCTGCAACAGGTCCAGCCCATCAAAACCTAGAAGTGAACATCGTGAACCTAGGAAACAGCATAGTGACAGTCGTCAGTCATATGTGTCGACAACTGAACAGTTATGCCCTCAGTGTCAAAGCGGCCATAACCTGTCTAAATGTAAACAATTCCGTCAGCTGAGTGTTGAACAGCGATGGAAAGTTGTGAAAAGCAAGAGCTTGTGTTTCAATTGTTTTTCTAATACACATCGAGTGAAGCAGTGCAACGTTTCTTCGTTTTGTAACTGTGGTAAACTGCACAGCAAGATGTTGCACAGCAGTGATCACAGGAGAACGGTTTCGCACTCCAGTGAAGACAGTAATACAGTAAATAGCAACAGGACTGAGGCTCCTGCGAGTTATTGCTCAGTGAAAATAAAGCCAGTGCTTCACGTCTTACTTGCGACTGCAAGAGTCGAAGTGCAAGACAAGCATGGTAACTATATACAGTGTAAGGCCCTTCTAGACTCTGCCAGTCAGGCCAGTTTCGTGTCTGCGGATCTAGCGAGGCATCTGCAACTTCCTACAATGACAGCTGATACGCCTGTCAAGGGTATAAACGGTACTTCATCTAATGCTAGTCATAGTGTAAACATTAATGTGAGATCCATGGTTTACAACTATCAAAGGAATCTAGATTGCCTAATCCTTCCTCGCATAACAGGGAAGCTACCTGCAGTCCGAATTGATCCATCCTCATGGAACATTCCCTCTGACATTCCATTAACCGATCCTAAATTTAATATTCCTTCTGAAATTGATTTGCTTATTGGAGGAGCATTATTCTTTGAGCTTTTCCATGGAAAGATCTTGACCAATCCTGGGTTTCCTACACTGATTAGTACAGAACTCGGATGGATATTGTCTGGAACCATTCCTAAATCCTCTGTGAAAGGTAATCTAGATGCGGGTTCCCAGCACAACTTCTTCATCTCTACGGATAATGTGGACAAGCAGCTACGACGGTTTTGTGACCTCGAAGACTTTCCACAACACATATTAACTCCAGAAGAGAAAAGGTGTGAACAGCATTATACAGAGAATACCACTCGCAATGATGATGGTAGTTTCACAGTACGTCTGCCAATGAAACAGGATAAAACTTCATTGGGTGAGTCCAGACAACAATCAGTTAAACAGCCTATTGAATCATGGCCCAAACAGCCTCAGCAACCTGAGCTGCAGGACAGTGATGAGCAGCGTGACACAGTCTGCCTAGTCACACATGCTGCAGAAGACTTTATGCTACGCTTTTCCAAGCTGACACGTTTACAGAGAGTTACTTCGTATATGCTACGCTTCATACACAACTGCAGAAGCCGAGTTAAACGTCACGGCCCTCTCACAGTTGAAAAGTTACAACAAGCTTTGTTGCTTTGTATAAGAATAGCTCAGCAAGCAGCCTATTCTCATGAACTGTCCGATCTTCAGAGTAAGATGCAAGTAAATACTAAGAGTTCTCTCCATTCCTTGGTGCCTTTTGTGGACAAGGATGGCCTACTCCGAGTGGGTGGACGTCTGGAGAAAGCTGACCCACGCAGCACGATATGTATAATATACGTATATTTTAGAGCTACATATATATCTTACGATTGGTCAAAGTCAAAACGTAAATTATACGTATATTTTATGTCCAATATATACATGTATAAAAACTTGTTGTAATTTAATCCTGCTTTATATTTATAATATATCAAAATTAAAGTTACTGTTACATAAGTAAGATTAAATATAAAACAAAATCGATTTGATTGTTCATTTGTAACATCAAAATTACCTACCAACTATACGTAAATTTTACGTCTAGAATTGTACATTGTAAACACTGGTTTATTGTGTTTTACTCTAGTAAATCGATTTGGTTAAATTAAGGGAACGCAATAAAATTTACTCACGCTAATCAGAAATTAATTTAAAAAATGGTTTAAAATGATTACATCCGTACATTCAGTAGAACTATTTTTTATGACTGGCGGCCATCTTGTCTGTGACGTCAGCAATGTAGATCTGCTGATTCAAGGTTGTTTGTTGGCTGTTGGCTGTTGATGGTTGCGTGTATAAGTTTCTCTTTTATAGTGTTTTATTAACAAGAAATTGTGTGTGGAGAGAATTGCACTGTTCTGTTGCAACTACTCCCTATGTATATAACATAGAAACGAAGAATAAATGTACATGTGTGTGTATTTAAAGCTGACGAAATATTATGCAACGTGCAGTGATCTGTAGGGTAATACCCTAGATCCTAGAATACATTTCCTAATTTAGGCCTACCTGAATGTTTGTGAAGACCTGCTCCTTCATGTAGAAGATTAAATGAGGCAGAAGAAAAACATTTACACATAAAACAGTAGGTCTACTGGTAAGTCCCTGTGCAAGATTTGTTTCACATGCATAAATTGGCCTATCATAACCTCAACGACTTGCAAACCGATTTATAATACAGATGCTGTGGTAATTAGCTCTGATCATAATAATTTACGATAACGCTGCTAAAGTATTTCTTAATTGATTCAGGAATTCACAATGCCTAGGTGCTGTAGTGTTGTTGGCTGTAAAAGTAACTACAAGTCACAACATGAAAGTGTTAGTACATTTTCTTTACCAAAAGACGAAGAACTTAAGAAGACATGGCATAGAAAGATTCCTACAGACTTTACAGGGGTAAGCAAGCCTGTTATTTGTGTGAAGTATTTTCCTGAAGAGAGTGTGACAAGAACAGAGACATTTGTAGTTAACGGTGAAATAAAAAAATTTCCTAGAACTTGCCCTAAACTGAAACTTGGTGCAGTACCATCAATATTTCCTAATCTGCCTGAGTACTTGTCAAGACCAGGTCCATCATGCAGAAGATTAATTGATGCAGAAGAAGAAAATTTAAACCAAGCAGTTGCAGAAAGCTTAAAAGAACTTAAAAGTTATGTTGAATGACAAGCTCTGCATTGTTTGGAAGATGTGATGCAGTACTTCCTAAGTGTAACAGAAGGACTTAAAGGGCAGTGGATTAGCATAATGGCAGTAGAAAGGCTATACCTGGGCCGCTGTAACATTGCACTTTCCAGTTTCAACTATATGCATATTTACGTTGGCTGCACTGCACTGCAATTCTATTCACTGACAGACAGAAGCCATTCGGCTTCGAACATTGCATCCTTGAATTAGGGGATTCTATCTCATTTTTCCGTAATTAATGTATTGCGTCTCAGTATTAATAGTGTTTATACAAATACAAACACAAATACACTATTAATAAAAAATCGTATTGTTCATATACAAAGGCTAATGGTATCGGGAAAGCATAATGCTTTACATCCCTATTATTCTCGTTCCTTGACAAAGTTATAAGTGGTGTAATGGTTAA
Source organism: Ectobius pallidus (assembly GCA_964059195.1). NCBI lineage: Eukaryota > Metazoa > Arthropoda > Insecta > Blattodea > Ectobiidae > Ectobius > Ectobius pallidus. The sequence goes on from CAXKWD010000002.1 coordinate 210,357,325, forward strand.
GATGCTAGATCGTGGAGCTAGCGGTCCTAGGTTCAAATCCCACCCTATGCTGTAATTTTTTTTTATTTATTCACTATATTTTTAAGATTTAAATGCAGTGTTTAATTTTTAATTTTTAAAATTACCTGCCTTATACTTTATTGTCAAATCTATAAATGCAGATCCAGATTTCACGTACTTTGCACCTTGGGCAAAACTTTTTTAATAGCCCGTTTAATTTTTTACTTTTACCACCTACCCCAAGTTACTGTTTTAGTGTTAAGTTTGAGTTTTACCGAAGTATAAACCAATAGTATCCCGATAGCGTTTTATTATTGCAAGTAATCCCAGGCTTCACAACATTTATTAAAAAATAAAAGTAATTTTGTTTTGGAGAAAAATGCATGATTGCTATTGCAGTTTCATTTGCAAAACAATTACCTAAAACCTCTGACAATATTATGTAATATAATCGATCTTTGAAACTTTCAAAATTATTTAATATAGACTAGGTTATTTGGTAATTATAAAACATATGCTAATTTAAATTAAGATATGTTTATAAAACATATGTATTACAGGTACCATATATTAAAACAAATATTTTAGAACAAAATAATTAATGATCCAAATGTTAAAACGAGATTTTTAATTGCGAGTTTGCTATGTTTGCGAAACGAGCCCTTAAGAGCGAATGCAGCAATCCTACGAGCAAAATAAAATAATTTTTTCACGTGTATCGTACACTATTTTTTAGACAATCGTTAAAATTTGTCAAATAATAATAATGGATGCTAGATTTATGATAAAGAATTACTCCCTGTGGAGCCAGACATATTGAAAAGCAAAGACAACCTGTTACAGATTTTCTACAATTTCTGAGAACTTTCACATTTAAAAAGGCTTAGTGAATTTTAACATTTTTATCAAACTGAGTCTATTTAATAATCATATGTAAATATTTTTAACAAAAAGAGTTTTTTCATGTGAAGCAATCAAAGTTGGCTGGAATGTTATAATTTCATACCACCCACTAGCTTAATTTTCTCCTTTTAATTAATATCATTCAAGATTAAAAGGGCTTCTTTTACCGGTTTTCTAAAAAAATGATTACCTTATTTCTACTTTCCTAAGAAAAGTACCTGAGCCCAAAAAAATGATGTTTTCATACAATTTTCCTTCTCGAGCTAGGATATTCACAGACATACACACAAACACACTGACACTCTCACACACTGAGATACGCACACAGACATGTTTCCAAAATAATATTTTTGGATCCGGGAGCCTCAAAACGTGCATTTATGTTAAAAACTAAAGTCGGAATTTCGGGATCGAAAACGACACTTCCTCTACCTATAGTACCTATGGCACGGACAGAGGAAGTAAAGGAGTATCGTGCGAAAAATGGGACATCTTGTCCCTCTACCTGAAAAGAGTTTTAATAGGTTTCGCCGCTAAAGGCGATCTTCAAATTGGCCGAGGTTAAGGTTTCACTACTGATAATGTTTTATACAATACAAATTATATTATACAATAAAATATAAGACAGCTAATTTTAAAAATGAAAAATCATAAACTGTATTTGCATCTTGAAAATAGTATTATTATTATTATAAAAAAAAATAGTACCCTTCCTAGGATCGAACCCCAACTTTCTGGATAACTACCCAGCATCATAACCACTGAGCTACGACACCACGAACCAATAATGTGAATATTTATCATGTGAAGGTGGACGATGTCCCACACATAGCAGGATGAATCTTTGTGTAAATGAACGATAAGGTTTTTTTTTTTGGAAACTATGGGTTCGGAATAATATTACATTACATAAATATCGAAAATTACTGAATGGATGAACAGAAAATCCCAAATGATTAATTGAGGGATTAGAAATAGTTTCGAATGTTCAAGGCCGAATACAGCCGAATAATGCCGATCGGCACCACCTTGTCAGTACAGAACGAAGTCGAGTAGTTCATTTGTCAATCTTTGATACTGGCAACCTAACTTGTAGAATGGCAAGTGCAAACTTACGACGGCCCAGGTATAGTGCTGTGCTTAATGGATGTTAATGATGATGTTCCGAAGATTCTTGGTTCAGTGTGTATTATGAGCGACCTCAGTGTTTTGCTTACAATAAATAAATGCAAAATACCTCAGCAAGAAGTCCCAAAAAACTGCAAGATAGTAAGCACAAAAAGTGTTCTTGATGACATTTTTAGTTATTGATATCTCATGTATTGATAGTATATGTAAAATGTATGTGAGCAGTGTACATTTATGAACCAAAGGCCCTATATAGGCTACATAAATTATATATAAAATATACGTTTGATAGATCATCTTGACATATTTTTTACGTATAGATATTGTACATCAATAGTATGTATGCGATTGTTCGTATAATTGATATATATTATATGTCTGTATTGACATGAATAGACGTACAATATACATCAAAAAGTGGGACATTTGAGCGTATATTATACGTAGATTTTATTTAACCAATATGTGTGATATACATTACCTAGATCTAGGGATAACGCAATTTTTACATATATTTTACGTATGTGTGCAGAGTGGGGAGTTACCACATGATGCACGACATCAGCTTATCCTCCCTTCAGGTCACCATCTCACTAGATTGATAATTGAATCCGAGCATCTGCGACTGCTTCATGCATCACATCACTTGCTTATATCTTCTCTGCGAGAACGATATTGGATTCCTAGTGTACGTAGAATTGTGAAGTCTACGCTACACAGATGTTTAACTTGTTTCAAGTTAAAAGCCAAAGGTGCTCACCAGCTGATGGCAGCCTACCTAGCTACAGGGTGACCCCTGCTAGAGCATTTCTACGTTCTGCGGTTGACTACGCTGGACCATTCTTCATAAGATACGGATCCCCCCGCAGCAAAACTCAGGTCAAAGCATACATTGCTAACTTCGTATGCTTGGCTACGAAAGCAGTTCACATCGAGCTGGTTTCCGACCTTACTTCTGATGCCTTCATCGCCGCCCTGCGCAGATTCACATCTCGTAGAGGACTTTGCAAGGAAATATTTAGTGATAATGGGACGAACTTTGTTGGTGCTAACAACAAGCTGCGTGAACTGCGTCTCTTGCTTCAGTCCAGCACCCATCAACAAGTTCTCCAAGACTACGCATCATCTAATGAATTTACATGGCATTTTATCCCTGCGTGCTCACCTCATTTTGGAGGACTCCACGAGGCTGCTGTCAAATCCATGAAATTTCATTTACGACGAGTGATGGGTAGCCAAGTGTTTACCTATGAGCAGCTTTCTACAGTTCTCATCCAGATTGAGGCCTGTCTAAACTCTCGACCTCTCCTGCGCCTAAGTGATGATCCTAGCGACTCATCCTATCTATCTCCTGGACACTTTCTCATTGGTGAAAAACTCACAGCCCTTCCTTCTCCTCCTATGGCAGAGAATGTCTCCCATGTTGCTAAATGGCATCAGCTACAAACCTACATACATCACATATGGCAGCGTTGGTCAGCTGACTACCTACACTCACTGCAGCAGAGGCAGAAGTGGTCTGCGTCCAGCGAAAACATTCAGATTGGTACTCTTGTGCTCCTGAAAGAAGATAATTCTCCACCGCTCCAGTGGAAGCTGGGAATCATCTCATCAGTGCATCCTGGTGACGACGGTTTAGTGCGTGTTGTGACAGTGCGTACGTCCAGTGGTGAATACAAGCGACCAATTGTAAAAGTGTGTCCCTTGCCTATTCAGTAAAGTGTAAATCTATTAGTAAATCTTGATCTATCCGCAAGTTTGTTATGTAAAATCTGTCGATTTTAGGCAGGAGTTATGTTAGATCAAGAGTCTATAAGTTATAGTGTTTCAAATTGGCGCTACCGCCAATTATTGCCGCGCTGAGTTAGTCACATCCTGTGCATGTTCTGGCTTGTAGCACGCCACGCCAGTGCGAAGTTAGTTGGGATCGAGAAGTCGTAGTATATAGACAGCGTCACAATTGCTCCTAGTTGTCGGGACAGTTTTCGCTCTATATTATTAATACTCATCTGCAACTCCACACCTATTAGGCTCCTGTAGTGAAGGCAGCTGTGCGTGTGAAATTTCGGGAATCACATTGTATTTTTAGTGTAATTTACAATCTTTTCCATTGTCTCGTAACCTAGACGACACGTGCAGTGAACGGTGCTTTGTCTAGCGTTTTCATACATTATCGGGCGGGAGCATTTGCTTGTTCCTATAATAGTAACTGTATTAATTCATATATATCTTATTGTGTCAAGTGTTGTATAATTGTTTTAGTGTTCAGAATTCAGGCTTCCTGAATATATATTATTGCAAATCGCCCAGGTCTAAATCTCTGTTCCAGCTACCTACAGTCCACTCTCCCTTCGTTTAATTTAATTGGTTTTCCTCCGTAGTGCATTTACAGTCACATGCTCCTCACGGACCGGATCCTATTAAATTCCCTTCAACCAATGAGTTAAAGGTCCTGAAACAACAATTAAAGTTATCATATGATATCTACAAAAATTCTGGGTCAACTAATAAACAATGTTATCTCAAACTTAGAAATGATTACAAAGACAAACTTACGGAAGCTAAATTACATCATAACATAATTAATAACTCTGAGAATAAATGCAAGATCGCATGGTCAATCATAAGTAAAACTAAAGAATGCAGTTCTAATAAGAAGAACATTCCACTTTCAGCAGAATCGTTTAGTAACTATTTTATAAATTGTGTTGACGATATTCGGTCAAAAATTACTGAATCTAATATATCTTACATGGAACTTTTAATGAATCGTAGCCTCAGTAGTGTAAATTTATACTGGAGTGAAGTCACAGTTGATGAGGTACTGAAGATTGTTTCCAAACTTAAGATATGAAACAGCAGTGATATATATGGCATGACTAATAATATTCTGAAGAAAATAATTGATATCATAGTGTATTCTCTAACTGTATGTATAAATCGTTGTATGGCTCAAGGCATTTTTCCAAGTTGTCTAAAGGTTGCAAAAGTTGTTCCAGTATACAAAAAAGGATCTCCTTTCGATGTCTCAAGTTATCGCCCCATATCCTTAGTGCCTGGTCTTATCAAAAGTTTTCGAATACCTAATTTATAATCAAATCAACATCTATTTTGAAGTTTTTGATTTGTTCTACAACAACCAATATGGCTTCCGCAAAGGAAAGAGTACCGTGGATGCTATTGAAACTTTGGTCAGTGAAATTTTGGAATGTTTTGAGAATGGGAGTTACCTTTGTGATATTTTTTGCGATCTTAGCAAAGCCTTTGATTGTACTGATCATGAAATTTTAATTAACAAACTCAATTTTTACAGTATCACAGAAATTCAGTTAAAACTTTTAATTTCGTATTTGAAAGATCGTAAGCAGGTCGTGTCAACAATGAATTCTCATCAACTCAAAATATAAAATGTGGGATTCCCCAAGGCTCTATATTGGGCCCCTTAATGTTTCTTGTAACAATTAATGATTTACCATGCAACGTTCCATGCACCTCTGTCATATATGCTGATGATACTACTTTCATTTCTACTGAAAAAACTTTAGAGAATTTATTACAGAAAATTGATTGTATTATGGATAAGGCTTGTGTATGGTACAAATCCAACAGTTTATTACTAAACGAGGACAAGACAGTCTCCTTGGTTTTAAGTTGAAAGTCCCTATCGGAAATGACACCCTTCAAAAACTGTGTGAATGTAAAATTTTTGGGTATTTACATTGACAACAAATTAACTTGGCAAAATCACATTGAATACATCAAGCTCAGGTTATCAAAAGCTGTATACCTTCTCAAAAATTTAAGAGATCATATCCCTTTTATTTATCTACAAAGTATGTACTTTGCCTTCTTCGAATCAATTATCAGATATGGCATCATTTTATGGGGTGGTAGTAGTGGAACCAAGGAGATGCTTCAAAAAAAGGTTATTAGAATTTTAAGAAAATGTGATAGTAGAATGTCATGCAGGCAACCTTCCACTGTGTAGATTATCTAAAACACAAGCTAGTCACTTATATATTGGACCAAAGTTGTATAACAAGTTACCAGATAGTTTTAAGTGTCTCAATCTACAAGGTTTTAAAAGCAAGATACATAAATGGTTAGTTTTAAACACATTTTATTCATTGGACGAATTTATGTTAAATGATGTAATTTTATAATAATTTGGGTTTACTGTACAAAGTACGCTATGCATCCTATATCTTAATGACGCTGTCGATGCCTGTATTTGTGCTCAATGACATTAAGATATATCTTTCTATCTACATATCACAAGAGAATGGTTTGTGTCCACCGTGAGTAGACAGATGCCTTTTGAGATTTGCTTTTTGGGAAAACGTTTTGGTACATATGTCACACGAGAAAGGTTTGAGTCCAGCATGAATGAGCAGGTGTGTTTTGAGACTACCACAATGAGAAAATTTCTTAGCACATATATCACAAGATAATTGTTTGTGTCCAGTGTGAGTGAGCATATGCTTTTTTAGATGATCACTTCGGCAAAATTTCTTCTTACATATATCACAAGAAAATGGTTTGTGTCTGGTGTGAATGAGCAGATGTTTTTTTAGATTATATCTTAGGGAAAATTTCTTAGTACATATATCGCACGAGAAAGGTTTGTGTCCAGTGTGACTGAACAGATGCTTTTTAAGACTCCCCTTTTCTGTAAATTTTTTTTTACATATGTCACACAAGAATGGTTTGGGTCCAGTGTGAATGAGAAAATGATTTTTGAGTCTCCACTTTTCTGTAAAAATTTTGTTACATATATCACATGAGAAAGGTTTGTGTACAGTGTGAATGAGTAAATGCTTTCTTAGATCATTTCTACGGGAAAATTTCATGGTGCACATATCACACAAGAAAGGTTTGTCTCCTGTGTGAGTGAGAAGATGATCTTTGAGACTCCCCTTTACTGTAAAATTTTTGTTACATATATCACACGAGAAAGGTTTATGTCCACTGTGCGTGAGCAGATGCTTTTTTAGATCACCTTTTCGGGAAAATTTCTTGGTACATATATCACATGAGAAAGGTTTGTGTCCAGTGTGAGTGAGAAGATGTTTTTTCAGACTCCCCTTTTCTATAAAATTGTTGTTACATATATCACACAAGAAAGGTTTGTGTCCAGTTTGAGTGAGAAGATGATTTTTGAGAATATATTTTCGGAAAAATGTCTTGGTACATTTATCACATGAGAAAGGTTTGTGTCCAGTGTGAGTGAGAAGATGATTTTTGAGATTCCGCTCTTCTGTAAAATCTTTGTTACATATATCACACAAGAAAGGTTTGTGTCCACTGTGAATAAGTAGATGTCTTTTTAGACTCCCTCTTCGAGTAAATTTGTTAGTACAATTATCACACGAGAATTGCTTTTCACCAGTATTTGTGAGCGCATGTGTTTTGTGATGTTTCTGGGATAATCCCTTTGTACTTATATCACACAAGGATAGTTTGTTTGTAGAACCAGTTAGTTGTTTATTAGGACCCACATGATAGGAATCTGATTGCATCACCTGATCCTTATCCCGATTATTTTGTGTGTCGGTTGTGGGATCATCGTCAATTTTTTCACATTTGCTTTGCTGGGTCTGTATTGTGTCAAATGAAATAGGTTTAGGTTCACATTTGTTGCATGCTGAATCGTCGTTGCCTGTATTCTCACATTTGATTAGCTGTGACTGTATTGTATCAAATGAAATAGCTTCAGGTTCACGCTTGTAAATGGGGCTGCATTTTGTAGAATCGTTGTCTGTTTTTTCACATTTGATTAGCTCTCTCTGTATTGTGTCAAAACTAACAGCCACAGGTTCATTCTTAGGTTGATTTTCAGAAAGATTTTCCTTAATTTCTATCTTAAACTCCGATTTAAGTGGAAGTTCCATTCTATATTATTCACGTGATGTTGAACTGGAACTAAATGAAACACACAGCCACCACCTTAGCTTACTGGCAGTGTACTCCCTTGAGCTCTATGCGTTATCCAACATGCGATGACTTGTTAGGTTTGTTCGCAAAGCAAATCCGTGACCGCTTGAGAATTTGTTGTACTGCGCATGTCCAGTCTGTAACTTATCCGTGATTTGCACTTTGCGAACGGTTACAAGATTTTGGAATCGATAGTTTCTGCGTTTAATCGATATGATATGCAAATAAAATATATATTTCCCTTTGACATGTTATAAATGCAATATACATCGACAATGTAATCTATATTTTGGGAAACTTAATTATCTTCCATTATTCATACATATAAGTAGCCTATGTTTATAAATCTGGCGCAATGGTATAGGAGGGAGGAGTCAGGCGCGTGAAAATAGGTTACTGCGCATGTCTCTGATAACAATTCATGCTAGAGCCTGCAAACTTTTCTTATAGTACAGAAACTGTCCGTGAGAGCTTTGCGAACAGAAGATTGAAATCAGAATCACGGATTCTCGCTTTGCGAACGCTTGTGGTGAAAGAGCGCATGCGCGAACGATATGTTCCTGGTTTCTGACTGCTTTGCGAACAAACCTTTTATTTATTTATCTATTTATTTATGTGGAAATAATCACCGCCTGGACAGTCAAAATAAAATAAGGCAAACTGATGTAAGGAAGTGCCTCAAGGCTTTTGTTCATAGGCGTAACCAGGCCGACCATATGGGGGGTGGTATAACATAATAATAATAATAATAATAATAATAATAATAATAATAGGGGGGTTCCGGGGTCCTCCCCCCGGAAAATTTTAATAATTAAGATGCACAATGACGAGTTTTAAGCTTCCCACGCTTTAAGCTCATATTAAGTAATTTATAAGCAGATTTTTTAAAAAAAAAAAAAAAAAGGTGATATATCACAATAATGAAATAAATAGTACAATTTTCCCTTTTTTAATCAATAGGGGGTGAACCCCCTCGTTACGCCTATGCTTTTGTTCAATCAGTTATAAAACAGTTGATCCCTTAAGTAACACCTTACCGCTATAATGTTTTTTAGCACCAATAAATAACTTTCTATCTATAACTTGATTTCCAGATTCTGCGCATCTCCCATTACTTTAGCTATGATAATAAAAATGTTACTGATGTGAAAATAATTATTTGCGTAGAACAGCTGTTGTCAAGAAAGAAGAGTACCAACTTAATTGATACATCGAATACTTAAAGAAAGCAAGACCTGCATAGCATGTCATGTACAGTGTCTTGGGTGAAAGTTATCAGCCTCATGAACTATCGTGTACGACAGAAATTGTGAACTTCAGTTATATTCCACGTGTGCAATAGCACATATGTCAAAAGTTACAGATTTAGATTGAAATGACGCATCATGTACGGTAAGCTAGGTTGCCAGCACTGGCTGTAGGAAATACAAGTTTCAAGAACAGGGAATGGATGAAAAACTACCTTAGAAAAAATAAGTTATTTACAACAGAGTCCTGTTGTTATATATGTTTGGGAAACATTCATGTCAGATGTAAATAACGAAAATTTGTAACTTTATTCATTAACACTAGCAGATCCCAGAGGCTTCGACCACGATAATTGGAAGATTAAAAATTAAGAGAAAAATATTTTTTTTAAATATTTATTAACACTTGCAAGTAAATCATTCATAGGCCTAAACTAATATTTAATATAATTAATGAAACAGTTAAAAATACGGCTTTGAAGCGATCGCTTTCAAAGCCGTATTTTTAACTGTTTCATTAATTATATTAAATATTAGTTTAGGCCTATGAATGATTTACTTGCAAGTGTTAATAAATATTTAAAAAATATATTTTTCTCTTAATTTTTAATCTTCCAATTATCGTGGTCGAAGCCTCTGGGATCTGCTAGTGTTAATGAATAAAGTTACAAATTTTCGTTATTTACATCTGACATGAATGTTTCCCAAACATATATAACAACAGGACTCTGTTGTAAATAACTTATTTTTTCTAAGGTAGTTTTTCATCCATTCCCTGTTCTTGAAACTTGTATTTCCTACAGCCAGTGCTGGCAACCTAGCTTACCGTACATGATGCGTCATTTCAATCTAAATCTGTAACTTTTGACATATGTGCTATTGCACACGTGGAATATAACTGAAGTTCACAATTTCTGTCGTACACGATAGTTCATGAGGCTGATAAGTGATAACTTTCATCCAAGACACTGTACATGACATGCTATGCAGGTCTTGCTTTCTTTAAGTATTCGATGTATCAATTAAGTTGGTACTCTTCTTTCTTGACAACAGCTGTTGTACGCAAATAATTATTTTCACATCAGTAACATTTTTATTATCATAGCTAAAGTAATGGGAGATGCGTAGAATCTGGAAATCAAGTTATAGATAGAAAGTTATTTATTGGTGCTAAAAAGGTGTTACTTAAGGGATCAACTGTTTTATAACTGATTGAACAAAAGCATAGGCGTAACGAGGGGAGTTCACCATCCTATTGATTAAAAAAGGGAAAATTGTACTATTTATTTCATTATTGTGATATATCACCTTTTTTAAAAAAAAAATCTGCTTATAAATTACTTAATATGAGCTTAAAGAGTGGGAAGCTTAAAACTCGTCATTGTGCATCTTAATTATTAAACTTTTCCGGGGGGAGGACCCCGGAACCCCCCCCCCTATTATTATTATGTTATACCACCCCCCATATGGTCGGCCTGGTTACGCCTATGAACAAAAGCCTTGAGGCACTTCCTTACATCAGTTTGCCTTATTTTATTTTGACTGTCCAGGTGGTGATTATTTCCACATGAATAAATAAATAGATAGATAAATAAATAAATAAATAAATAAATAAATAAAATCAGGTAAACTGATGCAACCAAGTGCCAGTATGTTTTTTTTAATCAGTTATGACTGCAATTATGATATGCAGAATGTGTGTTTTTTTTAAATTGATTTCCAAGTTAAGCTCCAGATTTATTCATTAAGCAGGGCTTACGGAAGAAGAAAGGTCTACCATCTCGGCCACCTGGGTCATTTTAACGGTCTAGTTGGATAAGTGCATGTAAAACAATAGTGTTTTTTTGTCATAGCTACCTGTATTTTAATTTCCAAGGCCTTATAAGATCACAGTAAAACAATAGGCTATGTTGTCAAGATAACTGATTTTCATTTTTTTAATAAATTCTTCCGAATACGTATATTGCCATAAAATAGGCACTAAATTGAGCATTACTCCGAAACAGATCAACCGATTTTATCCATTATGAATAGACGTCTTCCCACGGACATTGTAAATGTGTATACCAAGTTTCATAAAAATCCGGTAAAGCGTATTTGAGTTACCGCGTCTTTAAAATATACATTAAATTGGGTTTTACTCCGGTACCGGTCAACAGATTAGGTTCAAATTCAATAGGGCACTTCTCATGGACGTCATAAATGGGTATACCAAGTTTCATGAAAATCCGATACAGCGTATTTGAGTGATGGCGCCTTTCTATGAGAAAGGCGCCATAATCTATTAAAATAGGCACTAAATTGGGCATTACTCCGGTACCGGTAGACCGATTTGGTTCAATTTCAATAGGGTTATTCCCATCGACATTATGAATGTTTATACCAAGTTTCATGAAAATCCGAAAAAGCGTACTTGAGTTATGGTGCGTATAGACACACGGACAGACAGACTGACGGACATTTTTTCGTCCCCCACACAATCTCATAAAGTACCATACTGGCACTTAATAACAAGTCATCGCATGTTGGATAACGCATAGAGCTCAAGGGATACCTACACTGCCAGTAAGCTAAGGTGTGGCTGTGTGTTTCATTTAGTTCCAGTTCAATATCAGGTGAATAATACAGAATGGAACTTCCAATTAAATCGGAGTTTAAGATAGAAATTAAGGAAAATCTTTCTGAAAATCAACCTAAGAATGAACCTGTGGCTGTTAGTTTTGACACAATACAGAGAGAGCTAATCAAATGTGAAAAAACAGACAACGATTCTACAAAATGCAGCCCCATTTACAAGCGTGAACCTGAAGCTATTTCATTTGATACAATACAGTCACAGCTAATCAAATGTGAGAATACAGGCAACGACGATTCAGCATGCAACAAATGTGAACCTAAACCTATTTCATTTGACACAATACAGACCCAGCAAAGCAAATGTGAAAAAATAGACGATGATCCCACAACCGACACACCAAATAATCGGGATAAGGATCAGGTGGTGCAATCAGATTCCTATCATGTGGGTCCTAATAAACAACTAACTGGTTCTACAAACAAACTATTCTTGTGTGATATAAGTACAAAGGCATTATCCCAGAAACATCGCAAAACACATGCGCTCATAAACACTGGTGAAAAGCAATTCTCGTGTGATATTTGTACCAACAAATTTACTCGAAGAGGGAGTCTAAAAAGGCATCTACTTATTCACAGTGGACACAAACCTTTCTTGTGTGATATATGTAACAAAGATTTTACAGAAGAGCGGAATCTCAAAAATCATCTTCTCACTCACACTGGACACAAACCTTTCTCATGTGATAAATGTAGCAAAACATTTTTCCGAAAAGATATTCTCAAAAATCATCTTCTCACTCACACTGGAAACAAACCTTTCTTGTGTGATATATGTAACAACGATTTTATAGAAAAAGGGAGTCTGAAAAAACATCTTCTCACTCACACTGGACACACACCTTTCTCATGTGATATATGTACCAAGAAATTTTCCCGAAAAGGTGATCTAAAAAAGCATGTGCTCACGCACAGTGGACATAAACCTTTCTCGTGTGATATATGTAACAAAAATTTTACAGTAAAGGGGAGTCTCAAAGATCATCTTCTCACTCACACAGGAGACAAACCTTTCTTGTGTGATATGTGCACCATGAAATTTTCCCGCAGAAATGATCTAAGAAACCCCCTCAGAGGACAACGCCTTATCGTAGCACTGACCGTGCGGGCGAGGGGGTTTGCGTGCTTCAACGAAGTTGGGGGCTATGCCGGTGGTAGCATTACTACTGGTGGGGCCTCCCGTGCCGGACAGGTCCCAATGGAGAAGCCAGACAAAGTATGTCCTACAACGACCTACCTAACCGCGCACCTTTCCTCTAAAGTAAAGTGTTCCCTATTACATGCCATGGAGGCCCAGAGGGTTCCAGGAGGTTGAGGCTCCCGGATTTTTAGACAATCGGCACATGAAGGTGGTAAGGTTGTCAGCCTTACGCACCGGCCGCCTTTACCCCCAGGATTGCTCCCGGTACTCATTTCTGTTAGAGGCTGAGTCGACCCCAGGGCCACCTTTCCTCTACTCCTGCCAAATTTGGGAGCCGGCAGCAGGATTCCCAAATAGGGTTGGTGGCGGAGGAGCCACTGGTGGTCAACGGCAGCAACCCAAGGTCGAGTTAGAAGACCTACTGCGAGAGGGTAGGATGAACTCTCTCAAGCCGTGGAGAAGGCAACATCCTAGGAGAATGGAACTCCGAAATCAAATTCCCTGGTCCTCCAAGTTGGGGGTTGGATCGTAGGGCTGACACCTCTGCATCTGTAAAAAGCCTCATGTTGAGAAGCCTTTATCAACGCCTCGGAACCGGACTGATCATAGACAACGACCTAGGAAACGAAATATGGTATTTGATTTTGGAACATGGAATGTTAGAACTTTGTACAAAACGGGAGCGCTGTTATCTGTAATTTCACAAATTGACAGATACAAGATGGCGGTAACTGCCATCCAAGAAACCAGGCTTCTTGGAAGCGAAATAAATGAGGTTAAGAAATTCATGGTGCTAAATAGCGGAAAGGTAGAAGGGATACATGAATATGGAGTGGCATTTATTGTAAACCCTAGCTTTAAGGGCAATATAATAGACTTCAAGCCCATTAGTGAAAGAATATGTGTGCTACGGGTGAGAATGAAGTTTTATAACATAGCAATGATAAATGTATATGCCCCAACAGAGGATAAAGGACCCCAAGAAAAAGATGAGTTCTATCACAAGCTGGAAAGGGTGCTGGACACGCTACCAGTAAATGATGTTAAGATAGTGTTGGGTGACCTAAACGCTAAAATAGGTAGAGAAGAAGAATTCAGAAGCACCATTGGGAAGAATAGTCTACATGAAATCTCCAATGATAATGGAAGGAGACTCATTGATTTCGCAGAAAGCAAAAACTTGATAATTAGTTCAACCCAATTTGCACATAAAAACATACACAAACAAACATGGAGATCCCCAGACAAACGAACAGTCAATCAGATAGACCATGTTCTGATTGATAAAAGAAGAGCCAGTGGTATCCAGGACGTCCGATCATACAGAGGAGCAGATGCAGACTCAGACCATTACTTAGTCAAAGCACGATATTTATGTAAGATCAACAGAGTAGCCAAACTGAAGAACCAATGCCCCAGAAGATTTAATGTGAAAGCATTGAAAGAACAAGAAACAAGAGATGAATATCAAGAAGCAATTAGGAGAGAATATGAGAATAGGAAAGAGAAAATAGGGGAAGACATAGAGACATGCTGGAACGAGATTAAAGAAGTATTCAGCACAGCAAGTCAGGAAGTAGTGGGGTATGAGGATAAAATTCCAAAAAATGGATGGTTTGACGATGAATGTGTCAATGCCCTAGAAGAAAGAAACAAAGCAAGGAAAGACTATCTTAACCGCCCCACGAGGACCAAATACCAAGAGTTTCAAAATAAACGTAGGGTAGCTAATTATATATGTAGAAAGAAGAAAAGAGAATTATGGAACACAGAACTGAAAGAGATGGAAGATAATTTTAAAAACAGTAATTTTAGAGCAGCTTTTAAAGAAGTTAATTTTATAAAGAAAGGTTTTGTCCCTAGAACGGACATGATCAGGAATGCACATGGAATTATTAGTGGGAAAAAGGAGATTTTAACGGCATGGAGAGAGTATTTTATGGAACTGTTGAATAAAGAAGATGGGGATGGTGATAACGATAATAACCATGACATGGAGGCAGAAGGAGAACTAGGGGCAGAAGAAGAGGAAATGGAACCCCCAGATAGCACAGATGTGTCAATGGCAATAGATGCACTTAAAAACAACAAAACACCTGGGGTTGATAACATACCAGCTGAACTGATAAAAAAAAGGAGGGAATGTGGCAGAAACAGTAATATATAAGCTAATAAACAAGATTTGGCAAGAAGAACAAATGCCCAAAGAGTGGAAAATTGGGCTGATATGCCCAATTCATAAGAAGGGTGACAAATTAAAATGCCAGAACTACAGAGGCATAACATTACTTAGCACTGTATATAAGGTCTTCACGTACATACTCAGAAAGAAACTAGAGGAACACTACGAAGCTACCATTGGGGAATATCAAGGAGGTTTCCGATCTGGAAGATCAGCAATAGATCAGTTATTTGTGGTCAAAGGGATGGCAGAGAAATTCAGAGAATATGGCCTCGACCTACACCACCTGTTCATAGATTTTAGAACAGCGTACGATAGTATAAATAGACGTATGCTCTATAGAATATTGGCTGAACAAGGAACCCATCCTAAAATTATACGATTAGTCACTATGACTATGTCAGAAACCACAGGCCAGGTGAAAATCTTTGGTGATGTGACAGACCCTTTTCCAATTAATACAGGCTTAAAACAAGGAGATGGGCTTGCACCAATTCTCTTTAATATGGCTCTACACTGGGTAGTACAAAAGACTAAAGCCGACCTCCAAAATACCCTTCTATACAAATGTATTCAGATCGTGGGTTATGCAGATGACCTGAACATTATGGGCAGGTCAAGAATAGCAATAGAAGATAGCTACAAAGAACTGGAACAAGCTGCAGCCAGAATTGGATTGCAAGTTAATAGGGAGAAAACTAAATACATGGTACAAACAAGAGGCAGGAAAGAAGGCGCACAGCAGCCCAATAGAGGGCTAAACTCTTTTGAAGAAGTAGACAAATTTAAATACTTGGGTGGAGTGATAACAAGAGACAACGATGAGACAATAGAGATACAAGGCAGGATTACGGCAGCTAACAAAACATATTTTGCTCTTATAGGTATTATGAAGTCCCACCATGTACATCAAAAAACCAAAATAAAGATATATCAAACCATTATTAGAAGTATATTAACATACGGATGTGAAACTTGGATTATGACTAAGGAAACAGAGTTGAGGCTAGGAGTGTTCGAAAGGAAGGTGTTAAGAAGGATTTATGGAGCTATACTGGAAGACCAGGTCTGGAGAATCCGATACAACAATGAACTTTATGAGAAATATGGTAATCTGGATCTGGTTACATACATCAAGCTGAGGAGGCTAGAATGGGCCGGACATGTATACAGGATGGA